>JALUTQ010000028.1:0-628853 GCA_032718865.1 Tilletia caries | reverse complement strand
GATTTTGGCTGGAATGTGAAATTAATTCTGGGAAGGAGGTAAGTCATCCCGGAAGATAGCAGCTTCACCTTGATGGAGCGCTGGTAGATGCACTCGATCGAGACGCGAGCGTGCTTGACCAACCCGCGCTCGACGTTCAAGTTCCGCATGATCGAGCACAGCTGTCCGTCTTTCAAGTGCAGAGTTCGGTGAGGCACACCGACGTGAGGGATCAGAGCAAGCGTCTCGAGTGCCGCCTGCACGTCGAGTTCGTTGGCGTTTTCCCCATCTTTAATTGTATCCCTTGCGTCTTTCGTGTCTGCGAGGAGTGGGAAGAGGATTGTCAGAGTGTGGTTGTATGCGTCGAGCGGGTGCGGCATGCACGGACGTATTTCGGACGGAAGCCTTTGGAGAATGATGTTGTTGAAGGAATCCACGGTGCTGTTCAGTGGGCTGAGCATGCAGCGCTCCACCGCTCGTGCGGGCTGGATGAGGACGTCAGGGGGAAAGAGGAAATCCATCGCGTCCTCGGGCATGACCGTGATGTCGAACATCTCGCCGAGATCAACCGTCGAAAGCGTGCTGCCGTCGCCGATGAGGTCGATCCAGGCGGAGAAGTCGGGGTCTCTCGATTGGCGTTGCGAGGTTTCGAGCTCGTGGATGGTGAAGTTGGAGAGCAGCTCGCTGGTAATGAAAGAGTTCTCCAACGTCGCTTGCTTCGTGTTCTCGGTCGTGACGGGGGCGGTTTGGCGGGGATCCCCAACGCCGATGAGCGGCTTGCCTCCGAACGGCTTGGAGTCGTCAAGCAGGGAGCGGAGGAGACGGTCTACGGCCTCGATCACGGCACGCGGAAGGCTCCAGAGTTCGTCGATCACGATCGCGGTTGCGGCTCGGATGAACCTTGCGTTTGGAGAGTTGGCGCGCATGGTCGATTGCAGCACGGCTTCGGTTTCGGTGCCTTGTTCGATGACCGGGATGGCAAACCGCTTGTGCACGGTGGTGCCACGGTCGAAGGTGGCAGCAGAAAGTCCCGTGGCGCCGCAGATGATGAGCAGGTGACCGTGCCCTCGCAGGTTGTTGATGATCGCCTGCAGAAGAAACGTCTTGCCGCGGCCGGCTCTCCCTTGAATGAGGTGGAGTGTGTGCGGAGAGGGGGATAGGATGGACTGCAGCACGTCCGTATAGATCTGCTTTTGTTGATCATTGAATTGCTGGAAGGCAGCCGCTGCTTTGGAACGTAATGCTTGTCGCTTCGGTGCGAAGTGTTCTTGCTCGCTTTCGTCGGCAGCGGGCCGCTCGTGTGCGGGAAGAAGTCCCACCGCTGTGTTGGAGAGGCCGAAGGACGCGAGGATTTCGACGATCGTGTTGAGGCACGATTGGAACGCCTGTTCGATTGCTAGCGTCGGTGCGGAATCATAGTCGTGGTTGTATGGCAGATAGTCGCGGCTAAAGTTTTGTCGGAACGACTCCCACAGTTTTGCGGCAGGAGCGCCTTCATGGGTGAGCAGGGCGAATAGAAAGCGCAGGTTGGCTGGTGAATTGTGCATGTTAAGGAAGAGCACGGAGTAGACCCCGGAATGGGTTTGCAGGAATTCCGGGGCACTCCGGGCAGAGTTCCGGCGGTACCCGGAACCCGGAATGCTAATTTTCAATTTTTGTCAGTTTAGTCCTTTTAAGCAGGAAGCCGGAATTTCCTGGTACCGCTCAGCCGGAATGCGGAATAGATCTTGCTTTGGCCGTAACTTTTTCTTGCGGAATGCGGAATCTGTGGTCAGACAAGCTCATTCTCCCGAAATTCCGCCGGATTCCGGGAGATTCCGGGGGGTCACGTGATGTGGGGTCTCATTCGGGGTTTCATTTATCAATGAGACTCTCCGGCGAGTTTCACATATGAGGAGACCCAGTCTTGTGGTCTCAACAGGACACATGAGGCTTGAAGAGGAGCAAATGGACGCGAGTGAGGCATCAAATGGCCAATGCAGAGCTTCAATGTAGACTGTGGACGAGTACAAAGCCGATTTAGAAAGGGGTCGACTCGTTTTTCATATGATCTTGCGACTGCGGAGGAGAGTCCCGGAATCCGGCGAAATTCCGCATTCCGGGAGCTGCGGAATGCGGAATCGAAAAATTGATCAAAGCCTAAATTTTGACGGAAGCCGGAATTCCAGATGTACGAATTTGAATCTTTCCCCGGAATACGGAGCTCTGCGCCCGAAAGAAGAGTAATTTAACCGGAATGCGGAATGCCCTGAGAGGCCCCGGAATTGCTGCGGAGGTCCTCCCCGGAGTGCGGAAATTCCGGGGCACTCCGTGCTCTTCCTTAGTGCATGTCGACCGCCTCTTGGACGACGTTGGAGTACTCGTCGTTGCCGTCAATGATACCGTCTGCCTGAGCTGCCTCTCGGAATGTAGAGTGGACTGTGCCGGTGGAGTCGGTCCTCATATCGAGCCAGCTGCGAACGGGCCGATGGAGCAGGATTTGGCGAATGTAGTACGCATTTCCGGCAGACGGCCGAATGCTCTTGATCCGACCGACGGTAGGTACCTGCCGCTCCACGACCACCTTCAGAAGGAAGGTGCTTCCCGGCTCGGTGTGTTCGAGTGCAGCGCCGTCGGGAAGGGAGTCCGGGTCGGCGCGCTCGGCCTCTGTCGAAGGCCGGAAGACAACTGCCTCTACGTACTTGATGAAGGTGAGGTGGTTGTACGCGTCCGGCCGGAGGAGGTATCTCTTCAGCATGCTGGCGTCTGATCGGGCGGCGTCCCCTGCGGTGAACTGCGGTCGGCTGTCTTGGACGTCGTGCACTGCCAGGCGCTGGACGGCGGGCGATTTATGCGTCAGTTCGAACCCGAAAATGCGCCACGCTGCCTCGGTGGCAGAGAAATATCGTGCACGAATGTAGTCCTCCCCGGCCTTTGCGTATTGGGATTCGGGGTCAGGGTTGTTCTCCGGATTTTCCTCCGCTGGACGGATTCGGTATGCGGCGTAGTCGGGCCCCTTTGAGACGTATTTGAACATGTAAACAAACGTATGATGGGAAACGGCGATGTCGACATGGCAATGCCCGTTCCACAACAGGAGGAGAATGGGTGAGTATTGCGCTACCATCTGGTCTTCCGGGCGCGTGCGTCGGTAGACGATTCGTTGAGTAGAGGGGTCGAGGTACGTGGTTTCCGTGAGCGGCTGTGGAAACCCATAGGAGCACTCTCCATTCTTTTGACAACGGGAAGCTTCATTCAGGGATCCGTCTCGTCTGAAGACGTGATCGTCAGGGTGGATCATGAATTGCTGCACCAACTCCCTCAACCGCGGTTGATCCGTTCCGGGCATCTGCCCGGACACCACATGGTCGATGGCGGCAATCGGCAACTCCGAGTCGGTCTGAGGGTAGGAAGCGAACGTGGGTGTCAGTCAAGTCGTTCGCCGCAGTACAACAGTGAGGAAGATGAAGCGTACTGAGAACACGATATGGGCATGCGGTAGGCCTCTCTTCTGAAATTCAACAACTTTAATGACGTAGAAGATGCTTCCGAAGTACCTTTTGAAGGCGGCCATGAAACGCTTCAGCCGGGCGGAGAATATGCGCACCGTGATCTGCGGGACGACTGTGGCGTTCTGTCCGGGACGGAGGACCACCCTGATCTCCGGCCAGTTGGGATTTGTGGTCACGGTGACCATGCCCTGAGGGCGCTGAAAGCGAGAAGCGAGAGCGAGTGCGTCCGATACCTGCTCTGCCCGGTACGAGCGAGAGCCGACGAAGGAGCTGGGGAGCGCGGGATGAATCCGCTCGTCGCGTGGCCTTCTTGTTGCACATCGAGCTCTTCGATTTCGTGAGATGCTGGTTGGACCCGCGATCCCCTGTGTAGATTGGCAAGGCTCCGGCAGATGAAATCGAGTCGGTTCTCCTCCAGACGGCAGACGATGTCGATCATGTACATGTTGCCGACCTTCCAGAACGTCTGAAAGCGAGGTTCCATCAGAAGTCGAAGGCGCGCGACGTCCCGCAGGGTAACTTGTCGAGAGTTCGGTGACGCCGTGCCGTGCGGAAAGAGGAGTGGATAGCACAGCGCATCGTAGAGCGCATGGTCGGTAGAGATCCTCGTTGGCCCTTGGTCGGTGCGTTTGTTCACATAGATTGACCGTCGGTCCTTCCTGGACGACGCGCCGTAGTGAAGGATCCCTGCGAGTTCAGCGGCGGGACCTTGCTGCTGGATTTCGAGGGTGGCTGGGGTTACACCGTCCGCCTCCGTCATGAGCATGTTAAAGAGACCGACCAAAGGGTTGAACAGCTCCAACTCGTTGCGAAGCGATCGTACCCAGTGGCGCGGCATGTCTGCACCGCCAAGAGTTTCTTGTGCGCGCCGGTTGTGGAAGAACAGGTTGAGTGGAGACCGATCCTGGTCCGCGGGCAGTAGAGATCGTCCCCTGAAGTGCGACGGCCGGGACGCCCTGCCCGAACTGGATTCGATCGCCGTGGTAGCCCTGCGCAGCGAAGTGGACGGCATTGTTGAGGCTGAGCGATCGTGACCCTGCGTGGGGGTGGCCAACGATGCTGTTGAGGAACGGTGGAAGGGCTGGCAGTGGCGGTAAAGCCTTGGTGCCATTCTTGCAGCAGAAAGACAGGGGTTCGGACTGCAACAACAGAGCACCGCAGTGCCGGCATGGCTCGGAACGCCATGTCTGTTGGAACGGGTCCGGCTGCTTGGCGAGCAGGCGCGTCACAATGCTGGAATGCTGTAGCCACCACTCGTTGCCGGCCTGGGAGGTGGGAAGGGGGTATCATTATCAGTACGTGGACGATGGAAGAGGGAAAGGAACGGCACTGAACGAAAACCACGTACCCTGTCGGATGTTGGCTGTGAATCCTCGCCGGAGTCCGTGGAGCTGTCGTCTGCGGGTTCTGTGACATTCTGCGCAGGCGAGGTGTGCGTCGGCGTGCTGAGCGTATCGGGTGGTGTTGGTTGCAGCCGTGAGGACGACCCACGGACCTCCCACGCAGGAGAGATGACGGTGGCGGAGGTGAAACCGGACACGGAGGGAGAACTGGTGGAGGGAGTAGATGACACGTCCGCGACCGTTGAAGTCGGCGCAAAAGGGTTGGAAATAGATGAGCCCGACGGAGTTTGAGAAAGAAGAGTTGCCGGCGAAGACGGCTGGGCGGATTGTAGGCGACGCTGGCGAAGTGCTCGGTCCCTAGCGTTTCGCTGCTCCCGCTGAGCGCGCAGTTCCTCAGTGGTGAGCTCACGTGCCTTCCCCCGGCGCGCCTCTCGCAGATTGGTCAGGTACTCCTCGTTCGACTTCGGAGGCATGTTGATAGTCGGGAAAGTAGCGTGTGGACGATTGGACGTGAAGTAGTGAGAGGGTGTTGTTGCAGCTTGTAGTTGTTGCTGTGAAGGAGCTCGCACTTCGGAGCCTTTCAACACTTGCGCCCGATTACCGTCCGGTGCCGGAGGCTCGCTCTTACACGTGACACGCGCCGGTCACGTGGTGAGCATGATCTGCGCATAGAAGCACCGGGCCACCAGCCACATACAGACTTGAGATAACAATAACGTTTGCTCCCCATCGAGTATTGGTTCAAAAAAATGCGCCCGCGAATTGGAAGTGAGCCCTTCGGGCAATAAAAGAACGCCCAAAGGGCTCCCCCAATTCTCCCCAACCCTCATAGTTCATGGTGACCACCTATGGTTAAGTCACCAATCCCATGCAATGCCATTTTTTTCGCAACCATTTTTGGTCGCACCTGGAATTGAACCCCGGACATTTGTCTCACTGCGTCTAGAAAGGAAGCGTCCAACCAACTAAGCCACAGAGTGATCTAATGTACAATCGCTATGTTTCACTGCAACACAAAAGGCACGTCAGTCGTCATCACAATTCACAATCAAGCAGCAGGCAGGCCGAGAGATGAGAGAGCAAGCATTATTTTAGCGGTGGAAAGCATTGTTAGGAAGAGGGCATTTTGAAAATACGTCGTCGCCACGTGGCAGCGGTCGGTCGCCGTGACATCTCCTTTAAATGTATAGGAAGGCCGAGTTCATCAGCAGGGGCTTGACTTTTCAGTCAGAATAACGTTACGTGCGTTGTGAGAGCGTGGGAAAACACAACGATATTAGCTTGAACCACCAGATACAGTGACTTCCAAAACTGTCCATTCAAAATCTCATTTACCTGTTTCCCCGTCCAACCCCCCTCTCTCACTAAGGAACGATTTCCAAAACCGCATGATCACGCATAGGAGGGTCTCAGAAGTAACCTGGCTGACGCAATATGCAGAGTAATGAGATTGAGTGGTGGTAGAGGCTTGGAAGCATTTGGACAGTTATGGCGCAAAAAGCAGCAATTCTGCTTCAGTATCGTGTGGGACCACCTCTGGCCCTAATAACCGCTCGAATCCTGTCCGGCATAGAAGCATACAGCTTCTCGATGTAGTCCTGGGGGATCAGCGGCCACTGCTCGAGGATACGATCGCGCAACTGGTCCAGATTTGCCGCGGGAGTACGATATCCCTTCAATTGCTCCTTGAGACGACGCCAGAGGTGCTCGATTGGATTAAGGTCCGGACTCTGAGCGGGCCAGTCGAGTACTGAGATTTCGAGATGAGCGAGCCACGCCTTTGTGTGCCGGGATTTGTGCTTTGGGTCGTTGTCGTGCTGGAAAAATGTATTGCTGCTGAGGAACGGCTTGAGGGAGGAGGTCGAGAGCATCAAGGGTTGGCAAAAGGCGGTCCTGGAGGATGTCGGTGTACTTCTTGGAGTCCATGATGCCTTGTATGAAGGCCATACCTCCCACAGAGGAGGAGGTAATGCACCCCCCCACACCATGACTCCCCCTCCTCCAAACTTGTAGGTCGGCGTGACTTCCCTTTCGGTCAACGGTGACCCCTTCACGGCCCAGACCCACTTTCGACCGTCCGAACCAAAGCGATTGATCTTGGTCTCGTCCGAGAATACGACCTTGTTCCAGTCGCTTGCCGTCCAGTTCCGATGTGCACGTGCCCACTCGAGACGGGCGCGCTTGTGCGCTTTGGTGAGCGCGGGCTTCTTCTTCGTGACTCGGGCCCTCAAGCCAGAAGCTTTGAGAGCCCTCCGGACTGTCGTGACCGAGCATCGAGCGTTTCCGTTGCGAAGTAACTCGCGGTGGACGGAGGCAGCCGTTTGATGGCGACCGGTGAGGATGGAGCGCACGATCTGACGTCGATCGTGCTCGGTGAGCTTGCGAGGGCGGCCGGGGCGTGCCTGGACACTCAGGTTGTTGAGTCGTAAGCGCAGGTTGCCGACCCAAGACTTGCTGACGCCTCGATCTGCGGAGATTTGGCGCACGGAGAGACCTGCCTCAAGGTCGGACTTGACGCGTTGCGTGCGAGGGGAATTGGAAATGAAGAGAGGAGCTGCAAGAGGCTGTGTGGGCTCTAGAGACATCAAAGAAGAGCGTTCAGCGGATGGATGGGTGAAAGAAGTGAGCAAAGGTAGAAAAACTCAAGCACGAAGAAGCTGTGCAAATAAAGCGTCAGTACTGTCCATTTATGTTGTGGCACTTCTTGAGTGGATGTCTGCAAGTAGCGGTGAGCGGATCGTTGTAGAAGATTCTGGAAGGTTCTCTGAGCTCATCTCGGATGGTTTTGTCAACTTCTGAGGGTTTCAACGAAGTGTGGCATGCCTTTCTCAATTTTGGAGCAACCACTGGACAGTTTTGGAAGTCACTGTATAATCGAATCAATCATACGGTTCGTCCATTTCTCACGAACGTATCGCTAGACGTGGCTACAGTTCGAGGGAATCGTCATTGTTGAGTGGGAGAGGCTAGAGCGTTCAGCGGGTGACAGATGGGGAAAAAGGGGGGACAAACAGAGCGCAATGTGGCGAAAGAGACGAAGGCGGAAAGTCGTTAAACACAGGGATTAAAGAAGCGCAGGCGACGGGAACGAATTATGTCGTCCATGCTCAACGTTTGGCATTCGGCGTTCAGCGTTCAGCCTTCAGAGCCGACTCTGGGGGGAAGGGCTGGCCTCTGCAATGTTGCGGGCGAGCTCGTCGGAAACCTGGTACAGATCACCGTTCCGAATGGAAGCGTAGATGACAGAGACGAAGCCTCCGATCGAGTGATTCATCTTCCCTCCCTCGCCATTGAATTCCAGCGCGTTCTCCTTGCCGTGCATGGGCACATTCAGCGTGCGGCGGACGTACTGGTAGATCGCCTTCGACCGGCCCAGCATCGGGCTTGCGTGACAGCCCCGGGGGTCGTCGAGGTAGCGCTGTGTGACGCGCCGGTGGAGCACGGCCGTCTGCTCCGCCGAGTAGTCGCGCCAGGACATGATCGTGCGCAGCGGGTCTGCGCCGCCGCCCGAGGGCAGCGAAGTGAAGTACTCGATGAGCTCGTATCCGGCGAACGTGTAGGCGTCGGTCAGGCGCGAGTGGAGGTCTCGAGCCGAGGTTTCGTCCAGGCGGCGCATCTATAAGCCCCCATAGAGTCGATCAGTATGTATGTCTCCGGCACAGCGAGAGCAGGATGGTTGGACGGGAAAGGAGGATGGTATCAGACTCACCAGTCGAAGCGCAATCTTCTTAGCAAGAGCGACCTGGTCCTGGCCGTTGATCCAGGTCGAGAAGAACCTCTCGACTATGGGGTTGATAAGTGTGAGAGAAGTCGAAAGTGTCAGGAGGCATCGACCAAGAAAGAACAATGGAGAATGTCACACTCACTGCTCTCCTCAATCTGCTCGGCCAGCTTGTGTTTGAACTCGGCCTGGACAGCACGCAAGTCAAAGGCCTGGCAGAGTGCATAGATCATCCAGGCGTGCATCATGCTGAGTGTCTCGACCGCGTGGACTGTGTACCGACCAGAGACGAGGGCCATGCTGTTTATCGACTGGTTTCCCATCTCGGCCGACTGGATGTGGGACGATACAGGCGCGGCGAGGTAGGCAAGCTCAGCCTGGGCCGCGGCCGAGCCAATGTCGATGCCCTTGCAGTGAAAGTTCAGCGACGGATCCGACGCGGCCAAGTTGGCGGCCAGGCCCCGGTTCATCGAAGGGTTGATGAGCTCGGTCAACTGCTGGAAGGTGATCTTGCCGAGGTGGCAGAGCGAGAGTCGCGTCTTCTCGAGCGCGTTCGTGACAGACATCGCCTGGAAATTGCCGCCGTGGTGAATCTGGCCCGTGGAGGAGTCGATGATAGGGTTGTCCGTCGTACTGTTCAGCTCGATGTGAATGGTCTCCGCAGCGGACATGATGTCCTCGACCTGGGGCCCAATGAACTGGGCCGCGGTGCGGAGCGGGTACCGGTCCTGTCGGAGGGCACCCTCGGCCTCTTCACTCAGCAGGACGTGCTTTTCCTCGGCTATGTGCGATGCCAGACGGGAACCCTCCAGCAAGGCGAGCATGTTCGACGCCACCTCGACTTGTCCGGGATGAGGGCGGGCTGTCTCATGGATAAAGGGTGCAAAGGATGCATCGGTTCCCAGGAGAGCCTCGACAGCCATGGCGGTCGTGACCTGGGTGAGGAAGGCCAGCTTCTGGGCATCGTGCACCACGAGGGCACCGACACTGGCGGAGAAGGCAGTGCCGTTCAAGATACCGAGCTGTAAAGTAGTTTCACATAAGGGGTCAGTACACATATGCACACACGGAGAGAAGCGACGGAGAGGATCGATGTCCTTTCCGAAAGCGGAGACTCACTGCCTCCTTGGGCGCGAACTCGGTCGCCTCGATGCCGTATTGCTTCAAGGCGACGGACGAAGGCACCTTGACGCGCTGTCCCTCAGGACCATCGATCCAAGCCCAGATACCATTCTGACCGGCAAGACAGCCGGCGATGTAGCTGAGTGGGGAGAGGTCGCCGGAGGCGGAGATGGACCCTCGGAGGGGCACAACGGGGATGATATTGCGCGCCAGCAACTGCTGAAGTCGCTGAAGAACGATGAGGCGAACGCCGGAATGTCCTCGGATGAGTGAGCTCAGGCGGACCGTCATCGCGCCCCGAACCCACGATTCGGGCATAGAAAGAGGCGTGTCGGAGAGGGAGAGAGAAGCAGTGGGCAAGCTGGGCGTGCATGATGGGAAGGAAGGCGGGACCTCGAGGACGCCCATCTGCTGGTGCTGGAGCAAGGCGAGCTGAAGGGCGCGGGTGTTGTGTGTTCGCGAGTCGGCCGATCCGCCGAAGCCGGTGTTGATACCATCTGTGAATGGAAAAGGAGTGAGCCGGTTTGCACCTCTTTTGCCTTAAGGAAGAAGACTCACAGAGGGACTCTCCGCGCTTGAGCCGCTCGTTCAGGGTGTCGACGGAAGCCTGGACGCGGGCGACAGCGTCGGGGGAGCAGTCGAGCTCAGGGGTGACCTTGTAGCGAGCGACGGCGACGAGCGCTGGAATGGAGAGGGTGTGGCCATCGATGATGACACCTGTGGAACGGCTCGGCTTCGGCGATGCCGAGGTGGAAGAAGGGGTAGTGACGAGTTCGACACTGTTGTCAAGATGATCTGATGAAGGGGTGTTGCCATTGGAGACGGTGGGGTGTGAGTGGGAAGACATGGCAGTGCGCTTGTAGGTGTTCAGTTCGTCCAGAGCAGCTATGTTGGTGCGGAGGAGGGGGGAAGCGTGAGAAGGCATCTTAGGAAATCTTTGGGATGCTGTCTGCTTTATATAGCATCATCGTCGCCGGCGTTCACGCGTTCATGCACATGTACATATGCACCCAGGAGCGAGGAGAGTCGAAAGTGGAAGTAAGTGACCGTACGGGATAGACAGCGAAATGAGAATTCTGTGCTCACACTGGGTTGATTGGAACGGGACGTCGGTACTGCGGCTGTGCTTCTCAGAGGGATGAGAGGGTGAGAATTTGATCGTGAGAGATCAGAGATTAGTGAGGAAGTGAGAGGATGAGAAGAACAGGAGCAAGATAGGGAGGGATGAGCGATGAGCCGTGAGCGTGTCTCGTTTTATAGGCACAATCAGACGCCCCGAGCACGCTGTAGTTTATACACGGCTACCCGCTGCACGCTCAGGCATGGCACTGTTCTCTGAATTCTCCCAGCGTCCTCTTCCGCCTGGGAATGAGCAGAAACCCAAAGCCAAGGAGGCGCGGCGTGATGAATAATCGAATGTAGAACCTGGACGAGGGAGAGGGTCGTCCTTGGGAAGGGGGTTCCGTGATTCCGTCACCGTGGATAGCCGCCCCCGATAGATGCGCTGACCGGTAGACGATCGACCGATAAGCGCTGTGGAACGACGGGAGACTCCGGTGTCTGTTGTTGGGTCCTGGGTAGGGCAGAGGCGCGCAGGCAGGGTTCGAGCTTCGAGCGTTCGATCTTTCTCCTCAGCAGGTTGGCTTCGAAATTTCGATGCTGGAACCGCCGCCGCCTGTCGGTTACGCGCGGCTTGTTTGCTGGGCGAGAGCTTATCGTTATCTTATCTTTTATCCGGACGGCTCCAAGGATTCGAGATTCGAATGCGGACGACAGAAAAAAACGGTCGTTCGCCTGTGGTACGACTCACTGACTGACTGCAACAGCTACCTAAGCTCGAAGGGATCTTTTTAACAGAACAGAACAGAACGATGGGACTCTCCGAACGGAAAGTGAAGCGCCGACTCGTGGGGTCTGCGGTGACCTCCAACTCAGCATGGACCGCAAACGAAGCGCTGCCAGGCCAGCGCATGCTCGCCTCCATGGGCTGGTCCCAGGGCGAGGGCCTCGGCGTCAACCAGCAGGGATCAGCAGCGCCCATCAGCGTCGCCTTCAAGCTCGACAACAAGGGTCTCGGCGTCGCTCGTGCAGAGAAGGAGGCGCGCTCATCAGGCTCCAAAACAGGCGGCATGGACTGGCTCGGTGGTGGAAGCGATTACGAGGCTGTCCTTCAGAGGATCAACGCTGCCAATGCTGCCCCCGCTGGCACCCCCGTTCAACTCCACGAGGAAGCGGTCACAAGCGACAGTGACGACGATTCCGACAAGGATGATGCTGCAGCTGTAAAGGAACCCACCGGAAAGGGGAAGGGGAAGAAAGAAAAGGGACAGAAGAAGAAGTCGAAGCGGAAAGCTTCGGAAGACGACGATGACGATGACAACGATACAACCGACGGAAAGCGGCGGAAGAAGAAGTCCAAAAAGGAGGACGTCACAGTCACAACCGTCGCTGTAGCATCAGTCACACCCGTCGCCTCTCATCGATTAGCGTACGTATGACCAACAGCCTGTCTGTACTCCTCTTGAATACAGAACTAACCCCTCACCTCCATATTCACAGACATCGTGCCAAGTTCTTACGCGCCAAAGGACTGCTTCCCTCCGACTTTCGCTCAAGTCCGACCTCTGGTACCAGCACGCCCGTCCTCTTGCCCAACTCGGCTGCCTCATCAGCGCCGGCGTCCCCCGCCCCCTTGCCAACCTCAGAAACTGAAGTCGATGAGGTCACCCGGACCAGCGTGACCGACACGAAAGCCAAGAAGTCATCACGCAAATCAAAAGATGGAGGAAATGGTGCAAGTGAGGAAGCCAAGGTCGAGGTTGTGACTTCCTCCTCCTCCACTGTGGTTGTCACTCCATCGGCGGGCAGCGACAAACTCACCGAGAAGGAGAGGAAGCGCGCAGAAAAGGCTGCAGCTAAAGAATCGCGGAAAGCAGAAAAGCGAGCAGCAAAAGAGGCTCTCTCAGTAGCTGCATCGATCACCGACACCAAGACCGAGTCACAATCTTCGAACGCTACACCTTCTACTACCTCGTCCCCTGCACCCCCTCAACCAATGGTGACCGACCCACTTGCAGAGCCTGTCGAGCCTCCAGCATCGACGATGAGCGTTCAGACGTACCTCGCCAACAAGCTCCTCCGGCGCAAAGGCGAAATAGCGAGGGCAAAGAGGGAAGCGGAGGATGCGGTCTGGGGACGCGTGTCGGCCATCGTTGCCACTACGACTACCACGAGTGCGTGAACGATATCTTTGTCTCGGCTTTCTATTCTTCTTGGCTTTTGCTTCTCTATTCCCCTCGTCTTTCCCTCTTCCCACACCCCGCTTGGCTCTTCGCGACGTCAATTGTACCTCTCCAGAGAACCCCTTTCCTTCACTTTCGGACACGCACATGCCGGCATCAGTAAGCTCCATGCGAAGAAGGCTTGCGTTATTTCGACGAGCCAGGACCTCGGCACGGATGTCAGCTACAGCGCGTCGAGGTGCCTTCGTCCTCTGGTCTGTAGGCGAGCGGGCTTTTCCATCCTCCAACCTCTCTTCTCTTTCCCAGTATGATGTTCGCCTTGCGCGCACGGCAGACGTTTGAATGCTTCACAATGACTCATCAATAAATTCTTGGACATCAAAAGACGAAAGGGATTGCACCAGGGAGGGGAGGGTGAACATCCAGGGCTGAGAGGAGGGCGTCTATGGGGGACCGGCATGTTCAGTTCTCGTTGGTCGACTTGGTCCAGCGGAAGAAGATTCGCTTCGCAGGCGCAGTAGCTGCATCGGCGCTGCCGAGCGGTGACTGCGATTGCGATCGTTGGCTTCGTCGCTCAGTCAGTCCTGAAGAGACGGCCTCTGGTGATGCTGATGTGTTGCTTCCAGCGTCGGAGCCTGCTGGGACGGCCAAGGTTGCGACGCCTTCCTTGCTTTGATGTTGGTTTTGTGACGAACCGGCGGCGGCGGCGGCCATGGCTGCCTTCTGTTGGGCAAGACGTGCCGTCTGATCGGTCATACCCGAGACGTTGGCCCACTGCGAAGGAAGCTGGCTACGACGGTTCTGCTCCTCTGCTTGCCGAGCCAGGATTTCGGCGCGGATCTCTGCCACGGCGGAGAGGACGAGGTCGCGGGACGAAACTGGACCGGCGGACTGAGCTGCTTGGGTAGCCTTGCCCTCTTCAATGAGCTTCATCTGTGCGTCGGCGCCTGAGGCCTGATTCCAGATCTGGACAGGGCCGGGCGCAGATTCGAGGGCGGGCAGAGTTTCGGACAGCCTGATGGGAGTGACATCGCCAGTTGGTGCGGGAGCCGAGGCGGAAGCAGAAGCAGCGTCGGCGTACGCCTTGAGCTGGGCCATGATCACTTCGTTCGCTTTGCCCGGGGAGATATCGGCATGGTTGGTCGGCATGGGCTCGATCCGGTCTCCATTGGGCAAGAAGGTCGTTGAGCCTGCGATGGCCGTCCCTCCGGCGATCCAGGTCGTTGTTGGGGTCGCAGCGTCGACGGCGGCGGTGGCAACAGCAGTGGGGTTGTTCATCGAAGACAAGACCTCTTCGGCGAGCTTCAGCGCTGCGATGAACTCTGTGGGCACAGCAGGTGCGGCACCGTCGCGGGGTAGCACGGCGGCAGCAGCGACCGGAGAAGGCGCAGCCGAGACCGTCGAAGTCGCTACCAGGAGCAAACACGCGGCTTGTACGAGCCAGGACGATGCCCGACCCGAGCGGGAGCTGGAAGATGTAGAACTCATAATAGCCATGGTCTTCTCTGTTTGTTTCCTGTCCTTTTCCGTTTTTGGGAGGTGATCGAGAAAGATGAGTAAGGGTGAAGAGGGAGTGAGTTGAGCGGAGTCGGATGTGCACGCAAGACGTCAAGTCTGCTGTGGTTGTAGAGGCGGATGGGTAGGTTTGAACCAAGGCTGCCTGAGCCAATGGAGTTGATAGGAAGAGGCGGAAAGGTAGGGTGAAGATAGGATGAGTGACCGTGGGTGAAGAGAAAAGAGGTGTCAGTTGGCCTGCTCCCTGCCCCTTTTATCCCAGCAGGCCTCGTTTCTAGAAAGGTCACTGCATACGCAATGCAGCCAGTCATTGTGATCTGTTGCATTAAGCATCCAACCCTGGCGCCGAGAGATGCGTGCAGGTTTGAGAACTGGTCCAACTGGCAGCTGGTTGGACAGCTACGACACCATCATACCTGCATGTAGAAGCGTTGGCAGGGAGGAAGAATAGGTCAATACAGCGAAGTGAGCCAGTAATGGGTCTAATTCATGCTGGGGCGCTGTGGTAAAAGTGAATAGATGCTGTACACGCCAATGCGCCGGTCAGCACGGAAAGCAGCCAGGCAGAGAGATCCGTCAGCAATGTGTGCTCCAATAAACAGCGAGCGGTTCTCTGACCGTTGGCGAGGCTGTCCTCGTCCGGCCAGCGGAAAGATCGCTCCAGGTCGGGGACGTCATTCGGACATGCAGCGGCAACCGCAATAGAACAGCGCGGTAGGACAGTCGGCCAGCCCGAGGCTTCAAGCTCCGGTCCTCATTCTATACGCGCGCATGCCGCTGCGCGCATGCTCAGAACGATCAACGAAGCAGGTCGGGCTCGAAGCGTTGTGCGGATCGACGTTTGGCTTGACGGGACGATGTTGGAGACCAGCACGTGACTCGCATCTGGATGGACGCGTCCAGCAGAAGCACGCGTCCATCGGGCGTGTTGTTGTTCTCGCGAAAGGAAAGAAGGGACATCAGCAAGAACAACCTGCTCGCTCAGCTCGGACGTGGGACAAGAGTCAAGACAGCGACTGTCTCACGGCTTGCGACTCTGGACTTGCAACGCTGCCGTCTTCTCAATCGTCTCTGCGACTTTTGCAGTGTGTGTTGTTCTTTTTCGCTTCCCTTTGTTGGGAGCTGCGGAGTTTGTCAGATCGAAGTTCCTGTGTTTTGGTTCGTGAGCAAGATCAACACTTCCACTTTCACCACCACCATCCTCATCATCCTCTTCTGCGCGCATCGTGGGCCATCAATAAGCCATCGCCCCGCTGCCACCTTCCTCACGCTCTTCCACGCAAGCTCTCGTTCGCACACATTCCCCACAACCAGATCGTGCCTCTCGCACTTCATCAGCGGAGAAGATGGACGGTAACGCAGCACACTCTGGCGCCGCTACGTCCCCCAACTATGGTCCGCCATCGCCAGAAATAACCACAAGACAAATACTAGGGGCAAGCTCTTCAGGATGGTCTCCGCAGCGCCAGGTCAATCGCAAGTTTGTTCCGCTCGGCTCTGGCGGTTCCTCTCAACCTGCCAATGGCGAGGAAGGAAGTCCACGCAAGAGCTTTGCCGTCCTCAAGAGCCACAGCTTGGTCAGCAATAGCGTGTTCCGACAAGGCCCAGCCCCCATCTCAACAGCAGCAGCAGTAGCAGCATCAACACTGTCGCACACGCCTTCCCCTCCGAGCCCTTCTAAGAACAACATGGGTGTTGGTCTGGGCATCGATGTCAACAGCACGCCTGTGAAGGGCACCATCACTCCACGTTTAGGCCCGGCCTTCACTCCGCGCAAGATGAGCGGAGAGCGGGTTGGCTCTGGCTCCCACGCTGTCGACGCCGAGAATCAGGCTCCCAACTCGGACGTTTTCGTCTCCCGTACAGTGGCGTCCATGGCGAACGCGCGCAAGAGTAAGGGTATCGACGCTCTTGCCAAAGGTAGCCATGTCAGCAACTCTCCCTTCAAACAGTCCGTCACAAATTCTCCTTTCCGGCAGATCAGCAGTCCAGACGCTGGCGAGAAACCTCTGCAGCCTCGCAACGCGTGGGCCATGATGGCAGAAGCACAAGCTTCTAGTAGAAATTCTCCCGGAAGCGAGAATGGGAAACCGACTCGCCCTCTCAGCTTTCAGTCCCCCGCGTCCGCAGCGACCCTCCAGGGTCGCATGTACCAGAGCCCCGAACTCGTCGACGATCACAACACCACCCCTCGCTCCTCCCACCACACCAAATCGGCCAGCGTCGATCACAAAGACAACGCGAGCCGCGGCTTGCTTGTCTCAAATCGTCTCCACGGGCCCCGCCAGATGTCTACATCCGTTCCAAGCCAAGAAGACACGGAATCTCGGCACGAACGTCGCAAGACTGTCACTTTTGACGAGATTCTGGAGGTGCAGGAATTTGACAAGGAGTCAAGCTTTGATCGGGAGAGTACACGTAGTGAGGGGAGCGGACTGTCCCAAGGCAGCGAAACACCCCTCTCAGATATGGGCCAGTGGCTCAACCATGACTCCAGCGATCTACTGCAAGTCGTCAACGGACCGATCAACGCCTCGCCAGCCAGCTCGACCTCAGAGGAGTTGCCTCAACTTGTGCCATCCTCAGGTAGCTCCTCAAGCGACGCCAGCACGTTTGACGAGCTACCAGACATTGCACTGATGCCGCCCTCAGCATCGCACCAACCCCATTTCCTTCAACACTCTGCATCATTGGCGTCCATCCCTTCTGTGTATTCAGAGGATGTTTCGTACGATCCAGGACATGTATTCGTTGACAGGAAATCGCCAGGTCCTGGCGACGAGAGCTTTACTAGTCTTAACGGACTTCATCGCGTCGATTCTTTGGTTGACGAGCTACTTTCAGGAGACATCCTCAATACCAGCCCTACCCTGGATGAAGAGGTGCCTCGAAGACGTTCGGCTCGACCCCATTCCATTTCTCAACCACAGCACGCTTCGGAGCCGGTCTCACGCGCACTACCGGTACCGCCTGTCGCCGCCGACAGTCGACTTTCTATCAACACTCTGCCTGACATCCCGAATTGGAGCCCATTCGTCATGCAGGAGGGAGCTTCCAGCGATCCGGAGCTTCCGGCCACTCCGTTCGTCGCCCCAGATGAGGATGTGGGGAACTCTTCGCCCTCGCGATCCGCTGGCGGGAGACCGCGAATCACCCGGGACGCGGTACTCGAGCGGGTTCGGGCGGCGAAGCAAGAAGAAACGATTCAACAGCTACCAGGAGGCAGTGAGCATCAACAACATCTCGTCTCAATCTCACAGTCTCACACTGCTGCCTTGGTGGATCTCGACATGATGGCGCGTCATCACGCTGTGCCCCGAACCTCTTCGACTCCGAATCACATGCAAAACGAGATCCCTCAGCGACCGGCACCTATTCAGAATCCTTCGTACGAGGCTCGTGCTGCTCCTGCACCAAGTCCGGTCCGACATGCGGTAAAGATGGAAAGTCCACTCGATCGGCTCAGTGCTGAGGTCGCGGCTGAGCATGATGAGATGCGCCGGTCATCTCAAGATGACGGTCAAAACTATCTGCAAGCGCCAGCCATGAGTCCCGACGAAGCTCGTTCCTCTTCAGGTCGCGCGTCTCCTTCCTCCGCCCTGGCACCTCCGCCGCCACCTGTCACTCCTGGTGAGCAAGCCGACCGGATCATTGCTCGCCGGCGCACCAAGAACAACGGCGGCTCATCGCGAAAGCGCAGCCTGAGCGCGGGTGATGCGGCGCAGGAAGTTCGAGAGGCGCGTGACGAGATGGAGGCGGAGGATGTTGGCGATGACAGCTTCTTTGCAAGGCATCGACTTACACCGGAGGAGGAGATGGAGTCGCGAGCGAGCATTGGTGCTGATCTGGCCATTAGCAAGGCGATGCTGGATCAAAGCCTCAAGACGGGCCTCAATGTTCCTTTCACAACGGGTATGGAACAGGAGCTCAAAAGAATCTACAAAGATACAGACGTGAGTGATTGAATGTTGCAATGTTCCAAGCTGCATCTCAGACGAATTCTGACAATCTCCATCGGTTCTGTTTCCACAGGCGAGATATAACACTGTCGATCGAGGTGTGATCAAGGGTGTTGACGACAAGGTGCAGACCACGTCAGCTGGTGATATTGACTCTGGCAGAGCATGGCGAAGGCTACGACGACCCAGTGACATGGTAAGCACACGCCAGTGACAACTCAAAGCGGTTCTTCTGAACAAGAGCTGACTGGTTTCGCTATTTTAAACAGAACGAATATGCTCAAGAGTTGCGCGAGATCCGGGAAAGCAACTCGAGCAATAAACCTCTCGGCAAGATCTTCGTCATGGTGGACTCCTTCATCCCGGCTCAGCTGCCGATCCCATCGAGGCCGACACGCTTTTACTGTGTCCTCGACAATGGCCTTCACATGGTCAAGACAGGTGTGGCACCTCTTCGAGCCGGCGGCCAATTGAGTCCGATCGGACAAGAATTCGAGCTGATTCAACACAAGAACCTCGAATTCAGCTTTACCCTCGTCGCAGTTCGGGACCCTCATCTCGTGGAGCCGTCCAAGGCGCCTCTGCCGCTGGTCAACCCCAAGAAGCAAAAGTCGAGTCCAAGCTTGGCGAAGGGTGTCAGTCGCCTGTTCGGCAGTCCGAAGAAGCAGGCCTCCAAACTCTTGCCGGAGGCCAGTTCGATTGGAGCAGCACCGGCCTACCAGACTGAACCCATGATTGCGTTCATGAATCGAGAAGGCGCCTTTGGTCGGGTACGGGTCCTATTCGAAGAGCTTCAAGATCGGTGCTTGGGAACTTGCGCCACTTTTGACTGTGCTGTAATGGGCGTTGCTGAGCCGATGGGGAGCATTTCGGCTGCGTCGCGGCTGGTGAGCCTGTCGTCGAACTCGGCCGCCTTTGAGGAGAATTTGAATAAGGTCCGCGGCAAGCTTCGTTTGAAGATCTTCTACCTTCCGCCCATCCCGAACATTCCGCGGGACTTGCTTCCGGACAGCTTGGAGGAATGCATCCACGGCATGCAGGCGGCGGTGAACCAGAAGGTGCATGTCTGGATGTCGGGTACCTTGACACAGAACGGCGGCGACTGCAGGGTGAGTTTTTCCTGACAGATGAGTGTCTGATTGTTGTGATGCTGATCAATTCTGCGGACTGCCCTTCTTCAGAGTTGGAGGCGTCGGCCTGTGCAGGCTCAAGGCGTAAGCCTGATCTGCTTCAACGAGATTACGAGACGTCCGATCGTCAAGATTGATCTTTCGAAAGCGGTCGCAATCGAGGACAACTATGATCCAGTGGATCCAACTCTTGTGTCTCCCAATGGCGCATCAACTGCAGCATCCGCGACCCCCATGCAACGTACCGCTTCTTCCATTTCGACGTCAGCCTTTGAAGATGCCGACGAAAACTACAATGTCGAGCGGTCCTTCGTCATCACCTTTGGCAACGGCGAGCGGATCAGCTTCTTCGCTGATACTGATGAAGAGAAGGACAAGTGGCTGGCTGCGTTGCGAGACGTTGTTGGCAAGCCTTCGCCTGTCGCACCGTTGTGGGCGCATGCTGCGAACGACCTGATCCGGCGCGTTGCAGACGGTAGACATCAATTTTCGTCGGGAGCCAAATCCGAGCCTGCCAACACTCTTCCCGCGTCTGAGCCCCAGGCTTCGACGCGACAGTCATCAACGACCAGCAGACCCAGTCAGTGGCACCGTCCTGCGGAGGCGGCCATCCCTGAGGAGCAGGCCTCCACGCCGACCCGTCCTACCGCTGGTGTTGGTCGACCTGTTCAGCCGGACCCGTCGGGATCAGCTCCCATGCAGCGGGCGACTACAGAGCAGCAGCCGTCGGGACGCCGGATCCATCCGGAACAAAGGCCAGTGATTCCGCCTCGGTCCTTCACTCAGGATGAGGGACGCCGTCCGGTCATGGGTGCTCCTGCATCCAGCATGGCCACGCCTGAACATCATCATATGATGATGGCGGCGGCGACAACAGGTGCAGCTACTCCGGTTCGTCAGGACCGTCACAAGCCAATGCCCAGTGCGCCGAATGAACAGACACCCGTCTCGGCAGGCCGTGGTCGGGGCACAGCCGGCGCCGTTGCGCGGAGACCGGTCCCCATGCAGTGATCTCCCATTTCCGGTCCCCATCAACGACAATCGACAAGCATGGCTTCCATTTTCGACTTTCGGATTCTGACTCGACACGACCTATGAAGCATAGAAAGCATGAAGACTTGGAAATATTATATACGATCCCCTTATTCGTCACGTCGTTCAACGTCTTCGCTCTCCCTTCCCGCATCTGTTCTGCTTCGAGTCTCGCGAGCCTTGGTCATCTCTTTTCTCCGTTCTCGGTCGGTCCTTTCGTGTTTTTCTACGTCCTTCGCTCTTCCCTTCCCTTCCGCAATAACATTCGAACAGATGCTCCCCTCCCGACGGCCCATCTGTGATGCCTGCTGAGTACTGAGTCTCAGTAAAAAAAAACATGGATGTCCGGGGTCAAACGTGGATGTTCCTGGGCCGATCCACGTTTTTTACCGTGTTCGACCCACGAAACGTCTCCTTTTTGCGGCCGGCTTTTGGCGCAGTGCGCCGCATCTCATTTTTGACCGGGTTAATCTTTCTTTTTGTATCGCTCATTACAACACCACCAGCTCCCTCAATTACAACACAGCGTCCATGCAGCAGAGTACGGAACTTAGCGATTTTCATGCATCCAGCTGCCAGCGCTGGAGAGCTGTCTCGGCCGAGAGACGTCGAGAAGAGAAGCAAAAAATTTGCGCTGCTTCTGCACTGCACCACCACACCACACCACGCACCAAGCTCCTTGCACCGACCCCTCCATCCCGACATCCATCCCATTCACCCATGCATCAGCACGCGCAACTGCCCCGTGAGTCCATCACGCTGCTGCTGGCTGCGCCTTCAACTGACGTCTCTCTCTCACTCCTCCCACTGACAATGCACCAGCCCTCTGCTAACCACTGACTGCTCTCGCCCTGCTTCTCTTTGGACCATCTGCCGCTGACCGCTGACCAGGCTCACCGCTCTCTCCTCTGCTTACTTTCACTTCTTCTCGCTCTCTGCTAACAGCTCACGCTTCTCTTTCATTGCTACAGCTAGTACCTCGACGACGCCAACCTTTAACCCCTTCTTCTCCCACGAGCGCCTGTGAGTCTTGTACCTTCACTCATTTACCACAGACATGGGTTCAAGCTTGCTGACATATCCTTCTTCTTCTTGCTCAACAGCTCAAGCACAACCCCGGCCACGAGCGCTTCCCCGAGGACTGGCTCCGCCGTCGGTCTCCGTCCCTCCCGTCTGTCCCAGTGTCCCCCCCGTCTGCTTCCCTGTCTGCCTCCCTCTCCCCTCCTTCAGTCTCAGCCTTCCTCACCTCTTCCTCACATCTCCCTTTCATCGCGCTCGACGCTGTTCTCTTGTATCTCTCTCTCTCTGCGTGCAATCATATGATGTCTTTGCTATCTGCTTCTGTCGCTGTCTATTGGCTGAGAGTGCGGTATCTGGGCGGTGTCTGGATGGCTGTGAGTGCGGTATCTGGGCGGTGTCTGGGGCTTATTGCCCGCATAGCCGAGAGGGCGGTTACAAAATCGAGGAGGAAAGATGGCGCAAACATTCCCTTCCCGTTGACGAAACTGGGAGACGTAGAGGAAACGTGGAAGTTCCCCTTTCACCTCATTTCACTAAGTGAAATCATCCACGTTTGACCCCGGACCTCCACGTTTTTTTTTTTTTACTGAGACTGAGTACTGAGTACTGAGTCTCAGCAAAAAATCCGTTTTGCTACGGCGGGTTAGCGGCGGTCCACCTGCGGTTACCCAGCGGCCTTCCAGCCAGGTTGTGGTGAGCCGCTGACCACCGTCTGTATATCGGCGGCAACCGGCGCCTTGCCGTGGCGTTGTCACGGCAACCTGCAAAATGGATGACATCATGACACTCATTCACCGGCTGTCAACCGCCTGCGCTGGGCAATGTGCATTCGTGTAGCTCCTTCCAAGCCCGGGACCAGTTTGCTGTGGTGACGGTCGTGGAAAGGTGGCTGGGCCACGGGGGCATGACTGGTGTGGCCAGTCCCAGGTCGCGCCGTGTCAGGCGGGTCGAGACTTCGTGCCATTGTCGGCTTTGAGGGAGGACGAGGTGCCAGGGGAAATGTGTTGCGTGGGGATCGCGTGTGCGTGGTCGCTGGAGGGTAGGGTCTGAGATGTCGTCGAAAAGGCCGGTTGACAACGCCTGGAGCCGGGAGCGGAGTTTCAGTGGCTGGGATTTCCAGTATGAGCCGAACATGAGGCCCATGTGCGGGCCTTTGGGGTCGGCGGAGGCGCCAGGGCGGGGTACGAGGTTCCGCTGGCAGGCTGGTGGCCCGGGTGGGGACAGTGGCCAGGCAGGCGAGAAGGTTTGGGCTCGTGTGGTCGGGGACGATTTCCACAGGATATCCGACCATGTGATCCATCCGCGGTTGGCTACTGTGTGGTAGCTGTCTGCGGTCCATGGTGAGGGTAAAGGAGGTGAAGCGCCTTCCAGGAACCAGGGGAGCTCGAGTAAAGCGGCGGTGTCCAGGTTCGCCCAGTCGGAGTCGAGGTGAAGGTTTGTGTTTGCCAGGGCGTGGAGTAATCGACCCCAGAAGCCTGCGGCTCTCGTTTCGCGTCGTTTGAGGGTCTTGTGAAAGATGCTCCGGGGGAGAAGGAGGGCTACCGGGGAGCATTTGTATCGACTGTGAAGCTCCCAGGCGAGACCTTCTCGGAGCCACTTGCCAATGTTGTCTGTTCGGAGTAGGTTGTGGGAGAGGAAGGTCATGGACTGAGCTGTGAACATGTGGTCTGGGTGTATCAGTCCCAGGCCTCCCAAGTGTCTGGGGGCACTGAGGACCGTCGTTCCGAACCACGGCTTGTCCCCTAGGTACAGATATTTGCATGTGGCTTCTGTGATGAGGGAGCGGGAGTTGATTGGGAGGCCTCCTGTCGAGCTGTGATGCCAGAGCATGGGTGTGATCACGCTGTTGCATAGGCGCGTGCGCAGGATAAGGTCGGTGTTAGCCTGCTCTAGGTTTTTAATGCGTGTCCCAACTGCGTGGAGTCGGTCGCCATAGGCGAAGGGGCAAGGTAGCCCTTGAGGATCAGTGTTGACAGGGTGTCCCAAGTGGGTGAGTTCGTCCTGGTATGTTTCGAGTTCCTGGAAGCCAGCATGAAGCATAGCGGAACGAGGGGAGACGTTTTCAACGCTCGAGTGGGTGGGATGTGAGATCTCCACAAAGCCACTTTTGTTTCGGTTCAGACGAGCTCCGCTCGCAGTTTCGTATATCCTGATGGCCTCAAGTATCTTTGGCCATTGGGTGATACCTTGGTTTCCTCCGGGCATGAGGATCGCCACGTCGTCCGCGAAGGCTAGGTACGTGGTACGGCCAAGACCTGGGACTGTAATGCCAATGTTAAGGTCTGTGAGCAGGTCCAGGAGTGGTTGCAGGGAAACGTTGTATAGCGAGCAAGAGAGGGGGGTCACACTGTAATGCTCCAGCTCGAAGGGGGGGACCAGGTCGGTGAGATGTCCATTGATCGATACTTGAAGGTGAGGTGAGCTGTATAGCGATTGAAGAAGACGGAGGAAGCTGGGGGGCATCCTGCGGTCGTGAGCGTGGCCCACAGCCAGGGGTGTCCCACGCGATCGTACGCCTTCTGTTGGTCTAGTAGAAGGAGGAAGAAGGAGGTTGGCTGCTCGGGCTGGGTTTGGTTTGAGAGGTCCTGTGGTTGCGAGAGGATCGAGTGGGGGCGGTCCTGTCCGAAGTGGTCAATGATGCCCTGGAGAGTCCCCGAGATTAGAGATGTCCGGCGGCCGGGCATGAAGGCTGCCTGGTTCCATGGCAGGGCGTGGCCCGTTGCTGTTTGGAGGCGCTGGGCCGCCATTCTTGTTATGGTTCGGATCGTGGTGTCCGAGACGGATATCGGTCTGTAGTTCGCCAGGTCAGCCTTGTCGCCCTTCTTGTGGAGTAGGGTGGTTTGGAGGAGTACGTTGAGCGGTTGACCATGCCGCATGCCCTCGGCGAGGCTGAGAAGGTGGGGTCCCGTTGTTTTCAGCGTAAGGGTGAGGAAGGAGTAGCCCAGGCCGGTGGGTCCAGGGGAGGAGTACGGGTTGGAGGCTCGGACCGCTGATGTGAGTTCCTCCTTTGTGAATGGGGCATCGAGTAGGTTGATGTCCGCCAGTGAAAACCGTGTGTGGGAAGCTTGAAGGAGGCGAGCTTGGCACCAGTCTTGGGAGGGGTGCTTCGGTGGTATGGAGTATAAGTCTGCAAAGAAGGCGTAAGCTATCCGTCGCATAGAGTCTGGGTCTGTTGTGGTTCGGCCCTGATTGTCTCGTAGGCGGGATATGGTGTGGGAACCGCCAGTTTTTGTGAGGGAGGTGGTTATCCATGACGATGGGCGAAAAACGTTGAGGGTCTTCTGGTTTGTCGTTCTGATTGCGGACGATGTGTGTACCTGTTGTCGTGCTTTGTGAAGGCGTGACATTAGAGATGGGAGCTTGAGAGCTTCCGAGGGGTCTGGAAGGAAAAAGGGCTTTAATTTCTTGTTCCAGGGTCGTCACGCTCTCTCGGAGAGACAAGAGTCGTTTGCCGACCCGGGTTGATTCGGTGCGGGCTACGTCCCGAAGTCGGAGGATGTAGTTCTCCCATGTTACCACTCGATCGTTGTCCCGTATATTGGTGGGTGGTGGGCCGATTTCCGCGCATGTGTTTAGGATCGTGTTGCAGAATTGAAGGTCGTTCATTATGCCGGGGTGGAGGGTCCAGGGGTGGGTGTGGGTATTTGGTTCTTTTGCAAAGGCGACGTTGAGGGAAAAGCTAACCGCCGCCGCGTGGTGGTCCGACGATGTCGGTGTGAAACGAGGATGTTTTGAGAAGGGGAGGAGGCGCCTGGATGCCCAGATGGAGTCAATGCGTTTCGCGGACGTGATCCGCCCTGCCGCATTTAGGACGATGCGGGTGTATTGGCGGTGTTCAGGAAAGATGTATCGGTAGGTGTCTTCGACGTCCAGTGGGATGAGTGAAGGGGCGATCAGGTGCCATGGGCACGAGCAGGTGGTGCCGGTAAGGGAGTCTCGGAGTGGGGAGGGGGGTAGAATTCCAATCCGCTCCGATGATTGTGTCAATCGATTTGTGGTAGAGGTCCCGAGCTCGGGGCCACTCGGTATCCCAGAACGATAGGTCGGTGACCGGGCCGTGTATGGACCAGAGGTCGATAGTCGTGATGGCCGCGGACCCCGTACCGAGCGGTCGAATCGTTGCTTCAGCGTAAGCCCATCTTGGGCCATGGGCGGCGGTAGTGGGCTGTACTGCGGAGGTGAGGAAGAGGATACCTGCATCCGATGTCAGGATGGCGCGGTAGGAGGAGTGGTAGAAGGTACCTAAGATGGTGGATAAGGCGTGGTCATCTGTGATGGTGATGGGTTCTGTGATAAAGCATTCCTGGAGGAAGATGATATCAGCGTTGGCCAGAGCAGAGTCTTTGGTTAAGAAGATGTCAGCTAAACGTCGGCGGAGGCCAGCTTTTCCGCAGTTGAAGGTTGCTACCTTCAGTGGCTTTGTTTCTGTCGGGGTTGCAGAGACAAGTGTCATTGTGCGCATACAGCCTGTCGTGGTTGTTAGGATCAAGCTAATCAGTGTTTTGAAAAGGAGGCGTACTGCATTCCAGAGGGCATATGGACTACGTGGCCGTTTGATTGGCTTATTTGTCCGGTAAGGGGCATAGAAGGATTGTGTGTATGGGGACCAGACTCCGTCTGGTGTGGGGTGGCACGAATTTGAATCATGGCTAGGGGCTTGTAGGGTAGGATGGAGATCCTGGGGTAGGGGTGGTAGGGAATTCTCTTCGGGGGTATCTTGTGCGGAGGGGAATTCTCGCGAAGGGGAGGAGCTTGGGTTCCTTGCTTGGGGCTTGGGACGAGGAAGGCGCTGATTGGCAGCTGGCCCACCTCAATTTCCCTTCCCTTTCCCTTAGCTCGAGGTGATTTGGCCGCCTTGGCTCTGGCTGTGAGCTTGAGGATGGTCTCGCCGTACGTGCTGCTAGAAGGGGCCTTCGTCTTCTTGCGTCCATTGTTGGAGGTACTGCTGGAAGCATGACGGCTGGGGCCTGCTGTCGGTTGCATGTGGGGTGGTGGGGTTCTTTCGGCGGCCGGGGGTTAGCACACCGTGGTTGGTTTCGTGTGCCATCGTGCTGTCTTCCGTGGGGGGGCCGAGGGGTTTTTCTTCCTGAGGGACACCGAGTGAGTGTTCGGGGGGTGGGTGGGGGTGTTGTGCGTCTTGCTCTGGTCCCTTTCTCCTCGTGCATTCATCGACAGGGTGGTTCTTGCGGCACTTCTTGCAGTATGGTGTCGGGCAGTGGTCTTGGATGTGTGGGTCCCCGTAGTTGCCGCGGCAAGATCTGCATGCTGGCATGCGGCCATCGAAGGAGGTTTCGAAGTAGGTGTTCCCACACCAGACCCATAGGACGAGTAGGGCCAGTTCAAACCAGTCGAGAGGGAGCTCCTTATTGTCGTTCTTGAATTCGACAATTGCGACCACGATGCCCGTTTGTCTCGGGGGTTGTGAGTCGTCCGAGGGGCGAGTGGTGATGGTCCATAGGTGAGTAATAGATAGCCATTTGTGTGTTGAGCCGCGGAAGGCGTCGGCGAGGGCCGTGCCGCTTTCAGTGGCGCTAAGGTGGACTTTGATGACCCGCGAGCGGAGTGGGAGGGCGGGTCCCCATGTGGTTGCCGAGTATGGGATTCCCTTCCAATAGATGCGGAAGCCAATACGCTTGGCTGTCTTGAGATCCTCCATGTCGGCCCAGCAGACTTTGACGGTTTTGTTCCGGTTGCCTGAGGAGGAGATGTCAATGACGATCGGCCTATTGAAGCCCTTCTTCCTCCCGTGCTTCTCCGTGTCCGCAATGAGTTTGCACTGGTGGTCCGGGTTCTCCGGGTCAAAGTTGCGGGTTGTAATGGTGTAAGAGGCCGTGCAGGGGCCGCAAGAGGCCTGGCCCTTATTGACCAAGGGGGCGACTTCGGCGTATGTGATCGTCGGTTCTTTGTCGCAAGGGTGGCTTTCGGCGACGATGACCCGGCTGTAAGATTGGGTGATCGACCCGGCCGAGGAGAAGGAGTTGTCCTCGGCGGCTTGGTCTTCGTCCATTCCATCGTCCATGTAGGTGTCAGTGGGTTTGGTACTGGGGGGAAGGGTTGGTTCATGGTTGACCTTATGAGCAGTCTTGGGCTCAGGAGCGTTGTGACCGTGTGTTGCGGTGGATGTGGTTGCTTTACCGCCATGTTCGCGCTCGGCGATGACCATGTCCATATTGACGGTGTGGCGATCCTCAAGGAGTGACTGGACTTCCTTGCCGAACTCGTTGATCTGTGGGCCTTCGGGGCCGACAGTCTGGGTGTCGGGCTCGTATTCACCGTAGTCTTCATCCTGGTCCTGGGAGTCTTTAAGGTGGGAGGAGGTGGTGGTTGACTCGGTGGTAGAAGACTCCTGAGTGGACTGAGAGTCCTGGGAGCTGACCGATATGGGGGGGCGGCGGCGGTGCCGTGGATGATGGCTCGAGAGCGAAGGGTGGACATCGTGGGTAGTAGGTGTTTGGGGGGTGGGGTGTGGGTGTGTGTATGTGTGTGTGTTGTGTGGTTGGGTAGGATGGTGTGGATGGTGCTTGTGGGTGATGAAGGGAGAGGGAGAGCCCGTTATATAGGTGTATGGCTGCCCTTCTCATGATTGTTCTTCTGTGATGAGGGTGGTCGACGCTGTCGGAATCCAGGGTGTCGTGGTGGGTGGAATGCCGTACAGGTGGCCTGGGATGAAGAGGAGTTGACAGGGGCGTGTGGTGGTAGAGGACGGAGGGAGAGGAGTGTGTCGGATGAGTATCGAGTATTTGTGTGTCCGTGGAATGTAAAGGAGTTGGATGATGAATGTCGGAGTTGAAATCAAGTTGGTTGTCCCCGCCGTTGGCCCGCGTCCTTCCCGTTGGAACTCCGTCAATATGCACCACGTCAGCATGCACCGGTGCGAGCCACGGTGGCAGCGAGTACTGGGGTGTTGTGGTGTCGTGGCAGAAACGGGCCGAGTGGCCCGGGGATAGGGGGTCTGCAGGTGGGGTGAGGATGATGGTGGGGAGGGTGTTGTCGATGCTGGGGCTGGGTTGTCCGTGAGCGCTGCTGCTTGTGGCGTGGCTAGGTGGCTCCGTCGTCGAGGAGGGGTTCGTCGGGGTGGCCAGGCTCTGTGCTCCCTTGCGCGCGCCTGCATCGTTCTGGCGGTTGAGGGAGATGTGGTGCTCGAGGGGAGGGTAGGTGGTTGGGATCCGGGAATCGGATTGCGGTTGGTGTTCCCAGCTCTGTCGACAGACCTCGCTGCTCTCCGCGTCGCGCGCGCATTCGGCACGGAGGGGAGATGGTTGAGCTTCTATGTCCTCAGCTTTTTGAGTCCAGTGGGTGAGGTCTAGAGGTGCTGATTGGGCGTTGGTTTGGGGCCCGCAGGTGGTGTTCTTGATCGTGCCTTAGGAAATAATAAGTCGACCCGGGTCGTTTTTGGGCGCGTTTGGCGCGTGGGGGCGAGCTCGTCTTGCTCGCGAGGGGCTCATTGTTGAGCCGGTGTCGTGTGGACCCCTACAGGGCCGGAAGCACTACCACATTTGAGGAGTCATCCAGACGACACCACACGTCATTGGCGAAGGTACATGTACTGCTTCGCTTTGAATCTTGCACAGACGTGCTTCCGGCCCTGTAGGGGTCCACACGACACCGGCTCAACAATGAGCCCCTCGCGAGCAAGACGAGCTCGCCCCCACGCGCCAAACGCGCCCAAAAACGACCCGGGTCGACTTATTATTTCCTAAGGCACGATCAAGAACACCACCTGCGGGCCCCAAACCAACGCCCAATCAGCACCTCTAGACCTCACCCACTGGACTCAAAAAGCTGAGGACATAGAAGCTCAACCATCTCCCCTCCGTGCCGAATGCGCGCGCGACGCGGAGAGCAGCGAGGTCTGTCGACAGAGCTGGGAACACCAACCGCAATCCGATTCCCGGATCCCAACCACCTACCCTCCCCTCGAGCACCACATCTCCCTCAACCGCCAGAACGATGCAGGCGCGCGCAAGGGAGCACAGAGCCTGGCCACCCCGACGAACCCCTCCTCGACGACGGAGCCACCTAGCCACGCCACAAGCAGCAGCGCTCACGGACAACCCAGCCCCAGCATCGACAACACCCTCCCCACCATCATCCTCACCCCACCTGCAGACCCCCTATCCCCGGGCCACTCGGCCCGTTTCTGCCACGACACCACAACACCCCAGTACTCGCTGCCACCGTGGCTCGCACCGGTGCATGCTGACGTGGTGCATATTGACGGAGTTCCAACGGGAAGGACGCGGGCCAACGGCGGGGACAACCAACTTGATTTCAACTCCGACATTCATCATCCAACTCCTTTACATTCCACGGACACACAAATACTCGATACTCATCCGACACACTCCTCTCCCTCCGTCCTCTACCACCACACGCCCCTGTCAACTCCTCTTCATCCCAGGCCACCTGTACGGCATTCCACCCACCACGACACCCTGGATTCCGACAGCGTCGACCACCCTCATCACAGAAGAACAATCATGAGAAGGGCAGCCATACACCTATATAACGGGCTCTCCCTCTCCCTTCATCACCCACAAGCACCATCCACACCATCCTACCCAACCACACAACACACACACATACACACACCCACACCCCACCCCCCCAACACCTACTACCCACGATGTCCACCCTTCGCTCTCGAGCCATCATCCACGGCACCGCCGCCGCCCCCCCCCATATCGGTCAGCTCCCAGGACTCTCAGTCCACTCAGGAGTCTTCTACCACCGAGTCAACCACCACCTCCTCCCACCTTAAAGACTCCCAGGACCAGGATGAAGACTACGGTGAATACGAGCCCGACACCCAGACTGTCGGCCCCGAAGGCCCACAGATCAACGAGTTCGGCAAGGAAGTCCAGTCACTCCTTGAGGATCGCCACACCGTCAATATGGACATGGTCATCGCCGAGCGCGAACATGGCGGTAAAGCAACCACATCCACCGCAACACACGGTCACAACGCTCCTGAGCCCAAGACTGCTCATAAGGTCAACCATGAACCAACCCTTCCCCCCCAGTACCAAACCCACTGACACCTACATGGACGATGGAATGGACGAAGACCAAGCCGCCGAGGACAACTCCTTCTCCTCGGCCGGGTCGATCACCCAATCTTACCGCCGGGTCATCGTCGCCGAAAGCCACCCTTGCGACAAAGAACCGACGATCACATACGCCGAAGTCGCCCCCTTGGTCAATAAGGGCCAGGCCTCTTGCGGCCCCTGCACGGCCTCTTACACCATTACAGCCCGCAACTTTGACCCGGAGAACCCGGACCACCAGTGCAAACTCATTGCGGACACGGAGAAGCACGGGAGGAAGAAGGGCTTCAATAGGCCGATCGTCATTGACATCTCCTCCTCAGGCAACCGGAACAAAACCGTCAAAGTCTGCTGGGCCGACATGGAGGATTTCAAGACAGCCAAGCGTATTGGCTTCCGCATCTATTGGAAGGGAATCCCATACTCGGCAACCACATGGGGACCCGCCCTCCCACTCCGCTCGCGGGTCATCAAAGTCCACCTTAGCGCCACTGAAAGCGGCACGGCCCTCGCCGACGCCTTCCGCGGCTCAACACACAAATGGCTATCTATTACTCACCTATGGACCATCACCACTCGCCCCTCGGACGACTCACAACCCCCGAGACAAACGGGCATCGTGGTCGCAATTGTCGAATTCAAGAACGACAATAAGGAGCTCCCTCTCGACTGGTTTGAACTGGCCCTACTCGTCCTATGGGTCTGGTGTGGGAACACCTACTTCGAAACCTCCTTCGATGGCCGCATGCCAGCATGCAGATCTTGCCGCGGCAACTACGGGGACCCACACATCCAAGACCACTGCCCGACACCATACTGCAAGAAGTGCCGCAAGAACCACCCTGTCGATGAATGCACGAGGAGAAAGGGACCAGAGCAAGACGCACAACACCCCCACCCACCCCCCCGAACACTCACTCGGTGTCCCTCAGGAAGAAAACCCCTCGGCCCCCACGGAAGACAGCACGATGGCACACGAAACCAACCACGGTGTGCTACCCCCGGCCGCCGAAAGAACCCCACCACCCCACATGCAACCGACAGCAGGCCCCAGCCGTCATGCTTCCAGCAGTACCTCCAACAGTGGACGCAAGAAGACGAAGGCCCCTTCTAGCAGCACGTACGGCGAGACCATCCTCAAGCTCACAGCCAGAGCCAAGGCGGCCAAATCACCTCGAGCTAAGGGAAAGGGAAGGGGAATTGAGGTGGGCCAGCTGCCAATCAGCGCCTTCCTCGTCCCAAGCCCCAAGCAAGGAACCCAAGCTCCTCCCCTTCGCGAGAATTCCCCTCCGCACAAGATACCCCGAAGAGAATTCCCTACCACCCCTACCCCAGGATCTCCATCCTACCCTACAAGCCCCTAGCCATGATTCAAATTCGTGCCACCCCACACCAGACGGAGTCTGGTCCCCATACACACAATCCTTCTATGCCCCTTACCGGACAAATAAGCCAATCAAACGGCCACGTAGTCCATATGCCCTCTGGAATGCAGTACGCCTCCTTTTCAAAACACTGATTAGCTTGATCCTAACAACCACGACAGGCTGTATGCGCACAATGACACTTGTCTCTGCAACCCCGACAGAAACAAAGCCACTGAAGGTAGCAACCTTCAACTGCGGAAAAGCTGGCCTCCGCCGACGTTTAGCTGACATCTTCTTAACCAAAGACTCTGCTCTGGCCAACGCTGATATCATCTTCCTCCAGGAATGCTTTATCACAGAACCCATCACCATCACAGATGACCACGCCTTATCCACCATCTTAGGTACCTTCTACCACTCCTCCTACCGCGCCATCCTGACATCGGATGCAGGTATCCTCTTCCTCACCTCCGCAGTACAGCCCACTACCGCCGCCCATGGCCCAAGATGGGCTTACGCTGAAGCAACGATTCGACCGCTCGGTACGGGGTCCGCGGCCATCACGACTATCGACCTCTGGTCCATACACGGCCCGGTCACCGACCTATCGTTCTGGGATACCGAGTGGCCCCGAGCTCGGGACCTCTACCACAAATCGATTGACACAATCATCGGAGCGGATTGGAATTCTACCCCCTCCCCACTCCGAGACTCCCTTACCGGCACCACCTGCTCGTGCCCATGGCACCTGATCGCCCCTTCACTCATCCCACTGGACGTCGAAGACACCTACCGATACATCTTTCCTGAACACCGCCAATACACCCGCATCGTCCTAAATGCGGCAGGGCGGATCACGTCCGCGAAACGCATTGACTCCATCTGGGCATCCAGGCGCCTCCTCCCCTTCTCAAAACATCCTCGTTTCACACCGACATCGTCGGACCACCACGCGGCGGCGGTTAGCTTTTCCCTCAACGTCGCCTTTGCAAAAGAACCAAATACCCACACCCACCCCTGGACCCTCCACCCCGGCATAATGAACGACCTTCAATTCTGCAACACGATCCTAAACACATGCGCGGAAATCGGCCCACCACCCACCAATATACGGGACAACGATCGAGTGGTAACATGGGAGAACTACATCCTCCGACTTCGGGACGTAGCCCGCACCGAATCAACCCGGGTCGGCAAACGACTCTTGTCTCTCCGAGAGAGCGTGACGACCCTGGAACAAGAAATTAAAGCCCTTTTCCTTCCAGACCCCTCGGAAGCTCTCAAGCTCCCATCTCTAATGTCACGCCTTCACAAAGCACGACAACAGGTACACACATCGTCCGCAATCAGAACGACAAACCAGAAGACCCTCAACGTTTTTCGCCCATCGTCATGGATAACCACCTCCCTCACAAAAACTGGCGGTTCCCACACCATATCCCGCCTACGAGACAATCAGGGCCGAACCACAACAGACCCAGACTCTATGCGACGGATAGCTTACGCCTTCTTTGCAGACTTATACTCCATACCACCGAAGCACCCCTCCCAAGACTGGTGCCAAGCTCGCCTCCTTCAAGCTTCCCACACACGGTTTTCACTGGCGGACATCAACCTACTCGATGCCCCATTCACAAAGGAGGAACTCACATCAGCGATCCGAGCCTCCAACCCGTACTCCTCCCCCTGGACCCACCGGCCTGGGCTACTCCTTCCTCACCCTTACGCTGAAAAACAACGGGACCCCACCTTCTCAGCCTCGCCGAGGGCATGCGGCATGGTCAACCGCTCAACGTACTCCTCCAAACCACCCTACTCCACAAGAAGGGCGACAAGGCTGACCTGGCGAACTACAGACCGATATCCGTCTCGGACACCACGATCCGAACCATAACAAGAATGGCGGCCCAGCGCCTCCAAACAGCAACGGGCCACGCCCTGCCATGGAACCAGGCAGCCTTCATGCCCGGCCGCCGGACATCTCTAATCTCGGGGACTCTCCAGGGCATCATTGACCACTTCGGACAGGACCGCCCCCACTCGATCCTCTCGCAACCACAGGACCTCTCAAACCAAACCCAGCCCGAGCAGCCAACCTCCTTCTTCCTCCTTCTACTAGACCAACAGAAGGCGTACGATCGCGTGGGACACCCCTGGCTGTGGGCCACGCTCACGACCGCAGGATGCCCCCCCAGCTTCCTCCGTCTTCTTCAATCGCTATACAGCTCACCTCACCTTCAAGTATCGATCAATGGACATCTCACCGACCTGGTCCCCCTTCGAGCTGGAGCATTACAGGGTGACCCCCTCTCTTGCTCGCTATACAACGTTTCCCTGCAACCACTCCTGGACCTGCTCACAGACCTTAACATTGGCATTACAGTCCCAGGTCTTGGCCGTACCACGTACCTAGCCTTCGCGGACGACGTGGCGATCCTCATGCCCGGAGGAAACCAAGGTATCACCCAATGGCCAAAGATACTTGAGGCCATCAGGATATACGAAACTGCGAGCGGAGCTCGTCTGAACCGAAACAAAAAGTGGCTTTGTGGAGATCTCACATCCCACCCACTCGAGCGTTGAAAACGTCTCCCCTCGTTCCGCTATGCTTCATGCTGGCTTCCAGGAACTCGAAACATACCAGGACGAACTCACCCACTTGGGACACCCTGTCAACACTGCTCCTCAAGGGCTACCTTGCCCCTTCGCCTATGGCGACCGACTCCACGCAGTTGGGACACGCATTAAAAACCTAGAGCAGGCTAACACCGACCTTATCCTGCGCACGCGCCTATGCAACAGCGTGATCACACCCATGCTCTGGCATCACAGCTCGACAGGAGGCCTCCCAATCAACTCCCGCTCCCTCATCACAGAAGCCACATGCAAATATCTGTACCTAGGGGACAAGCCGTGGTTCGGAACGACGGTCCTCAGTGCCCCCAGACACTTGGGAGGCCTGGGACTGATACACCCAGACCACATGTTCACAGCTCAGTCCATGACCTTCCTCTCCCACAACCTACTCCGAACAGACAACATTGGCAAGTGGCTCCGAGAAGGTCTCGCCTGGGAGCTTCACAGTCGATACAAATGCTCCCCGGCAGCCCTCCTTCTCCCCCCCGGAGCATCTTTCACAAGACCCTCAAACGACGCGAAACGAGAGCCGCAGGCTTCTGGGGTCGATTACTCCACGCCCTGGCAAACACAAACCTTCACCTCGACTCCGACTGGGCGAACCTGGACACCGCCGCTTTACTCGAGCTCCCCTGGTTCCTGGAAGGCGCTTCACCTCCTTTACCCTCACCATGGACCGCAGACAGCTACCACACAGTAGCCAACCGCGGATGGATCACATGGTCGGATATCCTGTGGAAATCGTCCCCGACCACACGAGCCCAAACCTTCTCGCCTGCCTGGCCACTGTCCCCACCCGGGCCACCAGCCTGCCAGCGGAACCTCGTACCCCGCCCTGGCGCCTCCGCCGACCCCAAAGGCCCGCACATGGGCCTCATGTTCGGCTCATACTGGAAATCCCAGCCACTGAAACTCCGCTCCCGGCTCCAGGCGTCGTCAACCGGCCTTTTCGACGACATCTCAGACCCTACCCTCCAGCGACCACGCACACGCGATCCCCACGCAACACATTTCCCCTGGCACCTCGTCCTCCCTCAAAGCCGACAATGGCACGAAGTCTCGACCCGCCTGACACGGCGCGACCTGGGACTGGCCACACCAGTCATGCCCCCGTGGCCCAGCCACCTTTCCACGACCGTCACCACAGCAAACTGGTCCCGGGCTTGGAAGGAGCTACACGAATGCACATTGCCCAGCGCAGCCATTGCGGACTGCTTCCTCTGGATGCACCAGCGTATATGGCTGGCCACAGACAAAGCAACGGCCCTCCCCTGCCCTCACCCTTCCTGCTCCGGCTACGACAGCGCTGAGCACTCGTTCTTAATCTGCTCTTTCGCCTTGACGCTGTGGGACGCGGCCCTAACCACGCTCTAAGGAAGAGCACGGAGTGCCCCGGAATTTCCGCACTCCGGGGAGGACCTCCGCAGCAATTCCGGGGCCTCTCAGGGCATTCCGCATTCCGGTTAAATTACTCTTCTTTCGGGCGCAGAGCTCCGTATTCCGGGGAAAGATTCAAATTCGTACATCTGGAATTCCGGCTTCCGTCAAAAATTTAGGCTTTGATCAATTTTCGATTCCGCATTCTGCAGCTCCCGGAATGCGGAATTTCGCCGGATTCCGGGACTCTCCTCCGCAGTCGCAAGATCATATGAAAAACGAGTCGACCCCTTTCTAAATCGGCTTTGTACTCGTCCACAGTCTACATTGAAGCTCTGCATTGGCCATTTGATGCCTCACTCGCGTCAATTTGCTCCTCTTCAAGCCTCATGTGTCCTGTTGAGACCACAAGACTGGGTCTCCTCATATGTGAAACTCGCCGGAGAGTCTCATTGATAAATGAAACCCCGAATGAGACCCCACATCACGTGACCCCCGGAATCTCCCGGAATCCGGCGGAATTTCGGGAGAATGAGCTTGTCTGACCACAGATTCCGCATTCCGCAAGAAAAAGTTACGGCCAAAGCAAGATCTATTCCGCATTCCGGCTGAGCGGTACCAGGAAATTCCGGCTTCCTGCTTAAAAAGGACTAAACTGACAAAAAAATTGAAAAATTAGCATTCCGGGTTCCGGGTACCGCCGGAACTCTGCCCGGAGTGCCCCGGAATTCCTGCAAACCCATTCCGGGGTCTACTCCGTGCTCTTCCTTACCACGCTCCACGCCCTAGGGGTCGCATTCAATCCGCCGATCGACGCCGCCGAGGTTGCCCTGGGGTGGCCCTCCCACCCCAACCACCGGCCCCGACTCCTACTATGGCGCACCGCCGTGATCCACTTGATCGTAACACTTCGCCGGCCAGCCCTTCAGCGCCTCAAGGACACAGGCACCTTCACGTTACCTCTCGTGGACGCCTCCCGGTTCAGATCATCGCTTCAGCTCACGATATCGGAAGGCATCGCGATCGCATTGACCCGACACCGAGCTCGAGCCGCGCGCAAAGGGAGCAACTCCCTGCACCTGTTCACCAAAAACCTGGCTTCAAAAACTCAACCTTTGCACACCTACCATCTCAGGACGATCCCCGCCCTTCCTTCACTTTCTTTTGACTACCATCAATCTTCCTTCCCAAAAATCCACGGTCGCTACATCGGCACATGACACATCAACGATTAGATCTCGGCGCCACATCGATCCAGCATCCTCAAGCAGGGTACCGGCCCACAGCTCTAGGCCACCTCGTTCACCCTACCGCCCCAATCTCTCGATACCAGGCAACGTATGCACGGAACCCATAACGGCCGCCAATGCGGAGGCTGAAGGAACCCTCTCTGCGGTGCTATCGGGATTGAGCCAGACTTTGGGATGATGGATTGGAACAGCATAGAGGTCGATTTGGCGACCGACACCCCTTATACCCCCTTTGACGTGTCCCCATTATTGCTTTGTCCACATTGGCATCTTGCTCTCCACAATCTTTCCCATCCGCCAAAAATAAGCAATGGATACCCCATGTACAAAAAAAAAAAAAAAAAAACCGCCCCTGGTTGGCAACAGCCGTTTCTCCCCGCGAATGGTTAGCGAAGCCCACGTGGAATTTTTTTTATGTTAAGTCCGAACCGTCCCTGCAGCAAAATTGGAGCAAGGTGATCGTGAAAAAGACGCAACAACGTCGTTTAACGCGATTTCTAAACAGGAGTGACGAGAACAGATGGCACGCTGAGGATGTAGTCACCCGTGTGCAGGCTGGCAGAGTGTAGGGACAGGCGCTGCAACCTGAGGCAGGACGGACGGGTGTCCGCACAGACGGACAAATGGGTGACGCCGCCAGGAACGGTGAGGCGGTGAGGATGGGGTAGCGGCATAGCCGCTGAGCTGCCGCCGAGAACCGCCGGGTGTAGAAACGAGTCTTATTCGCTCAGATGGTGACCAGCGGCCAACCGGACAGAGTGAGCAAAAACCAGCGGCGATCCAGCGATAAAGTCGGAGGCTAACCACCGGCGTTACAGAGGCATGGATACAGCCGACGGTATACCTCTGGTTAACCGCCGCAACTTTTTGCTGAGACTGAGTACTGAGTGCTGGCGAACTATGGAACGCCGTTTTCACCACCTTCGCTTTTCCCTTTTCCCTTTTCGCTTTTCCCTTTTCGCTTTTCGCTTCTTCAGCTTCAGCTCAGTTGGAATCTCCCGGGCCCCTCGGAACGGAGAGGAACGGGACTCAGTCAAGAGGTTTCCGACGCCAAAGGGAGTGTAGATTCATCGGGGATTAGGTAGTCAGTCGCACGGGGGTGCGCGAGCACCGTGCGAGGACCCCGCACACTGACTCCGTGCGAAGTCTGCGCGCCGCAGCGTTCGTGCGGTGGTCGCGCACCCCCGCGCGAGCCCTGGGGCGCGCGCAGACCGCGCGCAGGGCTCACCCATACCCCTTCTTCCATTGCAGCTCGCACTCAGGCCTCGCACACAAGTCAGTAATGAACGAATGAATGAATGAATCAGATTCTATTCAATGTCAACTATGTATTGAGGGAAGAGATGCAACCACAGTCTATGGAGTATGGACTGGGGTGCTGGGTGGCGGGTGCATGATCGCATCAGAGTAAGTCGAGCGGAAAAAAAGGGAGCCGAGTCGAACAGGGATACCAGCCGAGCGTGCCGCAAATATGGTCGATGGAAGATGCTGTGGAGTGTGGCCTGTGTGCTGTGGGTGAGGGTTGAGGGGCTTGAGGGCTTGCCTCAAGTCATGGAGAAGACGCAACAGCGATGGCCCATGTCTGTCGGCTGTCCCGGGTCCACGTCCACGCCCACCTGTAACTGCTGAAAAATGAAAAATGACAGTCAGAGCCCAGACTCCAGATTGAAGAGTTGCTGCAGACAAACAGGATTCGATCAACACTGGTGCATCTGAGCCCTGACTCCTAAGGGAAATTCAGCATTCAGTCAGATTTTGAAAGAGGTCAGCGAGCAAGCACAAACGCGGGCACAATATGCAGGTCTCCAATATCAAGAGCAGCTGCTGTCTGCTGAGCCCTGAGGTATGCAATCCGTTGGCCGTTGCAGTACTGTATCAAATCATGGTCACAGCGGCGAAGATAGAAAGAGAGAGGGTCAACGGTGATTACGGTTTGTGAAGAGAAAAACAGTCAGCGAGTGCAGAGTGTAGCGTGCAGAGTGCTGCTGTCAAGAACTGAAAAAGTGAGAAAAAGGGCTGGAAACTCGAAGGAAGAGTTGAGAACGGGGCAGGAGGAAAGGGTTGGGGGAGTGTTGGACGTGTCACTTCACGACTCTTTCGTTTTCGTAGCACATACCTCCTCTCAGCAAATTGTCGTTCCCAATGCATTCCCAAGTTCCCAACACCCGGACACGTAAGGTTGTAAGAATCTGGTAATCAGCAACAGAAACAGGAAAGGAGAGGATGTGAGTGAACGAGAATCTCAGCGTGAGCTCTGCGGGAGGGTTAACAGACAGCTCAGCGAGGCACTGTCGAGACTTGAGCACAAAGGAAAGGTGATGGTTAGCCAGTCAGTTAGTAGCCAAGAGCTATCTGCAAAATCAATCAATGAATCATAAATCAATGCAACCTCAGGTCGGACGCGAACGACGAGGAACAGAAGAAGGTTAGCACTCAGCAGGACGCATGCAGTACAGCGGTAGACTCCAGCGGTTCACCGTTCAACCTACGGCATCGAAGCTGATTACGGTGTGATCTGCGGGGCCAGAAAGAACAAAAAGGAAAAATCAGCCGGTGGGTGGAGCTCAGTAAGCACTCAGCGATGGTCGATGGACGAGAGTGTGATGTGTATGTAGAAGTCCTTATAAAGGAACCGCTCTCACCTGATGCCCCCCCCCTTTACCAAATCCCCACTCTCTTGCTCCCAAGACCCAATCCCTCACCTGCTCGCCTCTCTGGCCCAATCACAGACACAATGAGTCAGAAAGGAGTGGCGCGCAAAGGTACGTTCCATAGATCATAGGGTAAACTCACCAAAAGTGTTAGTGGCCTGTGCTAATTATTATTTTTTTTGCGACTGTGTCCTGTGAAGGTGGACGAGGAGGAAGAGGCGGTAAGCAAGTTGCTGCTGCTGGGCGCCGCGGTGCCGACCTGGAACCTGCTTCCACTGCCGCTGGCGCTGCCGGTGTCGCGCCTACCCGAATCGAAACGAGCGCGCCTGGTGCGTCTGGTGCGCCTGGTGCTGCTGGTGCGCCCGATGCTGCTGGTGACGCTCGTGCTGCTGGTGCGCCTGGGGCCTCTGGTGCTGCTGGTGCTGCTGGTGCGTCTAGTGCGGCTGGTGCTGCTGGTGCTTCTGGTGCTGCTGGTGCGCCTGATGCGCCTGATGCGGCTGGTGCGGCTGGTGCTGCTGGCGAGAACGGCAAAGTAATGAAGTAGGGACGTCAGTGCCAGTTGTGGACCCATCGGAAGCACACATCAGAGTCTTCAAGCACATGGGTCGGTCTGGTGCCCGGTACAAGTGTGTTTTTCGGTTACTAGAGGCTTGCCGCTTGGACATGAGAGAAGAGGGGATGGAGAACGCAGTCATCGATCATCAGTCATAGGCGGGTCACCTGCGTCTTTGCTGACTAGGGGGTGTGAGGAATGTCCTGCGGGTACCATAATCTAACCTGCCGCAGATGCGGTGGTAGTTAAGCATAGCCTCGGCGTGGTGGTCGACGGGCTGAAAGGTGCGAATGGTTTTATTGAGCTGATGACGATCTGCGCCAACCTTTAGCCTGTGGTGCACGTCGATCAGGGTTCGACAATTGGATAAATTATGATTATTGTCAGCCTCGTCCCAATTTGAAAGTCAGAGGACTTAGATGGTTAACTTACGAGAGAGACTTGGTGTATGCTGCCCTTCGGTTGACAGGTGGGCCGACTTCGTTGTCTGGAACCACAAACCCCTCCAGGTGCTGTTTCTGAGGCCGCCTGAGTCGAGGCTTGATGCGCACCTCGGATCCGTCGGGCGCTTCAACCGCTGCTTCCGCCTCCACAAATTTTTGGCAAGAAGCCGGGCCTGTTTCACCTCCTCTCGCTGCGCCGCCCGAAGCGCCTTTTGCTGGGCTTCGATCCGTTTGCTACGTAGCTCGTTGAGTGCCGTATGTCGTCGGTCGTTGGGTTGTCCGCGCCGATTGCGGAGCCGTAACATCTTGCGCTTTGGGCCACATGGTCGCCGATCCAAGCGTGATTCAGGCTGAACCCCCCCGTGTGTGCTGCTTCCGTGACCGTTCCGGTTGACTGGGCTGCCGTTTCCGCTGCTGCCGCCGCCGCTGCCGTCGCTGCTGCTGCTGCTTTCTTTGCCGTCGCCGCTTGCTCACGCAGACGCTGCCGTCTTTCTTTCCGCATTGTTTCAACTTGGGCGCAGGTTTGGACTGATGTTCATCTATCACATCGGACATCCAATCCATATACATATATTCCGGCGTAGGTTCCGCTGCCCGATCAGCCCCCGGCGCTCATCGCACTGAGAAGTGAGAACAGTCCATAGGGCACGGGCTCCCGCATTTCGGTGACCGGAACATATGAGGCTTGATACATACACTGGTCCGCCGTCCGACGGATTGATGAGGGGGACTTACGCGGTTGCGCGGTTACGCCCGCGTCGCACCTCCTGAGTTCTGATTTTACATACTCTGTTTCAATAATGAATTAGACTACTGTGAACTGTAGTCTTCCCCGGTCAGCCCTACCAGCTGTTGCGATGCCATTTGGGCTTTGGCAAGCGCCAGCGACTGCACGGCTGGTACGCTGGTTACAGGCACCAAAAACAGGGGTTATCGTCTGAAGCTGGCCAATGCGAAATAACAAATGAGGCATGGGTTCATGGGTGAAGCCCGAACGACGACCGCTTGTCACCTCACTGGTGTGGTGACTCAGTAAGTCTCAGTGTGTTAACTCTCAGCCGGCAGCCCCGCGTAAAGATCTCATTATTCGCATCTTCTCGTTTGACCGCCGACGTGACAGCCGACGTGAGGCCGCGCCCCGCGTCGGCCGGCCGTGTGGCGTGATTAACAATTCGCATATTCAAGTTTCAGGAACCAGGGTTTTCATTTTCTAAGCTAAGGCGCCCGAATGGCCAGGCCAAGCCACACTTCTTCGAAGGCTGACGCCAACTGGCCGTGCGGCGTGCCTCCTTCCGGTAGAAGTGTATCACTGTGCTCATCTGTGCGGATTGACGCCTGTCGGTGTGCAATAATGTATAATGGTGGCTGCCAGCTACCCGCTTCTGTCTCTAAATTAATTGTCTCATCTATATTGCAAAGCACTCTAGTTTATTGCGCCTCAGTTCCTGAAACGCTACATATGGAGACCGATCACCGAGGTCCGAGACTCGAGAGAGTGCAAGACCGCATTCTAATGAGGTGAAGCAACCAGCTCAACCTTCTGCCTTCGACAGTGACCGATGATCAGCGATCAGCGACTGCTGAGTTAATATAGTCATCCTCGAGGCCCGACCTCCGAGAGTCCGAGCCCGATAATCGACCGAACAGAAATCAGGGTCCAGCCAAACATTCTTTTAATGTAACTCAATAACATTCTTCCGCTCGTCGTCGCCTCGCTACATCCGTTCCGGCTTTCCGGGTCTCTTGCCTTTTTTTCATGTACCTTATTCAAGGAATGCATCACGCAGGTCGCAGACGAAGAACAAGGTCGTATATGTGGCACTTTTCCTTCTTCCAGCCCGTTCTCTGAAGCACCCCCCCCCCCTCCCCCTCTAGTTTCCTCTCTTCTACCATCTCCTCTGAGCTCTGCCCTTTCACCTCTTACCTTCCTCTACCTCCGACGCCTTCTGCCACACTCACACTACCGGCCATACTCGCCTCTCCTCTCCATCGGCTCTCTGCGCGTATCTTCTCCTCTCCTCTCCTCCTACCTCGCCGCTTCGGCTCGTCAACGTCGCGGCACTCCTCGTCGCCGCTAGTCTTGAGCTGTGTGGACCATCTAGCGCATTGTCCGTCTGGCGCTCTTTGGGCTCAGGCCTGTGATACTCGCTTCTTTTGGTCCCCTCTCGAGCAGTGCGGTGGCACCTGTGCAACGACGTCGGCGAGTTCGGTGCGACAAGACTCGAGGACGATTGGACTGCGCGAACTACATTGCTGTAAGTTACTTCCACACCCCAATGCTCTCGCTGCGGTCTTGGCCCCTTGCTGACATGCGCTACTCTCTTCCTTGTCTCGTATCTTCGTAGTATTTTGGCACGATCAGGCGCTTGTTATCATGGATACGCGCAGCACACAGCCTGCGTCCAGCGCGGCTGGTAATTCGACAGGGCAGCACAGCAACAACGTGAGTTCATTCCATCCATTCTTACCGTCGCAGACGTCCACGTTGATCGTATGACTGACATCTGTATTCTTTTGGATAGGATATCAACGCCACGCTCGCGGCAATTCTCAAGCAGGTTAACCACGTTGGTACCAACGTGGATGATGTCTCCGGCAAGCTCGGCAAGGTCACCGAGCGACTTCAGTTGCTGGAAGCCCACTCAGGTCTCTATGGCCAGTCCACAGCTCCTCGGCCCTCTGACAACGGCAGTACTACTAGTGAGTAGCTCCTGCTTCGGTCCAGAAGAGCCTGACATAACCAGTTACTGATTCACTTTGCTCTTCCTCAGCTCCAGTCCAGTCACAGCCAGTCCGTGGATCGATGTTTGCGGGACCGGGACCTTCGACGTCCTACGCCTCAGGTCTGCCGCAGCATTCTTTCCCGGCCGCAGCGCCTACGACGAGCGCCGGCATCCCCGATATGCGCTTCCAGTCCACGTCCTCGGGAGGCACTGCGGACGACATCAAATTCCAAATGCTCCGAATGAGCTCGCCAGCCACGTCGACCTCGCAGCCGTCTCAGCACTCTCAAGGTCCAGGCCACTTCGCAAGCAGGGGGTTTCCTTCTGCCCGGCATCCGTCTTACGGGCAGCTTCGACCTTCACCGGCAACAGCAACCAGCTTAGCGGCAAGACACGTGACAAGGCACGGCAAGCTGATGGCAATCTCAAGGGGCACCGGCGCAGGTTCGAAGTCGGAACAAGGATCCTCGGGTCGAAAAAGCACCAGTTCAACCGATTGTCTTCAAGAAACGCAAGGGCGACCAGAGCAGCTCGGGTATCGTCCTCCTCAAGGACCGTCGGCTTCTTGACGAGAACCTGCGCATGGGCATAGCCGGAAAGCAATTCGAAACCCTGGTCGACAAGCATCGGCTTCGGATCTGGCCGGTCATTCCAAAGACTGCGGACGCTAAGGAAGTGTTCAGCATCATCGTGTCAGAGTTCGAAGCTCACGGACATCGACTGTGCACGGAAGGTCAATGCGGATACGAGTGAGTACTAACAACCTCACTTCTCTCGCTACATGCTTGAGCTCGCATTAACTTACGCATACATCTCTTAACTTAGATTTGCGTGTCTCAGCACCTCCGACCTCAAGTTTCGCACGCTTGGGAGCGACGAGCAGCATGCCGTCGACTTCATCAACGCTCAAAGCCTTCAGGCTAAGTTCACCGGCCGCGAATGCTTCATCGTTGTCAAGAGCGACCTCAAGGCAGAAATCTACGACAATCTTCTGTCGAAGATCTCCAAGCGCCACCGCCACGAGGACGAGTACGACTCCAACATCAGTGCCATGAGCGGCGAAGATTCCGATAGTCGATCAGCGCAGGACAAGGAGTTTGACCAGTGTTACCGCTGTAGGAACACCTTTCCTACGTCCGTTCTGGCAGCTCATGAAGTGGGTTGTCGGCCGAAGAAGGTGAGTCTCATGTTACGTCTGGGATGTTGGATAGCTGAGCCAGCGAATGTTCCGATGAGCGTGGCTAACATGATAGCCTTCCTTTCCTTAACACAGAAACGGTGCGAATACAAGTACGTCAACCACATCGACGACAGCGACATTGAGCTCGTGATGCCAAAGACGGAACAAGTAGAGGATGACCCCCCCCCTCGACGGGCCTTTCTTCGAGTCGGACGATGACCTTGACGGCAACGCAAACGACGGCGACCGTACCATCTCGAGCGACAACACCAAGGGCGGCGGCGGCACTACCAGTTCCAAGAGCATTGCCCAGTCTGACGTCAAGATCATCGATAATTCAGTCAACGCTTCCGACGGCTCATCTTTGACATCTCTTCAACCAGAAGATGCCAGCGACGATACCGCGCATCAACGACAGTCTCCTGACCACTCGCAACGCAAGGGTCGTTCCGTTCGAGGCGTGCATGGTGAGTATCTGTATGAGTCTCAGCTTTTGGCTGGCGATGCTAGATGCTAACAAATCTGTCTTGTGTTTGTGTGATCTACAACACCTCGTTGATGGCATCCAGCACATCCAAGTAGGCACGCAGGCCGAAGTCTTCGGGAGGCGGGAACGACGGAGAAGGCAGCAGCTGCGATAACCCGTGTCGAGTCTCCTCCAGATTCAGAACCGGAGGAACGCGGTCTTCTATCCGGTCCACGTGGACGTGCGGGCCATCGTACTCATCCAAACCCCCCTCCCCAACAACATCATCGACGCCATAGTCTTCACCACCCATCTCCACGCCCGCCGCCTCCAGATCCTGCCTCTCCTCACGATCCATCAGCCCGACATCGAATCCCCGACGTGCAGCATCCCAAGAACCTTTCCATCCCCACCAGACACCAGTACGATTCATAACCATATCAGTGAGTACCCCAAGCTGTGCTTCGACGTACAATTACGCGCATGGACTCACCCAAAGTGTACATCTGCTCTGGCGACAGGTTCCCCATTCCTTTAGTTCGAACCTTGTGGTGGTTCCACATTCCAACAAAGTGGTCGAGCGCGCCATTCAACTGCGGCAAGAAGACAAAGTGGAGCGCCCACAAGTGGATATCCGACTCGATATCCAGCACACCGCAGTCCTCAAGATATTCGAACCAAGACTTGTACTTGGACACCGTCCACTTGCGGAGGTCCACCCAGAGACGCTCGATCCTTTGATTGTGAGTAGAGGTGCCTTGGATGAAAGAGCCCCGGTCGAGACCTGAACACAATCTGATGAGCTTTCCTTTAACCATCGCAGAGAACAGCCCGAATCTCGACACCACTAACCTCTTTTCGTCTCCATCAACCTCTTAACCCCCAAGTTCTCTCCTCCATGATCTCCTCTGACTCGACTCGGCCACCCTCGTTTTTCCACGGCCTGCAAGAACAGCTCCGACACTGTCTCCGCTCGGTTGTTGCCGGATGCTTGTAGAAAGGTAACTAGTCTGCTCTTGCCATCGATGGCACCGTGAATGACAATCTTCCACCTTATCAGCTTGTGATGCCCGTCTATGTGCCACAGGGAGTTGACGAAGGGCACATAGTATTCCCGACGCTTGAGATACTTGGTCCATCGAGAAGTAACCCCGATCGGGTCGAGGGCCTTGATCGCAGTCCTCAACTTTGACCTGCTGACCCGGATGCCAAGACTGTTTAAGGCACCCATCGTTCCTCGCTCGCCAACCGTGTCGCTGTGCATGCTGCGTAATTTTACAAGATGCTAAAATAGTAGATGAAGACAGTCGCGATTTGTGAGAATGATGAGGATGTGACGTTCATAGTTCAAGGGAATAGGGGCACGGACTGACCTCGATCAGAGCTTGCTCGTCAATGGAAGTGTTCCACTTCTCGATGCCCATCTCTTTGCGACGGCGATATATCGTTCCAGGAGAGCAGTCCAACATGATGGCGATGTCGGCATCCCGGAAACCCAGCTCTACAAGCTCCAGCAAGAGCTCGCCGGGGATGCTGAGTTTCCACTGACCAGAGTCCGCCTTGACCCACTCTTGCACGCTAGACATGGAACTAGGATCTGAGGTTCCGGCAGACGTTTGTTGCTGTAAAGAGGACAGCTGCTGAGCCAAGTCTTGAAGTGGAACCCACAAGCTGTCAAAAATTAGAGGATGGAGACGAGGGGACAAGTAGCGAAGAGACGTGGACAGCTCCTCAATGGTCAACTCATAGATGAGAAGCATATCGCTGTTGACAGGAGAGGTGGTCTGAGAAAGGGAGTGGGAAATGGGAGAGGTAGCCCGCGAAATGTCTTCACGGAGAGCCGTAACCTCTTCGACGGTGAGGAGTGAAACCTCCGTCATGGCAGAAACCAGAATGCAGACTGTGGTGGACGGTGGGAAGGATGTACATACGATGAATTATAGAGCGCTGATGGAATTGGAAATATTAAAGCAGCGAAAAGCGAAAAAGCGAAAAAGGGAAAAAGCGAAAAGGGAAAAAGCGAAAAGGGAAAAAGGGAAAAAGCGAAGGTGGTGAAAAACGGCGTTCCATAGCGAACTGGCCCGGTTGGCACGGCACTACGGAATTTTACAGTGAGGTTTTACAGTACTGTAAAGGTCATGCTGTAAAAAGTCTTGGTCATGTTAGGGTGAAGGCGAATTTTACAGTGCCTCGGAGGCTTTTTACCGCACGAACGCCAACTTTTACAGTCAGGGCCAATTCTTACAGCCACTGTAAAGGCTCCCGGCGGTAAAAGTCTTGCCCCCACTTGATTGAATCGGAATTTTACAGTACAATCGCAACTTTTACCGCCGCTGTAAAGGGACCGATGCGGTAAAAGTCCCCATAGCGGCTTCCGCAACCTCATTTTTACCGCACGATGAGCCTTTTACCGCACTATGAGAAGACCACGTGGCACTGTAAAGGCTGTCGCTGGCCCTGAAGCTGACCGCAACTCGGAATCTCAGTTGGCGCTCACCTTTTTGGTGGTTTATTCATCATTCCCCTCCAGAACTCGGTCACAGTCTGGCCAGACTATGTGAAAAGTTTTTTCCGCCGGACAGAATGTTCTTATGTACGCGCACCATCTCGACACCTGCAGCACTTTGACCTCCGCCGCTCAAAATCCCGCCCTCCGAACTTTAAACAATTTTCTCCCTCCGCCTCCGGCTCTGACCTCCCGCCTCGCAGCTACCTACCAGCTACTCGTTAGCGTCTCCTTCCTCTTCTTCTCTGTCTCTTTCCCTCTCCTAGCCAACACATCGCGTTTTCTCTGTTATGTCTTCTTCGCCTCGTTCGGACGCTGGTATCCGCGGCAAACGAGAGCCCGATAAGAATTCTGACATTGAAATTAGCGATAGTGATACAGACAAAGCTAGTGAAAGACGGCGGACTGAGACAGAGAAGAAGAGCGAGCACGGAGATGGAATGAGCGAAGACGATCAAGAATACGATCCTCAGTTTTCGGAACGCTACCCTTCTTTTCCCGACGGGAACATCAAACACACGTTCAATCTCGACGATTGCCCCGACTGGGCGTTTCACAGCGACTGGTGTTTTCGATCTGATCGGGTCACAAAAAAATCGATCACACGAGGTTCGGAAGAGGCAGCGAGAATAGGCTGATCTGTCGTGGGGTGCTAACGTGTGACAGGTGCGAAACCGTCCACCGAGCCCCTACCTCCAGCCGAAAGGCTGTCTTAACAGACTGGATCAGTGCAGGCTGTTCCGTTTGTAAAAAACTTGGGGGAAGTCGGGGCTCTGCAGCACCAAAAGTGCAGTGCCGAGCTACGGCTCACGACATACCCTGAGACTCACACTAGTCTGGGGTTCTATGAACACATTGGCAAGCATGACCACGGGAAACCCCCCGTCAATAAGCCACGTCCATCTTCCAAGGTACGAACTAGACGCATCTACGCTTAGATCGATTTCGAATAGTTTATTGACCTAGCTTCTAAATTAATTTACATAGGAACAGTTGCGTAAGATAGTCTCTGAGAACCCCCACACGAAGGCCAAGGGTCTGAGTGTAGGGAGGGTAAAGAGTGGATCGAAGGTGACAAGGAAAATAACACCTGCTCGGCACATTGATGATGCTTTCCTTAACTTGGATTGCTTGTCATACTATCGCATCACTTTCCTAAAAAGATGCCGGCATTCAGCCACGTGATGGCTCTCGAGATGGTCCCTTCCTGGATTTTCTGAACCTCCAGCGTCCTTCTGATACTGTGGTTAGTAATGCCGAGTCAGACGGCATGAACACCCAGTAGAACGCTTCTGCAGCAAGGGAAGCGGGAACTCCCTCGCAGTTGCACCTAAAGCGGGCAAGCTTCCTATGGGATGATTTTGCAGTAGTGTTACAGACCCCTTGGCAGCATCAGCTGTTCTGCCAACGTGATGACCGATCTGAAGACTCAGACTCAAACATCAGGCACGAGGGTGTTCTTACAGACGTAACGTTTCGAGTCTTGGAACGTTACTATCTGTGCACTTCTAGCATATTTTCTGTGCGTTTGGGTAGATGGGTTCCAATCCTCTGGACCGTCCTCCGAAGCCAGAAGGAGGAGGATTTTTGCGCAGCACTTTTACTATATGTTCGAGTGTCTGACCGCCAATGGTCTAAAACGGAAGGAGGTAGAGGATAAGATGGCCTCTGTGGTGGATTTCTCATTGGCCCAGCGGAACGGGTTCAAGAAGGCCTATGCTAGGTGGCGGGTTAGTTTCACTAGCCTGGCCGACCTTAGCGAAGCCGCCCGGGACGCTGAAATTGCCAGCTTTGAGGCTCATGCAGCTTCTCTGCTAAAGGGCTGCCTGTTTCACTTTCATCAGTCTGTGAAACGGGTCAAAAACAACGGCAATTTTGTGCGCGTTACGATGCAGGACACGTTCATGTCTCTCATCCACGCTGCCCTAGCTGCGAAGACCGAGGACGTTCTGCACACAACGTTTGCGTCGCTCTTCAACAAGTTTCCAGAGTGCACGAAATGGTTGGCATGGTGGCTGCAGTGTGATACTGCATGCATGATCTTTCGTTCTTTAAAGACGATGGACGATGCCATGTGGGACCGGATCCCCACTTCCACCTCTGCGTTGGAGAACATGCACTCCATATATTATTTGTGCTGGGAGACCAATATGGATCTCATCACAGGGCTGCAGTGTCTTCAGGAGCTGGCGGAGCTTCTAGAGGATGAGTACGCAGCGGAGAAGCTGGGGATTGCCACAAGGTACAAACACCAAGCCGACAAGAGGCAGAAGGGGCGGAAGCGCACTGCGGCTGATCCCTCCGAGGGCTACGAGAACGATGGAAGAGCTCCGGACTCTACAGCGGATCTAAAGAAGGGGGGAAAAAGGCGCAGAAGGCGGCAGAGGTGAGAGCAAAGCAGCACACAGTAGCCCTTTTCCCGTCGAACATGCATATTATTGCATCATCGGCCATACTGCCTTAGAGATCGCTTTTAGCTGTTCGCTGGTTTCAATTACACGCGCGCACAGAGACTCTGGGGCAGATGGTCGGTGTAGCATCAATATAGCAACGTTTACCCGGGGGGAAAGGGCTAACGCTTTTTCTTGCTTATATATCGAAACATAGCCACTGACAATTACTCAACTTTTTAATATGTTCACCTGCAGAAAAAGCTAGCCAAAGAAGAGCCTGCTCCACAGCCAGACTCCGAAACCACTGCCCAGGTAAGCTTCCTGTTTTGTGTGCTGAGACCTGAGGCGTGAGGGAGTAGAATCGAATCCCAGGTGGCAGAAGGTTTTGTTTCATTCCGTGTGCTAACTGAAATACGTTCCCCGATGCAGAACGTCCCGACCGTTCGGAAGAGGAAGCACCCACCTGGTCACGTCCTCTCATATAGCCACACAGCCCAGACTTGTTACATTACAAGCGCTCTGGAAGTCCTGTTTGCCTCCTTCCTGAGGTGCAAGGAGGAGTGGTTGGCCCTGAAGGACAAAATGGTTCAGGGGGTGGGCTCAGCATTCTCACAGCTTCCCTGGAGCTGAGAGAAAGTGCCTACGGCCACAAGACCCCTGCTGCTCAGCAGAAAAAAATTAATGCCTCTCGAGATATGGTCATTGAATACGTTATTCAGACCATGAGATGGTATGCGCCCCAGGAACATGGCAACTGGGCGTGGATCAGCCGCATCATCGCAGAGGAGACTCAGTTTCAGGTGCAGGCTTTCTTTGCTTTGGGGGAGCAAGAAGTGTCTAATTGCGAGGCTGGCCACAAGTATGTGACTCAGCCTCGTTTTAGCCACTGCGACCTGGGGTTGCTAAGCGGGGCGGGAAACGATCACTCGGTCAATTCCAACGTTCTGGCTTTCACACAGCGTTCTGCTGCTGTGAAATGCAGGTCCTCTCAGCTTGGACTGGGGCGGTGTCCCCTCTCCTCTCACGCAACCTGTTCTGCTGTCTCCCTTCCGAAAAATCCTCATGGTGGAACTGCCCTCGCAGCCACATGACGGATGCTGGACTGTAGAGCCTCTTATTGAGGTTGGAGACACAGAGTACGAGTTAGTGGGACGCATCGTTGGGACCAGCTTGGGTGGCTTTCACTTTACGGCTCTGACAATTCACAACGAAAAGTCACCCGCACCGTTCCGGTCAGCTGTTTACAGCTATAACGATTTTGACGGGGCTGCCTACATCACTGTTGCATTGCCGAAGCCCAACGTAACCTTGCCTGCACCTGGGGACGCAGTGCCGCAGCAACTGCAGAACGTCTGCCAGAACGTTCCGTTCTCAAGCCAGATTATTTACATTGCCCGCGGGGCTGCAGCTGCCCGCCTTCAGGCAGTTGAACGCCCATTTGACCGCACACCGCCTGGAACTCGGCGGCTCTTATTCACCCCCGTTGGTGAAATTTTGGGTCTCGCTCGGACAGCACCCATTTATCCCAAAAATGACCGACCCTCCCCAGAACCGGGCGTCGTTCATGTATCAGGGCCCAGGGTCTGAGTTCTCTTGCTCTTACTTCCCCTTCTCCTCCAAAAATCGTGACGACCTGATCGTCTTCCCTTACTCCTCCAAAACTGTGACGACTTGATCGTCTTCCCCTTCTCCCCAAAATTCAGCGGCGACCTGATCGTCCGTTTGTGCCTCCCCTCTCTTAGTGGTTCTCTTGTCAATTCCAAATAAATTGCAGCTTTGTGCAAACGACTGGCAACGCACGGCAGCATGGGACCACTCTGCACTGCTAGTTGTTCCTATAGTGGGCAAGTACGTGCTGCCCAGAGTCCAGACACAGTGATTAATTATGGGTTCTTAAATACGCATGATGCATGATGATTCACGACGCGATGACAACCGCTGAAACATTTTAACCATCCTAAGCCTTTGCCCCGGTTGCTCATTTGCCTACATACGAGGCCGTTGTCAAAAGTATCCGGACACCAGATTTTTAACCATACGTTTACTAAGTGTTCGCCTCTATTTCACCTTAAGTCAAACTTGGTCAGTAAAATCTGTAAAAATACACCTCTTAGCTGACCTTCTAGCGAGAGCGCAGGAGCATCGGAATATGTGACTCAAAAAATTGAGAAAAATTGAGGAGCTGGGTTGAGTAAGGTGGGTGTGAAGGAGTTTGAAATCACCTAGTAAATTACTAATTGAAATCGTTTCTTCCTCTTTCCACTTAGAGCAACCTGTCTTCCAAGTCAGAGCTGGGAAATCTCCAAAGAGAGAAGTTGTTCTCCAGTATAGAGGCTTTCCAAATGGCCCGTCATTGAGCGTCTTCCATATCCATGTCTTTGAGTTGCATCGAGAGCCCAAAACAGGCGATTACTTAGTAAACGTATGGTTAAAAATTTAGTGTCCGGATACTTTTGACAACGGCCTCGTATGTATGTACCCTCTCCGATGTCAACGGACGGTGGATGGACAATCAGCGCCCAGCGATCAGCGACAGCGTCAAAGAGTTCAGAGGGAGATGCTGAAGAGCAAGACTCATATGTGAATATACACGATCAAATTTCCCACGATCCTATATGATATATAGTGATCACTGATTGCGGTGCACGGTCTGATGGACGCAGAGACTTCAGGTCTGAATTTCGAGGGTTTAATAATCGAAAGTGCAGAGATAAGGTCCGGAACGCGGTAAAAGTGGACGCAGATGCGGTAAAAGTACGCTTGTCCTAACCCTCAGGAGACTTTTACCGCCAAGGGACGCCCTTTTACAGCGACTGTAAAGGATTGACTGTAAAATTCGGCATTTGGCGCGGTAAAACCGAGGATAGCACTGTAAATCTCTGTTCCTCATTAGGCTCCAGCCGAGTTTTACAGTGCTGGGGTCAGATTTTACCGCCGCGCTGTAAAACCCCGACTGTAAAATTCTGTACCCTCGGTTGGCACAGACGCAGAACGGTAAGAACACGCTAGTTATGTCAGCATCGGTGGCGTTGTAAAGTTTATCCGTTGTCCCAGCACTCCGCTGAGCCAGCTCAGCTTGGGACAAGGTCCATCTTGACCACACACTGCCACCATGGGGGTTGTTTTAAGGGGTGTAAAGCGCTTCTGGAACGCACGTGTTTACCCCATGTTATAATTTTCTATTTTGTTCCGCTGATTTGGGTGTTAAAACACCTTTCTAATAGTGTTAAAACCCAGTAGGCATAGTGATCACGTGACTGCTGCAGCGACCCGGGAAGTGAGACTAGGCGTCTCCAGACGCCTTCCTCACCGCCACCACCCTGCTCGACACCACGGCCCTCACCACACCCACCCGCCATGCCCAGCCAACCTCAACATGTCATCCACGGGTAGCAATACTGTAAATCGAGGGTTTCTGTCTTCAGAGAGCAGCATCAATTGAGTGTGGAAGCAGCTGTGAACCTTTTGAGATGCAGGGCAGAGACTCTGAGACCACCGAGCAGACCCATTCTAATTAGAGAAACTGAGAGTCTATCTTGTCTTCGGTTCTAGCAGCCGTAGAACAACCTCCCAGGGGGTCCAATACGTCATTGTTTTCAGACATGATTCCGCACCACGTTAAAACGCTGCGGTTTTTGCCGAGCCCTTAAAACTCCTGCACAACAGGGATGTTTTGAGAGAACCGTAAAATCATTGTAAAACAAATTATTACGAAGCGCTTTACACCCCTTAAAACAACCCCCATGGTAGCAGTGACATCAACCGTTGGAGGCCGTTGATCCGGCACGTCCAATATTGGCATCCCAAGTTGGCCAACACGCCAAGCAAGCTCTGCCCCATGCTACTTATTTGGAGCTGGTCTTCACACCAAGTGGGAGAAGGAGCAGGAGCAGGAGCAGGAGCAGGAGCAGGAGCAGGAGCAGGAGGCTAAGATGCTGTCCATTCGAACCTGTACGTGTCCCTCGCTCCCTTACCTGGCATTTATTTGGTACACGCATTTACAGATGACAGATGCGGCTCGTTCCGACGACGAAGGGGTGCGGCTCTACGCGGAAATGCTCGGAGTCGGGCGTTAGCATTATGCTGAATGCTGGACACCGGTGGAGCGCAATAATATGGGACTCTGAAGAGAGGTGATCAAGGAACGGCATTGAAATGCGTCTGTCGTGAACCTGCCGGCTGCCTCAGGGCCCAGGAGATGGCACACCTCGTACGACGGAACAACGCATGCAGCGCGACAAAATCAGGACGGGAGCAGCTCTTCTTTCGTATGTGCTTGTGACAGTTCCCCCTCATAATGCGTCTCTGAGGCAAGTAACTGACTCAACGCGGTCTCTCAGGCTCTCAGGTGTCAATGTCAGCATCTCCCGCTGGGTCGGTCTTATCTAGCGCCTTTAGATTGGACGAGTTAAGTCCCTTCCCGACTCCTATAGCTAGTGGCCCTGACCTTCTACTGCTGATAGACAAACATTCAGCATACAACATCAGGCAGCAGAGCATCAGAGCTTGTCCTTCTCCACCGCTGACTCGGGCCAGTTGACAAGTAGCTTTTTTCTTAACAGGTAGAACCCAAACCGACTCCGCTCCCGATGCAGGAAAAAAGGCTAAACGCTTACTGACGCTAAGGTCGTTGGAGGTGATGTTGATATTTCTGCAACTGTTGCGTTGATGGTCTATCTCCTTGCTCGTCTTCAACTTCCTCGGCAGGCAAGGGCAGTCCCTTGAGCGGCTCGAAGCCGTCCCAGTTTGGACAATCTTTGACGTAAAGCGACTGAAGCTGCTCTGTGGTTCTATTCCTCTCCCTCACACACACCCCAGGCCAGTCAAGCTTCCATCGCCTCGACCTCATTGTGCTTCCTTTTCTGTACATCTTTTCTTCTCTAGGCACCGAATTCTTCTAGAAACAGCCGCGGCAGCCACATTCCTCCCATCTTCTTCTCTTCGAACGGCCTACATAAAGCCTTCAATTCTTCAAGCCTTCCCTTTGCCCTTCTGTTCCCTCCATTCCCTTCGCACCTCAACAGCCCGTCTCCGTCGATCACACTCTTGCCATCCACCCACTCGAGGTCTCGGCATATTCTTTCAGTGAGTATTCCTGTCGCTGCTTCCAATCACAACACGAAGTGCAAGGTTTTAATTTCTTCCTTCTCCGCTTTCGTCTGTCCTTGCAGACTGTACATATTACCACATCGCTCTCTCCTTCCTCGACTTGAATACTCTCAACCCTTACTATCCCCACCTTCGCCATCTCTGTAAAAAATGTACGCCGACTGCGGACCCCAGGACAACATCATCGCCGCAGTGAGGCCCGTTATAAGACGCAAGTCTTCCGTGGCTCTCTCCTCCCTCCAGGATCGCCTGCGTTCCGGACCTCGCATCAGTCCGCCGCTCATGATCGACACCTTGAGCACGCCGACCGTTGAACTCGCTCCTCCAGGGCCATTCAGCCCTGTCAGCCCCACGTCCTTTGGCCGCCTTGGCCTCCCCTTCGGACCAGACTTCAAAGACAAGACAAATGTTACGCCACTGAGCTGCTACACAAATCTCAGCATGCGCAGAGGCAGCGGTGGCAGTATCAGCTCCATTTCGAGCAACGGATCTTCACCCGTTGAATCGAGCCCGGCATCCTCTTTTTTCAACTCATCCCCACTCGAGCAATCGTCAGGAGGCCCGAGGACACCGTCCTACCTGGGCCTCTCTCCTCGCAATGGACCACAAGAGCTGAAAGGAGATCCGATGGTGGATCATTTGCCATCAACGGAAATCGCATCCCGCGCAGTTTCCGCACTCCATCGCCGACGAAGCGTTTCGGAACAAGTCCCAGCGAAGCCAGAGACAACCTATAATCAAATCGATAACCAGCCACCTATCGAGCATCAAACCCTTCCTCAGCAAGTCCTTGCCGAGCCGGTTTCACCAACTACTCGTACTCGACTGAGCGCGGCTGCCCTCGCGGAGCTGGAGCTCGAGTCGAAAGGAACGGATCAGGAAGGATCGCAACCATACTGCGATCAAAACGAAAACCATCTCAGTCCACGAAAACAGATGGCATCCCATCTGAGGACTCGATTGAGGCCCAAAAGCAGCGGCGCAGATTCGGCCACCAGCTGTGGCACCGTCAAGGCCGGTAACCGCTTCGCAAAATTGAAAGCAGGAGCATTGCGACCGTTTGCGATGCTCAGACAACAGAGCCAACTCTCCCATTTCACCGACGATGCGGACACCGAGCGTGAATCAGACGCAGGGACCGATACGCCTGCCATGTCTCCCAAGGGTAATGCACCCCAACTTCGCAACCCATTCGAGCTGATGAACCAGCGTGTGGGCACACCACCTTTGGATCTGGCGATGCCTTCGGCTCCTCGGCTCCGACCGCAACATCCTTTCCGTGGGGAAGGTCAAGACGATGAAAACTCGGCAAGCGACAGCAGTTCTGGCGAATCTTCCGACTCTGAGGAGGACGAGGGGGAGGCGCGAAACATGGCTGGCCATTCTCACCCACATCAACGTTCAGCCCTGCGTCGAAGCATGCCGAGCGCATTGGCCTTGCCGGAAGGTCTCACCGATCTCAGCCTGGACGTGTGTTCCTGGCGGCACGGGGAGGTCGAGATGGCCTGGCGCGAGTCCGCGAAGAGACGGGAGAAGCGCTTTCACAAGCGAGCCACGATCTGTGGGGTGGTCCAATTCGAAGTCGACCATGATGAGGCTGACGACGACGACGACGAAGTGCCGGCTTTGCCCGCCACGCCTTCCTCGATCATGCGCGAGACGGCGGAGGCATCGACGCAGGTGTTGCTCGAGGCTTCCGCCTCGGCTCGAACAACACCCCGTCCTGAGTCGTGGTCGCCGGCTCGGTTCACGGATGCCGGTATGACGTCTCGCCAGGTCCGGGTCTTCAGCTCGAAGGCGTCCAAGGATGCTGTGCAGTCTGGCTCGGCGGCCACCGGCGAGCGGATGACGGCTGCGCTACGTGGTGAAAGCGTCGTACCGGTCCTTCCCCCACCTCGTCCGACCAAGAACAAGCTTCGGGCGATTAGCAGCTTGCACAGCCCGATCCCTCTCGACCTCAAGCGTCTTCATGACGAGTCGGAAGGTCCGGTCCCGCCGGGTCTGCGGAGCAGTATCGAGAAGGCTCGCAAGGCTGAGCAGCTCGCACCCTCACCAGCGGCGGAGTCGACCCGCCATCAAAGGCATTGCTCCCTGCCTGCTCGACACCCCATCTCAGGTGGGATGTTCCTCATGGGAGGCTCGTCGCCGAGTTCGTCCCTGCCGCTCGGATCGAGCTTGCCGAGCTCCCCCTCGACGCCGATCCCGGCGGGAGCGTCTGGCCGACGGGTGTCGGTCTCGATGCCGCTCTTCCTGCCCGCGACCGGTGCGGCCCTGCTGGGGCATGGTGCGGGCGGAGCGATGCTCTCACCTGCAATTGCGACAGCAGCCATCAATGCAGCCATGCACCACGGTGTCGGCGTCGGCGGGAGCGACTGCTTCGGTGTCTCTCCTTCACCTTTCGTCGCGCTTGGCCCGGGCAGCAGCAAAGGTTCGGCCCGCCGATCGAGCCTGGCAGCGATGCGTCGACCTCCCTCGCCACCGCTAGGCACGAGTCCCGTGGAGGAACCAGCGCTGAACAGTCTGATGGCTGCGCTTGCGTCTGCTGCGGCGTCGGATGGGCAACGACAGGGGGCTGGGTGGGCTGCGACTGCGGGAGAGATGCGACGACGGTCGTTGGTGGTGACGCGGAGTCGGGCGCCGAGCTTGGCGGATGGGCATCTGAATGACCATGCGAGGCATGGGTTCATTGTGGATGCCACTACTACGCCAGCGCCGGGCCCTTCTTCTTCATCTTTGAACTGAGCGATTTCAGCACCATCATTTGCCAACCCCCCATGCTTCTCCCTCCCCTCTCCCCTCTTGTGACTTTTCCCTGCAATGCAACACACCCTTTACTTCCGCAAACATCTTTCCTCTGGTGCCCTGCTGGCCTGTCGCGACGACCTGTTCGATCTTAGCTGTCCTTCATCTGCACTCCTTCACGGCTCTCACCATTTGTGTGGGCATCACACTTCGAATGCGATGATGGTGAGTAGTGGTTTGTTGTTTCTTGGCATTCCTAGCGAGAGGCCTTCCTCTGTGGACATTGATTAACGAGACATTGATTGACTGGTTCGGCGGGCATTGGACAAACGGACAGAGTTATTGGATTACTCTTCGACGAATGCCTTGACGCGTTCGAGCCAGGTGCGGTACTCTGCAAGGAAGAGACATGGGTTTGTGAGTGCCTGGTGTCTGAAATGGGACGTGACTAAAGAGAGAAGGAGGAGAGTGACATACCGTTTTGCTCCTTGAACTCTGCGTATTGGACGATGAAGATGGCGAGAGGTGCGTCAAAGCCGCGCTCCTCGAGATAGTTTTCGAATTGCTCCTGGACCTTGATGTCGAGGGTGTCGAACTGGGGCCCGATGTAGAGACCGCGACGGGCCCAGTCAGCCTCTGCGGTAGGGTCTGTGGCGAGCGAGCCGTCCTGGTAGTAGGAGATGTTCTCGATGACCCAAGCTCCGTCCTGGACGAGAGCCTCGAGGGTCAAAGCGCCTGCGGATGGCTTGGCAATGGTGATGGCAGCGCGAATGGGGATGTTGCTGTACTCGTCGTCCTCTCCATTTGCGGCGGCACCCTCGGCATCGTCGGGGGAAGCGGGGTTTGTGCTGGGGTCCGCGGCGGCGTCGTCAATGGCGGACTGTGCGGCGTGGGTGTCGATGTCCCCGATGGAATAAAGAACCCGGATGGACTCGTTTCCGAATTCGCGGGTAAGGACGACCTCGTCTGAACCTGCGCCGTCGACGATGCTCCAGGAGGGCGCGGAGGCGAGGAAGGATTGGACGAATTCGGGTTGTTGTTGGGAAGACGAGGCAGGGGCGGGCGCGTCACCTTCTTGGTCGGCTGTCTCGCGCTCGTACTCGATCTCCTCGCCGAGCCGGGCTGCGAGCTCTGCGTCGCTCTCGCCGTGAGAAGCGCGCAGGGCGGAGGCGGAGAAGAGGCGGGCCGACGCCGGGGCCGACGCTGCGGATCTTGATGCTGCGTTGGTGGGTGTGCGGAAGGCTGCGGCGGCGGACGAAGCCTGGCTGAGCGAGACACGCTTGGCGATGGCAGCGGCCGAGCGCACGGACGACGACGACGCCGCGCTGGCCACGACGGAGCGGAGAGCAGGAATCATTTCGCGAGTTTGTGTGTGTGTGTGTAAATGCTGTCAATGCTGTGGATGCATGAGTGAGTGAAGGAAGAAAGTGTCAAGAAATACATGAATTCAATTAATGGAAAGTACGAGAATAAATAAACCAGCGAAAGTCTCGCCACGTGGTCTCTGAGTTTCCCACGTGGCTGCGTTGACCTGCCGCATGAACCGGACGCACGAACCGGACGTCATCGCTCCGATCTCGTCGACCGCGACGACCTCGACGACAGCGACGACGACCTCAAGCTCGAGCTCGACAGCGGCGACGATGGCGGACACTCCACAGCCCGCACCGAGCGGAACAGGCCCAGGCCCAGGCCCAGGCTCAGGCTCTGGCCCAAGTGGGAGCAGCGCCGCGATGGGCAGCGTCGATGCAGTCGCTCCCTCCAGCGCTGCCTCCATCCTCCATGCAGCCTCCTCGCTCTCCACAGCGTCAGCAGCGCACTACTCCGCCGCCATGACCGTACGCACCGCACAGGCGCTCAAAGCGCAGGCACACGCGGCAGCGCAACCGCCAGGCGCAGCAACAGTAACAGCAGCCGCTGCAGCCGCTGCTAATTTCGAAATCGGATCCATCGCAGCACGCGCAGCCGCACGAGAGGCAGAGGCCCAGCTCCTCGTCCACGAAATGCTGCGCTCCAGCTCGGCAGGCGCCGTCGTGGCCGCCGCAGCCGCTGCCGTCGCTACCAATTCAACCACCACTGCAAGTACCACAGCGTCTGGTTCCGGCCCCGGTCCTGCCGCAGCAGCTTTTGGAGCCTTCAGCTTCGGCGCTACCTCCTCCTTCAGTGGCTCCGGCACAGGATCATCTCCTTTCGCTCCGGCTATGGCTCCTTCGACAAGCGCACCTGGAACGAGTTCTGCTGGTACGCCTGCTCCCGGTGCTGCGGGCGCACCTTCTTCCAATGCCGCCTTGGCCATTCCCGGAGGTCTGGCAGCACGCAGAGCAAGCGCGAACGCCGCCGCCCTCAGTGCCGATCTAGGCTATTTTGCCGGCGGAACCCAGACCAAGAGTTCAGGCTCCGTCGCTGGTAGTCCAGCAGGGCTGGCGCCTTCATCGGCGTTCGCGAACCTGGCTCCATCGACAGCTATGCCCAAATCAGGTCTCGCCCGGACCAACTCAACAGCGTCCAATCGCTCCGTCGGCGCAGCTTCCACCGCTTCTCACGGCTCCGAGGGCAGCGCTGGCTCAGCCCCAAATTCGGCCGCTCAGCCTCCGCCCATACAATCCTATCTAGCCAGCCTCGGCCTCAGCCAAGTCGTCCTGCCGTCAAACAATCTCATTCGTGAACAGGCCGAGCGGCAGATGCGCGAACTCAAAATTGCTTCCGAAGGAGGTCACTTTGCCTCTGCCGACGGATCTACAGTCGGAGCAGGAAAAGCTCGTAGCTCAGCCATCGCCGCCGTCCTCGGCGGTGTGCCCAGCATGCCTTGTGAGTTTTTTCATTACTGAAATTGGTCATACATTCCCCCCTCTTCTGCTTACATGCTTTCTGCTTCCGCTCCTCAGTAATGCCCACACCTCCGCTGCAGATGCTGCCTCCCCCGCCGTCACCAGGCTTTCACCGCATGAACAGCAGCAGTGCCCGGACGCCTGGAGGGCACAGCTCCGTCGGTACTCCCCTTGCACTCGTGCAGCAAGCGAACCGCGACGGAGGCTTCCCCTTCCACTCCGCAGCTAACAACTCCATGTCCTCTGCCAGCTCTACAAGTACAAACTCAACCGCACGCCGCAGTCGGCCTCCGACTCCCGGCTCAGCAGGACTTAACGCTGGGTCCAGCGGCATCGTCGCCATGGCTCCTCTCTACAACAACAACAACCTTAGCGGAGCATCAGGCACTTCCAGCTCCACAGCCGCATTTGCAAATGTTGTCGGTCATCATACGCTCACCGGCCAACCACGTTCGCCATTCATGTATCCATACCCATTCCAGGTCGTTCAGACGCCGGGAGGAACCGCTCGGGCGGGCTGGTGGATTCCCAAGGACGAAGTACCCGAGGAGCGCCGGAAGAAAGCTCGGACCGTTCCGGGCACCATCACTGCGATTTCAGAGGGCGGCGAAGATGGCAGGGGCATGGACAGTTTGCAGGAGGAAGATGAGGAAGAGGTCGATTCGGGAGCAGGAGCTGGGCAGGGTGCCGCTGCGGATGGCGATGCTGAAACGATGCCCTACTTCCAGCCAAGGTGAGTCAGACCCCGCATAAAGGTACTTTTTCCACCTTACGATCGCAGAATCTGAACCTTCTCTGCGACTTATCTTCTCCAGTTTCCGCATATTCACACCCGAGGAATACTCGGCACTTGCTTCCGCCGCCGCATATGCTACAGCGGCCCTCACATCGACGCGTGTGGCTCCGCCCCGCGCGACAGCACGGGAAGACACGGACGAAAGCGAGGACGAAGAAGTCGAGGTGTCTACCTGGAAGCCGCTCTATCCAGCCCAGCAAGAAGCCATCGCTACTCAGCTTCGAGCATGGGCAGGTCTCGAAGGACCTGAGAGACAGAAGGAGGCTCGTGCAGCCCTTGGCGAGCGCAAAGCTCAAATCTTCACTCAAGCCGTCGGCGGGGCCAGCCCCCAGGGACAGACGGCCGGTGACACAGACAGCCTGGAAGCGGGACAGACGCTCGATGAAAGAGTGGCTGCGATGGAGAATCCTGCCGACGTGGTGAACGAACCTTCTCTCGCTGCGGAGTTCTGGCCCAGTGACTTTGCGAGTCACTATCGGGCACAGCTCCGGGCTCTGGCTGCAGGATACTACGTCAAGCTGCACGATGAGGCGTTCAGCAAGGTGGATCCGGCTCCTCCGGCGGGGAGGGAGGAGGACGAACGCGTGAGGGCTGCGTTGGAGGCGCGCGAGGGGCGCCGCAAGCGGAGGAGTAAAGCGGGGAGCTCGGAAATGTCTGCCCCTGTGGATGTACCACCGGTCGCTGCACAAGCGGAAGCAGCAAGCGAAGTTAGCATGGAAGGCATAGAAGCGGCGCCGGCTCCCGAAGTGGCAGTACCGCCGGGATCACGGGAACAGGTCGACGAAGAGCGTCGGAGACATCTCCAGCAGACCCATCGTCAGCGCAAGGCGGTCGGAGAGGACCGGTCGCCCGTGCGGAAAATGTCGGAAGCTTCTCCCGTGGGCGTCCATCTCAAGATAGCCCCACCGACCGATCCGGCGCTCATCAACATCGGGTCGAGCGTGAGCAATGCGCTGCAGCTCCAGGAGAGGGAGCGTAGTAGCCAGGCGGAGGCGGCTAGCATGGCCTTGAGGGATTACGAGCGACAGCGCGAAGTGGCTGTTGCTCAGCAAGGGCAGATGCCTGGGTTGTCTGGGGCCCTGGCGGCGGGTGTTCAACCTGCTTCGGCGGCGGGCGTGTTGGGTCCGGAGGCGATGAATAACGATCCTCATGCTGCGGCTGCGGCGTCGCATGATCCCATCCAGCTCATCTCTGCTGCGTCTAATGCGGCGGGTGTCGGGATTCGGTCGCCTGCGCTTCGGGATCAGCTGCTGCAGTATGCACACAGCTTGTACTCGGCGGGAGCGGCTGTGCCGGATGCTTCTGTGACTCAGCAGCAGCAGCAGAGCAAGGTTCACCAGCCTGGATCGGGCACGACAGCAAGCTCGCTACATCCTTCCTTGTTGCCCTTGCTGCATACGCTGCATGACTTGCACCCTCAACATCTCCCGACGCTCCTGCTGATGTCTTGCGTTTACTACAGCATTGGCAATCTGGCCGGCTCGCTCTGGTACAACAAGATGATCTTGAGCATTGATCCCGGCTATGTGGAGGCGATGTCCAACATTGGCACTACGCTGCGTGCGCTGGGTAAATGGCGCGAGGCGGAGGCGTGGTGGTGGAAGGCGGTCAAGCTGCGACCGGGTTACTGGGACGCGTATGAGAATCTGTTGGGCGTGCTGTGTTCGCCTCAGCAGAGTCCCCCGAGTCAAGGCCAGGGTCAAGCGAATGGGCAGCCGAGCAGTACCGGTCCGAGGTTCCAGGAAGCTCTCAAGCTTTGTGAGCTCGTGGAGGGATATATTCTTGCATCTCGCCATTCTGCGAGCGGTGAGCCTGGTTCGATCCGAGGTTCGGATGGCCGCGCCAAAGATGATGATGCACCGCAGGCTATGCCACCTCGGCTACCTCCCGCTCAAGCATCACGTCTGCAGAATCTGTTCTACGCGAAGGGTAACCTCAAGTATGTGCTACCTGAGTATGGCACGGTGCCAGCGGCGAAGGAGTATTCACGCGCGGTGGAAGTGATGCTTTCGCCCAACGAAGCCTCTGCGCGGTCGCTCCGGGATCTCATCGTGTCCGCCTGCGTGGTCGGACTGCTGAGTCTGGGCGCGACTATTCCCGGTCCTGCCGGTCTCACGGCGCCTGCGGAGGTTGCCGCTGCCCTCGGACTGGATCTCAACATTCCGCAGCATGCTACTGCAGTTGCGTCTGGCTCGTACAGCTCGTTGATTCCAGGCGGGATCTTGCGTCTGGTTCGACAGTCGGGCAAGACGATTGTCAAGGTGCTGTTGCGTCTGGGCGGCGGGCATTCGTTCCCCTTCGTGCTGCTCGCTCCGGAGGCGGCGATACGGGTTGGGAAGTGCATATTCGCGGAGACGAGTGGGGTGCTTCCTTCGCTTCTGATCAATGCCAATGGCCAGCCGGTGCCTGTTTACAGTAACCAGGCCCAGGTCCTGCAACAGGCGGCGCAGACGACGTCGACCATCTTGCTGACGATGGCAAAGCTCTACCAGGACTCGACGAGTAACCCCAGTCCGGGCGTGCACGGTCCGTTGCTGATGGGCGGGACTGCGCCGAGCTTGTCCTTGCTCTTGCCGCTCTACTATCTCTCCCTCTCGTTACACCCCTCGGCATCGACTTTCAACAATCTCGGCATTCTGCTGTCGTCACTGCCGGTTGTTACGACTGTTGTTGATCCAGCCACTGGCAATCGCCAGCAGTTGAACGGACAAGGGCTTGCCATGCAATATTACACGCATGGATTGCAACTTGATCCCCACCGTGAGTTTGACCTTTGAAGCGCGTCATTGAAGGACTCAATGAATGACTGACAGCCTCTTGCTTTTTTGACTACGTAGACCCGCACATTTATACGAACACTGGCAGTCTTTTGAAGGACTTGGGCCATCTTAACGAAGCCATTGCGATGTATCAGAAGGCGATAGAGTGCAACCCCAACTTCGATGTCGCTCTCGCCAATCTTGGAAACGCGATCAAGGACTCGGGCCGAACGCAGGAGAGCATTGTCTACTACCGTCGAGCGTGAGTTTCTGTCTTGAGCTTGCAGACGTATATCACCTGACCAAATGTTTATTCTTGCAACAATCTCTCACTCTGCAGGGTGCAAGTAAATCCTGACTTCCCTGAAGCGCTGTGCGGTCTCGTCAATGCATTACTGGCTGTCTGCGATTGGCGCGAGGTGTACTCCGAGGATCCCAAATGGGCGGGCTGGATGGTCAGAGTCTCCGAGCTCGTCACCAAGCAGCTGGCTGAAGGGGCCCTGTACGGGGCTGGCGCTCTGCAGGCCGAAGGTCGCCTGCAAGATTGGGTGGATATGATCATTCGCCTCACAGGCGATGACCGGCCTGTCACGAGACAGGCACTGACCCAGCGTCTCTCGGTCTTCTTTGGCCCCCTCGACCGGGCGGCGAACAGCATCAATGAGGGCTCGTTCGTGATCCGCCTGATCGAGCGCTTGATGCGGGCGAGCCAGCGAAGGTGGTACCATGCTCGGCATGGCAAAGCGATCTCTGCTGATCCGAGTTTGGATCCATCATCTTCGCAGCACTTCGCACGCGTCACTACTAAGGAGGCACAGACGTACGCTCGGCCGATGCTTCCTTCAGCCCTGGTGACGCCTGCTGTGCCAACGGTGCTTCCGTTCCACACCTTCACATATCCGCTCTCGGCGCGTCAGATTCGCCTGATCTCGCACCGGAACGCGATTAGGATCTCCCAGTCTACTCTGTCCCAGTACTGGTTGCCGCCACACGTCTACCCTCCGCCGGCACCTCCAAGCCCCCGCATCAATGTGGGTTACGTCTCGAGCGACTTGAACAACCATCCTCTGGCGCATCTGATGCAGTCGGTGTTCGGCTTCCATGACCGGTCACGATTCAACGTGTACATGTATGCGACCACGCCTTCGGACCAGAGTCCGTATCGGCAGAAGATCGAGAACGAGTCGGAGCACTTTATCGATGTGTCGAGCTGGTCGAACCAGCAGATCGTGGAGCGAATTCTCCAAGACGGAATCCACGTGTTGATGAATCTCAACGGATACACGAAGGGTGCACGCAATGAGGTATTCGCGGCACGACCTTGCCCTGTCCAAATGGAGTTCATGGGCTTTGCAGGCGGTCTAGCTTCGAGCTGGACCGATTGGGTCGTCGTAGATCCTATCGTATGCCCGCCGGAGATGACTTGCGTTGATCTCTGGCGTCAGCGTCGGCGTCAAGCGCTTGCCGCGGGCGTCCCGCACCCAGACGAAGCCCGGCCTACCAACTTTGGGAGCGATCTCGACCCGGAAGAGCCGAGCGAAGATTGGGTCTACTCCGAGCGGTTCATCTACATGCCGCAGTCCTACTTTGTTAATGACCACGCTCAAGGCTTCCGAGAGCCTCCGCGACGGGAGGGACCAGACGGACAAATCGTCCAGCCCCACAAGATGACGCACGAAGAGGCGTGGGCGGAGGAGGAACAGCGGCGCTGGATGGAGCGGAAGGAGGTGAGAGCTCAAACGTTCATTTTGTGTTGAAGGTTTTCACTGCTGACCTCTTCTTTGCACTTTCAGCTTTTCCCTGATCTGCCAGATGACTTTTTCATCTTTACAGACTTCAATCAGCTCTATAAGTGCGAGCCTGTGAGTGACCCTTGAAGGAATTGAAGCAGGAATCATACATTTCCAATACGTCCCGACGTCTAACATTAATGTACCTCCTTTTCTAGATGCTGTTCAAGCTATGGCTTCGCATCTTGGCCCGCGTTCCGAAGTCCATTCTTTGGCTTCTCCGGTTCCCGGCGGCCGCTGAGTCGCATCTCCTCCTGGCTGCACGACGCTGGGCTGGCGACGAGGTTGCCTCGAGAATCGTCTTCACCGATGTTGCTCCGAAGCACATTCACATCCACCGCGGTCGCATTGCCGATCTGTTCCTGGACACGACGGAGTGCAATGCACACACTACAGCTGCCGACATTCTCTGGTCGGCAACGCCAGTCTTGACGTGGCCTCGACACCAGCACAAGATGTGCTCCCGCGTGGCAGCCAGTATCGTCCAGGCCACGGGCTTTGGTGATCAGATGATTGTCGACAGCGAGCAAGCATACGAAGATCGGGCGGTAGACCTGGCCTTTGGCCTGCAGCACGAGTTTATTGACTCGGCAGGCAACGTTATGCCACCTGTGGAGCGACCGAAGGGCATGACAGCCGCATGTCTCGTCGTCAATACTGCTGCTGTCAACGCTCAGCCGCATGGCACATCAGGAGCGGCACCAGTCAATCCAGCCTCGGCAGCTCCAGCTTCGTCCTCGAGCGCCGCTGCCGCCTCCGCATCGACCGGAGTCGCCGAAGCGTCACCCGACCGGTCTTCCATCATACTGGAGCCTGGAATCTCAGCACCGCCTGGAACCGTCTCTCGACGCGGCGTCGGCGAGTTGGCGGAGCTGCGACGCAAGCTGTTCCTGACGAGAGACAAGAACGCCCTGTTCGACACGCGCGAGTGGACGCGTGCGTTGGAGCGAGGATACGAGGAGGCGTGGCGACGGTGGGTGGAGGGAACCGATGTCGAGGGTGCGGAGTGGGAGGCACTTCCAGAGATGGCTCCAGAGAAGCAGTCTGGACACATCTGGCTTGGACATGGCCAGCTCCGCCATTGAATGGCGAGGCTCCGGACAGGACGATCCCTCTTTCTTTGCTCCAATTCCCACAGTTCCTTCTTGCAGAGTTTTTACCTGTCCCGTTCTCAAGCAAACTTCACAGAATAGAGTGTTCTAACGCAATTTACACAGTCAGAAATCAAGATCGACATTTGGTTCAGATTCACAAGACATTTGGAAGGAGCAACGCTACGAGACTTGCAATCAGGGGATGCCGTCAGGGATCGGCAAGGGACGAAGGGAGACAGACGGATACGATCCGAGCACGTTGGAGAAAGGGGTAGACTTTGGTAGGAAACAATCCTATAGGCGGACGCGCCGTAGACCTCACTTGCGCTTCTTGCTAGCTGCCGAGGCTGCTTTCTTCTTCTTTGCGGCCGGCTTCACATCTTCCACATCGCTCCCGTCCGCTTCAGCGGCAGCTCCTTCGTCCTCGTCGTCCGAACCTTTGCGTTTCTTGGAACCGCCGATCGGCGAAGGTGGTGCGGCTTGTGCCAGATTTTCCGCGCAATTCTTGCAGAACCACTCCGTGCTTGGGACCTCGGAGAGCGGAGGCTTCAAACATTCCAAGTGATAAGGGCTCTCGCACTAAGTTTAGAAGGATACGACAAGTCAGACACTTCTGAAAAATTTGATGAATAGCGCCAGGGACAATGCTAAGTAACTCACCTTTTCGCATTCCAGCAATGTATCCTCGCACGTCCCTTTTTGACATGTAACGCAAAACTCTGAAGGTTCCGTCTCGAGCGGCGGGAAGCGAGGCAGACTGCTGAATGCGTCGCCAAGACTGCGACCGATGTAGAATGTCGTGTTCTGACCAGCAGAAGCGTCGATGATCGAGATTCCGTCCAGGGTCGTGCATCGCTGGGGTTTGGTTGCGCTTTTAGGCTTGCCCTCGCCTAAGCCGAGCTCGCCGTTAACAGCATTTTGACCCCAACAGATGTTCATGGTTGGGTCGTGAGGCCCAGTCACGGAGGGGTCCTCGTCTGCAGTCGCAAACAGAACGACACCACCAAGTGTGGCCTGTCGCATCTTCAGTCCCATCAGCTCTTGAAGATCTACGAGAATTTGAATCTGTAAGCCCGGGCATCCTTCAACAGCGGCAAAGTTTATCTTCTCACATTGGAATTTCAGCCAGCCTTGTCCCGCTCCACCATCGCCACTGTTCTTCCACTATGGATTGTCTGTTGAGTCAGCATTCGTTCCATGTCGATGCTGCATAAATGAGAACTGACCTTGCCGCACAGCCAGAACTGCTTTTGGCGGTCGATGACTGCGGTACAGGCAGGACCGGTGATGACTTGTTGTGCCCGGAGCATGATGTTGTCTCTGGCAAACTGGCCAACTAATTGAGGCGTGTGATGGTCGTCAGCAGAGTACAGACCAAGGCGACCGTATCCACCGAAGCCCCAGCAGTAGCAGTATCCATCCTATGGGAGAAGTGAAAGAAATGAGCCTACGGAAGCTTTCAAATCAATACCGACTCCAACTTACGTCGCTCCGACTGTGAAGCATTGGGCAAGATGAGTGAGCCCAGGTGACGGTGAATGTCAGGAGGAACGAAGGCCACTCACGCAAAGCTATGTTGAGGCCCACTCGAGATCTCCACGATGTTTCTATCATCAAACCCGTGGATACGAACTGGTGAAGAAGTCGCTGGGATGTGAACACAGGGATTCAAGGGTATCATAGTACAGCAAGGGGAGCTCACTTGGTTCGGCCGCCATGCCGAAGATGAGTCGATTGGCACTGGCAAAGTGCTCGCCGGTTCGACCGTTTCCAAGTTGGCCCTTTTCCATTGAGCCCGCCGCGTAGACTGTGGGCAAATCAATGTGAGACTGAGTCAAGGCGTCCTGGATTGAATTGCTCAGATAGCGATTGCGAATCTTACCTTTTCCTGATTCGGAGCAGAACAGACTGAATTGTGCCCCGGCAGAGACCTTGGCAATATTGTCTTTAGCCTTGACGAAGTCGCCGGCGGTGATCTTGGTGAACTTCTCAATGTTGTTGAGCTTTGAGTGTCCGCACTGCCAACGAAGAGCGAACATCAGTGAGAAGTTTCGATCCAACGCTCAGAGAAGACCGATTTCCGTACTTGGCCCATGTCATTCTTTCCTGCGGTATACACGGCGCCGTATCGGGTCACGAGCAGAGTATGGTTGCGACCCGTGGCAGCGAAGACGATGTCGCCCAAATTGCTCGATGGCAATGGTGGAGAGAAGTTTGCTTGACGGTCAAGGAGTAGTGGGTCGTAAAGGTCCTTATGCGTTGCGCTAGGGAACCCGCACTGTCCGCTCTCATTGCGACCGTAAACGTATGCATTGCCCGTCGAGGACAAGAAGACAACATGACCTAGAGGGAGCGTCGAAAAACGATGAATGATTTCCTTCTGACTAGATGGGACGTATACGTGTAGGTACACTCACTCGACACCGAGGACGTGAAGACGCGTTGCATGCGAACATTGGCGAGACCTCGGAGGATATGAGGAGCAAGAAGATCAGGGCTACACACACGATTCAGGAAGGCAAGGAAATCAGGATTGTGGACGAAGCCAAACTCGGGAGCATTTACCGGAAACACATACCATTTTGCATTGGCGACTTTCCCCGCGGCCGACGTTTTGCGCCCCATAGCAGGCCAGTGCGTGCCACCCGCAAGAAGGACTATTCGAGGCGAGAAGGCCAGAAATGATCAGCATTTCGCGACAGTGGCGTTCAATGAGGGGGCTGAGGCAGGGTATAGTCAGGGACTAGGGAGTGAAAGAGAGAGGAATTCCCAGTCCGAGTGTCGCGTGACAAGACGGAAGGCCACTCGCACAGAAACATTCATCCGATGGATATGTGCTGAGTTACTGAGAGGGGCGGCCGGACACTTGTGCCCGCGATCTCAAATTTGTATGGGCGGGAAGGAACGGATGGAAGTGAAGTGGGGAGGCGGCAAAGGGAAGTGTATGTTGTTCGAATTGAAGCGGAACGGATGGATGGTGTGAGATGCTTACCTCGGCCCCAGTCGGGAAGCGGTTCAGGTGCGGCTGCAGCTGCAGCTGCCACAGCGCCTGCATTGCTCGGACCACTCATATTCGGGATGGAACTCTTTGTTTCTTTGTGAAGGGCAAGCAGAGAGCGCTCTCGGAGAGTCTAACAGACCGATGTGACGATCTAGAGGGAGCAAAGCGCGTCAATATTATGCATGAGCACCCGTGGAAGCGCGACGCGACGGTTACCGGTGACCACGTACGAATGAATGGTTTGTGGGTCTGTGCGGTACTGGCCCCAGAACTTGCTGGCAGTACTCTCTCTCTCTCGATCGCAACACTCCGTTGTGACTTGTGAGTTGCCTCTGACCAAACCGGAATGAGCGCTGCAACCAAGAAAGGGGGAGAGAGAGAAGCAGAGGAGCGAAGGACAAGAGGCGTCTGAAACGCCGATGGCCGCGTCGCCACTCGCCACTGAATCGCGTCACGTGTCCCGCATCCTGCAATCCGCACTCGATTGAATCAATCAATGGGGACGATGAGATGTCCAGTGTCCTCCGTTCATCCCAAGTCCCAAGATTCGAAGGCGACGATCGTCGCGCATCATGGTTACAGTGGCAGAGGCCGAGCAAGGAGAGGTCGCCATCGTTTGCGCCCGGCCGCTCGTCGGCTGGTTCAAAAAAAGAAACGATCTCGTCGTCGAGTATGTTTACAGCCTCATTTTCTCCGGTCGTCTTCATGCTTCTTGCTTCTATGCTTCATGCTCTTTGCGGAAGTAACCCCCTTCTCCCTCTCTTCTCTTCTCCCTCCCATTCAGTGCCCGGCTGCCGGCATGCCCGAACAAGTCATTTTTGGGGTACAGAAGATATGAGATCTCACCGTTGCTACTTGCTACATACATGGCGACGACGGGGGATACCAGGAATGGTGGCGAGGCCCTATATAAGCACGCGTCGTTCTGGCTCACCTCGTTCTACTCTGCTTCCCAGTCCCAGTAACTCAGCTCACTCTTCCACCCCAGTGTGATATGCTCCAGTCTCCATCATGCCAGTCACAGATTTCAATGTACTTCTCTCGCTCCCGGACGGCTCGTCCATCCGACAGGACGAACACAGCCCAGACACTATTCCCACCTCCTCCCTGACACAACTCCCACCCGAGTTCAGCAAGCTTGCGCCTTCCAAAGTCCGCGTATCCTCCGTGTCTCTTCCCTTCGCGAGTGTACCTACGCTCAGCTACCGACGCAACTTGTCCCCAGTTGAAACGGTTTTCTGCTCCGACAAGAAGCAAGCGCGAAATTCGAGTGCAGATCGGACATCGGCTCCCCCATACTTCGTCGAAGTATACATCAACGGTCAACGCGCCTTTCTTCGCCGGCAAGCATGGAAACGCGAAGACGGTCGACCAATCAGTACCTGGCTCGCCAAGGCCGTCCCGCTTCAGCTAGTTCCTGGCTTGCCACGCTTTAAAGGCTTTAAAGCGGCTTCGCGCGCTACGACATCTTCAATGAAGGGCGCCAAACATAGCAAAGATGCCAAACGAGCCGTTCCAAAATGTGCCAAAGGTCAGACCCGGATTGTTGCGACAGACGGCGCTGACATCGCTTTGATGGCCGCCGATGGCCCTCTCGACCCGGACTGTGAGTTTGAACTTGGTTTAACTCAAGCATGCTTGTCTTCTTCACCTCTGATCCCGCGGAACTGGCCCTCCAAACAGCTTCGGCCTCCGTTCGAGAACCGATCAGGAGCTTCACACTCGTCCTCTTCGGATCTCGTTGGCCTGGCTTTACTGCCATGAAGCGCCTGGAGGCGGTATAGTGAGTCCAAGTGATCATCTTCCGCTTCTCAGTTCCTGTCTTCTCATTCTTTCGGGCGTTCTTCTACAGTCACTTTGCGGTCGAAGAGAATGCTGCTCAGCAGCCCGACTCGCAAGAGAAGTCGAACAAGACGACTGCCAAAAACCTTGCGGTCGAAGAGAACGCTGCTCAGCAGCCCGACTCGCAAGAGAAGTCGAACAAGACGACTGCCAAAACTATGACCGTCGTCACAAGACTTCCAGGCAGGAAAACTCAGCGACTAAGCTACATCTCGACGGACCAGCTAGTTGCTTCCTCCGCCGTCCCCGGCCTCGGTTCCACCGGCCTCAGGTTCATCTTCCGCAACCGTCGCACGGAAAAGAAGAAGAATGGATCCGATAGCGACTTGAAGCCGTACAGGCTGCGAAGGGAAGCACTTATCACGGTCAGCGTCGAAGTGTCCCGCACATCGAGCAAAGATGCACCGACGAGCGATGATGCACCATCGAGCGACGATACATCGACAATCGATCATGCACCGACTACTCCCTCCTTGCCAACTCAGGTGGACGACGAACTGGAAGAGCTGGAAAGTTACACACCAGATTCCGGAATGTCCTACTACTCAACCAGTCAGTTCTCCTCGCCACCCAATTCACCAAGTGGGCGCAGCACGGAGATCCGTCGCAAGCCGGTCCCGCGGACGCCGTCGATTCAAGACCTCGCCAATGAGGAAGACCGCCGGCAGTGTCTCCGAGTCGGTCAGTGCATAATGGATGCTACGTGGGCTCAAGGTGTGAGCAGGGTGATGGAGGTCGATAAGATGTTGATCCATGCTGCACGAGTAGCAGGTCAGACTCGCTGAGCCTGCATCTACTTCCTTTCCCCGTGTTGTGTGCCTCGTCTGAGGGCATTCCCCGGTCCCCCAACATAAATATCATAGCGCGATGACTGAATAATATACGATCTAGCATTTCCCTGAATCTGGCCTCCTCCGAAGCTTCCGTACCGATTGTTGGTGACCTGCGAATGACGCCTGCCTTCCCCTTTCGCTGCGCGATGCTGTCAACAGCTGGTCTAAGGCTTCAGTCACACGTTCATGAGGGCGGTGATAAGCGCTACGTCGCTAACATTCCATCGCATGTCTTTACGAAAAGGGTGCTTGAGGTATATGTACAGTGCTTCAGCGGCACATCGTGACCGCCATGGTCCTGGCCGCTGAGCCTCTGATAGCGTTGCGCTCAGATCTAAAGCAGAGAGAGGTGAATCGACGGTTAACGAATGAGCTGCATGCATTCACCGATTCGAAGGGTACCTGTTCTACATACCGAGATGTGGTACTCGTATTCTTGCTCGGCCTGTTGTGCGGTCCACAGCAATACGGTACTGAACATGATGGCGCCGTTCTGTAGGACATTGGAGACGCCATAGTAGTCGTAACCCTCTGGCAGTACGGGCACCAGGTACTTGACGACGAGAACGGTGACACTGCCTGCCAGACCGCCGGCAAGGAGAGCGAAGCCGATGAAGAGGAACAATCTTGCGCGCCATTGTACGCCGTCTGCGCCCCATCCGCCGCCCGCTCCACCGCCAAAGCTGAAGGCACCCCCTCCCTCGGCAAGGTGGGCCTTGTCTATCAGATTGACGACAATCATTCCGAGGGAGCTGAGCAAGCCGGGTACCCAGTCTGCAAAGTTGATATAAACCGGCGGCGGATCGAAGGGTGTGTCTGGATCGATGGGCCGGACGAGGGAGCGGGAGGAGAGGGTGCATGCGTCGAGAAAGAACCACCAGCCGAGGGCGAAGATGGCACCTGCGATATAGATGCCCAGGGCGCGCTTGTTGGTGTTGAGCCAGCTGGGGAGCGAAGGCATGGGCACGATGCAGACGCGCCGGGCGTTGAAGCGTTGACGGGTGGCCATGGTGACGTGACGCGCGCGCAGGGAAGGAACGAGGCAGGGCGAGGATTGGGATTTGGAGAGGCGAAGGTCAAGCGCTCTCAGTCTCATCACCTCATCATCAAGCTCGTCGGGCTCGACCTCGTTGCCGACGGCGAGCTGTTCTTTGTCTCGGCCGAGAGAACTCCACCACAACGCCGGCAGCCGGAGCTCGGCGAGAACCGGGACGCGACGAATTGATTTCTTCTCGACGTCAGCGTCTTCGAAACGCGTCTCCTGTTTTGACAGTCACACACTCATCCTTATTCGCGCCATGTTTACCGCAGGAGCATCTCGAGTCTCTTCCAGCGCACTGCCACGCGCGTGCAGCGGAGCTCTGGCTCGCCGGATAGCCGCGGCTCCCGCTCGCGCTCATGCACGCTTCATGAGCTCCGGTGGCCACTCATCGAGCGCTTCCTCCTCGTCCTTCTCGTCATCGTCACGGATGGCAGCCGTCGCCGTCGGTCTTGTCGGTGGGTCTGCGCTCTACTTCGCGCTCAGCAGTGGGTCACGGACGATCGAGCTCCAAGGCAGCAGACCTAGTTATTCGGACCGCCTGTCATCACGATCGAGGGCTTCCTCGAAGAAGGCGGAATCCGAGGAGCAAGAACAGAAGAAATCGCCAGCGGGGGAGCCTAGCGACGAGACGGAAGCAGCGCAGGGTGAGTCAGCTGGACGTTTGGTGCTTTCCCGTGACAGGCTGGTGGTTCTAACAGTGTTATTACATGCAGGCACAGGAGCATTCGCAGCCTCACTATCAAGCACGGAGGCGGCGCCAGAAGCTGCCGAAATAGTGGTCGAAGGCAGCGACGCGTCCTCAGGCCAGTCTGCCTTCAATCCGGACACGGGCGAGATCAACTGGGACTGCCCTTGTCTCGGTGGCATGGCACATGGATCATGTGGCGAGCAGTTCAAGGCTGCATTCAGCTGCTTCGTGTACAGCGAGAAGGAGCCGAAGGGAATCGAATGCGTGGATCGGTTCAAGTTGATGCAGGACTGCTTCCGCGAGCACCCGGAAGAGTATGCCGACGAGGTGAGTTCATCGCGACGACTGAGATCGTGGGCTGAGCGACTGCAATGAGAACAAGGGCGCTGATTAGTTCTTTGCTTTTCAGATCGCGGATGACGACCGGGCTGCAGCAGAAGAAGCGGAAGAGGAGGACGGGCCGCGCACATCGTCGTCCAAGTCCGACTGATGGTTCGGTCGTTAGGCGGTGGTGGCACAGCATAAGACGGCAGCGATTCGGAATACAGCCACCTCTCTCTTGATACATTTTCCAGTACAACATCTTCCCTGCTCCAGCCATCCGCTCGTGAGGCGTGCCGCGTGAGGTACCTCTGAGAAACAGGTTGTGAACGGTCGTGAAACAGCTGCCAGACGGGATCCAGAGCCATCCCCGCTGCTGACTCGCATGGACCACGCTGAAGTATACGACCCTCACTTGGACTTTCGCCACTCGTCTCGGTATTCCTTTGATCTGCTGCGCAGTTGCCAGTAGTGAGTAAGAAGCAGGGAGCGCGCAGCTGGGACTTGGGAGGAGAGAGAGATCCTTCACTTTGTCTGACTGCGCTATTTGGGTGCTGCGCAGAAAGCGGACCTAATACGCCGGCTCAGAATTCTCATCGCCTCATCGACGAGGTCTATCACTTCCTCAAGCACAGCGGGCGGCAACAAGAACAGCGGACCGCGGCAGCGTATAAAAAGGGCAAGATTTGGAAGCGGTTGCTCTCTCATTCTCTCAGCATTTAACCCGCATACACCCAGACATTTCCAGCATGAGTCGACCAGCAGCCGCCTCAGGCACGGTCTCCGGGAAGCGCTCCTCCGCGCCAGGAATGGTGCCGCTCCTGCTCAACCAGGTAGCCACCGTCCAGTCCGCCAAGAGCATCATCTTCTACTATGTCGTCTACAGGTACGCCAGCCGGCTCCTTCGCCACCTTCGTGTCTACGGCGTCACGACGAGTCTCTACCAGTTATACACCTCCATCTCCCGGACGATACTCACCGTCATTCTGAAGACGCCAGCTGCCCGCAGGCGCGTCGAGCGGGACCTGGGTAAAGCCATGAAGGATGTCGAGACCAAGCTGATTCCTCCGACCCCGCATCTCTCCCTCAACACCGAATTGCCGTCGTACGGAAAGTCGCCAGACTGGCTCATGCAGGAGCTTCGCAAGCTCCAGCAGCTCGAGGTCGGGGGCCCTGAACCGATTGGGTTCGAGAACTGGGAGGCTCGGAATGGAGAGGCTGTGTGGCGCAGCGGAAAGATCTCCGGCGCGGTCTATCACGGCGGTCAAGAGGTGAGTAAATCTGCATGCATGTGCTTCGCGCGGTCTCGAATGCTGACCTGTTTTTTCCCTCTGCGTCTTAGATGAGCGATCTTCTCGCAAATGCCATCAAGATGTTCATGCTCACCAATCCCGTGAGTCTAGAGAAAGGTTGTCTGGCGCGTTGTCGTCCGTAGCTCACAGAGAACCCGCATGTATGCGCTTCGCAGCTACACCCCGACGTCTTCCCTGGCGTACGTAAGATGGAGGCCGAGGTTATCTCTATGGTCCTCCGTATGTTCAACGCGCCCGAGGACGGAGCAGGCTCTACAACCTCTGGCGGTACGGAGTCCATCCTGATGGCATGTCGCACCATGCGCGAATGGGGCAAGGCCGTCAAGGGCATCACCGAACCCGAGATGATCATCCCTGCCAGCGCTCATGCCGCCTTCTTCAAGGCAGGCGACTACTTCGGCATCAAGGTGCACCAGATCCCCGTCGACCCCGTCACTCGGAAGGTACTGCTGCCCAAGGTGAAGAGAGCCATCAACAAGAATACCATTTTGATCGTCGGCAGCGCACCCAACTTCCCCGATGGCATTATTGATCCCATCCCAGCCCTCGCCTCTCTGGCCAAGCGGGCCAATGTGGGTCTGCACGTCGACTGCTGCCTCGGCTCCTTCCTCGTCCCCTTCCTGGAACGTGCCGGTCTTCCCTCGGAACCTTTCGACTTCCGAGTCGACGGCGTCACGAGCATCTCCTGCGACACCCACAAGTACGGTTTCGCGCCCAAGGGCTCCAGTGTGATCATGTACCGCTCGGCCGCCCTTCGGCGACACCAGTACTACGTCCAGGCCGACTGGGCTGGCGGGGTCTACGCGTCCCCGACGATTGCTGGCTCCCGGCCTGGCTCGCTCATTGCGGGGACCTGGGCTGCCCTCATGGCGATGGGTGAGGAAGGCTACACTCAGTCTTGCAAGGAGATCGTGGGTGCCGCGCGGACGATCGAGCAACGGATCCGGGAGGAGATTAAGGATTTGCGCGTCATGGGACGGCCGCTCGTCTCTGTCGTGGCCTTCCACAGTGCGGGCAAGGTCAACATTTACGATGTCGGCGATGGCATGTCTAAGAAAGGGTGAGTTTTGGTTCTAGATCGCTTGTCAAGGACTTTGTTCATCCTTGATTTTCTCACACATGTTCGCTTCTGTGTCTTGGTGTCACAGGTGGCACCTCAACGCACTCTCCACTGAGCCAACAGGCATCCACATCGCCTGCACACGGCTGACCGTGCCCGTGGCAGATCAGTTCATCTCGGATCTCAAGTCGACCGTCTCCGAGGTCAAGAAGACCAAGAAGGGCGGAACGCAAGGGAACATGGCAGCACTCTATGGGTTGGGTTCGAGCAGTGCTGTCGGTCCTTCGCTCGTCGGCGAGCTGTCCAGTCGATTCCTGGACACGCTGACCAAGATCTAAGTCGATTTAACCGCACACACGCCAAACACTCTTATTCCCTTATTCTAACTTCCACTGTATCAATTTGGACGCTCACTTTTACCTTCACGCTTGGCGGACCGCGCGAGTGTGATTCCAACATCTACTGACGTATCCAGCCGAATGCTCAGATGGTGCCGCCTCATGACGCTGTTCGATTCGAGGTCAATGGAGTTTAGTGCAGGTGTTTGAAGTAGGGTACATGGTACAGGATTATGAAGAAGAAAGAGAAGGTGTGCAAAGTCCATGAACGAGAATGTGAAGTGAAAAGTGTGGGATGAGTGCCGTTCCAGGCGTTCAGGCTTCGATAGCTCGAACCAGATCAGGGACCTCAGTGTGATCCCGGCTGTTGACCTGCAGAGCGACGGTAATTAATGAAGAGTCAGTTCTGTCCTGGGGGCATCGTGCAGAGCTTCTGTCTCCCCTCTCCGCGTGGCCTGTCCATGATCCATACTCACCATTCTGTGCGCGAAAGTCACCTCGCCTTGCGCGTTGAAAATGAAGTCGGCACCGAGCTGCGCGATGTCACCACCCTTGAACGCAAGCATGCCGCTGCCCAGAGATTCCCGTACACCGTGCAGGACCATGGCCAGCACGGAACCCTTCTGGTACGATGGTGTCTTTCCGCCCATGTCCAACGATTTGCGCGTGACGCCGAGCGCGGAGAAGAGCTGCTTCTTAGGGTCGGCGTAGATCTGTAATGGGATGATAATAAGATCGATCAGGACGTCGCGTTCGTGCGGAGATAGAGAGGAAAGACGCGCGCTCAAAGACGCGCGCGAGCGCGCGGACGCGCCAAATGTTCGTGTAGACTCACCTCAATGCTGGCCCGGGCCTCGCTCATCTCCCGATACCGCTCAATTCCTTCCGCCGCGCCGTGCCCGACAACGACAACGCGCTTATTCGCGAGCCCCGGCTCCTCCGACAGCGTCTGTACGTAGCCCATGCAGAGTCCGCAGTGCCAGTGACGGACGAAGATCAGGATGAAGCCTCGCGACGCGTCGCCCGTTCGAATGCTACCAAAGGTGAGGGCCTTGCCGTCAGAGCTGTAGATGGTCGCTGCGTCTGCCACCTGGAGCTCGGCTTGGGTGGGAATGTGGTTGGGCTCCATGTGAGTCTTTGCGTTGGCGCCCATCGTGGAGGTGAAAGCTCGTGTTGATAATCAGTACTTCTGTGGAAAATGGGAAGCTCGCAGCGTGTTCGCTGTTCTGTGAGTCGGAAGGATGGAGAGACAGGGAAGACAGATGTGTGTGAGGGAGGGGGGCGGGATGTCAGCGCCGTCTCATTATATACAATCCTGCGCAGGCGCGCAGCGGCTTCCCAATCCCAACCCTGCCCAGTTCGCGCTGATCCGCCGCAGACCTGCAGAATCCTCACGCCTCACGCCTCTAGCTTGCGGTAGAAATGTCAGACGATGGAATGCTAGGAAAAGTGGCACGATGTCGCTGCATTTCAAGCCTGTACTATATACAGACTAGTGCAATGGCCGAAGCCAAAGGGGTGCAGCTCCCAAACGCCGATCACGTGTGATCGGCGGCATTTTTCCGGAAAGAAAAGGCAAAAAGGGAAAAAGAAAGCGAGAAGAGCGCAAGAAAAAGAGCGCAAGAAAAAGAAAGAGAAAAGAAAATGTAGAGGAAAAGGAAAAAGAAAAAGAGAATCATCGCGGACACCCTATATCCTCGCGCGACCCTGTGCGATCGTTGTGCGACATAGTGGCTGACTTCAAATATAGCACATCGCTGCACATAACACAACACAACCCCAGGTCTCACACAAGTATTTTGTGTTCTGTATGGAGCGATATACGGGCCCCCCGACCCCCCGTGTATCTTGTGTCCGCGCGCACAACACAAAGAGTGGATTCGACGAAAGTGATTTTCAAAAGGTTTAAAAAATTGCCAAAATTAAATGAGAAATCTGCGCAGGTAGTTGAGCCCCTGATGTGGGCAGTGGGAAGGGTAGACTGACTGGTCACTCACTGGACAAGGGGGGGGAGAGGAAAATGGGGAACTTCACTTCAGAGAAAACGAGTGGCGGATTTAGCAAAAGGTATTTCAGAGGCTGATGCTTTGCTCACTCATATCTGTCCTATATTTGAAGCCATGTCCACATAAACATATCGCACATCGCAACGAGCCTACATCTGTTGTGCTATATTTGAAGTCAGCCAGTGTCGCGCAAACCTCGCACTTACCCTGTGCGATAGAGAGTAGCGCAAACCTCGCATCGACCTGCGCGAGGCCAAACCCAGACCCAGTCCGGAGATCACGTGACTGTAGCACTGACCTCCAACAACCAACGCCGCACGCACCTCGCGTCCTCCGACACTCAGTCTGCTCACCCTATCACCTTCCTCACCATCACCATCCGCATGCAGTGCACACTCGCGTTGGATCGCACACATCTTCACTGTCGCCCTTACATACGTGTAGCAATAGGTAAAAACGAGGTTTGGTGTGTTCAGACAGGCTGGTCAATCGAGCCAGAAAAAAGTTGTGAATTTTTTAAGTGCGGACCGGATAAACATGAAACTCTGAGACCAACAAACAAAGTCACATCAATTGGAGAAACTAGAAGTCACAGTCTGCCTTCGGTGTTTTGTCGCCGGCCGCTTCGGTGACTGGCGTAGGAGCTCGCACAGGTCAGTGCGATCTGACAAAGAACTCCAGTGCGAGAAAAGATCGCGCTGAGCGAGGGGCGCGAGCGAGGGTGCGATGCTGGCTCGCACAGGGAAGTCTGCGCGAGGGTCTGTGCGAGCCATATTGCACAGGGGTCTAGGCGCGAGGTCTGCGCGATCTTTGCTCGCACCAAGCCTCGCACAGGCTGTGCGAGAGGTGCCCAAATCCGCGATGAATATGTCGCTGTCACTAGTTGAGAAAATCATATTTCCAGTGGAGGAAAATGTTTTTCGCGCCATTGACGTCTCGATCCGAGACTGTGAGACATCCGGGGCAGCGGTGGATTTCGCTGCCTCCAAGTCTGTGGTTGACCGTGCCGCACGTTGAGCAGACCTTGGATGTCCATTCCTCCACCACCTCGACGACCTCCATAGCTTCATTTAATCGGCTTCTGAAGCGACAGTGCGCCCACGACATCATGGCTCTGACTGTCTTTCGCCCGATCCGCCTTTGACCTCGCCGAGACATCTGGTGCGCGTTGAATGTTGGCAGCAGCACAGTGTCGAAATTTTGCTTGAGGTAGCCACGCAGCTTCCAATGAAGCTCGTCGACCAGATGCCGGATTCTTGCACGCAGTCGATTTGCGGCGCGGCGCATACGGTAACGCTTTTTTGCTGAAGCTTGGGTTGATCGCGAGATCAACTGATCCAAGTGCGTACCGAGGCGGAAAAGACGCTTGTGGTCTCCATCGCCAAATTTTGCCGTCATTCCCCGCAAAGGGTCGTAAAGCGTGGCAAATGTCCGAACGCCGGGGTCAATGGCGCACATTTCTGGGCCACGTGCTGCCGGAACCCGCATCTTCTGTTCCCCCATGTCCTTCTGCCAAAGCAGGAACCATGACCCGTTCTCCTGCTTGATGCATGCCCCATCATGCTCCAGCGATGGAACGTCGATCCCCGTCTGAATCCTGGTCTGGTGCTGACCTGGACCCAGACCAAAATTTGAGATCTTGAGGCATCCTCCGTCCCAGTCACGTTTCCGAATTCGGAAGGAGGAGAAGAGCGCCCGCTTTTTCCGGAACTTCAGCTCGAAGTTCGGAATATCGCCGTCCCGAACGGCCTCCAAGCCATTCTGAAGCGCTGTATGGGCCTCAAGGCACGCCTGCTCCCTGATGCTGTATGGCACCGGAGTCACCCATGACAGGTTCATGAGGGGAAGGCCATCCTCTGTAACCGAATGTTCCCGGACGTCGTTTAAAGAAGCGTTTGGGTGAGCCTTGAGGTACGCCACCGCCCGGTTGTACGTCCACCTGAATATTCCAGCCGTTTTTCGAAGTGCCTCCTTTTGCTGTGTATTCGGCCGAAGCCGGGTGCGATACGTCTTCAAGCGCGAATTGTCTTGGCGCTCTCCAGGCCTGGCCCGACGAGGCGGCGGTGGTGGAGGCACAGCGTCGAGGCGCTGCCGAAGTGTAGCGCTCAGCTCCGTGAGCATTCCGCCGATATCTTCATCCGGCACGACCGGATGCGGCAGGTGAGCGTATTTTGGTAGAAACCAAGTATTGATGGGCGCATTATGCCACTCCGCCGCCTGTTATGTGCCTTCTACGCCAGGCCACAGCACCGATTCTGGTGCTACTGACCCAATCCAGGGCGCAGGCGGAGGGTCGGCCATGGTGATCTGTACGAGGCCGTTGTCAAAAGTATCCGGACACCAAATTTTTAACCATACGTTTACTAAGTGTTCGCCTCTATTTCACCTTAAGTAAAACTTGGTCAGTAAAATCTGTAAAAATACACCTCTTAGCTGACCTTCTAGCGAGAGCGCAGGAGCATCGGAATATGTGACTCAAAAAATTGAGAAAAATTGAGGAGCTGGGTTGAGTAAGGTGGGTGTGAAGGAGTTTGAAATCACCTAGTAAATTACTAATTGAAATCGTTTCTTCCTCTTTCCACTTAGAGCAACCTGTCTTCCAAGTCAGAGCTGGGAAATCTCCAAAGAGAGAAGTTGTTCTCCAGTATAGAGGCTTTCCAAATGGCCCGTCATTGAGCGTCTTCCATATCCATGTCTTTGAGTTGCATCGAGAGCCCAAAACAGGCGATTACTTAGTAAACGTATGGTTAAAAATTTAGTGTCCGGATACTTTTGACAACGGCCTCGTATATAATAGATAAGGGAAAAAATAGGAGCGGTGCTGGTCAGTCTCTTGATCTAACGATGATGACGCAAAAAAAAAAAAAAAAAAAAAAAATGAAAAAAGAAAAAAAAAGAAAAGAAAAAGAAAAAGAAAAAAATGAAAAAAGGAGCGGTGCTGGTCACGTGGTTGGACTCTGCTAGTCACGTGGTCCGTCTCTTAATCTAATAATGATAATAAGAAAAAAAAACAAAAAGATAAAAGAAATGAAAAAAAAAAACGATGGCAACGAACAGAAACTACAGAACGAAAAACGGCAGAAAGCTATACACAAAAAGATCGAAAAACGAATAAAAAACGAAAAACATGAAAAACACTCACCTTGAACTTTCACCGAGGGACGGATGTTAACGCCGAAGAGTTTGTTCGACAGACAGTCACCCGGCAAAAACAAACTATGAGTCGACAAGAGGGCGAAGAGCCGAAGGGGGGGGGGGGGGAAGAGAGGAGAAATTTCACAGGATGACCCCCATTTTTATCTAAGTTGACAGAATGACCCTCATGTACAGAATGACCCCCCGATTGGAACCACCACTTTCGGATGTCCAGTAAAAAGCTCCGCCACGGCGATCAGAGGCTCGAACACGTCGAAACTACCTATGGCAGCGCGGCTACCCACGCTGAAGCTCCTCCCGCTTTTTATTGACAATTCGAGAGACGCACCGTCGAGCAATGGTCGCGCAAAAAAGGGCAGAACGAAGCGAACAAAGAGCGCCTCTCGGCCGAGAGAATTTTGCCTTGGAATTGACCCTTCTCTCAGCATCTACTGCTCATCTTTGGATGATTCGATTTTAATACCTTCAACGTTGTTGGCTTTGTTGTAGGCGCGCAAAGCTTTGTGCCAAACGTCAGCTGTGTTCGCCTCGTTCTGTGGTCATGGTGTGGATCAGTAGAGAAAGGTTTTCCTCTGCTTTCTGGGAGGGGGTCATCCTGTGACGAGATAAGGTGAGGGTCATTCTGTCAACTTAGATAAAAATGGGGGTCATCCTGTGAAATTTCTCGGCTGCGTGGGAAGGGCAGCCATGACGTAATGCACACTGGTCACCAACGCACAGACATCGAATACCATGGAAGCCCGTGGAAGCGAGTTTCATTCCCCCCTTTCCTCTCTCTGGTGATGGTGTGATCTCAGACGCTGGATGAGCTCAAGCCAGCTGAGGATCAGCTCGAGCAACCCGAAAGCCACGAGCCACTCACTCTCTCACTCACTCACTCGCCCGCGCTCACCTCTTCTCCCGCCGCCCCAGTCCATCGCATTATTCATCCAATCACGCTCCCCATCACCTCGCCCACCCAGCACACACACAACATGACCGCCGACGCCGCCACCACCTCCACCTCGCCCGCCATGGCTGAGCAGCACCAGACACAAGCGCAGGACTCATCCTCCGTCCTGACCAACGTCTGATTCTAGCACTGCCCAGCATGCGTACGTACCTCGCGCGCGCTGCCTGCGCTGCTCTAACCGTCTGACTGGACTGACTGACGCGCCTCTTTCCCCACCACACAGAAGCACGGCAGCTTCGGCCGCTTCGGTACCGATCTGACCAAAGCCGAGGAACCACCATCGGATCGGGTTCAGGACGCCAGGGACGAGCGCGGGCCGGCTGTGCGAGAAGCTTTCACCTTGCCAAAGGTCGAGCGTGATGGGCTGTACTACGTCACGGGGAGCGATGATTTCCGCGGGTATGGGTGGGCCATTCCTAGTGTGGAGTCGTTGGTGGCCAGACGGGAGGCGGTGGAGGAACTGAGCATCTTGCGGGGTGAACGGCCCATTGACGGACTTTGTAAGTGTCAGAGTTCTAGCATTCCATACGATAGCTTTCTTGAATTCTGCTGGACATGGGACTAAGGCGTCTGACGTATTTGAACCATCTATCGTGCAGATTTCGTCTCCAAGAACGGAGCACCGGTATGGGTGCCGCGGCTGAACGAGCCTGCGTTCACGCTTGATGGCGCACAGTCCATCACAAATACGACCCTCGCTCACCCGCATTTACCGCTCATTGCCACTTCCGGTAAGCCCTCCCTCTCCCTCTCCGGAGCGTTCGATTAAAGGAAGTCAACTCACCTCCAAGCCCTACGCGTTCCAGGCCCGACCTGAGGAGCTCAAGAAGACCCAGAGCATCGACGTCCTCGACGCCGTTGGGTCTAACATCCGTGTGGACTCTCGCGGCGTCCAAGTTATGCGCATCTTGCCCCGCCTGAACGAGGACATCAACGAGGAGTGGATCAACGATAAGACTCGCTTCGCATACGACGGCCTCAAGTACCAGCGCCTGACCACCCCTCTCATCCGCCAAGGTGACCGCTTCGTCCCTGCATCATGGCCTGAGGCCCTCGGAACCGTTGCTGCGGGACTCGCCGCTTCCGGGGCCAAGGGCGACGAAATCCAGGCTGTTGCCGGCGCGCTTGCCGACACAGAGTCTCTCGTCGTGCTCAAGGACCTGATCAACTCTCTCGGCTCGGACAACTTGGCCCTCGACATCGTACACCTCGGTCTGCACGGTTCACGGGCGGCGACTCTCCAGAGGAGGAGGAATTCAACATTGTGAGTGTGTGGATCCTATTTCATGGGGTCGTTTGCTCTCATGTTGCATGTATGCGCACGCGCTGGCTTGTGCTCACACTCTGCCTTGTATGCGCTCCAGGAGATTCCTGATGAGGAGGCAGATGCCATCACCTCAGTTCAGCAGGCAATCGACTACGTCTCCCACGCACCAGAGGGTGAGTCTTTCCTTCGAGCTGGTCTCTCTTCTTGTTGTGAATGACCAATGCTGACCGGACACCTGCATTTCGCTACCTCAGCTGTGTAAATCGGCCACATCGATCCGACTTGGTGCATGGCCAATGACAATTCTTGCAGCTTGTTGAAGCTTGAAGCTGGTCTCTAGGAAGAGATCTTGTCTCTCGCCACCCTCTCTCCAATCGCAAACCATTTCTCGCTCGTGTTTAGACATCAATCCGTGTGACGCGTCGCAAGTGGAAGAGCCTAGACAGAAGAAAGGTATCACAGGTGTATGTTATAGCGCCTGCAGGTTCCGAACCAAACGAGATTTAATCGCTGCTCTCCCGTCTCTTCTTCTTCTTCTTCTTCTTCGTCTCCTCTCCGTCCTTCTCCTTGTGCTTCTTCTTCTTCTCCTTCTTCTCGACTTCAACCCCACTGGTGTCTCCTACCTCCTCCCCCTCCTCCCGTTTCCGCTTCTTCTTCTTTTTCTTCTCCTCTCCGTTATCCGCATCGTCGGTCCGAGCCGTCCGGGTAGGCTCCTCTGGCGGGATGTATGCCTTCGCTCGCTCTTCCTCCCGACGGACCGCGTTGGCCTCCTGAGACTTGCGTTTCCGGTCATCCTCTGCCTGTTGTCTCTCACGCGGCTTGAGGAAGTACTCTGTAGGTAGCAAAAGTCATAATCAGTATCCATAATGTGCACCATAGGGCATCGCCTGAACGAGCATAGTAACACGTACCTCCGCTCTCCATCTGCAAGTCAATCTTGCGCGGCATCTGCGCCGGCGGGAAGGGAGTGTACACCTTCTTCTTCTTCTTCAGCTGCCCACCGTCCTCCGCAGAGGCATCGTTGCCATTCGCGACATCTCCATAGCCGCCGCCGCCGCTACCGCTGCCACTGCCAACGGGCGCCGAATTGGACCCCGACGCAGGCCCATCGCTCGCCGCTGGCTTTTTGGATTTCACGTTGCGCTTCTTGAACTTGGGCAAGAAGCGGTCCCATGATTCGTTTGCGCCTCGTCGGAATCGTCGACCTCGGCTTCGATATCGAGGTACTTGTTGCGGGCGCGCTTCTGCTTCTTGCGGCGTCCGCCAACGTCGTCGTCCTCGTCATCGATCTCGTCGTCGATCTCGTCCTCGTTGTCGGACAAGTCCGCAATGCGACGCGACCTCGTCGGGGTCGAGCTCTTCCTCGTCGTCATTGTCGTCGTCTTCGACGGCTCTGCGCTTCTTGGGTTGGGCGTCGGTTGGGTCGACGAGGTGTGGGACTGGAATGGACTTCATGACGACCGAGTTCTTGCCCTGCCAGGTGAGGGCGAGCATTGTGGACTTTTTGGCGGAGACCGGAGCCTCGAAGGGGGGGAGAGCGGAAGAGGAAACTGGGTAGGCCATGCTTTGCTGATTGTGGGTAGTGGAGCGCTGCAGCTAGGTGATGGGCAGGCAGCAGAAATGGGGGGAAGGAAGGGGGAAAGAAGAGTGAGCGTGAGCAGTGAACCGAAAAGAGAAGGAAGGAAGGATGAGCGAATGAGCGATGTCTTCTGCTTGTCTGCTTGCAAGGGTCCCCATCTCGATCGTTGTCCATCTCATCTCACTCGCGTTGACCGCCCCTCCTTTTCCATCCTGTTTCGGCCCCACCCATCCTCGAAAGGTTGTCCAGGGCGAGTGCAGAGGTTGATGTACTCAGAGATTGACGCCGTCCTTGTTGCCCTTGGTACTGGAGAGTCTGCCTTACGCCTCAGTGCGGACGACGGCGATGATGGCTGTTTATGTGCAAAGAAGGGGTAAAAGAATGAGCGAGAATGCGTCTGGGATCGACCTGGAGCGAAAGGAGGGAAGGGTCAGCAGTCAACACGCTCCTCTGGCCTCGTTCCCCCTACCGCATCTCTCCCACTATGCCATACTTCTTTCAATTGACTCTGGACATGGTTGTCTGTATGCTGAGGGGGTCGAGGTAAGGAGTGTGCATGGACCATCGATCATCTCCTGCGATGAGGAGGACGACTTCCGTAGTTAGTTCTTTACAACGCTTCATTGCTTGTGACCACCACGGAAAGGGCTGAGCTCTCTGAGAAGGGCTCCTTGTACCGCTTTTACCCACAGATCCAGTCCAAGTCCTTTGGCCACACAAGCAAGCTGCCCGGAAAGAAGAAGCCCTCTCTTGCCCGGCCCGTGGCCATCCAGTGCCCCGGGCGGGCTTCGTGCCAGAACAGGAGGTTCTTCGCCGACTTAGGCCGCCACCTCAACAGCAAACATGTCGCCAGACTGGCAATTGCGGAGGCAACCCTCCGCGCCAGCGGCTACACTCGATGCCCTGCTTCCTCTTGCGGCAAGTACTTCCGCTTGCCGCCGCCCGGAACAGCCCCGCCACATGTCTGTGCAGCTGGCGCATCCGCCGGTCGCACAGCAGCTTCGCGTGCGGCTGCTAGCCGCGACGCACCCCCTAACCCCGACGAAATCGGCATCAATGCCGACGAGGACAACAGCGACAACGATTCGATTGCTTCTTTCACCTCGGCCGTGGAGCGCACCCCTTCCGTCGCTCCGCCCGCTCCAGAAGCCGCTGATGATGCCTTCGCCGAGTCCCCCTACCAGAACGATCGCCCGGCACTGACGGAAGATGAAGCACTGGACGTTCTCAAGGACGTTGCTCGCTTGCCGGCTGCTCCCGGAATGCTCCCATCCTACGCATCAAGGGACTTCACGGCCATGATGGACCGAAAGGCTGGTGCGTTCCTGTACAGTACAAACGGCGGCCTCAAGGAGCTCCTCGACATCGTCGTTACCCCAAAAAGTGGTCCTCTCTCCTCTCCGCGACCGCTCCCTTGGCGCCCCCACGCTGGTACAGCGGATGCACACTGAGGACATCCCTGTCCCGACCCCCTTGTCCGCAGAAAGAACCCGCATGCCCAGAAAAACCGATCTGGCCGACGAAGTCCACCGAAAGATCGGAGTCGGACGGCTTCGACAGGCAGCCCACGCTCTGGACCGCGACAGCAAACTTCTTCCAGTCAACGAGGAGACCGTCTCGGCCCTGAAGACCAAGTTCCCGAACCGAAAGGCCAGGCGCTTCAAGAGAAAGGGATTGGCAGCGCCTCTCTCCCTTCAAGACATCGACGCGGACATGGTCCGGAAAAAGCGCCCGAACCTTCCGCAAAGACACGAGCGGGGGCATCGGCGGATGGACCGTCCCCCTCCTTCAACTGGCAACCAAGGGCGACCGGTTCTGCGAGTTCGTCATCGCTCTGACTCGTCAGATGGCTTCCGGAGACGCCCCCGGCCGCAAGCTTCTATCCTCCGCCTTGCTTTTGCCGCTCAGCAAACCGGACGGGGGCATTCGGCCTATCGCGGTCGGCGAGCTCCTCTACCGCCTCTGCGCAAAGCTCCTCCTCAAGGTCTTCCCCCTCTCCGAGGCCCTGCTCCCCAATCAGCTCGGGGTCGGCACTCCTGGCGGCGTGGAACCAGTCATTCGCCTCGCAGATCTGCTGCTTGAAGGACGGCTTCCGGATTACAAGCACATAACGTCCATCGACCTCCGCGACGCCTTCAACGCGCTGTTCCGCGAAGCCATTGACGACGGCGTACACCAGCACTGTCGCGACGCCTACAAATTTGCGGCCTGGCGATATGGTCACGAAGGCGCGATGTTTGTCGTGGACGGAGACCGCGTCGAGGTCATCACCGCAGAGCAAGGTGTCCAACAAGGCGACCCATTTGGCCCTTTCTTTTTCTCTGTCGCTATCAGGAACCTCGTTACGCGCCTCCAAGCCTTCCTAGGTGAGGAATGCATAGTGGTCTTCTATTTGGACGACGGCTACATCTTTTCAAAGGATGCTGGCACCCTGGAGCGGGTCAAGGAATTTTTCCAACAGCAGAGTGCGGACGGCACTAACTGTGGCCTGGACCTCAACACTTCCAAGAGCGTGGAGATGTCTCGGGAGGAAATTCAGGCCGAGGGAATGAGCCTTCTCGGCTCGGTGATTGGTTCAAGAGAGGCTCGAGTACAGTTTTTGCGGGAGGAAATCGAACGAGAGGCCAAAAAGATCGACAAGCTCTCCAGCCTCCGGAAACAGGACGCTCTCCTCCTCCTCACCAACTGTGTCCAACACGATTTGCGCCACCTCACGCGCACTTTGCGCACGGACGACATCGGTGACGCGTGGCAGCCCCTGGACCACAAGCTGCACTCTGCTCTCCGCGACATCCGGGATGTCTCTCTCCGACGCGGCGCACACGACAAGGCTCTCTTTTCTCTTCCTGCAGCTCGCGGCGGCTGCGGTGTGCCGCGCTTCAAAGACCTCGCGCCTCACGCGCGCGCCGCGGCCCGCCAATCTGCGGATTTCTTCATCCGCAGCTCTCTATGCGTAGCCGTGGTACAACCAGCAGCACGAGAATTGGAACGGGAGGATCACGAGTCGGACGCAGAAGAGGCGATGGAGGAGGACGTGGAGTGGACGACGGAGGAGTACGAAGACGGGACGACGACGGAGGAGCGTGACCTCCTCCCTCAACGTCTCCGTTGCAAGCAAATGTACGACCAGATGGAGGAAAAACTGTTCTCTAGGCTCACAAGAGAAGAGGCAATGACGGTCCGAGCAAACGCGTGGCGCCTGTCTCGACGCTGGATGACAACGATCCCTTTTACAACAAAAACAAGACTTTCGGATCGTCTCGTTCAAGTCGGCATGCACCTGCGTACGCTCATTCGTCATCCTCATCCGAAATGCCCTTCATGCGGCCTCCCGAACGAGCACGCCCACGACGACATCTGCCGCAGCCGCGTTCACCACTACACCAGCCGGCACAATAAGGTCCGAGACCTCTTTGCGCGTGTGCTGAGGGAGACAAAAGACACCCAAGTCATTGTCGAGCCTCGAGTGGAAGAGCGTTTTGGCCAGGAACGAACGGACTTGCGTGTGGCAGGCACGGGAGCACCAACGGGATCAGTGGTGGAATTTGACATCACGTTCACATCATTGGCAACGAAGCGAGCACGGGAATGGATGGTGATGGAAGCGGGAGATTTGGAGTGGGGCAAGGGGAACAAGGCAGGCGCGACGTGGAGCACGGAGCAATACCTCGAGGAGCAGGCCCGGGCAAAGGTGGCCAAGTACCTCGGCAAGACCTCCACGGCATTCAAGCCCATGGTGTTCTTGCTTGACGGGGTCGAAGGGCAGGATACACAGGATGTGTTGAAGTTTTGGCGTACGGTGGTCCCTTCTTTCTCTTATGTTCTCGACGAGCTCTCTGTGATTCTTCTTCGTACTCGAGCAGAATCGTTCCTTCTGTGGTAGTCTGGCACGCTGGCTATCGCATTTAGTTCCTTTCACATGTATAGTTTCCTCTTCTTCCTCTACCACCACAATCAATTCACCACCACAATCTCAACGCGAACCATCAACCTCACGCAAACAGAGAGATACACACACACAATGTCAGCATCAGCGTCGACAACAGCATCGGCGCCCTCGCCCTTCATCGGCAAGCGCGTCCACCTGAGCCTGACCAGCGGCGGCTCCTACACCGGCGCCATCACCGCCCTCAACCCGACCACGCGCGCACTCCAGATCCGAGACGATCGCACAACTGCCACGATATCGTCGCTGTCGAACCCGGCGCAAACAGATAGAAGCTGTTCTAGTGTTCTAGTCAAAATCCAAAAGCCGCGTGAAACACGCGGTCGTCGGGGCACGGATCGTCAATCGGTACGCGCCGAGACGCGTAGATCTTTGCTAGGGTTTAAGATATGTTTGTTCCCATATGTACTTCCTCCCAAGACATGGAGCAAACAAACAGCTCGGACTCAGGGGAATGGTCTCAAATCTGGGGAGGATCCACGACCTTGAAGCGCACCCCGCCCGGCTGGGACTGGAGCACATCGATAATCCGGGTACCGCCGAGCGCGACACTGGGTGTCAGCACGCCTCGCCGCACAAGATCCCGTTGAGATGGCGAGAGCATGACCTCGACACACGCCAGCATACACAATGGCGTCGCGTCATAGCCAGGCTCAGGGCCGGAGACGAGGACGTTGATCTTATGATCGGGTCGCCTGGCCGACTTGCTGTCGCTGTTATTGCTGGCGTTGGCGATGGCAGCGGAGCTGTGACCGCGGGCGACGAGCGTCGTCAAGAACGAGGTGCTCTGAATCTGTTGGCGTGTGGGACCCTGTTCCGATCCGGAGGCACAGTTTTGTGAGCCAGTCTCCTCAACATCAACATGCATTCACACAACTGCGAGAAGACGTACCTCGTGAGATACCATGCCGCTGGAGAACAGCTTTGGGAAACGCAGGAGTGAAGACCGTCCCCATTTGAAGCCTGCCATGATGCCGAAGAAAGAGAGACTGGTAATGACCAGAAGTAACGCCCGGAGTTTCGGAATGTTGATCCAGGCCACCAGCTTGATCGGCGGGACCTTGGTCTTGAGGTCGACGTCCAAGGCATGCGAGAGCCGCACGACTGCGGGGTCCGCAAAGAAGAACGGCAGCAGGTAGGTGCCCCGAGTCTGGCCTGAGCCGGTCGCGTCCTGGTACTCTGGCGCATATAGGACACCGGGGACTCGAGTCTGTCGACGCGGGAGACCATCGGAGAGGCCGACTGCGAGAGCCGCTGGCTTGGGCGGACGTGGGAGAAGGGAGCCAAGAGCTTTGCGCGTCTTCGCAAGGATATGACGCGTCGAGAAGCCGTTTACTGCACTTGCATACGTGGCGAAGTGACTTTAAGAGATCCAAGGCGATCAGCACAGAGTTGCCTACGCTTGTCGCATCGCATCAGAGACTCACATCCCAAATCCTCGCTTTCCAGAGTTGAGCTGGAAGAACATCTCGATTGATGTAGGCTGCACCGAGCGTTCGAGCAACTTCTGTTTGGTGAATAGGACCCCAAGGTCAGCCGGCACGGAGTCGAAGCCCGCCGAATGCAGGATCGTAATGCCAAGCTCTTGAGCCTTGCGGTGGTTCTCAAGACAGCTCTTCTCGATGAAATTCGGCTCGCCTTGCATAGGAAGAACAAGAATCAGTCCTCAGCACTTGAGCTGAATGTGACGAATTAGGGGAGACTCACCAGTGATGTCGAGGTAGGAGATACCAGTCGCCCCAGGATCAGCCAACTTGATCTCCTCGTTCGCCTGCAGCACGGCTCGAACGACCTGATGGCCAAAGAACGCATACGGCCCCACGCAATTAAGCACGAGCACAGACTGCTTGCACATCGAAACCAGCGAGTCCTGGTCCATCACGTCTGCGACGATGATCCCAGGCCGCTTGGCTGGCGGCAGATCGAGAGAGTCGGCGACGGCTTCGAGAGCCTTGGCCGATCGACCCGCCAGCGCCCAGGTGAAGTTGGCATCCCTTCCGATCTCGTACGTCGAGGCCTCCTCGCCTTTGGCCAGCTCTGCGCCCAGAAGTTCGCTGAAGAGCTTGGCCGTGAATCCTGTGGCGCCAAAAACGGTGAGAGAGTACCTTGGCATACTACTGGGGAGCAAGATACGTTACGCAGGCAGATGGTACTGAGAGGGCCAAGCTCTGGGCGGGCCAAGATCGTGGTGGTCGTGCATCACGATAAGCGCCGTGCTCAAGCGCTCAGACGAGATCACCTCTCACACTCCCTCATAGATCACAGAACCAAATGGGAGCCACAGCGAGAATCATTTCCGTCAATTGAATGGGATACAGGGACGCCTTTAACGTGAGAGGTACTGTATGTACAGGACCTGAGGCCTGAACGATGTGAAGGTACAAATACGGGAATGGGTTGAAGTCCAAATTGTAGAAGACACTGGTTGGAAGAGATTTGGGAGTTGGGATGCGCCCCGGGGTGAAGATGATTTTGACCGAGGTCTTTGTGTCGAGGACTGGAGGAGAATCATGGCCCGAGCGAGAGTGTGCAGACGCACCGGAAGGATCGATGAGCCTCCGTCTTTGCTTCCGTCAATTTTCGCTCGGGGAGGTACATCGTCATCAAGAGCGAGCTCGACTTCCAGCCCCAGCTCTTGAGCAAGGAATTCAAAATGTGTCAGCATGAAATTCCAGTCTTTCCCTCAAGCCTCATGATAATGTAGATGAAGCATTTACTCACCTGCGTCAACGCGAAACGATCCGGACCGGAGCTGAAGCGAGTGAGAGAGCTGCCCAGCGGTGACGGACAGTGTATAGAGAAGCATGCCCGCAACTCGCGCCGCGGATCGGAGTAAGGAACCAGAGGCGCCATAGCGTAGGTCGTGGCTGAAGGAGGCCCCGAAGCTGCGGGAGCCATCATGTTTTGTGTCGCGCTCTCCCGCGGGACGGACCCAAAGCTGGTACCTTGAGCAGTCGCATCGGCTCCAGTTCCTCCGTGGCCGTGTGCCGCCTGGGCATCGCCTGTATTCGCTGCATTGTCGGCTGCAGCAACTTCCTGATAGCGAGCGTTGACAGCCTGGAACAGCGAGCCTCCTGTGCCACCAGCACCGAGCGCCGAACCGCCGATTGGAGCTTGAGTATTGGCCACAATCGAGCTACCTGTCCCATTCATGAAAGGACCGGTGATGCTGCGTCCGGGACTGCTGCTCAGTGATGGTCCGCTCCCGAGCGACGATGAATTCGCTCCTGGCAACGACATCGTTCCCGGTGATGTTCCCGCTGAAGCAGAGGCGATGACGATCGAGCTCTGGTGCGAGCCACCAGCATTTGAGGGCCCGGCAGTTGCATTGTTGTTGGGCAAGCCGGGCGTGGTGGGAATGTTGAGGTAGAGGGAGGGAACGTTGCCGCCTCCAGAACCTTGGTTTTGTCGAAGAGCAGAGGGAACGCCGCCACGCTGCTGACTTCCTCGCACGTTGTCCCTTGGGGCATGTCTTGGTGTCGTAGACCGCTCGATGGGAATCTCGTCGGCGCGACGGATCAGTCGTGGAACGATATTGGGAGGCAGAGTCGCCATCGGGATCGGGTCGTGCGGAGCTTGCCGGTGAAGGTAAACACCTAGCTGAAGACCCTTCGACTTCTTCGTTGTCTGGACATAGAGATTCCATAGCGAGCCTGCACACGAAGAAAAAAGAGTGAGTACTGATTTTTTAGTCAATGTCGCAAGGAAGGCACTCACCAGCATAGAAGAACGTTGGCGAATACAACCGCTGCTTGTCGGCGAGCGTGTCGACACCATGAAACTCAGCACCAATCCGCATGGGCTCATATCCAGTCCAGCGCGAATTCTCCAGCTCGTTGCGGATAAGCTCGCTCTTCACATATTTGCCCGAGGTGTGGTATGAATTCTTGGCAGGCGCATTCGGATCACCGTCCTGACCCTTCTCGTCCGTGACGTCTCCCATTTCCGAATCTGAGGAGAACGAAGATTCCTCAGACAGCTCGTTCGCAACACGAGCTTGAGCCTCCTCCAGGACAGTGGCGTCCGCTGCCAGCTCTCGACCAGTGCGCACGCAGTTGCTGATGCCAAAGTACTTGGCTGCTCGGCTGCGGAATGTGCTTGAATGCTGTCCACCCTCGAGGGTGGCTGCGACGTCAGCAACGAGAGTTCCCGGGACAGAAGAGGATGACTGGGTGGTACCATGAAGGCTGGACGAGACGGTGAAGGCGAGCGGATCTTTGGCGGCGGCAACGCCCATAGCGCCAGATGCTGTTGTGGCAGGAGAAGGTGGGGCTTGCGACCCATCAAGCACGCCTGACTTGTCCGCGGCCACCGCAGCCTGCGTACTCGCTCCGCCGCTACCGAAGATTGGCGTTGTGCTTCCTCCCAAGCGGACTGTGCTGTCAGTGAGAACTGGGAAATACCGCTTGCTGAGCAGCGCGCCCGGCTTGCTGGCCGCCCCCAACATGAGAGGACTGGCCATATGACCGCCCAGCGTGATAGGTGGCCTGGTTTGGTCCTGACCCCCCATCAGGTAGGACAAGTTCGGATCGAACAGGTTGCCATGACCATGAAGACTCGAGTTTCCCTTTAGCATCGCGTCCGCGGCCAGACGGAACTCGCTCAGCGTGCTGGAGATGTTGAGATCTTTGACCGGCGGCAGGACTGCCGAATTGCTCATGCCTTGCCCGCTCGTCCCTCCACCATTCGGACCTTGACCTTGCTCCGCACCTACAGGACCACCAACATGATTGTCATCATCACCATTTTCGGGCCACATGTTTATGTTTGGCAGCTGAGGCGGTGGGTCCGCCGATGAGGAGGATTGAGGGTCTGACCCGGACCAGCGCGACCCGGACCAGGGCGTGCGACTTGCAAGGATGTGGTTCTTCAGCTCTGATCCCGCCCAGAGTGCCGACTGGAGCACCGCGAGAGGAACAAACGTCGTTCCGGTCGTGGGAGAGACCTTGGAGCTAATGCGGTTAAGCTCATCAAAGCTCATGTGAGTGTAGTAAACACCCTTCTTGAACAGCTCTTCATGCTCATGCTCGTCGGCATCACGAGGCAAGCCAGGTCCGCTAACAGTGGAATTGCGCTGGGACCAAGCCCGGCTTTTGTCGCCCTTAGAAAAGGCGTGCGGCAGTGCTCGACCACTGGACCGCTTGCTACCAGGCGTGCCGGGCGTGCCTTTGGAAGGTCGTTGAAACTCGCCAGTAACGTTGGCGTTCGAGGCAAAGGAGGTTCTCCGGGATGCCGGTGAACGATCACGACGGTGAGGGGCTGATTTGCCTTTGCCCGAAAGCGCGCGAGTGCCAGATGAGCGACGAGCAGACCTGCCGTGGTGACTCTGACCGTACAGCAACATATCGTCGTCATCGTCGTCGTCGTCCCCGTCATCCCCGTCGTCATCGCCATCTCCTCCATGCTGAGAAGACTTCTCGCCCGTAAGGCGCCGCCACTGCTCGCCTAGACTCGCCTCAGAGGTGCTGGCGTCGGAAGGTTGTGCATTGTCTGCCCTGGGATCTCTGTCATCGTCGGTGCTCTCCGTCTCGTCTCCATCGTCCTCGACATCGCCGCAAAGCTTGAGGACGGCCAGTCTCCTCAGCTTCTGTCGACGGCGAAGCTCGACCACGCGAGTAGCGAAGATAAAGCGGTCCCATTCCGACCAAACAAAGAAGCTGTCCGACGAAATGATCTCGCGCACCCAGTCTGCGCTCATATGACCCAAGCTCCACACAAGCAAAGGCGGTGGACGAGCGAGTTGTTCCTTTTCCGGCAATTGGCCATACGGGAGCATATATGTTTGAATGAATCGATCTTCATCCGGTGCATCGAAGTGGGCGTCTGGTCCCGCAGGCGTCTGCTCCACACCTTGATTCTCGTCGCTGTCGTATCCATCTCCTGTCGTACGCCATTCATGCTCTGCGCGGGAAGCTCCCCGTGGCGTCGACTGGTAGGCATGAGCCGACTTCTTCCCGAACGGACTGGGGGATGCAGGAAACCCAGCGCTGCCGTAGATCGAGTTGGAGCCTTCCCCGCTCGGAATCTGGAGGGCAAGTTGCCAAGGTGCAAGTTCGCCATCCCCTTCGAGATTAGTTCGCATGAACCTCTTCGAGCGTGTCTGAGCTTGTGATACCATCCATGCCTCAGTCTCTACGGCACGATTCTTTTCAGCAGCAATCTCCTCCTCCAAAATATCCGCACCAAAACGTATGAGCCAGCAGGCACATGCTTCGCCCATCTTTTCTCCCCAATCCCCGTAGAAGAAATGCGACCGCTTGTTGGTGCCAACTCGTGGCCCTGGCAGGTGGCCAGTGCGGGACATGTTCGGCTTTCCTGCCGATTGAGCATTTCCCTTGCTATGTGCTCCGGACTGTGCCTGTCGCTGGAATGGCTGGCGGAAGAGCTGGCCCATTTCAGGACCAGCTTCACCCATGAGCGGAGGCCGGACTGGGTAGCTCCGGAAGGGAGCCTGTGCACCCATTTCAGCCTCATCAGTGAGATAGTCGGTTCCGATGGTGGAACCCTCGGAAGACTTGGACGTCCGCGAGGTCCGTCCCCCTGATGCACCCTCCACTTTGGACGCATCGCCACGATAGGTGCCGCCTTCGCTGACAGGTACCTCATTGAGGTCTCCTGCTCGCTTGCCATCCATACCATGCTTGCTCGAATCGGACTTTTTGTCTGTCTGAGTTGAGTCAGAGCCTGGAGCAGATACAACCGAGGTCGGTGATCCACCAGACAGCGTATGAGCCGAACGGTCCTCCTGCTTGATCGGCGAACGTCCTGAGGCGAATTGCGGCTGGGGAGATGCTGGAGCGGTGGTCTGGTGTCCATCGACTGAGTTGGGACCCGTGCTTGTCCCGTCATCGTTTAAGGACAAATTCTTCGTCTGCTGCAAAATTGAATCGGCAGTATGAGTGGAACGAGCTGCCTTGCTATTTGTTCGATTCTGTGCTGAGGCTGAGGGCTGGGCGTGCTTTGCGGCTCTGCGCTGTATCTTGCCAAGATGCTCGAGACCGCTGACGGGCCCTTCGAGCTCCCAATCCCAAACGTCTGGGCGAGCATGTGTCAGGCTGTCATCGGAGCCAATGGGAGCTGAGAGCGCAATCTCATGCATGAGGCTGCGCTGCATCGCCTCGGAGGCGCCGAGGATTGTCTGGCCAGTCGCGAAGCGGAGGTAGTGCATTATGGTGAAGGGCGTGATGGAGTAGAGAATCAGGGTGATCACATGCGTGGTGACACTAGGAATGCCGAGATAGATGGACGTTGCGAGCAGGGAGAGGAGAAAGCGAGGGGTTGCGGGGTGTGCCGAGGAGGAGGACCCATCTGCATTGGCGACGGAGGGAGCTGACTGCGAGCCCGGAAGACACATTGACAGCGAGCCCGGAGGACCCACCACGGCTGGAACGACGAACGCTGAGGACAGCGGCTGGGTCGGCTGTGGGCTGGCCCATTCCGGGAGCACCAACTCGGGTGCCGCGCCGTACAGATGCGCAATGCAATATTCGAATGCGGGCCTGGTGATGTTAGGATCTTCGAAAGGCAAATCGATTGAGCCATCGTCGTCCTCCTCATCCCCATCGTCCGCACGGCCATGGAAATTCTTGTTGAGGCTGCCGATGCCGTCTAAGCCCTCAGCGAAGCCGGCACAGAAAAGGCCGTTGAAGAAGCTTGCCTGGACGAGGAAGAGGCGGTGCAAGTGGTAGACGCGGCCAAAGGCACGAATGCGGCTGTCGGACATGCGTCCCTCGAGGAAGCCGAAGCCGGAAACATGCTGGCAAAGCGCGTTGAGGTAGACACTGTGCATCGTTGCCTTTTATCTCCCCCCAGACGAGTGAGTGTGTATGCGCCAACTTCGAGTGCTCCTCCCTTATCTTCTTGCTCCCGCGTCGTCGCCGATGAGCTCTGTGGGGGAAAGACGCGCTCCGCGAAGCAGCCCGTGAGTTCTGAGGTGGCAGCAAGTCAGCAGCGAGCGGCGAGCGGACGAGGCGCGTGTGAGAAGTTCGCTGTCCGATGCACGACCCTATCAAACTGTACTCGTACTGTCATGCGCTTTGCCTCCGCCTCGAGGTTTATCACAGGATGGTACGGTATTTTGATTTTTATCCCAGGATGCACCCTCAGGAAAAATTAATGCGCTGTTGAGACGCTGTTGGAGCTGCCGAGACGCTGTTGAGACGCTGTCGAAAGCAGGGTGGTCTGAGCGGCGTACTGAGACGCTTTTGAGACGCTGTCGACACCCTGTCGCTTCCGCGCTCTCATTTCCGCATTTTCCATCAACCTGCCTCCACCCCAACAGCGTCCCAAGACGCGATCCAAGCGCGGTCGATACGCCATCTTCAAGACTGCAATTTTCATCGCACACAACACCGTCGACAGCATCGAGAGCATCGCGCCCTTCACCTCTTCTCGCTGTCGACCCGCTGCTCAACACCCACCAGCCAGACAGTCGTCAACCTGGCCACTCCCAACCAGAGCAGCTCCAGGCTTCAAGCACCCGTCCCCCCAAGCACCCGTCTCCCGTCGAGTCCCGGCTCCTGCTACGACGTACAAACACAGACGTACAAACACATCGTCTCGGACAACAACCTTCGCGCTGACAGTGAACGCTGAGTGCAAGTCAGAAGAAGTCATGCCGCCAAGAAGTCTCATTCATGCTGTCCAGGATCGTGAGTGCGGCGTGCGTGTGTATGTGTAGGAGTGAGGTTGTGCTGATCCCATACACTGCGCTCCAGGCTACCTGAGCTCGATCCGGTCGGTGGAGACAGCGTCGCGGTGGAAGATCCTGGTCACCGACTCCTTCTCTCACACCCTCCTCTTCTCCGTCCTCAAGACAGCCCAGATCCTCCAGGAGAACGTCACCACCATCGAGAACATCGAGCACAAGCGAGCACCACAGCCCAGCTTCGAGGTTGCCTACATCCTGTGCCCTGCGCCCCTACCAGCAAGCGCAGAGGGTACAAACTTCGGCCCCGCGACCCGGCTCGGCGGAGTACGTCCCCCTCCTGGCCGTCACTGTGTTGCTCGACGTCCTCCTCCTTCGCTTCCGGTACCACTTCGACTCTATCCACGTTCCCGCCAACCAGCGACGTGAGTACATGCGCATGCATCGTCTTCTTGGACACACCTATCCACCCGACCCCTGTTCTGACCGATCACCTCTCTTTCCCCGTCATTCTCACTCTTCTCGGTCGCTCCATGTGTCCTGAAGATGATGCGCGACCGAAGACGTGATATGGTGCGTGTGGTTCTCCTTGTCTTTCTCGCTCGCTGTATGACGAGGTTTGGAAGCTCTTATCCCCCAGGGGGACCCACTCTTCATCTTCTACACTTCTGGCTCGAACAGTAAGCCAAAAGGTGTCGTACACTCCAGTCTCCACCGCTGGCTACCTGCTCGACACCGCACTCACGGTCAAGCACGTCTTTGATGTGCACGAGGATGGTGAGTTTCGGGCTCAGAATCTGGACTTGACGCGCATGTACTCACCTTTCTTACGCGCGACGCGTCGTTTTGACACCGTACAGACAGGTTTGCCTGTATGGCCGACGTCGGATGGATAACAGGCCACTCCTACATCTCTACGGCCCTCTCATGAACGGGGTGCAGGCCGTACACATAACACAGGTCAATGAACACGGGAGTGCACGCTAACATTTCCTTCCCCGTTCTTCTCATCGTCTGTCCCCGCTGCGCGCTGATCTCCACTGATACTTCATTTGCACTGTTACGATTGATTCCCTCTCCAGCTCCTGTACCCCTCAAAGGTCATGCCTCGCGTGTCAGTGGACAGTGGCCATCAGCTCGTGAGTCGCATCCACATGGTTCGTTCCGGCTTTCAGCAGCGCTGACCGCGTCTCTCTCTCTTTGGCAGGCCTTTCTTGGGTGCATGTATCATGTATGCATGTTTATCTGTGATTGGCGTGGGCGCAGGCCTGGGCGGAGAGGGGCAGCGGGGGCCGGGGAGGGGCAGCGGGAAGGAGCAGCGTGTTGGCCCTGTATCGACAGCGTAATAGCAGCGTGTCATTCCTATGTATGTCAAGCGTATGATCAGTGTCTGAGCAGCGTATGAGAAGCGTATGAGAAGCGTATCGTAGAGCGTCCTGAGCGTGTCAGCTGCAGGGCAGCGTATCAGAAGCGTTCCGGCAGCGTTCTGATTGGCAGCAGCGTTCCGACAGCGCTTGGAAGTCAGCTGGCAGAGGCAAACTTTCCCACTTGAGACGCTATCGAAACGCTGTTGAGACGCTGCGTTTCAACAGCGTCTGGGAAGCGTCCAACAGCGTCCCACTTTTTCCTGAGATGCACCCCTCAGTTAAAAATTTCGGGCGGGGTACGCTGCCCTCTCGCTGCCGACACGCTGCTGAGACGCTGCCGGAACTTCTGTGACCCCATACAGAGCGCCAGCGCCTCAGCAGCGTGTCGGCAGCGTGTCGATACGCTGTGGACAGAAATCACTCGTATTAGCAGCGTGTCGCGCTCTCGAAATCTGTCATGTTTTTTCCTGATACGCTGCTCTTCCGCTGCCCACACGCTGGTCTCACACTGCTGGTTAATCGATAGAAAATTGCTGTATTACGCTGCCCACACGCTGGCAGTACACATCAGATAAACATGCATACATGCACCCAAGAAAGGCCTGCCTAAGAGAGAGAGACGCGGTCAGCGCTGCTGAAAGCCGGAACGAACCATGTGGATGTGACTCACGAGCTGATGTTCACTGTCCACTGACACGCGAGGCATGACCTTTGAGGGGTACAGGAGCTGAAAAGGGAGAAAGGGTCATCAAAGACGTGCTTGCCGTGAGTGCGGTGCCGAGCAGGTAGCCGGCGCCCGGCGGTGGACTGTACGACACCTTTTGGCTTGACGGTCGAGCCAGAAGTGTGGAGGATGAAGAGAGAGTCCTCGGCCGAGACCATGGTAGGCGGGCAGTCGGGCAGTAAGATCGCTCCTTGGCGGCAGCCTCGTGCCACCAAATGTCGCGCTTCTCGTCAAAGTCGACCTTGGCTCCCGTGCGTTGTACGACGATGACGTGTTCGATCCCCGGGCACTGCTTCACAGCTGCGTCGGCGATGCTCTTGGTTGCGATAGTCCGGCCGCCACGCTTGCCCTCGTCGGTGGTGATGAGGACGCGAGCCTCGCAGTCGTTGGCGCGGTCGCGGAGGGACTCGGCTGAGAAGCCGTCGAAGACGACGGAGTGCGGCACCGATGCAGGCGCATGCAAGGAGGGAGACGATGGCTTCGGGAATCATGGGAAGGTAGATGATGACGGCATCACCCTTCTTGACGCCGAGCTTCTTGAGTTCGAGTGCTGCGGGGAGGAGAGAGAGAGGGAGAGGGAGGGAGAGAAGGCGTAAGCAATAGGCAAGGGTGAGAGCTTGAGCAGGGACAAGGTGAGAGAGAGAGATACGTACGCCAGATGTTGACGAAGAGCTCGATGAGTTTCTTGAGTTTGCGTTCTGCTGGTGAGTTTGTAAGTCTCCTGAGGCGCGGTTCTGAGAGCGCGTCCATGAAGAAGATGTGTCCCGCAGCGTACTTGAGCTCGCCAATGTCAGGAGCAAGGTCATTGATGATGGCCTCTACGTTCTTGCTGGTAGGGCAGAGAATGTAGGCAGCCCCGCAGCCTCGAAGCCTGGCTGTGGTGCTCGCTTGTGCTCGATGTTCTCGATGGTGGTGACGTTCTCCTGGAGGATCTGGGCTGTCTTGAGGACGGAGAAGAGGAGGGTGTGAGAGAAGGAGTCGGTGACCAGGATCTTCCACCGCGACGCTGTCTCCACCGACCGGATCGAGCTCAGGTAGCCTGGAGCGCAGTGTATGGGATCAGCACAACCTCACTCCTACACATACACACGCACGCCGCACTCACGATCCTGGACAGCATGAATGAGACTTCTTGGCGGCATGACTTCTTCTGACTTGCACTCAGCGTTCACTGTCAGCGCGAAGGTTGTTGTCCGAGACGATGTGTTTGTACGTCTGTGTTTGTACGTCGTAGCAGGAGCCGGGACTCGACGGGAGACGGGTGCTTGGGGGGACGGGTGCTTGAAGCCTGGAGCTGCTCTGGTTGGGAGTGGCCAGGTTGACGACTGTCTGGCTGGTGGGTGTTGAGCAGCGGGTCGACAGCGAGAAGAGGTGAAGGGCGCGATGCTCTCGATGCTGTCGACGGTGTTGTGTGCGATGAAAATTGCAGTCTTGAAGATGGCGTATCGACCGCGCTTGGATCGCGTCTTGGGACGCTGTTGGGGTGGAGGCAGGTTGATGGAAAATGCGGAAATGAGAGCGCGGAAGCGACAGGGTGTCGACAGCGTCTCAAAAGCGTCTCAGTACGCCGCTCAGACCACCCTGCTTTCGACAGCGTCTCAACAGCGTCTCGGCAGCTCCAACAGCGTCTCAACAGCGCATTAATTTTTCCTGAGGATCAGCAGCGTGTCAGTGTTGCCAAAAATCCAATGAAATCGTCCCAGCGTGACTGCAGCGTGTCGGCAGCGTGGCCAGAAAATTGAAAGTCAGCTTCTTTTCCAAATTTTCGTGCAGCGTATCAGCAGCGTGTCAGGAGCGTGCTGAGACGCTGTTGAAGGGGCTCCTCCTTTGGCAGCGTCTCAGCAGCGTCTCAGCAGCGTCACAGTGTTTCAGCAGCGTACCCACAGCGCCTCATTTTTTACTGAGTGCACCCCAGGCTTCCCAGTTTTGCCTCACTAGGCTCCATTGAATGGCACTCATAAGAGCCTAACAGGGCAAAACACCGCCTTTCCTTGGTTATACATATGTATGATGAGAAAATGAAAAGGCCTTTCTCCGCGTGGCCAACATCCCTCCTCGCAACCATGCCTTTCCGTGCTCTTACCTGAACCTGGATGCCATCCACATCCACACATAGTCACACAAGGTAAAGCAAGGCCTTAGTCGTTGAGGTAGCGATGAAGTTGCTTTGGGCCTCGTTTGCGCGCAACCGGTGCTGATTCTGACCACCAGCGGCCTTTCAAAGATAACTGACCCTCCCTATTTCTCAACTCTGCTGTGACTCTGACCCTTCAATACCTTCCCTTGTTTATTATTCCAACGCTGACTGTATCTGATATATCGCAGGAATACTTCATGAGTAACTGGGTCAATTTTGAAGTCATTTGGATCATATCTCGCCTCTCTGTGTGCTGGTGACATTTGAATGATATGCTTATGCTTACATTTTCCATCCCATCCATCTCGATCGCTGATCCTCTCTTCTATCTGATTATCCCTTACTCCTCTCACTTGTCTTTATAGTGTATATCTTTGAAATGCAGCTTCTTTCCCTCTTCTAGCTGCGGTCCAGCACCCCTGCCGCCCTTGCGAGCACTCTAGGCTCGTCCAGGTCCTTCCTCCCTGTTTCATTTTCAGCTCGCATACATGTGAAAAGGTACGTACGCCCCCGAAACGTTCCCCAAAGCATATTTGCATACTTACATACCATTCCCCCTTCATTTCGTCACCTTCCAGGCTCTGGTTGCGTTTCAGCGACATCAGATGCCTCCAAATCCTCCGATCACCGGTGAGTACATACTTCCTTGGATTTTCACTGCTCATATTATCTTATCACTCTCTAAATAGCTTTTCCTGACTCCATAGGGTACTCTTGTACTTGTGAAAGCATTCTGGAGCCGCTGTGACTCTCTAACGCTCCTAGGCATATGCCAATCCTGTTTCTATCCTGTTCTTTTCAATACACATGATTTTTTCCTTACCATGCCCCATTCTCCGATTCAAATCTCATTCTGAAAGGCTCTATGAGCTCACAGTGAGCATATCTTTCGAACGTATACATTTTTGTTTTGAAGTTTGAGGTGTTGGAAAGTCAGGTGCAGTTGGTGCACCAAGAAGTGTCTAGGCATGCACGTCGTGTCATTGTCTGGAAATTGTGAACTTCCACACACGACCATGCTACCACTCAGAATTCAACATATAACAAAAATGGTACCTGTTTGCTTGAATGATCTCAGAGACCTTGCCTGCCGAGTTTGAGCCTGTTCTGAGCAGTACTGACCCCACAGGGAAAGGAAAACAGGTCAGAAATCGAGCGGGAATCGAGCTGGAATCGATTTCTCACGCGTTGACGGTCACTCGTCCGCCAATACTGCTCTGAACAGGTTCAAAGTCGGCAGGCGAGGCCCCTAATATAGCATGAGTAGGTAGGTACCATTTTTATGTTGTGTTAAAACTTGAACAGTTGGGTGGTTCAGTTTGGTGTTCCCGAACTTCCTTGTAATTCATTGCCGCACACATTCATCGGTGGATGCGAAGTACACCTGGATGTTTAATACCCAAGAACACAACATAAATCTGGATGTAGACGATAGGTATGTCCATTGCGAGCTCATAGAGCCTTCCAGACTGAGAATCAAATCAGAAAAAGGGAGAGCGGCGGGAAAAATAGTAGCGAAGAAAGAGCGGAATGACCCCAAACAGAAATGACATATGCTAAGATCCAGTAGAAGGTCACAGAGACACAAGACAGGCTTCATAGGAACCGGTGTGGAATTAAGAGCCAGGAAATATCTGTTTGAGAGTGTGATGTATTGCTGTCAGTGGAAAGGAAGCGGAAAAAAGGGGCCAGGTGAGATGCTCACCTAAAGCCGACAGTCCGGGCCATAACGGGTCCTGGGAGCGCAACCAGGCTGCAGAGGCAAGCAAAAATGGGCGATAATGGTGTGTCAGTGTACAACGCTACTATGTGAGGAGTTTGAGGGTTGTACGTACCGTTATCGTGAAGTAGCAGACCCAAAGCAGATAGTGGTCAGTGGACAGTGAGTGAGAGCACTGAGGGACACTTACAAGGCGAGAAGAACGTCCCAGTCGCAACCAATTGTGGTTAAAATAGGTTCATATTGAAGGTATAGACTGTTACTACATGTGGAAAGAAGAAGGGGGCCAGCAGATGAAAGGGAAAGGTGAGCTGGAAACTGGAAGGGGAAGGAGAGTGTGAGCAGTGAGCCATCGTCTTAAGTCATCGATCTTTGCCGGCGCATGGGGAGGCATTTTGCAGAGCGGAATACGGCACAACCTGATCGTTCAGCACAATCCCTTCCATTATAGCTCTTTCTCTTCCAAAGCGATCTGATGTTTGATCTGGCCGCGAGCATTCTGGCGGAGGGCGAGGAGCTGGATGTGGCGATTTTAGCTGGCTGGGAGTTGAGTGAAGCCACGTGGTGACGTGGCAGCACAGTGGCTTCTGAATTCTCGCGACACGGTGTGGCTCGCTATGTTTGCCTTGTTAGGCTCTTACTGGTGTCATTCAATGGAGCCTAGTGGGGCAAAACTCAGACGCCATAGGACCCAGGATGGTACGCCCTCCAAAATTATCACAGGATGGTACGCTGTGAAAATTATTTTTGCCTATCCACACTGCCTGCCGAAAGAATCTCTCAAGGTATGCAAAATTACTGACTCCCTCCCCTCTCCCCGCTCAGAATGGAATCTTCTAGAGACAATTCAGCTCTCATAGAGCGCGGCGTGCGCCCTCTGAGAGACGTAGATTCGGCCTGAGGACTTGCTATTGCAAACTGGAGAGTGCCGTACATATTGACATTGAACACTCTGACTGTAAGACGTGTAATTCCGTAAATAAAGGCCTATAACGTCTCTGACGGCCCTAGACGAGGTATAACTCTCGTCGGTGGGCACCCAGCCCGGCATAAGCCTGCGGAGATGCCAATGCTACACAATCTTGAGAGACTAAGTATCATCCTTGACGTTGAGGAGTGAGGACGTGGACGGGAGTGAGGAGATTGGGTGAATCAATTTTGCCAGTGTACCATCCTGTGATATTTTTGCTTTCCGTACCATCCTGGGATAAAAAGCAAAATACCGTACCATCCTGTGATAAACCTCCTCCGCCTCCCAAGCCCCAAGCAGCCCCAAGCGCCCAATTGGGATCAGACCACATGCCAGACTGCGGAGACCACCTTGTTGGGTTTCTGATTTGCGCCTCCACCTGCTTGGCCGCTGGGCCCAGGCAGCAATGAGACTTTCAAATTGTGGTCTCGCCAAATGCCAGACCCCTCATTGCCCAGCGGGGCCGTCGCACCTCACTTCCGCCCAATTACATATTTGTCGCCTCGCCCCTGCCTCATCTGCCTCATCTGCCTCATGCCTGCGTCGACCGTCGCGAGTGTACAACAGCAGCGGCCTATTTGAGCGAGATCTTCCGGACGTCCGTCGCTCCCACCCAGCCAGAGCAGCTCGAGAAAAGCCAAGTCGTTCGCGCGCCGCGTTCGTTCATCCGCACATCAACTCTCCGCCTGCCCGGTCCCACCACTACATATTGCAGCACTGATCCCTTGTCCCACCTAAGGCACCCCACAGCGCAACCTGCACAGCTCATTCCGTAAGTTTCTTTTCCATCCTGGCGGTATCTCCAGTCTCCTATGTATGCGCGACGACTGCTGGCAGCTGATATCGTACCCAGTTCTCTTTATTCAGGATCAGTCATCACCATCACCAGCCCTGCGCAAACCCGGCACATACCCGTCTTTCCACAAGGAAGCGCCATTTTCACCTTGCACCACGCACGATAGCATCAACAACGAGATCTCAGAATGGGTTGCGGTCCGGTTAGTGATTTGTGGTCTGCCAAAGGCGGATCAAAACCCTGTGCCAGGAGCACCCTCAGCCTTCGAAAAGAGTGCATACATGCTGACCGAAATTCGCTCCTTTTCCTTCCCCAATCGCATTCGGATACAGTCAAAACTTGACAAGGAGGGGCAGAGCAGAAATGACGAGATCGAGACTCAACTGCGAAAGGATCGCATGGCAATGCGATCTGAGATAAGTGCGTCTTTTCGACAAATTCGTGCGAGCCAGAGGTCTTACTTACATGCGCCTCTCTCTTCCCTTCATTTTCCAGAGATGCTTCTCCTCGGCGCCGGAGAGTCCGGAAAGTCGACCATTCTCAAGCAGATGAAGCTCATCAATCACGGCTCCTATTCAAGGGAGGAACGCCTCTCCTACAAGGACATTATCTTTTCCAACACGCTCCAGTCCATGCGCGTCATCCTCGACGCAATGGACACTCTCGATATTCCCCTCGCTGACGGAGCCAACGCACGTCGCGCAGAAATCATCCTCTCCCTTCCTGCGCAGATCGAGGCGGATCACATGCCTAGACACATCGCGGAGGCAATCTATGGGCTCTGGAAGGACGAGGGTGTTCAGGCGTGCTTCCAGCGCAGTCGGGAATACCAGCTGAACGACTCGGCCAAGTAGTGAGTCTTACAAACGTACGGTACATGCGTCTAAATGGGGGCATACTGATCATTCCCATTTCTCTCTCGTCTATTTCAGCTACTTTGACTCTATTGAGCGGATGGCAGATCCAGACTACGTGCCCACAGATCAGGATGTTCTAAGATCGCGAGTGAAAACGACAGGCATTACGTACGTATTGTTGCTTGAAACCAATGCCCACTGCTAGAACTAACTGTCGACCTTTGTCCACTCGATACCGGATCTGGCATACAGCGAGACACATTTCCAGATTGGCGAGCTGCATTACCGCTTGTTCGACGTCGGCGGCCAGCGATCCGAGCGAAAGAAGTGGATCCACTGCTTCGAGAACGTAACAGCCATCATCTTCCTCGTCGCCATCTCCGAATACGACCAGCTGCTGTACGAGGACCAAAACGTGAACCGGATGCAAGAGGCTCTCACCCTATTCGACTCGATCTGCAACAGTCGATGGTTCACGCGGACAAGTATCATCCTCTTCTTGAACAAGATCGATCTGTTCAGGGAGAAGCTTCCAATCTCTCCGATGGGCGAGTACTTTTCGGATTACACCGGCGGGAACAACTACGACACCGCTTGCGAGTACATTGTCAACCGCTTCGTCTCGCTGAATCAGAGCGATTCAAAGACCATCTACACGCACTTGTGAGTCCCTTCTTTGGCTTTCCTCTCTCTCCCGCGTGAATGGCAGTGATGAAGTTGCTGAAATCGCTTCCCCGACTGTCCAGTACATGCGCAACCGACACGCAACAAATCCGCTTCGTTTTGTCAGCAGTGAACGATATCATCATCCAAGTCAACTTGAGGGATTGTGTACGTACCACGCCTTTTCCTTGCCTGTTCCGCTTTTATCGGACAGTACTAACGAGCTCGCCTTTTCGCTTTGTTCTCTCCACAGGGTCTGCTCTGAGCGACTGTCCCTCTGGTGTTTGTTTCCCCCCCTTGTCATCCTTGTCTCCCTCTCTCGTTTCTCACCTGTGCCTTTACATTCTCTATCCCTGCTGGTTCCCTTCTGTCTGGCCTTTGCCCCATGATCACCTCCTTCCGAATACCAACATCTATTACGCGTTCATCTCTTCCTCCTGGCTCTCTCGCTCATCCTTCCCCCCTTGCTTGCCTTGCCAGCCTCCACATGCGTTTGGACCCTGCCTCATGCCTGGCTGCTGTCCTGAACTTTTTTTTTGGGAAGCGAGCTTGTGCCTTGTGGGGGTCAGATTTTTCTTCCTTCCAAGCACGTCCCCAACGTGCTTCGTGCTTCGTGCTTCGTGAATGCTGATCTCAATTGTCAGCGTGCAGAGCAGTCAGTGAAATAGTAAGTGGGCTCCGCGCAGCTCCTGTTGCTCTGGTCGGTCTGTCAGCCCTCTTGCTCATCAGAAGTTTTTGTGTTGCTCCCCTCCCCTCTCGCTCGTCTGCATACAGCTTTACCCCCCCTCCTTCCTACTCCATCGCCTAAGCACCCGTCATTGCAGTCGCCTCGCCTTGCCTGGTCGAAAGCTTTTGTGCTCCCGCTATGCCTCCGTCAACTTCCTCGTCCTCTTCGTCCGTGGCTAGACCAGGCGGCACGCCCGCCCGTGCCGCCTCCTACAAGTCCCGCCAGCTCTTCCGGCCCGAAGACCTTCGTCGCCGGCGTGAGGAGCAGCAAGTTGAGATCCGCCGCCAGGCGCGCTCCGAGCATACTGCCAAGCGGAGAAATCTGGACACCGCCTCGGGCGCGATGACGGACGGAGATACGACGGAAGATGAGGACGCTGTCGATGCAGCGCTGGAATTGGACCACGTAAGTTTCGACAGGAAGCACACCCTGATCGTGCCTCGCTATTGTGACGCTAGCTAATGTCTCCTTCCATTTGTCGTCATCTACAGGGAATCGACTCGCTGCACGTAATTGTAGAGGAGCTTCGGCATGGAGGGCCACAGAAACAGATCGAGTCGGTCATCAAGCTGCGGAAACTGCTGTCCAAGGAGGTCGAGCCTCCTACCGACGCCATAATTCAGGCAGGAGCTGTCCCTCTGCTCGTGGAGCGTCTACAAAGCCCTTCCGAGCTTCTTCAGGTGAGTCAGGTTGAAGCAATTCCGGCACTGCGCCTCCAGGTGTATGCGGCCTTGTCGTCTCCAAATGTGGCTCCTGACCTTGTCTCCGACCGTCCTTGATTCTACTGTACAGTTCGAGGCCGCCTGGGCGCTCACCAATATCGCCTCCGGCACCTCAGCACATACAGAAATCGTCATCATGTCAGGGGCGGTGCCGTATTTCATCGAAATGCTCGCTGCCTCAGAATCTGACGACGTCCGCGAGCAGGCCATATGGGCACTGGGAAACATTGCAGGCGACAAGCCGCACGCTCGTGACTATGTCCTGAGCCATGGTATCATGCAGCCTCTTCTGGAGATGTTCTCCCGAGAGCTCAAAATTGGGCTCATGCGGAATGCCGTCTGGACACTGAGCAACCTTTGCCGTGGCAAGAACCCTAGTCCGTCGTGGGAAGTGGTACGTCTGGACTACTTGTCATTGCAAGGCGTTGACTGCGTAGCGAATGAATTGACCTTTCTCTTCCCCTCGCTGCATTTCATGGTCGCTTTCAGGTTGCGCCAGCCATCCCGGTCCTGGCGAGGCTCCTGTATGTGGACGACGACGAAACCGTGGTTGATGCCATGTGGACCCTATCATACCTAAGCGACGGCGACAATACGCAGATCACAGCCGTGCTCGAAAGCGGGCCTTGCCCGAGACTGGTCGAACTCCTGCATCATTCGAACACGGCCGTCGTGACACCCACTCTTCGGGCCGTCGGCAACATTGTGACCGGGGACGATGTGCAAACAGAAGTGGCCATCGCAGCCGGGTGCATCCCCGCTTTCGGTCGACTGCTGCATTCGAACGTCGAGGGAATTCGAAAGGAAGCTTGCTGGGCCATCAGCAACATCGCGGCAGGCTCGCCCGTGCAAGTGCAAGCCTTGGTCGATGCCAACATCTTTCCGCCCCTGATCAACCTCATGACCACCGCCGAAGCACGGACGAGGAAAGAGGCCTGCTGGGCCGTGAGCAATGCATCGAAGAGCGGTCTGCAGCGGCCGGAGCTGATACGATACCTCGTGACGCAAGGCAGCATCGGTCCGCTGTGCTCGATGCTCAACCTGAGAGAGAACCAGACGATCCAGGTTGCTCTCGACGCGCTGGCCAACATCCTCAGGGTGGGAGAGGATGACAAGAACGAGCGGGGTCCGGGAGCGACCAACATCTATGCTGGCTATGTGGAGGAGTGTGGCGGTTTGAGCACGATTCATCAGCTTCAGCATCATCCCAACAACGCCATCTATGTGAGTAATCGCAGTCCTTGGAGATGCAGACCTCTGACAAAACACGATCAGTTTCTGAACCCCGGTCCATCCTTTCATCACCATAGAAATCCTGCTTTACGCTCATCGATACCTTCTTCCCTGACGACGACGATGGGGATGCGATGGCAGAGTCAGCACCGGATCCAGGTGCCCAACCGACGGCCGCCTTCGTCTTCCAATCCGATCTCGCCACACCGTCTGGCGGCTTCACCTTTGGCGCTCCGGGCCCGAACGGCATGGTGCCGGAGTAGGCGGATGACCAGAATGATTCGACCCAGACTGAAGAGACAGGGCGGCGGTCCCTGCCTTCCGTCAGTCCAGATCAGAGCCCTGTGCACGGAATAGAAACGCGCTGCAGCGCTTACACATACTCGTTTACTCGTACTGTAGCATCAATCTCAATTGATTCCTTCGCCTTGTCGACTGTCGGAAACGCCATGAGTCTTGTGTTTGCAAGTTAGTGGAATGTCCCCCAGACCTGTTCGCTCACTCGAGCAAATTTCCGTCGATCCTTTAGAGCCTGTACAGCTGGCAGGATCACTGTGATTCTACTAATTGAAATTAAGCTCGTGATTCTTCCAAAATCACGCTAGTTCATGACCTGTACAGCTGGCCATCGGTGATTCCCAAAAGTGCGTCACGGTTGCGTCATGATTCTTCACCCATTGGGAAAAACAGAATCCATCTCCAGAGGTCGATCCTGTTTTCGTGATTGTGATTCTCTTCCTGGTTCTCTTTCTCATCCTGTCATTTGCCTTCCTCCTCATCGCATTTTTTTCTCCTCCTAGCACTACAATCATGGCTTCTCTTCCTCCAACTCCCGCTCATGGTGGTGCGAATGAGCCAGACTCTCAGGCGCCTTCATTTGCGCCTGTTCGCTCTCCTTCCCCCACCTCCTCCTCACCTCATTTGCTTGCTTCTGATGCTTCTCCTGCTCCCGCTCCTGCCGCTGCGCCCGGCGCCGAGCCTGTTCCTGCTGACATCAAGACCTGCGTGTGGACCGTCAAGGACGATGACAAGCTCCTCGATGTCCTCGAGGAGGCTCAGCGGCAGAAGAAGCAGAGCGGAGGAGGTTTCAAGGTGAGCATATCTTCCCTTTTCTAGTTTCCATTCTCTCACCCCCGACAGTCATGTATCTACCTGGCTTCTGAATTCTGAACCTTGCAATGCATCCTCTTTTCATACTTCCCTGTCAGCCGGAGGTGTGGGAGCAAGCTGCGAACGAGCTTCGTCCCATGAGGGAGAAAGGGGCGGTCAAGAGGGCCAAGGAGGTCAAGTCCCATTGGCGCAATGTAAGAATTGAGATAGTGATTTGATTCGGTAGCTCTTTACTCTGGTCAGAACTGAGTCATTGACGCTACTCTTTCTGCCTTGATCTTAGCTCAAGAAGACCTGGAAAGAGGCGAAGGAGCTTCTCAACCTCAGTGGCTTTGGTTGGAATGAGGAGGGTGGGAAGGTCACTGCGCAGGATGATGTCTGGGACGAGCTTATCAAGGTTAGTAATCTCTCCTTTCGTCCCTCTCCTTTCGTCCCTCTCCTTTCGTCCCTCTCCTTTCCCCTGCTTCTCGTGCTTCAGACGTGAGAAAATGATCCCTGGGCGTGAGAGGGCTGACAAAAACATCTTTCATTTCATGCGGTGTGGCAGCGAACGCCCAAATTCAAGAAATGGAAGAACAAAACGTTTCCGAACTATCCGCGCATCGACGCGCTGAGCGCAAAGTCGACAGCGACCGGCGAGTTTGCGCGCGATGGTGGTGCGGAAGCGGGTAGTGGAGATAAGGATGAGGAAGAGGATGGAGAAGATGGGTCTGAGAAAGATAGTGATGATGACGATGCTGTGAGTGTGCTGTGGGGTTCTTTTTCCCGCTGGGTGCCTTTGTGTTGAAGTATGAATATATAAGCATGTGTATTGACTGTGATTAACTTTCATGATTCAGGACCTTGTCCCCCCCTCCCGCAAGCGCAAGCGCCCCTCGGCCGTCGGCGCGATGGCCGACATTGCCTCCGCCCTCAAAGGCATGGGAAACCAAGACGAGGGCGTCGGCGATGCGCTTGCGGAGCTGCTCGAGCGTGACAGCGAGAGCTTCGATGAGGAGAGCTTGGCTATGATCGGGCTCGCATTGGCGGACAAGCCGCGTTTGGCCTCCGTCTACCAGTCGTTTTCCGAGCGTCCGGAGCTGCGCCGCAGCTTCCTGCGCAAGCTCTTGAAAACCTCTCCCTGACGGACTTGCTTCCAGTCCGCAGTCCTCATGTGCCATTGCTTTTCTTTCCTTATGACATTTATCTCAATTCAAATACTTCTCTCGTTCAATTCATGTTTCGATTTCAGATGAGGATGAGGGTTTAGGAAGGAAGATGCTACTGGCGTCGGTACTTTGTCCACATCCGCTTCGCGATGCGGTCGCGATGTGCCGCCGCGTCGCGAGCCTCGGCCGTCCGTGTCGTTTGAGGCTGCTCCTCTCCGGCGGCACTGCGCTGGTCTGTGTTGTCGAGGAGCTGACCTTCGATGTCGTTGTCGGGGTCGAGCTGACGGATGAGGTTGTGTACGACGGCGAGGGCAGGGAAGAGATCTGCTTGAGTCTGCAGGGCGAAATGGCAGCCAGTTGTGAGGATTTTGAAACGAGCCTGTAACACTCCAAAGACCCGCTCAATCACATTGCGGGCACCCGCATGACGACGATTATACAATTCTTTTTCATTGCGTGGTCTGCCAAATGTTTACGTGTGATCAGCGGGTGATGATACGGAGACTGCGACTGGGAAGGGGGAGTGCTCACCGTCGAGTTCCAACCGAGTACTCTTTGAGATGGTAGCGCACACCTCTGTACGGGATGAGCAGGTTGGAGCTGAAACCGAATCCTGCATCACCGAGGAGTTTTTTGTTCCCCAGTTTGAGTCCCGCGTCCTGTGCCTTCTGCCATAGCAGACTGTCCGACGCACTTCCCTCCCAGCCACTAAGAATGTAAATGAAGCACATGTCAAAGTCGCACGCGGCAAGGACGTTGAACGATGTACGTCCTTTTCGATTCCAAAAACGATCTCGTATCTTGAGCGGCGCGTGGGCAGGGACGTGCGATCCGTCTATGGCTTTAATCACGTCCTTGAAAAACGGAAACAGGCCTGGGTCACCGGTGATACGGTCTGCGACAGGGCTGTGACGAGAGGGAAGTCGAACATATTTCGAATAGACGCGGGGAGACAGAAGAGCACGAAGGACAGCTTTGAACGCGCTGGAAGGATTAAAAAAGAGTCATTCGAATTGTGCAACAGGCGCTGATGATGGAGAGGGGCCGGCTGACTCACGTTCCGATCGAGGTAGCACTGTGTCCGAAAACATCCGCAGCCTGCCGGCATGTGACGGCAAACCGACACATGTAGAGAAAAATGGTCAGTCGTTCCGTGACAGTGATGTATTTCCCGCCTGCAAGGGACCCCGGGCCGATGAGCTCCTTCTCCAGCTCGCGGAATGTGCTGCTGCCCATTCCCAGCATTTCTCGGCCCGAGGTCCCCCGCGCAGAAAGCCATCACGCCACTTTTTTCTGTCCTAAAGTCCTTCGCGCGTGACCCGCCTCTTTGACGATAAACCTTCCCGCGTGTAAACAAGCAGCCACTCCCACAAGAACGACAGCCTTGTGCCTGGCTGAGCGTCGTTTGGGATGAGGCGGCATTGTCTATACTCTATAGGTCATCGAAAGTATCAGAGAAGAAGGGGTGGAATAAGACCAGTATACCAAGAAGTAAGAATAGAAAGAAGAGCAGAATACTCACCAAGAACGGTCTGGCTGAGATGTGATGCAAGGCTGAGATGAGATGAGCGATGAGACGAAGTTGTTGTCTGAGATGAGACGAGGCTGTTATCTGAGATGAGATGAGATAAGGTCCTTATCTGAGATGAGATGAGGTTCATGATGAGGTCTACATACGAGATGATATTGTCGAGACACGAGCGAGACGCGAGCGAGATGAGGTCTTGAGATAAGACTGTCGGGCTATCCACCACGTTGGAGATGAGATTGTCGGGCTATCCACCACGTTGGAGATGAGGCTGTCGAGCCACGAGCGAGAAGTGGTGCCGAAATGAGATCGTCGAGCCACGAGGGAGAAGAGGGGCCGAGATGAGATCGTCACTCGTCGGGCTGTTGAAGATCCAGGTCCGAGATGAGGTCGTCTAGCCGCGTGCGAGATGAAGTCGTCGAGTCGCGAGCAAAATGAGACTGGATCAGGTTGGGTCAGGCTGCTGATAAGCAGCACGGCAGGCAAGACGGCGACTGGAGAAAGAGACAGGGAGAGTCTCAGCATCAGTGACGATTTGGCGAGAGACAGTGGCGGAGTCTGGTAGTGGGGAGTGGGGACAGGCTCATACTCACCAATCAACGAAGAGCACGGGCCACGGAGGGAGGAGCTGGGTGCCGTTCGTGTGGCCTGTGGGCCTCGAGGTCTGGGACGGGGTAGAGAGGTTGTTCGGGTGAGCGAAGGGCGCAAGAGGGACAGGGAGAGTGGAGTTTGCTTACAGGAGGGGTCAGGGGAGACTGGCGAGAGACTGGTGTCGAGGAGGGAGCCGGCGGAAGAAGCGGAGTTGGTGATTGGTGCCAGGAGGAGCCGGGAGCGAGGACGGAGGGCCAGACGTTGAGGGCTGAGGCGCAGACCGCAGACGGAGGAGAGTGGCGCTGGCCGACGCGGATGGCGCGAGCTGGCGTCGGTGGGTGCCGGACCGGATGCGCGAAGAGTAGGCGACGGGCGGCAGCAAGTGGGATGGGAGAAGGTGCGTGGTGGTGAGCGGGCGCCGGGGCCAGCTGCGGTGGGCGGCAGAGGCAGAGCAGAGGTCGGCGAATGGCGATGGGCAACGGCCGACAAGGAGCAAGGGCAAAGTTGACGTCGTCGTCCGTCGATATCTGTCGGAAAAGGAGAAGTGGAAGAGAGAAATCGCGGAAGGGAGGAGGAGTGACGAAGGTAGGAGTGAGGAGGCTGACCGCAGTCGCAGTGGTGGGCCGCTGTACGGGACAGGGTCTGAAGAGGTTGGGGTTCAATCGGTGGTCACGGTTTCAGAATCACAGTTTCAAAATCTGATCTCGTGACGCTCTGCGGACACAATCATGCGTCACAAAATGTGGCAGCTGTACAGGCTCTTAAGGCAGACATCCGTTGATCCTGTCCGGCACCACTGTTCCTCCTCCAAAGACATCCGCTCCCCAGTTAAGAGGTCAAATTTAAAGCTGAATTTTGGTAAGATTTTCGGAAATAATTACCAATTATTACTTCAGCACATCCGCAACGAAAAGGCTCCAGCACCATCAAAACACGTCCGTTCAGGCTCATCTTTTGGGAGCAGAAAACGCCAACAAAACGACCAAGGAGACGTCCGGGTTTGGAGAGATACTTCCTTGAAAAAAATACACGTTTGCAAGGAATTGTTGATGATGTGCTGGTGGAAATATGTTCTAAAACCCCAAGCTAAGCGTCTGGGAAACTTTGGGTTTGGGGTCTGTGTCGGGTAGAGAGTGTCCTTAAAGGGGGAACGGTGGATATACTAAAGCTTTTTCCAGGTTCAACGGATGACAGTTTCAGGGCAAGAGAATGTTATTTACAGGCTTGTGGGACCGGGTACTTATCGGGTCAAAGGTCTGACGTCCGAGTGAGCGAACAGGTCTGGGGGACATTCGCCCATTTTGCCTTGTGTTTGCCCGATTTCCGAGATCCGAGAGCTAAAGGAAAAAAAGTTGGAAGCTCCCATAAACTTATGGACACTTCCACCAGCATCGCCGCAGACGAGACGCACAGTAAACACTTCAAGAATGAGCAACGCAGAAAGCAGCAAGGCGGGCGCGGCTCAAGCGGTCGCGAGCGCGGCGGAGCCATCGCCAGAAGTCGCAGAGGGAAAGAAGAAGACCTTCTCCGAGCTCGGTGTGATTCCTGCGATCTGCGAAGCATGCGCATCAATGGGCTTCAAGAACGCAACGGACATCCAAGTCGAGTCCATCCCACACGCACTCGCCGGGCGCGACATCATCGGTCTCGCGCAGACGGGTTCAGGCAAAACGGCAGCCTTCTCCATCCCGATCCTTCAAGCGCTGTGGGACAATCCTCAGCCACTCTTTGCGTGCATCTTGGCTCCCACGCGTGAGTTGGCGTACCAGATCAGCCAGCAGGTGGAGGCGCTCGGTGCGACAATGGGTGCGCGCTGCGCGACGATTGTGGGTGGTATGGACATGGTCAGCCAGAGTATTGCGTTGGCAAAGCGGCCGCATGTCGTTGTGGCCACTCCCGGTCGGCTGCAAGACCACCTCGAGAACACGAAGGGCTTCAGCTTGAGGAACTTGAAGTATCTGGTCAGTCACATCCCCTTCTTTATGCTTTCCTGGCCTGGCTTACTGGACATGCGCTGACTCGCTTTGGAGGCAATGAATTGTCGTAATCACAGGTCCTGGACGAAGCCGATCGACTGCTCGATATGGACTTCGGACCCATCATCGACAAACTGCTCCAGTCTATCCCAAGAGAGAGGACCACGATGCTCTTCAGCGCGACGATGACCACCAAAGTCGCCAAACTCCAGCGCGCCAGTCTGAAGAATCCCGTTCGCTTGGAAGTCAGCACAAAGTGAGTTTGCAAACCACTTCCCTCTGCTCCACCCGAGCTTAGCTACGTGCGTTCTGACCATTCCTACCACTTTTGATAGGTATGCCACGGTGTCCACACTCTCCCAGTACTACATCTTCATGCCCTTCATTCAGAAGGATATTCATCTCGTCCACTTGGCCAACGAGCAGGCAGGCCAATCCATCCTCGTCTTCACTCGTACCGTACACGACTGCCAAAGATTATCGCTCGTATTGCGAACACTCGGATTCCCAGCCATCCCGCTCCACGGTCAACTATCGCAGTCAGCTCGTCTCGGCGCCCTGGCCACCTTCCGCTCTGGTGGGCGAAACATTCTGATCGCGACCGACGTTGCCTCCCGCGGTCTTGACATTCCAGCGGTCGACCTCGTTGTCAATTACGACTTGCCCTCGAACTCGAAGGACTACATCCATCGTGTCGGCCGTACCGCACGAGCCGGTCGAAGTGGACGGAGTGTGACGCTCGTCAGCCAGTACGACGTCGAACTGCTCCAACGTATCGAGAAGACGATCGAGAAGAAGCTCACCCTTTTCCCAGGAGGAGCGGACAAGGAGACCATCAGTTTGTTGGAGGAGCGGGTTGGGGATGCGCAACGCGCAGCGGTGCGAGAGTTGAGGGAGAACAGTGCCAACTCGGGCGGCGCGGGCGGCGCTGGCAAGCGGAAGCGTAGGATGAACGAGGACAGAGCGGGAGAAGGAATGGACCGGGACGATGACGTTGTCCAAGCAGACTTCAAGGCGCTTGGTCGAGGATCCAACTCTGGCGGCGGAAAGAAGAAGCGCAAGCACTAGATGGCTCGCACGATTCCCTGTCACCCCTGGGGCATGTCCTCTGACATTCTGTAACTGAGAAATGATACCGGATCTCTTGTATTGGTCCGTGATTTGAAGGTGGCAGTCCTCTATGCTTAAGTCTGTGTACACTATTATTAAGATCTAAGATGGAGAAAAGGTTGGGGACTGGGAAGCTGGAGTTGGGTGTTGTCGTTCCTGGTCGGTCAGAAGTCCTCAGCATCGGCCAGCTTTCCCCATCCGCCAGGGTGCCTGCGTTCGTTTTCCGAAATAGAGCCCAAGAGCCAGCACTCGCCGTTGCGACCGCCTGCGATGGTCCAGGCGTTCCGATGGTGCAAGGGAGTATGGGCATCAACCACAATGGATAGCACTTTCTTAGCTTCGGGATCGTCGCCCTCGGACTTTGGCGAGCCTGACGACTCCATGCCTCCGCTGAAGTCCAAGTCGAAGAGATCAAACTTGGACCAGTCCGTGACGATCGTGAACTGCGCGGCCGGCGGGAAGAAGACGGCCATGCTGTTGCGATAGTGCCCGCCTCCTTGCTCGGGCGGTGTGCTTCTCCACACTTGCCAACGAACAAACTTCTCCAGCTCTTCGGGCGTTGCTTTACGACGCAGAGTTTCCTGGACATCGAGAGCGATTCGGCCATGCGAGCGTGCTGCGAGGTCGCGCGTCTTGATAGGCTCCACAGCTGTTACAAAGCATGGACAATCACAGAGTCAGCGCCTGCAGAGAATCATTCAACGACAGGCAGAGATTGAACTCTCACCGATGGGAACGAGACAATTGCTCAAGTACCGAGGATGGACGGAGCTCAATCCTGTCGGCATGCGGAAGCGCATATTTGCCAAGGTGGCATGTGTGCTGAGTCTGTCGGGCCAGCTTTCCATCCGGACGGCGAGATCGTTTTTGATGATCCATGCGTGCAGTGCTGCGCCTGTGCTGAGCTTTGTAGCTTGAACGCTTCCAGGCCCAAACTCTTGCTCGAGGTCGGATCGGGCCTGTGCCTTGATCTGGCTGACACTCTTTGGCGGGATGTAGACTGCGATGCGCCTGATGTTCCGCTCCGGCCGCTCCCAGAGCAGGTCCAGGGCAAAGTAATACGATAGGATGAGGAGGCTCAGAATAGAGAGGACGTGCCAATCGCCGGGCGGAGCGGGAGCGGGCGCTGATGGCTTCTTGTCAGCGACGTCAGAACTGGGTCGGAAGATTGTGAAAGGATCATAGCCAAGCGGCGGAGGTTGTTCCACCGTTCCTCCTTTCAACAAAGAAATGTACGTATCGAGCAGTGTCCGAGCGCCTGACCCATCGAAGCATACATGCGGCACGGTGAAGGAGAACCCAGCCCCGTCGGCAAAGTTGACGACATGAACTGAGAAGATGGCAGCGTCACGACGAAAGCATTCCGCATTGGACGTGAGACCGAACGGGGAGGTCAAATGGCCGAGAAGCACGTTTCGGTCGATGTTCAAGATGACGGGCGCCTGTTGATTGAGCTTTGTCGAGTTCCTCTTGGCGAATCGAGCCAGGGGCAGGAGGGAGTCCAGCGACTTGTCCGAACAGTCGTTGTAAGAGAACATGGGTGCCGTCCCCTTGGCGGTAAAGACACCCTGCTCGTCGAACCGGATCAGCTCTTCGAGTTTACTCGCCGAAGGAACATGTACGCGCCATAGCTCCGGGTTGGCCTTGCCCTCTCGAAGTCGACCGGCCAGAATCGGCCAGGCACGCAAGAGGCGGTAATATGCGTCCCTCATACAGGCCGCTTCGAACCGAGTCGGGAAGAGAAACATCATCGACACGAGAGCGAGTTTCCTGTGATAAGACAATCACGATATCTGTTCAGCCCGCCCGCAAAAAGGGCCCTTCACGTAATCCTCAGGAATACAGCAGACTCACTCATTGTTGGCCACATCCAGCCTGCCGCAAGGAACGGAAGTGAAGCCCTCCGGGGCCGGCTCAGGAGCGTCGTCCATTATATTTGCCTTCATGTTTCGTCCTCGATTATTCCTTACCGCGTCGCTCGTCGCTCGCGTTTCGATGTTTGACCTTTATAAAACAGCGTCAATCAGAGAGCAGAGAGTTAGCCCCGTTCTTCCCTTCTTGTCGCCAGGATAGATCGTGGTTTGTTGGATCGTGGTACTGAGTACTGACGGACGTCGACGTGAAAGAAATGAGGAAGGCAAGAGAGGGGGAGGGTCTTGAAGTTTGAACATGAACGGCGCTAATAAGTTCTTGGGATCGGCGTCCGGCGAGATGTCCTCGCTCGCTGGACGCTGTCAGATCTTAGATTATTCGGATGGGGCCTCCCCCGCTCGAAGCCTCCACCCCAGGCGGTGTTCAGTTGCGGGCGCGCGCTCCAAAATGGCGCTCAAGACACAGAGCGCGAGGCCCCTCGCGCCGCGCTCTGAAAATCTGCTTCTCAGAGCGCGCGCCCGCAACTGAACAACGCTTGCGCCGGGAAGTGCGCTCTGCTTTCTCCGGCTCGGCCTCTGCTTTCTCATTTTGTGGTTTGTATTGATTTTGTGATCAATACAAAAGTCACGTGATGCTTCTGTAATCGAACGGGAGCCAGAGCGCGCGCTCGAAGAGGTGGGCCGACCGAAATAGGTCGGCCCCCGCGCTCAGAACTGAGTGAGGGCGCTCTGAAATTTTTGAGCCCCCGGCTCTGAAAACCGGGAACTGAACATGTGCACGCTTGGGTGTCGGCCCAAAAAAAAAAAACAGAGCGCGCGCTCATTTTTCAAGGTGAGCGCCAGTGTTGGCCATCGGGTACCCGCCCGAACGGGTACCCGTACGGGCACCGGGCTCGGGTAGAAGAACTGTCAAGAAATGCTGTGTCGGGCGAATATCTATACTGGTCTTGTTAGAACGGGCGGGCGGCGGGCTGGCCCGGGTACCCGAAATCGCCCGAAGAGAATTGAGTGTCAAACGACGCGACGCGTCGCGTCTATCTCCGGCTTAAGTCCGCGCGACACGTCGAATCCTTCACTCTCATTTCTCACTCTGTCCATACTCATACTACATCTTTCCCTCATCCTCCCCATCATCCTCTCGATTACCCCTTCAAGTGATACCTTCTTCTCATTCTTCTTTTTTCCGCCAAGTCACCCTCAACGAGCGATTTCTCTATGTCTTCTTCTCCCAATCCTGCACCTTCTAGCGCGCAAGCGCGCGGTACCCCCATCCCACCCCCCCAGCCGCCGGCGCTTCTGCCTCGGAACCCATCGTTCTGGATGATCCTGCTGGTATACCAGCCAAAGCAGGAGTCAAGCGCGCTTCTTGTTGGGACGAGTTCACACATGAACCAGAGATCAAGAAGGTTCGATGCGTGCATTGCAAGGGGGGTTCTGGATTACATATCCAGCTCCAAGACCGGTGAGTTGTATCCCCAATCCCTCAAGCTTCAATCTGATGTGGTCCTGATGTTCTATGCCTCCTTGCTCTTGTCTCTTGAAGGTACTACTTCTATGGGAAGACACCTGGAGACGTGCCCATGTCGTCCGAAGAGCCTCGAGCGCGGTCAGCAGCTGCTGCAGTTTGCGCAGACGAAGCTCCCCGCCGCATCCAAGACACGCCTGCACAACCTCCTCAAGCGATGGCTCGTTCGGGACCAGCAGTCTCTGAGCGTTCTCGACAACCCGGATTTCCGAGCTTTCCTGGACGCGTTGCCGGGGGGACTATATGTGCCCGTCGAGGAAGACGATGACGCGGTCGATCCTCACCGACTTCAGCAGTTCCAAAGTCGCCATCAAGACATACCTTGCCACCCTCCCAGGACGCATCGCTCTCACGACGGACGGATGGACTGCAGGCAACGGTGATCAATTCCAGTCCCTGACTGGGCACTTCATCGACAGCAACTGGACCCTGCATGCAATCCTCCTCGACTTTGCCCCGTTCCCAGTCCCCCACACCGCTGCCAATGCCGCCGCTCTCATATGGAGAACCTTGCAGGAGCTGGATATCGACGAGAAGGTGGTCGCATGCGTCACGGACAACACCGCATCAGCATACAACATCTCCGTGGATCTGCGCAACCGTGTAGCTCCCGAACACTTCTTCGGAGGTCGCTGTGCGGCCCATCTCGTCAATCTCGTCGTCAAGCACTCTCTCGATGATGCAGACCGGACCCTCATCTTCGCGAAGTGCCGGGCGTTCGTTTCTTTGGTCCATAGGTCGAAACCTACGGAGCAGGCTCTGATCAAGGCATGCGAGACTGCTGGTATCAAATACAAGATGCCGAAGACGGTCATGGACGTGCGCTGGAACTCGACGCTGGGACAGCTGCTCAGTCTTCTGCACCTTGAGCCTGCTCTGCGTCTGCTATTCGGCGAACGGGCGTATCGAGATCATGCGTGGGGAGAGCCAGTGTGGGTGGCCATACGAGACATTACGAGGATACTGGCCATCTTCAAGGACGTTTCCGAGCATCTCCAAGGCCGCAAGTTTCCAACGATGAGCGTCGCCGCGGAAGGCTTCGTTCTCATGACATACGAGCTCAACGATCTCGCTGCGTCAGCTGTTCTGTCTCCGTGGGGATTCGAGGTTCTCAAGCTCTTTCAAACGCGCCTGGAGGAGTACCGTCCCCATCTCATCGACTCGGACGTTACTCTTTGGGCCACCGTACTCGATCCAACGATGAAGAAAGATGTGATCGAAGCAGACGGCATACACAATGTGCGGGACGTGGTCAGTTCATTGGGATTCCATCTTGAGGCTCGCTATCCCAACTGGCCAACTCCGCAGATGTTCAACAAGCTTTCAGTACGGCAGAGCCAACTTCCAACTACGAGAAGCGCCTGAAGAAGATCAATTCCTCAAGCAGAACGACAATAATGGTCACTCCTCGCAAACAACTCGAGATGTACCTGGCGGAGAACGTCATCATCACCAGCAAACCAACCGATGTTTTGACGTACTGGGCATCCAACGAGAGCAGGTTCCCCAGTCTTGCAGCAATGGCTCGGGATATTCTCGCGATCCCTGCTACCACAGTGCCTTCCGAAGCAGCTTTCTCCCGCGGAGGGGAGTTGATCACCAAGCGCCGTAATCGGCTTGGAGGCGATACTGTCACTGCTATCATGTGTCTTGATTCTTGGTTTGAAGGAGGACTTGGTGCTATTCCCTCCAATGTAGTGGATGATGAGTAGTAATACAGCTATCGCCTCCTTGTCGGCTGCGCTCTTTTCCCGCTCACCGCCCGTTCGGGTACCCGTTTTCAGCCCAGTCGGGCGCAACTCAAAAAAAAGTCTGATCGGGCGGGCACGGAAAGTCCAATTTTCCCACGTTACCCGACACTACCCGCCCGAAGCCCGCCCGAAGCCCGGAATGCCCAACACTGGTGAGCGCGCCCGCAACTGAACACCGCCCCATGGGAGTCCAAGCCGAACGTTCCTGCTTGGATCGCAGCGACAGCCCATCGCGAGCCCGCGGCCTTCTGGCGTTGCGAGGCAAAGGGTGGCAGCATAAGGGTGGCAGCATACCGGGAAGGGCACAGATCGCTACAAACGTTAGATAAACAGAACATCAGCATACCACGAAGGTAAAGCGCCTGGAGCTTAAAGCCTGGCTTCGAGGCTGGTGGGTCGGGACGATGTGCAAAAGAATGTTGAAGGAAAAGTTGCGCGGCACTACTTGTGCTACAGATGTACGCATGAAGCTGATAAAAGTACAGTCGAATGATGGGTTGGACAGGGGGTTGGGGAATTGCGCGGTCAATCTAGCGACGAGAACTTCTAGTAAGAAGCAGTGAGTGAAGATGAAGGATATATGATAAGGGAGAGGGTAGGGTAGGGTGGCTCAAAGCGATATCGCGAGCGTTGGGGACGGAGGTTCGAGGGCTTTTTCTTGAAGGGAGAGACAAAGAGTGGTGTTTTGTTGTGTGTGGTGAAGACCACAGTCTAGCAGCCGGGATTGTTGTCGTTGTTCAGCAAAGCGCGAGTCCGAAACCGAGAAAGAAGGTGGGGCTCGAGAGCTTCGGGGGCCTCCGGGCGGGGCAGGTAGTGGATGATCAAGGGAAGTCCGTCGGGGACGCGCTGCCATAGCGACCCCAACCTCTTGGATGACGTCGTTCCTCTTCCGAGATGGTGCCCAAGATCCAGCATGCACCATTCCGCCCGCCGACGAGAATCCAAGAGCTGCGATGGTGCAGCGGCACATGAGCGTCTCCGATAATGGCGATCATTCCGCACTTGTCAGCAGCTGTGATCGTCGAGCTCGAGTCGCTGCCTTCCTTCGCCGGCCGCTGATCTTCGACGAGGGTCGTGGGTGTCGGCGGGAGCTCCGTGGACGAAGGCGAGTCGAGAGATTTGCCGGGGGAGAAAGAGGAGTGGGTCGGCAAGGCCCCACTCCAGTCGAGGTCCCACAGTCCAAACTTGGTCCAATCTGTGACGAGGGTGAAGCGGGCATTGGGAGGGAAGAAGACGGCCATCCCCGTCTTTTGCAATCCGCCCCCTTGAGCAGCTGGTGTACCTCGCCAAGTTTGCCAGCGCACGTAACGCTCCATCTCTTCAGGTGTACTTTGCTCCAACAGACTGGAGCGGACGTCGTACGCCAGCGCGCCGAGCGAGCTTGACGCCAATTTCCTTGTGGTTGTCAGGGGTGTGACTGCAAGGCAGAGTGGGAATCGATCAGTCTGGCTGCTTTGCAACAGGGAGGGAAATGTCTCAGACTCACCGATGGGTACCAGACAGTTTCCGGTGTAGGTAGGATGGATTGCAGGAAGACCTGCCGGCAGCCGGAAGCGCATGTTTGCCAAAGTCCCGTGAGCGGTCATCCGATCTGGCTTGACATCAACACGGCGCGCCAACTCGTTCTGGTTCCGTAAGAAGAAGACTTAGCCAACTGGCCAAGGAAGAAAGGCAAGAAACGAAAGGATGTCCTCAAAAAACTCACCTGGAGAACCCAAGCATGTAGTGCGTTTGCCCTGCTCAGCCGCAACTCCTCCAGTCGTTCCGCACCGTGCTCTGCCTTGACGTCCCTCTGCACTTGCTGCTTGAGGCTCTCGATGAATTTGGGTGGGACGAAGATCATGACCCGCTTCATCTTGCGCTCCGGCCGGTCGAAGATGTAGTCTTTCCCGATGTAATAACACAGCACGAGCAAGCTCAGGATGGAAAGAATTCGCCATTGTGCCGGTTGTGGTGGTTCGGAAGATGCACTCGACGCCGCCCTTTTATCCCTTTTCGTGATGATCGACAATCGGGAGGACCGCTTCGCACCTGCGTCTGATTTTACCGATGTTGCTGCTGGTGAGGTCGGCTTCGGAGCAAAGCGCATAAAAGGATCGTATCCGATGGGGGCCATTGACTCGATGGCCTCGCCCCGCAAGAGGCCCAAGTACGCATCAAGGACGACTTTGGCTCCCGCTCCGTCGAAGCTGGCATGCGGCACCGTGAATGTGAAACCGGCGCCGTCCGCAAAGTTGGTGACGTGAACTGTGAAAAGAGCAGCTTCGCGAACAAAGTATTCTTCGTTGGTCTTCAGACCGTACGGAGAGGTAAAGTCTTCCAGCAGGGCGAGTCGGTCGATGGTCGCAATGGTTGGGTCCTCTTGTGAGAGCTTGGTTGGATCTTGAGCGAAGCGGGCAAAAGGTATAATGTCGGTTATGGACTCGTTTGGTCGATCTGTGGAAGAAAACATGGGGGTCGCTACCTTAGAAGAGACGTAGTTGGCCGGGATGTCGGCTCTGATGAGGTCCTCGAGCTTCTCGGCTGTGGGAATGTGGACACTCCACAGTTCGCGCAGCTCTCCAGTGCCTTTCCGCAGACGGCCGGCAAGGAAAGGCCAGGCTCGCAGCAGTTGGTAGTACGTTGTGTGCATGTGGGATATGTCGAAGCGGGCAGTAAACAGGACGATCTTGGTCACGATAGCTGCCTTCCTGGAAGGGAAGAAAATGCAAGAAGTGAGATCATGTTAAGAACAGGGTTCGATAACGAAGCTGGGAAGGACTTACTCGTTGCCTGCCATGTCTAAGACCCCACACGGTGCGGAGACGAAGCCCTTGGGGATGTGTTCCGAGATGGCCTTCATGATCCTGATCGCTGTTGGCGTCCAGGGTTGTCCACTGCAGGGTATATACGGATTTTCGAAGTCGAGGCAAGTGGTTGGTCAAGCTGTTGAAGTTGATGATGGTGTGAGCATGCCCGACTGTACTTATACGCAACCACCGGACGACAGGGGGAAGGGGAAGATAATTGATGAGGGGGACGATGAGGGAGAAACAGGGCATGAGCCAGGCGCGCCAGGCGGTCTTTATGTACACTGCTACCATGGGGGTTGTTTTAAGGGGTGTAAAGCGCTTCTGGAACGCACGTGTTTACCCCATGTTATAATTTTCTATTTTGTTCCGCTGATTTGGGTGTTAAAACACCTTTCTAATAGTGTTAAAACCCAGTAGGCATAGTGATCACGTGACTGCTGCAGCGACCCGGGAAGTGAGACATAGGCGTCTCCAGACGCCTTCCTCACCGCCACCACCTTGCTCGACACCACGGCCCTCACCACACCCACCCGCGATGCCCAGCTCACCACAACATGTCATCCGCAGGTAGCAATACTGTAAATCGAGGGTTTCTGTCTTCAGAGAGCAGCATCAATTGAGTGTGGAAGCAGCTGTGAGCCTTTTGAGATACAGGGCAGAGACTCTGAGACCACCGAGCAGACCCATTCTAATTAGAGAAACTGAAAGTCTATCTTGTCTTCGGTTCTAGCAGCCGTAGAACAACCTCCCAGGGGGTCCAATACGTCATTGTTTTCAGACATGATTCCGCACCACGTAAAACGCTGCGGTTTTTGCCGAGCCCTTAAAACTCCTGCACAACAGGGATGTTTTGAGAGAACCGTAAAATCATTGTAAAACAAATTATTACGAAGCGCTTTACACCCTTTAAAACAACCCCCATGGTAGCAGTGGTATGAGATGAGTTAAATAAGTACGCCTCGGTGAGTTGGAGCCGTCAGCCGAGGACAGAACAGAGAGTCAGGGACTGTACGTGCAAGAGGACCCGGCTCACCTTTACCGAGTGCGTTCGCGTCTATCTAGAATCTAATAGCGTGCGACTGGAGGCGTGTACTACTTATGTGATGAATCTATATATATGCATGAGTGCAGCATGGCGTTTCTTCAGTAGTGGTTATTTTGACGCCTCCTACCTGCCTCCAACACATGTGAACGTCTCTCTATCTAGTCTCTGGCGCTCTCGTCGCGATCGGCTGGTCGCGTCTGCTGGTCGTTCCAAGTGGGCACCGGGCATTGGGTGGGCGTGAGGTGGACTGGCGATGGCAGGCATGGAACGCATGCATGCGGCCTGGTGCGCATGCTGTTCGTTCTGTCCAGCGGCACGTCCCCCGGCACGTCTGCGTTCTGCGGGGTGTTCGTGTTCCCCAGACACAAGATAACACCGCAAGGATTTTAAGGATGAACATGTCAAACCTGTCAAGCTGTCAATGATTGCTGTCCAATCTCGTGCCTAAACGCGCCTAACGCGTGTGAACCGGCGGAGTTGGATTTTACTAGCGTGACCCCTGCGGAATTAATTCTCTGCCCATATGTAATAATAATGCTGTATTTGTACATAATTCTTCTACACTACTTGCTGCACAACCGAACAACCATATATAGCAGCTCAACTAAATGTTGAGTACGAGTACGAAGTTCGCAGGTATTCCTTATCCACACACATTATTCTTTACGAGTTTACGACCGCGGACCGCCCGTCCAAGAGATAGAGGGTGATATTTCCAGCAATAATCAATTGAGACAGATCGGCCGCAGGAGTCATTCGGACACGACGATCCTGCTTTAGCTTCAAACTTCAAAGCTTCACTACAGCGGCACAACTTTACGTGCCGCCGGTCCAAAAGCGTCCATAACCAAAAGTGCTGCTGAAATCTGCCATCTGACCGAATCGTTCCCCTGTCTCTTTCAAGAGCTATGGCCCGCAAGAGGTGGGGCTCATCAGGCCTCAGGGAACTGCCCAGCGGGCTCAGCGGTAGGGGTTAGGCGTTCAGTATTCAGTATTCAGTATTATTCAGTATTCAGTGTTCAGTTAGTATAGTTACTGCTACTTCATTGCACACATAAGTTAATCATCAGACAGCAGGGGCCACCAAAATTAGTGTCGTCCTTAGACCGCACGAGCAGCAGCAGCCAGCATGTGCTGGTGTACCACGTGGCTAGACCACGTGCTTCCCTCTTATTGTTGGAATGCACATAGCAACTAACTCCACCTCGTACTCCGGACGCTCAACGCTCAACGGTCCCCTCAACATCTATCCCCATTCCTCTTGCTCATTGTTGTTCCCAGCCTCGTCTGTACTTAAGAAGAGATCCTGTGTCCATTTACTCTCTTTTGCAATCAAGCCTTCAGTCCATATTCTACACTTACTAGTGGTACGCGGCGCCCGGTGGGCGCCTCTCAGACTGGGATGAATCATTAAACGCCGCTGTTGACGCATTCCGGCGATCCCACGGCCCGTACGGCCCACTGCTAACGAATCGTGGCCTTGATGGCGAGACTCTCTGACTCCTATACGTCCACAACTCTCTGATGTTCTGACCTGATCTCTCCCTAGTCCCTCTCCTCAGTCCTCACCGTTTCCTCGGCGCTCTGTGACCTTCAACAGATCTTTTGGCTTTCGTTGCTCCGCAGAACTTTCCCCTGGTCGCTCGGTACTCACTTCAACCCTCTCAAGCACCTTGCCGAGATGACTCATTGACCCTGCTGCCTGCAACCGCATCCCTAAGCTGACGCCCCTTCTTTTTGGCAGGAGGCAGACCACAGCTGCATATCTTTCTTCTGTTGCTCACCTGTACGCTTACTTTCTCTCCCAACTCCTTTTGTGCAGCAGGTTTCCGTTACATGGCTCACAGACCACAGTTCACACATCCATCGTTCTTGCTTCGCTCATCGCTGACAGTTGACATAATCTCCTCACTCAAAGCAGCTTCTCCTTTACCCTCAGTCGCAAGCACGTATTGCAGCAACGGTGAGTCTTCGACGTTCGACCCATCTTACAGCGCTATCCTTTTCGACTGCCTTGATCAAGTGTTCAGCGTTCTTCTCTCGCCAGTCGCCAGCAAGTCCCTCTCGTGTTTTGCGTCGGTCTAACGGCACTCTCGGCGTCACTTGGCACCGGGCTCACCAGTCTTTGGTTGTAACTGGTCAGGTGAGTTGTACGAACTCTGATGTCTCAGCGGTGCCTTCAGCCTTCACCCCACGCCCTTGCTCGCTGATCGTCCTTGTATCACAGTGCGAGTATGAATTCGTTGTCAGTAACGGCGGGCGTTCGCTACTGAGCACTGTCTCTGACTCTGCTCCTTCTGCCCTCGTCAAGCGCCAAGCGCGCGACAGTACAGCCAGCTGTGAAGGCAGCGCCAGTGCAAGAGATAGAAACACCGCCAGTACTTCCTGAACAGGTCAGTAAATCCTCCCGCGCTTTCTGCTTCAAACTGCAGTCACTGAACCCCCCTTATCGATTTCGAGCTCCTTTATCCTTCCAGATGACTTGTAACGCGCGCCATAGCTCACCAGTTTCAAAATCAAGATCACCAAAGCTTCCGCTTCAATGAATCTACACAGTACGCGCCTAATCGGCTGGTTTAAACAAACATTTCATTGACCTTGGGCAGCATTTTTGTAGAGGCGCTGAATGTTCATGCGAGCCGTTCAAGATGGACCTCAACAGGGCTCAGGCGGTAGAAATAATCATACGGACCGAAACGTAAGAGGAAAGAGGAAGAAATAATTAGCGGTTGTAGCCTGTACTCTGCACTCTGCAGAAAAACAGAAAAACAGAAGCATCAGCTAATAGACCGGGGGTGCTGTCCTATCGGTTGAGGCTGTGCGTCCCATATCCCAGTTCCCATGTTCTGCCCTGTTGTAAAAGGGAGTTAGTCCAGTCCTTATCGGTCTCAGCGAGCTTGGACATTGATGAGGAGTTCATGTTTGGTGGTCAATAAGGGCCGGAGGGGTAGAGAAAATGGTGGAAATGTGGAATGTGGTATAACGTATACGCAACTGGCCATCGCCGGTGTACTTGTGACCGCGCACGCCTTCGGTCTCGCAATGGGAGGAAGAAAGAGGCAGATGCGAGTAACACAGAATGACAGAAGCAGAAGGAGTCAGCAGGCACATCTGCGGACGTCTGAAGAAGGATGAGGAGTCATAGACTGTAAGTATAACCGATTATGCCGCCCAAACTACATTCCCTGGTCGTTTAGCATAAAAACGATATAGAAGCTTACTTTGGGACGGGGGGCTCCGAGCCCTCCCCCGGTCAACGGAGAGATAAAGGTCAGCGATTCGTAGGTGTGCTCGAGACGTCCAGGATGAACTCGTTCCGGAGAGCGAGATCGTCAATAGACCGTGTTCGGGAGGGGATGGCTGTGCGGCGAGGGCCAGAGATGTGACGGCTACGTCGACATTCCGCTCCATGTCTCCCTGTGTCACACCGGTAAGTGAAGTGTTGTCCATGCTTTCGACGAAGGAGACTGCTCCAGCCTATGACCACACAAACACTCAGTCAGCTACTGTGCAACTATGAACATGCTCAAATTTTAGATTCGGACGCACCAAGATGGAGAGGTAGTAGCCAGACTCGCCTGACAGTCGCTCCGGACTCCTGAATCGACTGATACATCTGCAAAGTCCAAAGCAATCTCATTCAGATATCATAACGACGCACTGATGCTGAGCCTGCTTGCTACTCACTCTACGTTTGAGACCAAGTTGTCCGGGTTCGCCTTGAGTACGATGTAGATCAAGGCTGGTACCAATGAGTCTGCGCTCTCTGTTGTTGGCATGTGCCGGATCATGCCTGCGAAATGTGCAAAAGCCAAAAGTGATCGTCAAATGCCTGTTAAGTAAGAGTAGCAGCCACCTACCAAAGATAACTTTGCAACAGTTCAGAATGAAGATCAACTTAACCCTGAGCGCCTCGTGGGAGAGTCATGTAGTACGACTCACCAAGGACAGTACGCGAGGCGGGATCTTGTCCGGACTGCTCGTGGTAGAATCTACCGTTTTCTCCCTTCTGAGTTCTGTGCACAGACTAAAGAGGAAAGTGTGTGAGTACGTTACGGAGTTGGTGGATGTGCTCACTGCTCAGTGCTGCGCGAGGAGGAGGAAGAAGAAGAAGGAGATGGGGCAATAGCGTCGGTGGTAGGCGGCAGCAGTAAGCAGGGTGAGACCGTGAGAGTAAGCGTCGCCGAGAATGGAGCAATTAAGACACGGCACAATGGAGCTGAAGGACGAAGGTTCAGCCTGCAAATCAAAATAGGAGAGAGGAAGAAACATTCAGCGGCTGCAGTCTGCTGTCTCTGCAGAAAAAGAAAAGCGTCAGCTATATTAAATGGAGGCAAGAGGTTGATGGCAGTATGGTCTGGGACCTCGGTCCTGGGATAGCGATTTAGCGTTGAAGACTGAGAAAAGTTAACAGAAGCAATGAGTATGAGAGAGACGGACTGACGGAGTACTTAGCGGAGAGCGATGGCTGTGCTTCCTTCATGTCGGGGCTCTTGTGGACGACGACTTCACTATGTACCGGGCTGGAACACCGAGAATGGCAGATACGGCGTCGAATGTGTTATGTGTATGCGAGCCGTTCAGGTTGAATCTAAACAGGCTCTTGGTCTGCAATAATCAATAATCAATAATCATACAGCGGATCCAGAGAGGCAAGAAGGGAGAAAGGGAGGGAGGAGAACAGACTCACCCTGGTCCCTGCGGAGTGCGGCCTGCGCCTTGATTCTCTAACCGTTCCTTGATCTCCCAAAACCCAACATCCCGAGCGCCGAACATGACTCTGACCTCAATGATCCGGCCCGCGCGCTTCCTCCGCGGCGTGAGTGGCCCGATCACGATCTTACACAGGATTACGATCTGCAGAGGTATATCGCCTGCGGTAAAGTCAAGAAGAATCAGTTAGTAGTGTTCTGAGAGCCGAATGAATACGTAATAGGATGTCAGGGAAGCACAGAGAACGAAGCACAAAACATAACTGTGGCAGGGAATGTCCGTCCCTCCGGCTCGGGGGGGGGGGCAGGCCCCCCCCGAGCCCCCCCTCCGGGGTTCATGCTTCATGCAGTAATGTTGTTTCTTGCGGCGTGGGTTCTCAGCGCATTTCTTGAAGCTGGGTTGCAGCGCGGGTTCCCAGCGCATTACTATAAGATGGGCGGGGGGGCGACGCCCCCCCCGGACCCCCCAAAAGGCCAACGATTATAATGTTACGGAGTTCACTGTAGAAACGTGTTGCTTCCAGGACAGATGGCAGGTTTGGACCACGACATTGATTGTATGGCTTTGGGGGGGGGGGGGGGTCCGGGGGGGCGAAGTCCCCCCGCCCAGGTGACCGTGCCGGCCCGGCGACGGTGTGTGTAGGATGGAGCTGCTTCCCAAAGAGTGGTTTGTAAGGTTTCTAACGCGCCGCGTGGGAAAAGCAACAAATCAGTTGTAACTGTCTGAGCTCAGGTTTGTAGTCCTGATTACAATGTGGTGTAAGCATCCTGAAATGAGGAGATTGCCTTTTAGTGGGAAGATATCTTATCTCTTATCTTCCTTTCTCTCTTTCCTCATCACTTCTCCTTCTCTCGGCCGAGAGACTTCCCTTTCTTCCTCATCACCTTATCCGCTCTCGCTGCTCTCCCTTGTACTTAGTTACTGGAATTGATCTGCACACTCTTCTCTATCTACACTCTGGCGTTGCCTTTGTTCCCCTTAGACGTTGTCTCAAGGTTATTCACTGCTACCATGGGGGTTGTTTTAAGGAGTGTATAGCACTTCGTAATAATTTGTTTTACAATGATTTTACGGTTCTCTCAAAACATCCCTGTTGTGGAGGCGTTTTAAGGGTTAGGCAAAAACTGCAGCGTTTTAGGTGGTGCGGACTCATGCTTTTAAAACAATGACGTATTGGAGGTGTTCTACGGCTGTTAGAACCGAAGACAAGTTAGACTTTCAGTTTCTCTAATTAGAATGGGTCTGCTCGGTGGTCTCAGAGTCTCTGCCCTGTATCTCAAAAGGCTCACAGCTGCTTCCACACTCAATTGATGCTGCTCTCTGAAGACAGAAACCCTCGATTTACAGTATTGCTACCTGCGGATGACATGTTGTGGTGAGCTGGGCATCGCGGGTGGGTGTGGTGAGGGCCGTGGTGTCGAGCAAGGTGGTGGCGGTGAGGAAGGCGTCTGGAGACGCCTTGTCTCACTTCCCGCGTCCCTGCAGCAGTCACGTGATCACTATGCCCACTGAATTTTAACACCATTAAGAAGGTGTTTTAACACCCAAATCAGCGGAACAAAATAGAAAATTATAACATGAGGTGAACACGTGCGTTCCACAAGCGTCTTACACCCCTTAAAACAACCCCCATGGTAGCAGTGATTGGACGTTGTCCTCTTACTCGTACTTTCCCCGCAGGTTAGTACCCTATCGGCACGCTACCGATACACAGCAACCCATAAATATGGACGCTCCGCATCTGTTTTGGATGAGTTGGAGCCTTGGAGGTCTAACATTTTAAGGAAGGAACAATAATGAAAATAATGAAGGTGTCCAACATTATTGAGATGAGAGATCAAAGAAAGATTAAATACTAAATCCTGGAGAGATCACGTGCGGCCACCCGCACGTGGATGAGATGCTGACATGGATGACGTATACCGGCTGAATACCGACTGGGTGACACAAGGTTGAAACGGCACCGGCTAGGTACCGACTGGGTGACGCGCGGGCAAGTCGAGAACGGGTGAATGTCCCGATCTATGGTCGGTTCGCCCCGAGCACCCCGGCACTGACCCCGATCTATGGTTGAGTGACCCCATAAAGATGGTCATGTGACCCCATAAAGATGGTCGATTGAGCCCGTAAAAAAACGCAATTTTGGTGCATTGACCCCGTAAGATTAGTACATTGAACCCATAAAGATGGTCGATTGGCCCCATAAAGATGGTGGACAGAGCCCATAAAGATGGTGGACAGAGCCCGTAATGTCTATTTCAGCCGGATAGAGCGGTAGTGTGTACTGACACTGTCCAAACGACCGGTCGGGCCTTCAGGTATGTAAGAGGGTTCAACTCACACACAAGTCGAGCTTCTGTGAAGCGTTTCTGCCCGTCGACGAGCTTTCAAAGTGAATTACGTCGCCGAAGACCGCCATCCCGGCCCGACTATGACCGGATATGACCCTGGAAGCTCAGTACAGTTACTTCAGGCACCCTGGCCGCTGTAGAATAATTTATCTGGAAGATTTGGAAGCAGGGAAGGTCGCCAAAGGCGATTTGAGATTTTTATGGGGCCAGTGCCCCTGCCTTATGGGGCCAATCGACCATCTTTATGGGCTCAATCGCCTTTGTTTATGGGTTCAGTCGCCGATAATTACGGGCTGAATCGCCTCATCTTACGGGCTCAATTCAAAAAACGCTTACGGGGCCAATCGCCTCATGCTCGGGGCGAACCGACCATAGATCGGGACATTCACCCGTTCTCGGACGCGCGGACCTCAACGAATCACGATGTGCACGACCACGACGACTTTGCCAGCCGCGCCTGGACTTGAGATCAGAAGGAAGTGTGTGAACTCGATATCGACGATGCCTTCGATCGGCACTGCAGCTGGAGCAGCCGCGACGGCGCTCCTCGTCCTCGTCCTCCTCGCCTACACCGGCCTCCTCAAGCTCATGGTGCTCACCATCCTCCTCTTCTGCTCCGCAAGTCTCTCCGTCCTCATCACCCAGCCCTTCAGCGGCGCCCTCATCCGTCTCCGCGCCAACTACCTGCCCCGCGCCATCACCCTTGAGGCCCTCATGGAGGATGGTGCCGAGCGCGGAACATTACCATCCGCCCTCCTCTCCGAACGCAGGTCGGCCGCCAAGATTGGTCCCGTCGTCTCTGGCATTATCGCCATGATCCTTCGAACCAAGCGTCTCGAGGGTTGGCCAGGACTATACAAGGGTGCCGCGCCGACTGCGTGCCAGCTTGTCATCCTCACCCTCTTTATCTACCTGTTCTTCGACGTGCGCGGTCACGGCGCAACTGGCTCATACAAAGCTGCACCTGCAGGACCTGGCCAGTTCGGGTTCTTTGCCAACCTGCTCTACATGCTGAGCGCGACCGTCGCAAGTCTGCCGCTTCAAGTCATTACTCACAGGTATGTGCTTAATCAATCGCGTCGCGCTTGCGGCACAGCCTCGTACATGATCACGCTTGGTGCCGCAACTGATCACAATCCACTCCATCAGAACGGTCGTGCATCCAAGAATCTTGTCTTTCAGAAACATCGGGTCCAACTTGCGCGAATTGCTCTCACCAACCGAGTTGGCGCAGCCCTGGCGTCTCTACCTCCTCCCCGGACTTCTTCCCGCCATGCTCTTCCACCTCTTCTGGATCGGTATCTTCACCCGCATTGTCCGTCAAGTCACTGTCCCCTCCCTCGGAGGTCTGCAATCCCCCACATCAGCGGGTGACAAAGACAAGTCGTACCACGGCAACGCGCCCTCGACCCTCGAGATCTCCTTCATCGGACTCACCATCTACATGATCTGGAATATGCTCTCCGTCGTCGTGCTTGCACCGCTTGAATGCGCCATCGTTCGCTTGGCCGTACAGCGGCCGGAACGCCAACAGCCTCTCCATCTTGCGTACGCGTCGCGTCCCGCTGGCACGGCCTCCAACCCCGCCTCCTACAACCACCAGGCGTCTGCTGCCGCAGCCGCGGCCGAACAGCCAGGACGGGCCAGCTTTACAATTGATGACGAGGAAGACGACGTTGCGGACGGTGAGCGAAATGACGCGTCCCGAGCACAACAGGCCGAAGACAGCACCCCTTCCCAGCCCCAGGCTGACGAGTACCGGCCGGATCACCACATCCTGAACGGGACCGAACCGCCGGAGCCGGTGATTGCGCTTCGACCGTGTGACGAGCCGCAGACGGAGGCAGAGGCGATGCAGGCGGGCGCGGAGGGCTTTGGCGCTCCCGTTGTCGAGCGGTATACGGGCCTCGTTCACTGCTTGAAATTGATGGTTGATGAGGAGGGGTACGAGAGCTTGGCGCGGGGAGCTTGGGTGACGTTGATTGGCGTCCTCGGCGGAGCTCTTGCCTAGGAAGCTGCGTCAATTCAAGCACTCTTCTGGCCCCTCACCCAAAATGCCGCCTTCACTCCACATCCCTTCCCTCATCCGTCGACGTCTGATATCTGGTGCTCTCCGTTTCGCTCTTGTCGAAACTCTAAAGCCGTATTGTAAAAGTAGTCTTCTCAGCTGCCGCCTGCAGCAGCGCTTCTCCGTGTACAAGGAAATTCAATAGTGCAATTGCGAAAAAGGCATTCACAGTCCGTCGTGTTTGTGGTTGAATAAGGAATGGCAGCAAGAAAAGGCAGGTCCAGACGCGCTTGCGGAGGAAAGCACAGCGGAGGATGATGGAATAGAGTCGATACGAGAGTGACGGTCCGTGGAAAAAAGAGATTCGAGATGTTGTAACTTGTAGCGCAGCTCGCAGCAGATGTAGTAAATGCCGGCTGTTTGTTCTTGGCGATAAGTAGAAGCCGTGTGTGATATCTTGTGACGAGAACGATGGTGATGCGGGAAGGCATTCGTGGTATCTGAGCCGGAAAAGGCGAAGGATTGCGAGGGCGGGAGGATCGATTCCGCTTGATGCAAGTGTATTGTTGGGGGGACGAAGCAGAGCGCGGGGGCGCTTCGGAAACCAGGCTCGCTCATTCTTGCGCAAGCTTGGCGTTCTGCTCCTCACACCACGCCCACACGTGTTCCTGAAGCTTCTCGTTCCGTGCAATCGTGCTTGGCTCCGCTGGCGTGCACCAGGGAACGAGGTACTGTCCGTGTGCCTCCTTCCGTGTGGCTGCTGTGGCAGCCCAGAGCAAAGTGGAGACGCCCCAAGGCGCGACGGGCCACAAGACCATCGGGCTGAGATATTTGGTGAAGAAGGCTGATTCGCGACCCAGTTCCGAAACGATACCGCCAGGATGAACGGCTGCGACTGTGATCGCCCTGTCCTCTGGCCGATCACTGGTAGACAATGATTGGGCGAGTCGACGGGCGGTGTAGAGGTTTCCAAGCTTGGAGCGACCGTAGAGGTGCATCGCGTTGAAGGTTCCTATCCCACCCCCGGGATCGCTAAGGGCAGCCTCCGAGCACCACGCATGCGCTCCGCTAGTCAAGAGCACGATTCTTGTGGTGTCCTGGTTGCGTTGTGAGTTCGGAGAGGTCAGGCCGGCTGAGGCGGCGCGTCGCAGGTTTGGAAGGAGTTCTTGGATCAGGATGTGGTGGCCGAGGCAGTTGGTGGCGAATTGCATTTCGAGGCCGTCCTCGGAGTAGCCTGATCCGCCAGAGATACCGGCGTTGGCCAGTAAGACGCTGTAAGAGGCCCGCGGGGAAAGGACACGCGTGTCAGTTTCACTGTACGCATCGAAGCTGTACGATAGCATAAATGGCACTGCACGGCTGGCGCACGCGTACACGCGTTAATGAGACGCGCACATATATGCACATGGGCAGATAGCACTCACTCAAGCAATTCCTCCTCCTCACGCACGCGCTTCGCCGCCCCACGCACACTCTTGACACTCGAAAGATCACATCGCACGGGTACGATCTTCGTCGTGTACTTCTTGTCGCCACTCGCGAACTGCACCTCCTCCAACACGCTCACCGTTCTGCTCAATCTCTCCTCACTCCTGCCGAGGAGGAAGAGCGTCTTGGCGCCGCTCAGCGCGAGCCGCTTGGCAGCTTCGAGTCCGATGCCGCTCGTAGGGCCTGTGATGGCGATGACGCGTCCTTCGAGGGACGGCATCTCCGTGTAGGGGTCCCAGGGCAGATTCCGGAGGCCCGGTCGGAGCATGGTGGAGTACACATCGCGACTGATGTCGGAGATGTAGGAGCACCAGGAAGACATGGCTGAATGATTGAGGGTCTCGTCCACAGGGCTCGTGGGGTTCTTGATTCTGGAGCGGAGCAAAGTCGGGTTGGTGGTAAGAAGGCAGGATCTAAAGGGGCGTTCGTACAAAACGGCCGCGACAAGGGTGATGGCTTCGCTTTTGTATGGCCACCCACCAAACCGTCACGCTTCACGTTCACGCTGCACGCCTCACGTCGGGAGCTCAAAGAAACGCCAGGCGCCTCGCCGTCAGACTTTTGTGATTTTGGAGTGGTACGATGTTGACTGAGGGGTAATCGGGATGTGCTATACGTTGCATCGAACGATGTCTTGCTCACCCGACTTTTTCTTTCTTTTGCCGATCCATCATCCACGGTTCGCTTCGCTTCCGGTCACAGGAAGCAAACAGAGCAGAACAGGCGCACATAGGCGCGCGCGCGGGGCGCAGGATAGAATTTTCTTCAAACCGGGATTGCGGGTCCCAGCGTCTCGGACTGCGGACATGTTGCAGATGAGTGCATGTGCATGCGAGTGCAGTCGCTCGAGTCGAGGTGCCAACTGCCAGCAGCCAAGTGCTGACTGCTGACTGGTGTCACACAGAGACCACTACCTGCTTGGAAGTTGGAACAACAAAACCCGGGCAAGTTTTGAAGGTGTCGTGTCGCGTGTCGCTCGCTGCAAAGTGCAAACATGTGCGGCGCCAGGAAGCAGCATCCTTTCTCCCACAACCTTGGCCCCCTCACCTCTCACTGGTCACACGGTCACGGATGAGACGACGCGCTCGTCGATTTGAAAGTTGCGACTCGTCTTGTATGTGCTCGGTCCTCTTCGCATGGATCGATAATTGATCCTGTCCATGCCGCAATCGACCATAGGAAGACGCAGTGCGACTGGCCGAGGGCGGGAGAGGTATCGTCGATGGGCGGCCTGCTTGCGACCAGTCGTGGACAGCGGTGGTAATACAGTCGAAGTGGTACACAATTATATGCACAGGTCGGTGGCACGAGCGACATGTCGCACAATTGCTGAGCCCAGCTGATGATCTTTTTCAACACGAGGCGCGGGCACGGCCGACAGCCGACTGGGTGTTGGTGCGAGGTGATGTTGATGACGGCGTGGCCTACGAAAGACCGGCTTGCGTTCGCTCGAATGAGGACCTGTCATTATCTGGACTTCGCGTTATGTCGATGCTTTTGGGTGCTTAAGAGGTCGACGGCCCCTCATCTGCTTCTGATTCCGGCTGGGTGGGCTTGGACGAAGCTTCAAGGGCCGGCTCCTTTCGACCGAACGCAGAGAGAATGCTGCCCTGCGTCTGGTCCGAAAAGACCGGATACTTGGACTCGGCCAGCCGTCGACCTGCCGCAATCGAATCGTATACCCTGTAATTCACAATACTGACTAAGGTCAGCAAATGTCTAAGGACGCAAGCAAGAGCTCCGGGCGAAAGCCTTCCAATCCTCAACTCACCACTGCGGCCGCACAAGTTTGGAGATGGTAGCAGACTTTTTCTTGCCCACGATCCATTCCTGATTCTTCTTGCCACTCAGGGCGCGACTCGAGATGATGTGCGTGCATTGAGTCTTGGAGTATAAGTAGTTGACCTTGCCACCATTCGCCTGGATCTTGCGAGTGATGTCCAGATTGACCTGGTCCTCGCCTTGATAGCCATTGAGGTATGCTGTGACACCCTTGAAAATGTCGCTTGACTGTGTTGGATATCAGAAGCCAGTCATGGGAAGTTCAGCACGCCACCACGTCAGAGGGCCCTTGAGACGACTCACCTTCTCCACTGCCTGCTCCCGCAGCTTTGATTGACGTTCATCCCTCCATCCTGCGATTGGAAAGCTCGCCATCGTTCGGCTGGCTACCTGGTGGCCGGTGGCTGAGGATCTATAGGTCTCAACAGAAATGATCAGCTCGGCATGTGTGTCAAACGCATTGAGCCTGGCAGAATGGAATTCACTACTCACACATAATGCTGGGTGCGCTCTGACATGCGAGAGTGCGTGATGGGATTGTCTTCGCTCTGCATGCCCTTCTTGCTCGTCAAAGATCGGATTTCGTCCGTTGCTTTGGTCGAATACAGAGGCAGCGCAGCCAGACCGGAGCCTGAGCCTGAGGCCGATCGGAATCCGACATCTGCACCGCGTGCGCTCTGTAAGCTCAAGCTCTTGCTGCCATCGGACGGCTCGCTCTTCAGAAAACCACTCGCTTGGGTGGTCCGTTGACTGGTACTGCTTCTCGTCTTGAGAGCCGATTTGGAAGGTCTTGCCACGGCATCGATCTTGGGACCCGAAGTGGATGGCTTCGACTGCGAGGCATAGGCGGCCTGACGCCAATCCTGTGAGGAAGGCAGAGCCTGGGATCCAGACCGATCCTCCTCTTTCCCCGGCATTCAGCCACACACTTCAGACGAGGGGAAAAGTTGTTTCGAGAAGATGGAGCGATGCGAGCGATGAGCGCTGTCGTCGTCGAGAATCGGCGTTCCGTGATCGTTGTCGGGACAGTAGTCCGACTGCCCGCGGACGCTTCTTCCTGACCACGACAACATCCTCTCCGCTGCCCCCACCAGTGTAGGCCAGCTGCTATCAGCCTTCCTGAGGACTTGGCTGGGTATTTGCACTACCCGGTCTCGTTTCCACGCGATCCCCCTTTCTTTCTGCGGCGTATGATGTACTAGTGACTTTCGCGTCTTCGGATGCGGGCCATATGGCGTGCAGATTCTTTGCCGTCGACGGTCTAATAAACAACCATCATCATCATCATCACGACAACATCCTCAATCATCGCCTCACGCTTCCATAGGGAAACACACCCGCATCTCGGAGTCCGAGCTAGGAGCAACGAGCGCCATCCAGCCAAAGATCCTTTCTGCACTCGGAGATCAATTCAAATTGATTCGATCGCACCAAAATGAGGCCTGTTGAAAGATTGCAAGAGGAGAACAAGCATCTGCGGCGGGTCGGCAAAGTCACAGAAGAAGAGGACGCGTCGAACGGAGTCCTTGGGCCAGGTTCGTTCTGGGAAGGAGACGACTCCCGCCTTCTCCTCCATTCATCTGAGTTGAAGTGGCTCACCACGCCTCTACATTTGAATCCTTTTTTTTCTTTCCGCAGACTTCAAGAACAGTCCGACACTTCTGATCTCGGAGGTCAAGGAGCTTCTGGATCGCGAGCGGGCCATGGACAAGGACCGGCCAATTCCCATCAAGGATCCGATGAGCATCCCCATCACGGCCAAGACAATCGAGTACGTCGAGGCATTCAGTCGATTCCGGGACTTGCAGGCCGTTCGCGGAGCACGACAGTGAGTTCTTCTTCGAGCGTCGAGCCTGCACACGAGATCTCGTTCAGGTCACATGCTCATCGTTTGTCTTCGACTGGAATTGCAGGCAGTTGATCGCTCACACAAAGGACGATGGGCAAGAAGCGGATCCAGAGCACTCACTTTCGCTAACACCGTTCGAGATTGCGCAACTCGCCAACTTGAGCATCACGGATGTGGAAGAGGCCAAGCAGCTGATCCAAACGTGAGTTCTGCGTACCCCTGTCGTTCGATTCGTGCTCATGCCTCATGCCCTTGTTCACATTCCACTCAACCTTCCCCTCTAACCCCGCCAGGTTGGGTGGCAAGGACGATGACATGCTGAAGCAACTTCTCGACGAGCTGGAGACCATCCGCAAGTTCCAGAGCTGAACGTTGCCCAGCTCCACGACACGGACAGCCGTGTAAAGATTCATCTCGGGCCCTCGGTACACACTGTAAATCATTTCACCCAATCCAGCAAATTGATGTCAAGACACCTTGCCGGCTTGCGGCCTGCCAGGTTCACCTGGAGCCTGGAACTGCTTCTTGTCTGACAGCTGACGGGAAGGAATGCCGGCACATACAGACAGAAGCCCATGACTTTGACCTTGCAATGCGTACATACTTCCACAGCCCACCCCGAAATTATACCTAACCTTTGTCTGTATGGCGCCTGTTTGGGTGGGAGTTGGGGACTGTGGAAGGCCCGTTCAAGTTTCAACCCAAGAAGGCCGGAAAATCATCGTCATCATCTTGACCTCCGCGGTCCGATCGCGAAGGCATGGCCAAAATCTGCTGCCGTGGCTTGCACAGGGTGCAACCCGGTCCGCCACACCGCCCTGCGGCTCGCAACCTGCGGCCTGGCGCTGCCTCCCGAAGGCTACAATTGCACGGATGCATCGAGGCATCAGAGCAGTGGACAGTGGTCAGAGTAGTGAGTGATGCTGTCCAGCTGTCCATCTGTGCGTGGGATCGCCGTTCACGATTTTATTACCGACAGGCAGGTGCAAATTGGTATCGCACAGCATCACGGCTCCGGCAGATATTCATCGTTCATCGTTCATCGTTCATCGTTCATCGTTCATCGTTCATCGTTCATCTTTCAACGCGAGTCGTCCCAGCAGCAGTACCAGTGGCTGTGAAGACATCTCCCGCGCGACCACGCACGCGCCGCTCATGGCCCATGGGGAGAGGGGAAGATGGATGTGGAAGCAGTGGAACACGTGTTGTTCTGAACCCTACATACATAGACGGTCGGACCGGCGGAGCTCTATAACTCAGCATGCTACATGAAGTTCATTTCCAGTTTCCACCGCCGCCTGCCCTCACCACATCGTCTTGACCTTGTACCATCATCTTCGTGTACCCGTCTCCAACACCAACATCTGAATCATGTCGGAACTCTCATCCGAGAAGACAGTCGCTGAGAACAGCAGCCTCCCTTCTGCTCTCGAGCACGGCGGCGAGAAGACTGCCGAGCCCCTCAGTACTTCCGTCGAGGACGGCCCCAGCAGCGCGCTGAAACAGCGACCGGTCCGACGAGCAACCCTTCTCCTCGAGGAAGGCGAGGTCCACCCTGGCGATGACGACGTCGAGCGCGCCAACACCCCCGGCGGAACACCAGCACGTCGGGAGTCGCGTGACAGACGCTTCTCCACTCGAGTCGCTGCTGCCGGCGGTCGGATCGGCTCCGGCAACCGCTCTGGTTCATCACTCGGGATCCAACAGGGTGACCGCCCTGCTCGTCGGGGCACCGCAATGAGCGGAGGCACGGGTGGCGCCAGGAGATCCTTCACCGACCTGCTCAAGCCGGAGCACAAGGTCGGAAAGGCACCGACCAATATCCAGTCCTTCCGGGCTATCATCACGCACTCATGGGTGAGTATCGTCGAGCCGGCGGTTCACCTCCAGCGGCCGGAAAAATTCCGCAAACGTGGATTTGCTCAAGTAGGGACTTACTCGCTCACTGATTCCAATCCCAATCTGATGCCTCTCCCCAGATCAATCTTCTGCTCGTCTTCATCCCAGTCTCTTGGGCTCTTCATTTTGCCATCGACAATGATGTTGTTATCTTCGTCACCTCTTTCTTGGCCATCATTCCCCTCGCTGCCCTCCTCGCCTTCGGCACTGAGGAAATCGCGATGCGAGTTGGCCAAACACTAGGAGGTCTCATCAATGCCACCCTCGGTACGCTTGTCCTGTCCATCGGTTTTCGGGTGCGGGAGTGGCAATATGGCTGATCATTTATTTCTTTTGTCCTTTTCCAGGTAATGCGGTCGAATTGATCGTCGCCATTATCTCGCTGTTCCACTGCGAGTGTGAGTACAAATTTTCTCTATCCGACCGTCGTTCGCCCGTTCCGAGTCCTCACTCATCTTACTCACTTTTCTTCTCAACGCAGTGACCATCGTCCAGACTTCCCTCGTCGGTTCCGTGCTCTCGAACATTCTCTTGGTCCTCGGATGCTGCTTCTTCGCCGGAGGACTCAAGTTCCGCGAGCAGGAGTTCAAGTTGACCGCGGCCCAGCTCAACTCGAGTCTCCTACTCATCGCCGTTATTGCGCTTCTGATCCCAGCCGGCTTCCACACCGCCTTGGGTCGGATCGAGGACACTTTGGAGCGCAGTGATATCTTGAAGATGTCTCGCGGAACCAGTATCCTTCTTCTCATGGTCTACGGAAGTAAGTCACAGCACGTCTCATCTCTTTAAACCGGTCACCGAACGACAGAACATGTGCCTAACCCTGTTTTCTCTCTCTTGACCACTAGGCTACTTGTACTTCTCTTTGTCCAGTCACAAGGACTTCTTTGACGATGAGGAAGAGGAGGAGGAGGAGCCGCAGCTCAACTTCCTTTTCGCATGTCTTCTGCTCATCACCGCCACTGTGCTTGTGTAAGTCCCATCCTGCGATGCCTCGGAATGATCAGGACAGTCGAGCTGACAGTTTTTCGATATTTCTGCAGCGGCGTCACGTCCGAGTGGCTTGTTGACGCGATCAATGGAGTGGCCGAGAAGGGTGTCAGCAAGACATGGATTGGTTTGAGTGCGTACCAATATGGTAAAAGAGGGCTTGCTTTTCTTTTTTCGAGGCTGATCAGGATCTGGACACCTTCTAATTTGCAGTTCTACTTCCTATCGTTTCGAATGCGGCCGAGCACGCCACCGCTGTCACTGTGGCCGTGAAAGACAAACTCGACCTCAGTATGGGTGTTGCAGTCGGATCAAGTATACAAATCGCACTGTAAGTTCTCTTCATTTCGCCTTCGCAACGTATGGCAGATTACATGCTGACATTTTTCCGCCCTCACAGCTTCGTTTTCCCGCTGCTGGTCATCATTTCCTGGATCGCTGGCAAGCCTCTCTCGCTGCTTTTGGATCGTGAGTATCTGCCGCAAATTTATGCACCTTTCCTCTTTCCCAGATGAGCCCAAAAGCTGACCTGAAATCTGCCCTTTTGCCAGCCTTTGTCGCCATCGTTCTGTTCCTGTCTGTCCTCATTGTCAACTCGGCGCTCAGCGATGGCAAAGCGAATTGTACGTAACGTATGCCTTCGGTCGGTTCAAGGCGCGTATCGCTCACCTCGGGTTTTCCTTTCCCTTCGCAGACATGGAGGGACTATGCTTGATCATGATTTACATCATCATCGCCCTGGTCTTCTGGTTTGTCACCGACGTGAGTACATCTGACGGCTCGCTTTCTCCCCGCCTCAGTTGGCTGATCCTCATCAACAACGCCTCTTCCAGGACTCTGTCGATGGAGCCCTCTTCAGCGACGACTTCTGCCGCGGCATTGTCCAATAAGGATGTCGAGCCGCCACGATCCTTCTACTCTCCTTCTTTCGATTTGACAGTACATACTCCTCAACCTGCCTTTCCACTGAGGGGACACTTTGGCTCCTGGCATTCTACTCCACCGACTTTGCTCATCGATATCCGATCCTTCACAATTGCCGTGGTCTCTTGCCTCTGCACTCACCCTCCTTTTCCTTCGCATCACTAATTTGACTCGGAACCACATTTGTTATGCTACTATGGATAATGGAAGCGCTCTCTCTTGTCTCCTCAGTCCTCTCTGCCGCGTCGTCCACCCAGGCGCGCGGTAAGCTGTCTCGGACTGAAATATTTGCATCGTCGTGATTTGCGTCGTGTTGATCTCTGTACTAGTCTGGTGGGTCCCGATGTGTTGGTGTCGAGAAGCAAGGAGTCCTCGAGAGTCGAGAGCAACAAGCGCAACAGGGCAGCAACAGCAAGCCACCGCCGTCCACCAAGATCCTGTTGCACGAGGGCAACGAGATGAGACAAAGGGAGGCAGAGCCGCAGCCGTGATCGCACAGCATCTCGAGGATTTTCCCACACAGCAACGACAAAGGACAAGGGAGCCATGCCAACCGTTTCCAGGTCAACACCGTCCACGAGCTCGAGCCTAACCCCCCTGCCGTCCACGCCCGCCAGTCGCATCGAGGCAGTCACCCAGAGCACACCGTCCGTCAGTGGGAGCGCGGGTCCGAGAGCACGAGGCTACCCGGAGGGCATGTTCAGTACGCCTTCTCGCAAGGTCGTCCCTGTCATAGTCATCCCATCATCCGAGCCGCGGCATGACGAAGTGTCCGGCATATCAGACGGTTCCACCTTGTCCAGCCTGAGCGCTTCCGGTCGAACGACTTACAAACCCATGTCACCCAACAAATTTACCGCCGCGCAGAAGTGCAGGCGCGTCAACGAGTCATCCTCACCTCTTGATCGACTTGGGCGGCCAAGTACTGCCGATGATGACGACGACGACGACGACGACGACGGCGGCGGCGGCGACGGCGCACGAAGCGGAAGCCGAAGCGAGGCTGGTAGCAGCGCCGACGAGACAATTCGTGAAGCTGCCAAACCAGCTCGCAAGCGCACCAGACGAACAAGAGAGTCATCCTCCGATGAAGAATCAGACAAGGCCTACACCGACTCTGATGACGAGCTGCCAGATCTGAAGCCCCGCTCCCGGGCGCCGAACGCAACCCGGCAGCAACCTCAGCGCGCCGCTGTAGGTGAGAAGACATACCAGTTTGACGACAAAGGCAACTTTGTCGGCAGCTCCAAATCCCAGGCCCTGTTCCGGCCCAAGACCGTTGCAATCGCACCCGCCACGACGCGCACACCTCTCACGACAGCACAAAACCCCAAGTTTAGCATTGCGGCCATGCTGCGTCGGAAGAAGGAGCAGGCCCGCCAGGGAACCGATTTGGCGGGAATGGACGAAGCCGATGCTCTCGTCAGGGACGCAGACGAGCGAGAAAAGAGGGAAGAGCAAACGGAGAAGCAGAAAGCTGCGCTGGAAGAAGAGCGGCGGGTCATCGAGGGGTGGCAGAAGGAGCTCGATAGGAACTTTTTGAGTCCTCCGTCGAAGAAGATGAGCACTGCTGTATACGGAGACAACGCGGGCGCAAGTCAGGCGTCGGACACCGCTCAAGAGAAGAAGGCAGCCAAACATTCGATGGCCTCGCTCAATAAGCGATTTGCCGAGAAGCTGGAAGGAGGCTGCACGAGCGACGGTCTCGACGAGGAGGATTCGTCCTCTGACGCGGAACTGGATTCCGACAATGAGGGCAAAGATGAAGACGGCGAGCGGTCGACTGCTGCGACCAGTCTAGCGCGCATTCGATTGGCTGAGCAGAAAGAGCGACTCTCTGGTATGACTCGCACCCTCAAGAGCGCAGCGATAGACGGTCGTGACGTCCTTGTCGACATCATCGCCACCGATTACGGGCTGAAGAAGGAGAAGAAGGAGGACGGTGGGAAGAGGGTTGGGAAGAGCAAAGTGAAGCAAGGTTCGAACGCACAGGAGGAGGTACCTGGTTCAATGTGGATGCGGGGGCGTGTGACTGTGAGTACTCTGTCTGATCTAGTACCTTCGGTAATGGCCCGCGCTTACTCTCAGTTCACTCCGTCCCACGTCCTTCCGCTTTCCTGACCCTGACTACCGTTCGCCAGCTTCGTCAAGTTTCGGTACCTGCTGAACTGACTGTGTCTCCATTCGGCAAACTGCTGTTCGACGCAACCAAAGACGGTACGCACTGCCTGGAGTGTGAGCCCTGTCCCGTTAAAGACAACGATGCTGAAAGTACTTCTGTCCATGTTTAGGTCCCTGGACGCTCGCTGCGGCATTGTCACAGATTCGTCTGATGACCCCGCGCTTTCAGGTATCAGCAGTCGAACTCAGCTTCCTGCTATCTGTTGCGATCCACGGTCTTGACTCACGGTCTTCGACTGCGTTGCAAAGTGGCGCTCGGCCCGCGGGCTGGGTATCGTCGGCACATCCCTGGAGCACGGCGCGCAAGGAACGTCAAGCTGTAGCATCTGCAGCATGTGTCGCTCTGGAGTGTGTTCCTAGCCTTGTTGCCGACCACGTACGAACAGCTGGCGCTCTGGCTCAAGTGGATTCCGTGGTAAAGGCGTGGATGGTTGAAACTCTTGTCGGTCTGGGTGCGTCGACTGCACTTTTGAAGCGCCTCCGTCTGCTTTCGAGTGAGGTGGAGGCGACTCTCCAGCCGGTTAGGAGCGTGCGTGAGCAGGAGCGCCACGAGCTTCGTCGGTTTTATGCTCAGCCGGGCCAGAGCACAACTGGACTCGATGTCAAGAGGGAGGGCGGCGAAGAGAATGCTATTGACCCGGCTTCGTTGGTCGGCTGGCTGTCGCTTGAGGAGCGTATGGAGGCAATAACGAGACTCTGCTCTGTTGTTCGTTCGTTGTGCAGGTAAGTCTTTGGGTAATAACTCTTACTGTCAATGCCTGAGTGCTTACGCGATCACTTACATCCAGCCGCCGCCTGCTATCCTGGACCACCCGGGCGGATCTGTATCTTGCGCTCGCTGTGCTCTCTGCTACTCATGCTGAGGATGGCCTCTTGCCATCGATCGGAGACGCCATGTCGGCGCTGATGGACGATGGGGAAAGCGCTATCTCGGTGAGTAAACTGAAGTTCGAAATGGTAGCTTCGTACGCGGCCCTCACTAACTCTGGATCTCTCTGCTCTCCAGGACAATGTCCAACAACGACAAGATGAGGTTGCTCAAAGTGTCTTTGCGGCATTCGAACCATGGCCGATCATCACTTATGCTGCAATGCTTCGAGGTATTCCAAAGGACGATATTCGCTCGAGAGCTCTATCACGGCAGGTAGCATGGAAGCTACTGGACCAGCGACACCAGTCTTTGCGCAGGTCGGGGTCAGAAAACAAGCCACATGCTGCTGCTGCAACTACTAGTGATGCTCTCATCCTGCCGGGTATCGCTTTGCCGAACTTAAGCTTGCTTCAAGACCTGATTACGACGAGCAATGACACCAGTCCGTTTTGGATCTCAACGACGGCCGACGATGCGCGGCAAGCGGCTGCGGAGGCGAAGATGGCCGCGAAGGGGCCCGACGAGGTTGCTGCAGCATGTGCCGCTTCTGGATCCGATGGCGCAGCAGGCCCCACGAGGCGCGTGACCGACTACCCGGAGCTGTTGGCCTGGACCGAGATCGTCAGTGTGGCCTTGGACGACCTTGCGGTTCAAGCGACTGCCTTCAAGGAGGCTCCCTTGCGAATCCAGCCTGTTGGCGACCTTCCTAAGCACAACAACTTCCCCGTCTTTGAGCAAGCTGCGAAGCTTCAACGTGAGGCCAGGGCTTCGTTGATCCTCGCGACGCGACCATTTGTCAGTCTCGCCTCGTCCCGGCTCTCGATGGACAAGGGCTCGGCCGTCGGGGCTAGCCTCGTGCCCGATGGTTCTCGAATTCGCACGCTGGAGAAGATCTCTCTCGGGTTGCGGTCGACGTTTAACAAGATTTACGACTATCGCGGTGCCAGTCTCGAACGGTCGCGGGCGAAGGACGCGATCCAACGCCTGCACATTCGTTTGCACTATTTGGTGCCCTTCTACTTTGCCAATGGCAGTGTTGGGGAGGAACTCAAGCTTTCGGAGATATACGGCAAGGACGGCGCCAAGGGCCTCAGCGACGACAGCGGCAGTGATGCTGGGTCGACTTTTTCGGTATGAGCCTGTCGAACAGTTCTGCCAACTCGCTCCGTCCGGCAGATGTGGTTGTCATCAAGGTTCCCGCATTGCACTTTTCAAGGTGTCTCCGCACTCCTGTTCGCACGGTCAGATTTTGTTCGAATCTTTGGTCGTTGGTCGCTTCATCCAGCACGCTTCGTAAAAAATCGTGCACCACCGGGCACCGCATCACCTTTTCAGTTTTCACCACGAACGAGGTCCTGGATTCCGTTCCACAAATTCGTGCGTCGTGACATTCGTTCTTCGTGACTATACCGACCCAAGCTTTAGGCACTTAATACTTAAGCCTTAAAAGCAATGAAAAATACACATAAAATCATGGCAATTTATGTAGTGCAGGAACGTGTCCAAATCAATTACGGATTCTATTGTTTACTGTGGGTAATGGATTCTTGAGGAAGCTCATCATATTATTTTACATTAGATACACAGCAGGCGTTATATATGCATACTGAAGTAGATGTGCAAGTAGTGCAGGTCACCTAACTGTTAAGTATTCCCAAATAATCTGAACTGGATACTGAATATTGTACATACGTATGTAACAGATGAAAGATTAAGATGGTTAAGAGTTAACAGTACATATTTAGTTGCAGTATGTAGTATTTGGGTGACTACTTCGAGAATTGCCATTAATCATTAACATTGACAATTCCAGCGGCATAGATCATTAAATCAATCAATGCCTCACATAGGAGATCAATCCAGCCACCCCCCCCCCCTGGATATACAGGAGAAAGGGGGTTAGGATTGTTTAGAGCAATAGCTATACAACAGCTATGCTATTGGGGGGGGGGGGGGGGTCCAATAGCCTTGTCAATGAGAGATACGCCTGACAAGCTGTTGTAAAAATCCCAGTCCCTTTAAATTGAAACTGGTTTTTGACGCTAAAAAGTTTCAGAGTCTCAATCCCAACCCGCTACCCTTTTCTGGAGGCGATCTGGATGGGTGGCGGTCGTCTGGACACCTGCCCCGGCTCGCGGAGGATGCTGACGCTGGGAGCGTGGCCACACGATGAGTGCGCCAACCCCCGCCCTGCCATTCCGCGAGGAGAGTATATCAGGCAAGCGTAATTCAATGGGCCTATGCCCGCGGTGATCCTGCCGCGTTTGGGCCCGAGCATCTGTAAGGTCAGGACTGAGCACGTGACTTGACGCGTCGTCGCGTCGAAGATACTCCAAACACGGGTGAGGTGAGACTCGTCTGGTGGTCTTATGCGCTAAAAATAGGTCCAAAATCCCTGAACCTGCAATAGGTACGACAATACCCTTAAGGTATTGACAAATCCCAATCTTGCCCAATAGCTGTACCTATTCGGAAAATTGACAAAGAGATTGGGAGGGCCATTTCTCCTGTGATAGCTTTTTTGCGCTCACAGGAGAAACGGGGGTCGCAATCCTATTCCCAATATTGCGAATATGTCGGGGGATTGGCCGGGATTGACTTTTGTCAATACCCAAAGGTATTGACAGCAGCTGTTGAGAAGGTATTGTGTAAATTTCAATCTATTTCTTGCTAACTTGCCCCCGATGGCACCACCGAGGTGTCGGCCGGACATCACCTCTCTCAATACGCTCAATCTTCCCAAGTATCATCCCAGCTCTCGCATTACCTCCAATCAAGAAAGCAGGGTCATCTTTCATGCAACGCGGCGCGCATTCAACTGGCGCAACACCCCTCTCAATACCTCGCGCAGTCGCACGGCATGTTTGAGCGCTAGGGCGGTTTTCGAGGCCGTCTCGACGCGCTGAGTGGGTGAGTCGTGACTCTCTTCTCTCTTCCTCCCCCCTCCCTTTCCACCTTGCGCCTGTCCTCTCTTCTGACCCTCCTCGCTCTCTAATCTCCTCTTCCTGCTTGCATCTGCGCGTCTCGGCATGCTTCCTTTGACACCAGACATTGTCCCCGCAGCTCGCGTTCAACAGTGGACTGACCGACAAGCGGCTGCTCAGCCGGCCTACCTTCCTCCTGCTGAACAACAACTTTCTTCGCCCACGTCGTCTCCCGCTCCCTTCATCCCCGTTGACGACCGACCCGATCGCGTCGCCGTTTACCTCGACCGCTACAATGCCCCTGCCAACTACCCCCACCGCAATCATGGGGCGCCCATGAATGCGGACGTATACGGTCATCCTCTCTGGATGTGCCCCCTCGTGGAGATGAACGTTCGGCGCCGGTACGAGGAGTTCTTCTTGCATCTGGATCACCAGATCGACCACGTCGACCAGTCGTGGTCGAGACACGACGTCATACAGCTTCCCCAGGACGTCATCGCCCAAGGCCTCTTCATTCTCCCGGACGTCGACGTCGACATGAGGGAGAACCTCTGCACCGGAAACTTTGGGTTAGTGACTTGCTGTAGGTTCGGTTCCAGAGACGTTAAGGATCGGGTTCTTACTGACGATCCCTCCCAACCTCGTCCTTTGTTGAATTGCAGAGTCGAACGATGCTACCAGCTGGGACACTCGCCCTACCCCTTTCGTGGAGGGGCTCGTGAGGAGCTGCCCGGCATCGCTGCTTTCCCCTGCCGCCGCTGCTGGAGTTGCGCGCGGCTCCAGCACCCGATCCCCTTCGCCCGTTGTCAGCGACGACGGGCTCGGAGAAGACGACTCGCAGGACAACCGAGCGATTTCCCCCCTTCCTCCGCCTTCGCTCGACTTCGGAAGTCTTGGGGTTACATCCCCTTTCGCCTCGCCAGCAACTCTCGCGCTTGCTCTCGATGTTGACGAATCCGACGTCGACGAGGCCCGCTCCGCTCTTGCCGGGGACGAACAAGATTTCGTCATCAAACAGGCCCGTGCTGTGTTGACCGAGAACGTCGTGGAAGACGAGCGCGTCGAGCACGACGAGGGTTACCCCCCTCTTGACTTCGAGGACCGACAAGAGGGATTAGCACCACCTCGTTCCTCTCCGGCCCAGGACCGTTCAGAGCACGTCGTCGACCAGGCTTGCGGCGCTGCTGTGGCAGAGGGAACCAAGCGCTCTGCATTGGTTGCGGAAGGACACTCTCAGCCTTCTCCTGCTCACCTTGTCCTATCCCAATCCTCGTCCTCGGGCAACACGTCTTCCGCGGAGGGGAGCTGGTCGAACCGACCCGGCCGCTCAAAGCGGCCTATTACCTTCGACGACTCCGACGTGGATCAAGAGAACGCGCCGGGTCCATCGACGAAGAGGGCGAGACTTGACTGGAGCTACGGCCGCAGGTCTCTCAGCTGAAGGGATACTTACCTCGTTTGACCTGGAGCATCCGGCCCTTCCTCACGCACCGCTTCCATCCACTCCGACCGGAGCTCCTCCGTCCTTCGGTCGACTTGAACCCTGAAGAAGCTAGGCGCTGGCTCCTTCCTTTTCTCTGGCTCTACTCCTCTCCCTCCTTGACGTGTGTGTGCTATTGTTGCATCCCTCAATCTTATCCTATTTTCGGTCTTCATTGTGCTTCTCCCTTGTTCTTTGTCTTCTGTTCGCGATTACTAACCTATATCTATCAATGGTATGGATCCCACGTAGTTTGAGGTCAGACGTATAGTTTGGGTGCTAGGACCGGACCTTCATCGAATTGCAATGAATCACAACTACATCTCCAACCCGTCAGAACTCTCCTAGAAATCGCTCGGCTGAGAACAGGCGACCAGATGGGTTCCACTTCCTCCTTTCCTGCCGTACCACCTGAGAGTCCGTCGCGTCGATGTCGCCGTCGGCGATCCTCAGCAGTTCCGCGACCAGGGCATCGTTGTGATCCTGTTGTGATTTGATGACTCTCTGTGCGTTGTTAATGAACTTCTGCTTCCGTTCCTTCAGCTCCTTCTCCTGCGCATCCCGCTTGCTCTTGACGCTGCCCATGTCCTCCCGAAGATCGTCTAAGTCCTCCTGGAGGTCTCTGATCTGCTCGGTCAGCTTGATGTTCTGTCGCGTCCGCTTGGCCAAGTCCGCTCGCATGTCGAAGAACTCGCTGTCCAGTCTGCGTGCCTCCATTCGTTCTTGATTCTTGAGGGCCTCCTCGAGCTTTTGGATCCTTAGGTCCTTGGCCTTCTCCGTTTTGCCGAACGAAACCGTAAGTGTTTTGATGTCCTCCTCGTGTCTCTTCATCGTTTCCCGCTGCTTCTTCTCCATCGATTCCTGCAACATCCTCATCTCCACGTCCTTCTCGCTTTCTGTCGTCCGTCGCGCGTTCTTGAAGATGTGCAGGCGCTCTCTCGCTCTGGCGACGTCGTCGGTGAGTTCCGTCATCCTTTCTTGATCCTGTTCTCGCTGGACGCGTTCGTTCCATAGCTTGATCTCCAATGCGTTGGAGTGGAAGTTTTCTCGGACCGTCCTTGCGCATAGATCGTCCGAGGCCGCTATGAACGGCTGTCTTGGGGCATCGGGCGCGAATTGGTGAAGCAGGAGTAAGGTTCGCTTCCGGGTGGTGGTGTAGATGTCTTCTCCGGTGTCGCTGTTGGCGCAATAGTGACGAGCGTACTCCCGCGTTTGATGGAACAGCTTGCGATCGCTGATGAGTCCTCTCCACTGTAGAACATCTTGCGAGAGGTCAGCAGGGTCGAGTTCCGAGTCCGAGGCAAAGGAGAACGGGCTACCGGGGGCCTTGCTCTGCCGTTGAAGTCGGTCCTGCTCGTCTTCCTCCTCCATGCTCGATCCGTATTCGGACGGCGCAGAACAAGCGTACGGAACCTCTTCGTGCAATTGTTTCTTGATGGTGGCGAATCGGCGGGCCTGGCTGATGTGGACCACCAGTCGTTCTTCTGTGCGCGAGGGCATCCCGACTTGGTCTTCCGCGGGCTCGTTCTTGCCTTTGTGGTCCGACATCTTGCTTTTCAGTGAACGAGGGTGCGAGGGTGGTCGTTAAAAACATCGTCTTGTCGCGGATGGAAGGCTTGGAGGGGGGACGTTGAGAGCAGGTCGACGTGGGGCTCTATTGAGTGAGGTATTGCCACCTTTGACGACACTGAGGCCTGAGGTATTCGGAATGAGATTGATGCTGTTGATGCTGTTGTCGGTAATCGGGTCGAGAATTGTCGCGTCCTGCTGCGTCGTCGAAACACCTCTGGCCAGGATGCCAGGTATTGTACATAGCTGATGGATCACCTCCCAATTCTTTTCTGCTGCGCTCAGCTGTTTTCTCTTCGCCTTGCGTACTGACTCCAGTCCGCACCTCTTCATTTCTGCCTCCGTCTCTTCACCATCTCTTCGCTCTACCTCACGTTCCCACTGCACCACTCGCATCCTTTTCCGGCTGACGCCCTCTTCTGATTCTCTCCTACACCCCCTCCTTTCAACTCTTTCGGCTTTTTTCACACCGACTCTGTCTCGTCTCATTCCAAACAGCCGCACCGCTGCGGAACTTGGACGGTGCGCCGCTTCAGCTCGGCGAGGATCGTCTCGAACGACTTCTGCACTCTGACTCACAGTCCCGAAGCCCGCAGTCGCAGTTCTCACTCAGTATACCTAATACCACGCAGACGACCATCGAGCCACCAACAAACTCGGGACTTCAAGTTTGGAACTTCGGTTGCTCGAGAGACAACGCAGGCACTATCAAGATAAGGAGGTCTGCCCCTGCTTCAAGTCTTCCGCGGCGCCACAGGCACAGTTGAATTGGGCCTGAACGTGAGTTTCGCTGCCAGAATGTGGTTTGACGTGCTGTTTCGCTGACCTCATGGAACCCCTCTCATGTTCCGCAGCATTTTCTGGATCTCCTTCGATGTCATCGCGTTCACGAGGCAGACTGGTTCTCTGTGTTTGCGCTCGGTGCTTGTATGCGGCCCCGGGGGGTCGCCAGATTCCAACATCGGACCGCCGTCAACATCTCGGTCGGGTTATGGAGCGGGAACTCCGAGGTTCGGCTCCAGATCGCTCGACGTCGCTTCTTCCAGCTGCTTCAAGCTCAGCGATCGCTCGAGCTCGTTCCTTCAGCCCGCCGGTGCCACCTGGACCTTCGTCACGTTCATCAGACTCGACGCGGCCTGACTCTGTAAGCATGGTTCTCAAATCTAATCCACTGTCGATCTCCTCGTCTCTGATCATTGACTCTTTCCCTACACAGGACTCATCCTCTCGGGGCGCCCCGTCGGCTTCAGCATCGGATTTTCGTATCAACGAGGACGCTGGGATGGACGTGGACGTGGACCCGCCCGAACCGGACCACAGCGTCCGGACCGAGTCCGACGATGTCCCATGGTTGCGGTTGTTCATGATTCTCGTTTTGTGGCTGTCATGCGCTCGTGGACTATCCAGAGCGTGTGCCAACGTCATCCTGGTCTTCGTCCGGGAACTTCAACTGCCGGCCCACAACATAACCTCTCCTCGACATATCGCCACCGTCCGCAAGCAACTCGGACACAAGAACTCGATGGTGAAGTACGTCGTCTGCCCAAAAGACGCCTGCCAGGCATGTTGGATCGTCAGCCTCGCTCCGCCCATCTGTAACCTGTGCCGGACGTCACTCTTTCATCCCGACAGGAACGACAGGCCCATTAGCTACTTCCATTACGGCTCGGTCATCAGATTCCTTCAAGAATGTTTCGAGGACAATGGATTCGAAGACCTAGTCAATCACTGGCGAGATCGGTCCCATCGATCAACTTTAGCCGACATATATGATGGAACGGCATGGGATGCAGATGGTTTCATGCACAACCGCCTCCATCTTCGGCTCACTCTGGGTGTTGACTGGTTCACTCCACACAGCTTCTCCAACACGGCTTCCTACACAATCGGCGCCGTCTCCCTGCGGATCGAGAATCTCCCTCCTTCGATGCGCAATCGACCGGAATATATGCACGTAGCGGCCGTGCTTCCCGGTCCTCGACAGACAGGCGAAGCAGGCTTGAACGCGGCTTTGAAGCCGCTCATCGACGAGCTTCGGCAATTGAGCGAAGGAGTGCACATACACACTCCTGGCTATCCACTCACTCGCACCCTCCGCGCGAAGCTCCTCATGGCCCTGGGGGACACACCAGCTCGTGCGAAGTTAGCTGGCTTCCCAAGCCACTCGCAGTCAGGGCGGTGGTGTGGGCACTGCCTTGCCGACTCTGCGTCCTGGGTCGACGAACTAGTACGTGAAGAGGTCCCGGCTCTTCGTATTCCTGACTCACATCGGACAGCCGCTTTTCTCGTCAAGGCTAACGCCGGAGCGCGAGAGGATACTCTGCGGTCTAGTGCTGCTACATGGACGGCACTTTACGATCTTCCCTATTGGCGGTCGGTCACCGACGTTCCCGTCGATGCTATGCATGCTCTGCATCTCGGCGCCTGTAAGAGGTTCTGGCACGCGACCCTTGTCGACGGCCATCTTCTGCCCTCGCAGTTCCCGATCATTGGCGAAGTCATTTCCTCAGCTTCGTACCCACGAAACCTGACAGCGATCCGACCCAACTTCGGAACCAAGAGCGGAGGGTCACCAACATCGGACGCTTGGTCTACATTCGCTCGCTTCCTGCTACCCCTCGTCTTGGCATCGCACTGGTCAGAAGAGTTGGCGATCGACGGGTCTCAAGTGTTCAGTATCCAACACAAGTCCTTCCGCCCCGCCGGTTTCTCCGTAGGCGCGCCGACGCCGATGTTCCATTGCACCGTTCTAGTCCGACATCTCGTCACTATGGCGGCCGACCTAAGCCTGATGACACACATCGTGCAACAGACCGAGTTCACAGAGGCTCGACTGAGTGAGCTCGATCGTGTTATCAAAGATCACATATCTTCCATAGCCGACCACATCGATCCCCGTTGGCCGATGCCCAATCACCACGCCCTCACCCACCTTCCTGACCATATCCGGCGATTCGGACCACCGCGGGAGTTCTGGTTTTACTCGATGGAACGCTTGAACGGCTTCCTCAAGAAGGTGAGTGCTGTGTGTTAGCTGTGACTGGTGTACCATGCGACTGACATGGACATTCTCTTTCCAGACGCTCACGAACGAACACCATGGCGGAGAATTGGAAGCGACAATGCAGGACAACCACGCACTATATCGGACTGTGCAACGCCAAATCCGAGGACTGGGCAATTCCGACCAGGAGAATGCCTTCCGCAAACTTCTTTTCGACCAGAGTTCATCCCACGACCCGTTTCAACGCGATACCGATGATCTGGGGTACTCTTCGAACGTGGCGACAGTCTGTGGCAAAGGCGACCCTATCATTCTGGAGGCCGAAATCTTCCAGGGCATCGTCACGATGATCAACGACACCAGAGGGAGTGCAGATCCTCTGGCGGTACCAGATGCGCCGGTACACTCCAGGTACCAACGCCCAGAAGGGCCGAATGGCGGGGAGGCGCTTCGGATCAGCTACATGGCGACCAGTTTCCCGTCGATAACTCTCCGTTCTGGCACGATCTCCCCGGCTCGATCTCGCGCAAACGTGGCGAAAGGGGCATCAAATGTTATCGTCAACACGAACGAAGGACATCGACCTGGCGAACTCCTCGCCGTGTTCGATCACACTCACTCCAACCCACGCTTGGGTCAGTTGGTAAAGAGGACCTACGCGGAGGTCATCGTCTACCGCCTCGTAGATTGGCCGGAACAGCACCCCCTGGCTCCGCGAGCGACTCGTCTCGGTTACTTTCTTTTCAGCACAGATACACCGGAACGCAGAGTTGTTCCGATAGCCAACATCGTGGACACCTATGTGGGAGCGACAGCAAAGCACATCGTTGGCAACGATGCTGCTAGGTTCGCGGCGAGGCTACATCCCTAACGTCGACAAAACACAATCAACCTATACCCGTCTCCCCAAGATCCGCATGCTCCCTCCTTGCTCCCTCCTTCCACAATCCGCTGTCTCAAACTCTCAAGCCATCTCCCGTCTCCATCGACCCCGAGCCTGCACCTCTCCAGCCACATCGGCCAGCGTTCACGTTGCCCGGCCTTGTCGCCAGCTCATCCGACCCGCTTGCGACATGAGAGCTGTTCTCAACCTCGTGTCAGCCCTCGCGCTTAGGCTTACATCCCTCCATGAGCGCAACCCTCGGTCGTCCAAAGGGCACTAGTGAAGAAGCGACTATCACGACGCATTCGATGAAGTCGTACCACACCCCCGGCAAGCACGAGCACCGTCTGTCCGGCCTGTTCGTGCCGGCCCTCACCAAAGGCTCCCACCCATCCACCTCTTGGACCACCCACAACCTTCCCAAACCTCGTCAATCGTCCACTACAGATCGGATCATCGTCCCATCGTTGTCCTCGACATCTACGACCTCGCCCTTCTAGCCTCACCCTCTTCGCGCTCGAGAACATCAGCTAGAGCACACAACAGAGCAGAGCAGCAGAGCAGAGCATGGGTCATATTTGAGATTCGAATCGACAAGCATGTATACAAGGATGTGAGTTCTTACGGCTCCGTCCGACGAACTGGCATGGTCAATAGCAGGTGCTGACGCATCTCTACTCCATCAGCTCCCCACTCCTAACACTCGCATCGTTCTCGCCATCGACAGCACGGGTGGCGGGCATGGCCGGGAGGTCTTGAACGCTGAACAAGGGTTGGACAGTGGCCGGATCCTCCCTTTCGACGCCAAGAGTGGGGTTGGCCGTTCCGTCTCCGGACGCTCCTGATGCGGACGTAGACGCAGAAGCAAACGCTCGGTCCAAGGCCTGGTCCAGGGCGGTCGTCGACGACGACGACGGCCACATCAACGGCTCTTGTTCGAGGGTCGAGCCGCACTGCTGTTCGAGGATCGAGCGGAATGACGAGCGGAATGAACCCAGCATGTCGGCACTGGAGGCGACAGAGTGCGCACCGGTGAAGGGCCCCAGATTGGGCAACAGGTGCGGGTTACAGTTGGGGTGTCGATCGACGAAGTCGGCATGGATCATCCATTTGCGGCACTCCGGAGGCACTGCTCGATCCGGTAGACGTTGGACACTGTCGATGACTCGGTACCTGGTCGGAGGGAGGTTGACATCAAGCGACCGGAGCGCGTTAGTCGCCTGGTCGGACCGGAAGTCGGGGATCCGGCAGAGAAGAGTGATCTTCTTCGTTGGAGTTCCCGGAACGGTCTCCGCCTCGCTCTCTTCAGCACTCTGAAGCTCTTCTCGGTACAAGGCTTCCTGAAGAAGATCGTGGCCGTCAGTCTGCGAAGCGTCCTGCGAACCCGAAGACGCCTGCGAGCCTGAGTTGCCAAGGACCATGTTCTTAGCGACCTGGAACCGTCGAGCACCCTTGCCAGCCACGCGCTTGCGACGGCGTTGATCCTGGTTGATTTTGGCCCAGCGCGCCTTGACCTCGTCCCTGGTTCCGTTGTGCAACTGGTTGTACCGGTCCTTCATGTGGGTCCATGAACGCTTCAGCCAACCGTTCATCAACTCCGACGGCGTCAAGCCAGGGGGCAGGCCGAACTCTTCGTGGTCATCGATCATCTCCTGAAGAATGGGAGAGATGCCTTCCAGGTTGGGCGACGCGTTCCATGCTCGGTCCGGCCGGATGCGCAACTCGCGATAACGGAGCTGCCCATCTTCGGCGACGACCGATTCGGGAGCGGGCTGCTCGCCTGCCAGGGGCTGGTACGTGGAAGGATGGTACGCAATCTCGGAGGGGTCCGCGGGATATTTCAGCTCGTAGATCTTCGAACAGGTATCGGCCGCACCTCGACCAACGGCAAGGCCGGCGGCGGTATTGAGCAAGCGCTTGAACCCGGCTTGGGCCAAGACCTTATTGTGTTCCTTGAACACCAGCTTGACTTTCTTGGGTCCGCCAGTCGACGAACCGGCGACGACAGCCGGAGCGGCGCCAGGACGAGCGGCGACATCGGCAATATCTACCTTCATCGACTCCATCGCATCGGCGAGCTGGTCAAGTCGGGTATTGACCGCCTAATCAACCTTGTGCAAAGCACCGAAGTACTTCTCCAGGGAGTCGTGGTTGACACGAAGGTACACGTTCCCGTCGTCCGAAGGTCGAAGTTCGTCGCTACCATCGGTGCGAAGGACCTGCGCGTGGAAGCTGTCGACAACGACAGAATACTTCTGCAGCATGGTATCGACTCGAGCTTGGGAGACCGTGCGCATTTCTTCATAAACGGACTTCATGCTGGCCTTCACCCAGGCTTGGATCTGGGTATCGATCCGGGCGACGACCTAGAGAGGACATAAAACCACATCAGTGAGTACGTTGATCACCCCCCATTCAAGGAACACGCTGACTCACCTCTACCTCATTCAAGTATCGCTTAGCAACGGTCTTGTCCGTCGGACCCGTCTTGCGGCCGGAGGCGGCTGCGGCGGCAGCAGGGTCTTTGGCGGGCGCAGGAGGTGCAGGCGAAGCAGGTGGAACGACTGGCGTCGTCAGCAGGCCCTGTTGCCCAACGGCGGCGGCGATCTGTCCATTGTGAGGCGGAAACGAGCCGTAATGGCCAAGTTGCGGACCATGCTGGTGGAGCGGGCCATATTGGTGCGAAGGCTGGTGCTGAGGATACTGGCCATGCTGAGGACCATGATGGTGCAGAACGGATTGATGGTGCTGAGGAGGACCATGGACCGTAATCGAAGGTGAGGATGGGTACGAGTGTTGCTGCTGATACATCGGACTGACTTGACTGCCTTCTTCCATGTATGAACGAACGACATCCATACCAGGCGAACCCTGAGAGGGGTTGAAGCCGAACCTCGACTGCAACGACATGACGGGTGAGTCGCGCAGGGAAGAGGTTGTTGCCGGGAGTGCTGTGACTGACAACGAATTGACCTATCGCAGACGAGGAGGAGCGAGGACTGGGGAGGGTGAAAGGGAAGAGAGAGGAGACGAAGGAGAAGGGAGAGGAGGGAAATGAAGGTGAGGGTGAGTAGGATCCAGTTGCAGATCGACCGATGAAGAGCGCTGCTTATATACCCTTTCAAGTTCGCAGACTCTGGCAGGTCCAACGCTCGCAACGTAACAACCATCAGGTGAGTCGTCAGGCTCGGAAGACGATGTGTTGGCCATACGACAATAACCTTGGCTGACACTATCCCACCGTCCATAGGACACAGCAACACAACAGGCCAGCCCAAGTGAGTTATGACCCAGCCGACTACGACAGCAACAGGAGCCTAACCTCACGCACTTTCACTACATACAGATAGAGGTGTTCACGCAGGACAGGGCCGGCCTCGCTACACACCAAATTCGATCAACGGCAACTGGTATTCCGTCAACGGCGACTGGAGCAGGCGGGACAGCGCGAGCAACACAGGGTTCGCGACAGCGTTCGCGACTCGAGCAAGACGGCGATCACGACTCCGGCAAGCGAGACGGCGAGAGCAAGGCGGCGATCGAGCAAGCGAGGTTGCGGGAGGGGCGGTGCAGGTAATGAATGAGGGTGGTCAGTTCAGTGGTGGCAGAACCGCAGAAGCCAGGGTTCGTTGCAGCAAGCGGAGGGCAGGCAGGCGGAACGTGGTGACGAACGCGACGAACGACCGTCTACTTACGGATGCTAGGGCCCGGGGCCTTACGGATGCCAGGGCCCGGAGCTGACGAGGACGGAGTGACGGACGAAGAAGCGAGGCGGCGACGCTGTCAAGGATGACGCGGAGCGGAGGGACGGCGTTGGTCGCGGGGTAGGGTCCAACAACGCGCTGTGCTCACGTGTCTGTTCCAGCTACCGTGGACTGCCAATGACGAAATCAACAGCGTTTGCAATAGCACAATACTTGCAATTTCCATCTCAACAGTTATACCTATCCGGTAATTACTGGAGGTAATGCGAGCCACCTAATGCCGGTATTGGCACGATTGTCAACAGTCTAAATATGCAAGCCACCGCGCTAATGGAGGCCTAAACGAGGCAATAAACCGGGATGGACACTTTTCAACAGCTTGTCAGGCGTATCTCTCAATGACAAGGCTGTTGCCCCCCCCCCCCCCCCAAAATAGCATAGCTGTTGTTAAGGTTGTCCCCGGAGTTGACGCGGAGCTGGGGTTTTGCGGACTCCGCACTCCTCCGACGGAGGGCTCCGCCGGAGGCGGAGCGCGGAGCTCACTTTCGAGAAATTTTTGATCTTAAAAAAGCACGGAGTCCGCTTGGAGGACTCCGCCGGAATTTGTGCGGAGGCGGAGCCCAATCCTGGGCCTACTTGCCAAAAGTGCGGAGCGCGGAGTCGTCAAAAATTGTGTGAAAAATTCCGGCGGAATTTCCGCGGAATTCCGACGGAGCTGTGAGGTCACGTGATAGTCGAAAATTAGGGTCACGTGACCTCATTTCGGGTGCGCTCCGCCGGAATTCCGCAAAAATTTCCGCGGAAAGTGCGGAATTCCGAGAAAAATAGGCATCCTCGAGACACCCGCAGGGGATAAAACAGGCATCATCATCCGTTGAGAACTTCAAAAATAGCACTGGAGTCAATACCGCAACAATGTCGGATGGTGAATGTATAGCTCTGAGTGTATTAGAGTCATTCTGAGAGCAACTTATACCACCACTGCGCTGCGACGGAATTCCGCGGAATTCCGAGCTCCGCATACACGGAGCACGGAGGAGCATTATGAAAACGCACAGAAAAACGCGGAGCGCGGAGCTGGGATTTCAACTTTTGTATAATTCCGTCGGAACGCGGAGCTGGTTTTTTTCCGCTCTGTCTTAGTCTGCGGAGGCGGAGCTCGCCTCAGAAAGTCAAAATTCCGGCGGAATTTGGAAGTGCGGAGGCGGAGCTCTCCGCGTTACTCCGGGGACAACCTTAGCTGTTGTAGAGCTGTTGCTCTAAACAATCCTAACCCCCTTTCTCCTGTGGCTGTCGAACCTGCCATTGACTTGGGTTCACAGCCAAAACCTGAGCAGTTCTTGAAGTACTCCGCCATTTTATTTTCCCTCTCTAAGCTAACAATATCCTGGGTAAGTTGATATCTTTTTGTCGGTCCCACTCCCAGTATCTATTATTGGTATTATTTGCTTGGCCAAATAGATTTGTGCTTAGACTGTTCATTGAATATTGAACATCGATCGTTAAATAATTAAATAACCAAAGAACATGTGTGCTTATTATGTATAAGCTACATAAAGCTGAAGCCTGAAATAAGTCGACAACGCGATCAAAGATCGGTGACTCACTACTGATTATTTTTACGATAATCTTTAGGCTTCAGGTCTTTAGCGCTGATTGTTGCTTATTACTGCTTAACGACTTAACGACTTAACGACTAAACATCAGTATGTACTAGTATTAAGAACTAATGTTAAGCAGTAGAATAAAATATAAAATCACTTAATGCTTAACATTATCATACAGGCGCATTTTATCATGCACTCGTATGTATGTGCAGATATGTACATAAGTTAAAACTTAGTCGTCGTATGTACTGATCATTTACCAACTCGCTCACATATCACATGGGCGAGGCAAATTATTAACGGTACATGTAACATGTCGGAATTGAGGGACCAGCAACAATATAATGTATGAGAAATCAACGAGAAATCTTCATTATATATTATTTGTACCGTTAATGTGACACAGGTAATGGCAGCCAAAAGATCATTGAGACCTGAGGCCTGAGGCCTGAGGCCTGAGGCATTATTACTGAATACTGATGATCATTTCTGAACCTCAGTAAGAAATGGGCAAGGCCATACGCTGCTGAGACCCTCCTGACCCGTTGCTCGTACGCTGCTGACACGGGGCTCCAACAGAGTCTCCATCGCGCATGACCAGCGTCTCAGCAGCGGGTCGACACGCTGCTCATACGCCCTGCCCAATTATTGGGCGTATCAGCAGCGTGTCGCCTCAGCACCGCCGCTGCCTCTATTTCCTGACCCGCTGCTATCACGCTGCTCACACACGCTTGTCGCACTGTTGTATGAGGCAGCTGACACGCTGCTATTCCACTGCCAATGCACTGCTGTTCCACTGCTACGCTACATATCACTGGCCCACCGATGATCCGCCAGGTAGCGCCGGTCCTCGGCCCCCGCCCACTGCGACCCGCGCACGCAAGCTGTCCAAGAACGACGCATGTGAGCCCGGCGAGCTGCAGAGGAATAGAACAGGTCAGAAAGAGGTAGGGGCCATCAGCCAGGAGATACTCACATCGATTGCAATGAGCTGTGCGAGGTAGGCAGTGGTCAGTGTGGACGTAGAACCATGTGGATGCGACTCACGAGCTGATGGTCACTGTCCACTGACACGCGAGGCATGACCTTTGAGGGGTACAGGAGCTGGAGAGGGAGAAAGGGTCAGCCGTTAAGTGTAAGTGAGCAGTCATTCGTGAACCATGATTATGGCGAATAAGCGTCAGCAAATTTGGAGGCGATCAATAGATCGCCAGCAAGAGAAGAAGTTGAGAGTCAGCTATGAAGAAAGCTCAGCATGAAGAGAAGAGTCAGCTATGAAGACAGCTCAGCATGAAGAGAAGAGTCAGCATCAAAGTAAGCCAACGTCAGCCTAAATCAAAAAGTCAATTCAGCTGTGGCCTGTGAGGTGCGAATAGCTCGAGTCGTGAGCAAGAAGCGCTGACGATCTATGCGAGAAACTCAAAAGGGTCAGCAATCAGTATCCAAGGCCAAAGGGAGGAAAATGTGGGCTGTAACTTGTCAGCTGTGAGCCACCGCGTGCAGCTAAAGTGATACTCACATACTCCGTACTCGTTTCACTGTAAGAACAAAAATCGTCAGCAGAGGTGGGTAAGGTCAATGGTATGAAAGATGCGGAAGGATTGGAGAGGGTGAGCCGTCTGATGACGAAGAAGGGAAAGCAGTACGTGCTCACCAGTCACCGCTTGAGATGGTCTTGAAGGCCATGGGAATGTGCTCAGTAGCGATGGGGGGAGTCATGAGTCATGACTCATGATGGTAGTTAGAGAGAAGGAGTGTGGATGGAGAGAGGAAGTCGTAAGAGAAGAGAATGATGTGGGGGGTGAATGGAGAAGCTGTGGGGGGTAAGGGTCAGAGAAGACACACGCGCAGGATGAGGACAAGCAGCGCCTTATATCCAGTGCGAGTATGCGAGCAAGAGAAGAAGCAAGTAAAATGAGCAGGGCGATGCGCGATGCAAAGGTGGAGCATGACTTGCGACTCACCCAGGGGATGCGAATGAATACACGCTGCTGGCCGTCACTCGAATAACACGCAGGTGATCTCGTCGTCGCGCGCGCACTGCCAGCTGGGAATCAGTTAGAGAGAGAGAGAGAGAGAGAGAGAGAGAGAGTGCGTGAGACAGAAAGAGAATCAGCGAATTGGACGCGGTCGCGGTGAGAGTGGTAAGAGCTTCTAAACCTTGTCATACAGCGAGCGAGAAGGACAAGGAGAACCACACGCACCATATCACGTCTTCGGTCGCGCACGGCGCATCATCCTCAGGACAGATGGAGCGACCGGGAAGGGTGACAATGACGGGGAAAGAGAGGTGATCGGTCAGAACAGGGGTCGGGTGGATAGGTGTGTCCAAGAACACGATATATGCGCATGTACTCACGTCGCTGGTGGGCGGGGACGTGGACGGTGGATACCGCGGCTGTACATGGAGACAGAAGCAAGAAGGAGCCAAAGCCAGAGTCAGCTGATCAAAAGGAGAGCTCAGGATCAGCATGCAGAGAAGAGTTAGCAACAGAACAGTCAACATCAATCTAAATCAGAAGGTCAATGGACACGAGTAGAACGGGAGAAGGATCAGCTGTGATGCACAACCGAGCATCATCTTCGCGCGGGACTTGAAGACGGCTTCGCGAGGGGCTTGACGACGGCGACGGTGATGAGGTTGTATGGCTCCTCGCGCTCTGCGGGGGCGCGTGGTGAGAGGCGGGAGACATGTGAGCCGTTGTTGCCCTGGGCGCGTGGGGAGGGCACTGGCTTGGAGGTGTTGACCTTGGAGGTGGAGGGAGCGGGGTGCTGTTGGCCCAACCCGGTCACGCTGAGCCTGGACCTCGACGCGGATTGGTCCAACGGCGATCGAAGGATGAGAAGGTCAGAACGGCGCGAACGCGGAGGAGAGCTGAGAGCATGGGTCGATGGAACCTGGACGGTGGTGGTGGTAGGTGGTGGGATCATGCACGGAAGAGAGATGTGGGTTTACACCCTGCTGCGCGCAAACGCGGGTCACCACGCTGCTCAGACGCTGGTAACACGCGCATACATGCTGCTCTTGCTACGAAGACATCTACATGGCAGTCCCTACAAACAGCTAATAGGTCCACAGTCAATATGAGTCTGAGCTAATGGTTATGGGGAGTGAGGCTTGTGAGGGGTGTGTGTCTGCACGAAGCAAAAAGCCAGGAAGCTTGAAGCTTGGACTCTGCTGAGGGGGAGGCCTGCGGGCCTGAGAGGAGAGTCGAAAGGTGGAGAAGGGAGGTCTGAGAAGTAGGAGACTTGCGATTGGCGAGGATCCGAGAATGCGAGAATGCTCAGCATTTCGTTGGCTCGTTTGTGGCCAGGCAGATGGTCTGTAGGAGTGGGAATAAAGTCAGCATGAGGGGTCTGTGAGCAATTCACGGTTGGAATGCAATTATGCTACGTACCGTGTCCGACCGCTAACTGTCCACGTCGCCGTTTCGCGCCTTCTTGACGACTTTCGCGTCGAGCTCGATCTTGCCGTTCTTCCAGGCGGCCACCAGCTTGTCTTGAAGCTGGGATTTGAGTAGCTTCCGGTCCTTCGTCATGTCCATACCCTTACTCTCCATCAGCTGGATGATGGCATTCTTCCCAATTGACTGAAAGCGCAGCGAAAAAATAGTCAGTGCTCGAGAGTCAATGAGAGTCTCCGAGGCCTGATGAACTCACACGTAGAGCCTCAGCCGTTACAATCCCTTTCTCCAGCTCTTTAGAGACGCGCCGACGCCCTCCCGCCGCATCCTTCACTCCAGCATCAGCAGTGCTCGCTCCCGCCGCCGCCGTTGTCGCTCCGGCAATGGTCGCACCGGCAGTGCTCTCTCCCGCCGTCCAAATAGCAGCCGTGCTCGTAGCAGTCGTGCTCGTTCCTGCCTTCCTTGCTCCCGTCTTGCTCGCAGCAGTAGTGCCCATTGTAGCAGTGACTTTGGGAGGCGCACTCGGGATCTTGAAGATGTCGGTAATCTTGTCGCATATTCCCACGAGGTGAGTTCCGCTGATTGGGCCGTGCTTCAAGACTGCGGAGTCGGAGTCGGTGCTGAATTGTCGTGCTTGCTGCTCGATTTGTGCGGTCGACATCGTCCAAATGCGCATCATGGCAGCCAGAAGGCGGCAAGCGTTGCGAACGGTGCCGATATCTGTGAGGGTGCGGAGTTCCTTGCGATAACCAAAGTTCCCAATGGCATTGTGGCCAAAGCTCGGCCCGTGGTTGTCTTCGTTCTCCGGGTCTTCTTGAAGCGTCTCCAACTCCACCAGCCACTGCAAGAACGCCTCCTTCCCTGTACCATCCGCGTCCGATCCAAAGTTCACCGCGTCCTGGAGAATGTTGAGCGCGTCGCCAATCTGGGCGTGATAGGGGAAGCTTTGGCGGCGGAGGGCGAGTGCATCCTGCAAAGCGACCATGGTCGGCTTTGGTAGCTTGTGCACGTCTTGTTTGGCTGCTTGCTGTTGAGCATGCGACGTCGTGGGAGGTCTGGCGAAGACGGCCTTGGGACGAGACGCTGAGGACGATGATACTGTAGATGGAAGAAGTTGATTAATAATTAGTGCGCATACATGCGTACCGGATCGCCAAACTTACCCTTGCTTCCGGCCGAGTCTTGTCCCCTGATCGTAATGCGCGGGCCAGCGGAAGGAGGAGTCACACCGGCTATAGAGCATAGACAGAGTAAAGGATTAGTGAACTTGAAATGTAGCATGCATGTAGTGACCAGTGACTCACATTTTGCCAGCGCGTTGAGCCTTTCAACCGGGCTCAGAGGCTTTGTCTTCTTCTTGGGGGGCTGGGCTTTCTTGTCCCCATCGGAGTCTGAGCTGAAGTCGCTATTAAGTGATGTCGAGAGCTGCGATCTTGAAGTGGTGGCCAGCGTCGAAGCCGAAGTTGAAGCCCGTAAAGACTCCTTGTCAGACTTCGTGGAGCGGCGAGCTCCAGCCGTCTTTGGAGCAGTACGAATACGCTTTCGAAGTCCTTCGTTTTTTGCCTTCAAATGCGCCTCGATAAAAAGGAACGCCTTGAAGTGATGGTCGCAGTAGCTCAGCTCCGGGCACTGGCCCTCCAACTTCTTCGCGATCCTCACGAGCAGTTCCAGAGATGCCGATTTGAGTCGTCGGAAGGTGCGATCCTGGGGCGCGATGGGGGGATCGAAGTCGTGTTCGTCGATAGCCGCACATGCAAGACGTGTAACAGTTTCGATCGTCGCGATACGTTCTGAGCCCAACTCGTTTCCCGTCTGGTCGCGCATGACGTCGTCCTTGGAGTACCGATCGTCCTTCTTCCTAAGCTTCGCCTTCTCCTTGGCGATCTCGCGCGTCCACACCATCGTCCGTGGATCCTGGGACCTTGCAGCGATGTATGCCGGTATGTGGGTCGGGTCCGAGCTCGACGTCAAAGCGGAGCTCGCCGACACCGAGCTAACAGACGGAGTCATCGGGACTGGCTGGAACGGCGGATGAGGCGGAGCCTGGAACAGCTGAAGAGGCGGAGGAGGTACAAGCTGGGACGGCGGAGGAGGAAGAGGAGATGCTTGTGGAACGGCCGCGCTCTGCTGTTGAAATTCGGCCATTCGGGCCATTACGGCGGGGTGTGTCAGAAGCAGATCTGGGTCGATGCTGTCCAAGGCGGCCATCTGCTGCGAGTACTGCGGAGCGTTCATGCTGCTTGTGGAGTGGGGCTTGAAGTGATGATGACGATGATGGTCGTGGTGAATGTCTAGGTCGTGCTTGCTTGTCCGAACTCCAATGCCCGCATGTACCCCGATGCCCGCATGTATCTTGCTCACGACATCCCCAATGAACCCTGACAGCAATGAACAAGCAGACAGCAGGCAACTGAAGCTATCATTGAGCATGTCAAAGCCATGATAGCTTGCGAAGAACGTAGGTGAACCCGCTAAGCTCTAAGATCCCCACAGGTTGCAGAATCGCCGCTGCATGAATCAAGCAGAGTTCGCGACCGAAGCCGCTCCCACGAATGACGCCTTGACCCTCCCATACGTCCAGAAGCGGCCTCGCCAAAACGTACGCGCTGTCCGTCCGAAGCTCCGCTTCCTTTCCGTGATAGTCGTCATCTCCTCCCAAGCACACGAAGTGGACCGCTTCTGCGTACATCACCGCTTCGCCCTCCATCGCCATGAAGCGGCAGGCAGACCGTATCGTGGCCGCAATCTCTGTGCGAGTTCCTCGGAGCATGTGGCCGGAGGGAAGGTCGAGTCGGCCCCGGATGACGATCTTCTGAGGAGCGCGTTCCAGCACCTCCTGGTCCACAAGCGCTTGAATGCACTCATCTTGCTGTGTGCCTTCGTCGTCCGTCAGAGCTCGGTGTGCGCGCGTGAGTTTTACCGTCAGGCGGAATCGTTCCTCTCGCTCGCTGTCCAAGTGGTCTCCGAGCACCATGTCGAGGATCCGCAAATGCTCCCGCTGTAGGACGTTGTTCATGATGTTGACGAACACCGACTTGAACGATCGAACTGACCTCTTGATCAGCCCCGCCTCCCGCTCGCACCGCGCCTGTGAACTGATGACGACGCTTCCGTGCCAATAGATATAGTCGCAGACGTGCAGCAGGTAGTGGATGGAAATACTGTGGAGGCAAGGGAGTTCAGAGTCAGATATCGGACTGATGTGGCTCACTGACCGCACACTCACCTCGCACGGTCAACCAGAGCGGTATAGTCGCGAATGTAAAGCTCTTCCCAAAGCCTGGCGAAGGAGGCGAAGTGTCTTGCAAGCTCCACGCGCTGCTGTTCCGTGCAGCCGTTGATTGAGCTGGCGAGTCGCACACCCGCTTGAAGATGTTCCATCATCTTGATGACGTCTTCCGGCGCACCAATGGCGTGGAGGAACGGTGGAAGGTATAGGTATAGGACGAGCGACCATTCGAACATCTTGTAGTGTGACTTGGAAAACTCGGATGGGTCCCGGGGCAGACCAGAAGCGAAGGAGCCAGGGAGATACTGACCGGACTCTGCGAGCAGCCGAGCAAAGCGGGCTTGCTGTGCGTCCGAGAGGGAAAAGGGGTCTCCGGGCCGTGGATTCGTGAAGGCTTCCCACAGCTGAGAAGGGATGTTCATGCCAAAAAGATGGAAGATGTCGATAGGGAAGAATGCTGGCATGACGAAGGCTAGAGAAGCAGCGAGCAGGGGACGTTTTGACAACCCTGTCAGTCGTCTTGTCTCGGCCAGCTCCTCGTCGGTCAGGCATCCAGCGAGTTCGGCAAGGGCGTCCGCATACGATTGCTGGTCTCGGAGAGGGAGCGCAAGTGGATCGTAGCTCTCTTGACGGTCGAGGTTGGTGGGAGGGTGGTCGTTGTGGCCCGTCGTCCGTAGAGGGAAGTATCCGGTAACTTGCCCTGGTTTGTAGCACGCCACCATGGGACAGACGCGGCATCCGGAGTAGCCAGAAGCTCCGGTCATATGGCTGATCTTCTGAGAGCCAGGTTGATCTGCCGCAGCGAAGACCAAATACGCCTTCCACAAGAACCAATCTCGCTCCTTCCCGTCCCACAGCCAGTGGCCTCGTGCTGCTCTGGCGAATTCTTGAACAATGGGGCGGAGGAAGGAGTCGACGTCGACCGGATTCTTGGGACCTGGAAACACAGAGGCGACGAACGTCTCGTTGCGGCGGAAGCGAGTGTTTACATTGGTGTTCAGGCAGGTGAGAAGAATGATCCACCCGTTGGACTCCTTCCGCTCCACCATTTGAGCTCCGTCAACGCTCAACATGTACGCCTCGTCCCTAGCACCGTCGAACAGACCGAGCGTCTCCTTGAGCTCCCGCATCACTGCACCATCAGGAAAGTCCTGGAAGATGTGCCCATCGTCACCGTCCCTGAGCTCCTGACCAGACTTGTTCGCACGCTCGCCAAAGTCAGTTGACCCCAGTTCCGCCGCCCATTTTGCACGCGCCCGTGGGAGAATTGGAATTGTTGTGAACGTCTTCTTGGCCTTCCCGTTCGCGTGGTATCGCCGCGTCCTGCAAGGTACACCGTTCCGAGAAGCTGTGCACCGACGAAGATGGGAGTTGTTGCCGACGAAAGCCATGCACGAGTTTGGGCACATGTCCCAACATTCTTCTTGAAGCTTCGTGATGCGCTTGATAAAGTTGGCAGCCTTGTATTTGGACATGATCTTGACGTTATCTGCTTGTCCCGCATCCTCGAGATTCTTGGCGAGCTCGTCGTAGGCGGCTACAGTGAGATCCTGTCGGACGAACGTCCGGAAGTGCTTAACCGACGCCTTCTCGCTGGGATTGAGGTCGTCGAGGGAGATGAGCAGCTCTGCGGGTCGAGGGGGACAATTTGGCCGCGGACCCGGCCGGTATTCCCCGATGAGCTCGTCGAGCAGCTGCTGTCCGTGAACGGAACGAGGTGCTGGCTGACGATCGGCCTGATCATCTTGGGCAATCTCTGGATCGAGCGGTTCCTCGTCGTCGGGGTCCAGGCCGTTGCTGCCTTCCTCGCTGCTGTCTTCGAACTCATCGTCGTCGCCGCCGTAGAATAGGGGCAGCTCATCCGCCACGAGCTCCTGGGGATCGCGAACATCCGAACCTGACGACGACGATGAAGAAGAAGTCGATGGGCTGCTGGAAGGTGCTGGCGACGCCAAGTCGATCATGTCTGCCTGTACTTCCTCCTCAGAGTCATCGACGTCCATGCCGTGACCGAACGGGTCGTCGAAGTTGAGCGGCGCCGGGTCGTACAGAACATCGTCAAGTCCGTCTGCTCCAGCGTGCGCTGCCGGTAAAGGCGCGTTTGGATTCTCGAGCTGCTGCGCAGACCCTTGTGAATCTCGCCAGGAAAGGACCTTGTTGGACGCGTTCGTTCCTTGTGAAGCGGACTCATGTTCATCGAGAGGTTGGTCATCGCTGTCGCCGGCGCTGCTGAGCGTGCTGTCGTCACTGTCCGAGGCGCAGATCGCAGTCTCGTTGAGGTCAATCGCTGACAATAGAAACTGGGAGGGAGGAAAGCTGTTCTGCTCCGCTGTGAGCTTGTCAGCGCGGTCTTCCGCTAGATGGGTTGCTCGACGCCGTATGGTGACCTTGCGAGGGGGACCTATGCCGAAGGTGCAGCGCTTGTAGCAATAACACAGAACCAGTCGATCGCGTCCGCGCTCGCTGCGGAGGGTGGACATGTCTGTGAGGAGAGTGAAGAGCTGGTCAGAAGTGAGGACTCAGATGCCAGTACGGAGCTGGCAGCTCCTAAGCCCGGAAGTGGAACGTACCGTAGGACGGGCCCGACGGAGACAGACGAAGGGGCGACAAGCCGGAACGAGAGGCGAGCGCTGTATAAGTGGCTTCTGGGCGTGCTTGTTAACCAAGGAATGGATGACAGCGCTAAAAGCTATGTTACAAGCAGACATCGCAGACGGAGTGAAGCTGCATAATAGCTATGTTACAAGGGGTCAGGGAAGAAGGGAAGACCTGTGCAGGACGCGTCGCGTGATCCATGCGGCCCTGTTTGCGTCGAACTCGACCATCCTGCGGGAGGACTTCATCGTCCTTCTCGGCCTCGGCTTCGTCCTGTTGCTGATGTTCCTTTCGCTTGCCTCTCGTTTGCCGCGTTCAACCACCGTCTCCTCCACTGTCATTGCGGAGACGAAGACCACCGGGGCGGGGACGGGAGCGGGGGGGGAGCGGTGGACCGCTCCGCACCTCGCGTCGGAACTTCGTCCTGGTCAAGGCGGCGCTGTTGTGTCTGGCCATCCTGCTCTGTGCGCGGTTGGGGCGGTACGGCTCGCTATGTCGCGAAGAGCACGGTCCGAGCTGTATCTCCAACTTCTACGCTGCTCCTTCCGCCCGCGCCGTCCGCGTATCCGTGGAAGGCGAGGGAGAAGGAGAGGGAGGGGAAGGGCACGTCCTCGCGCCGCATATGAGCGTCTCGGGTGGACTGGCCGCGCTGGGCGAAGGGGGCGCTACGAACTCGATCCCCTCGATCGTGCTCGCTTACATCTGCGCCTACTTCCTACCGGGTGTCTTACAGACGCTGCTCTCGTACGCCCGCTTCGATGGCGGGGAGAGGAGCGAGGGGAACGTCGGTGTTGCTCCTAGGTTCCTGGGGTGGGTTTCTGAGGCCGGCGCTGTTGACGGCGGCGGCGCGTCGCGTGTGATAAGCGTCCCAGCAGCAGTCTGGGTAGCGACAGTTGAGAAAGTTGCCCGCGCCTTGACGAACTTGGGCTTCACGAGCCGGAGGGGACGACTGGAGGAGGTTTGACGAGCGCTCCGCGAGCAGAGTTGCGGACGTGAAGCGCCGTCTCTAACCCTTGGCAACCTTTGCAGTCCCCAACGAGGGGGTCCCGCTGGGTGGTTGACCAAGGGAGGAGAGGGGGAGGGGGAGGGGGGAGGGGGGAGGGGGGAGGGGGGAGGGGGAGGGGGGAGGGGGGAGGGGGGAGGGGGAGGGGGAGGTAAGTGGTCGAGCCACAAGTCGAAGACGGGCCCGTCGCAGTGACGATGGTGGGAAGGGCCTGGTCGACGCCGAGGCTCGTCCTCGTCGTCCTCGTCTTCGGGGTCGCGCGGGGCATGGACGATTTTATCCGTGAGGACTTGCTCGGTACCCTCGGCGAAGCTGTCGTCACCAAATGCTTGCTCGGTGCCTTCGGCGAAGCTTGGAGAGGACGACGTTGGTGTGCACGGAGACCACGCATGGCGAACTCCTCGACATCGGCTTCGAGACGACGGCTGACCTCCTCCGTCTTGTTGAGGGTGCACAGGTTGAGGATGACGGGCGACATGCCCTTGGTGACACGGTACATCTTGTTGGTTTCGGTCTCGACGTAGCTGACTTGGGTACGCTTGGTGGAAGGGTCGAAAGGCTGGAAGTCGACAACTCGGATACCGGCACGGGCCTCAGCAGGGCTGTTCAGGGTGCCGACAACACAGGAGTCAATGGCATCGGCGTTCTCCGTTCGGGATGCGTATGCAGAGCAGGATGATCTGGTCCTTGGTGAACTTGGAGAAGAGCTTGATGGTTTCCCGGTCGATGGTGAGCCTGTTCGTGAGAGCAGCGACGGCCTGCCGGCCTGACGCTCCTCGACGAAACCGACTGTAGCGTTGGCCAGAAGGAGCAGGACGATACCGAGGAAGTCCGGCCAGTCAGGAGCACGTCCTCCACTATTGCTGAGTGCGATAGCCACTGATTCGAGGAAAAGACGACAACAGAACAGAACAGAAACGTTAGTCATTGCCGTCCTGAACCGTGCCAGCACGTCTGCGATGCTCACCAAGCGCGGCTGCCTCCATGACCCAGCACAACGGGCTGTTGAGATGGGCCAGGAAGGCAAGGATGGGGTTGATCTTGGGGCTCTCGAGGGCATTACAGAAAGAGGTTTGCCGACGGTGCTTCCGAGCACCGTTTGTCGAGGTCGACGATGCTTCCGGGCACCATTTGTCGCCCGGCCAACAACTCTGGGCATCCCTTGCGCGAACGCATCCCGTGTAAGAGGGGTTCGACACGGGCGGCTGACCTCAGAGTTGCGGCCGGGGACGGGGAAGAACTGTAGAAAGAAGTGCAAGAGCAAACGGACTTCCTTTTGAACCAAGGAGGCGGTCAGCAATGAGAATGATAGAGAACGATGAGGAAGGTTGGGAGGTACTCACTGTCTGGAAGTCCGTAATATGCGCCGCGCGTGCTGAGGTTGAGATGGGTGTCAACTGTGACTGAGAGACAGAGCTTTCCGAAGAGACGGCGTGCTTCGGCGTCGGGTAAGGTTCCCCGCTCGACGAGGTAGTCGTACAACTCGCCCCCCGCGCAGAGTTCGGACACCATCCAGATGGAGGACTCGGTCACGAGGACCTCGTAGAGCTGGGTGACGTGTGGGTGGTGCAGCTTGCGGTGATGGTGGATCTCCCTGGTGAGCGCGGCGGCTGCGTGGGAAGAGTGTGACTTGGGGATCTGCTTGATGGCGACGCGGGTGTTGGTAAGTCGATGTGTGGCCAGACTGACTTTGCCGAAGGTGCCCTCTGCGATCGGCCTTCCGAGGTTGTAGTTCCCGACGGTCTTGAGTGCTGAGGAGGGTTGGGGGGGGGGGGGGGGGCAGGTCGCTGCGGACTTGCTCAGTGCCCTCGGCGAAGCTGAGGATGACGTTGCCGGAGGTAATGAGAAGACGGAGCAAGTCGGTACTGTGCTTTCGCTCGGCGGCGTCGGGGAAGAGACGGACAAAGGCCTAGGCTTGGACGGCACAGCCGCGTGCGATGACTTGGTCGGAGTCGATGGGCATTGGCGGTAAGATCGAGCTGTACCTTGGTCTTCTTGGTGAACTCCTTAGCAAAGCGGGAGACGAGGGCGTTGTCGATCTGCTGTCCGCCGAAACTGACGGATGCGAGGGGCAGGAAGAGACCGGCACGGGCGGCGAGGAGAGCGCCCATGTCGAGGTTGGTAGTTGCTTGCGGTACGAGATGCCGATGCTGATGAGGGGATAGGGAGGCTGGGATGCGACGAGTTGGGTGTTGACTGACTGTTGAGCGTTGAGCAGCGGGTCGACAGCGTGGAGAGGTGAATAATTTTTCAAAATTGAACTTTTGATTTCATACAGCGGATCAGCAGCGTGCTGGCAGCGTGTCAGTGCTGCCAAAAATTCGATAAAGTCGTCCCAGCGCCTCAGCAGCGTGTTGACAGCGTGGTCAGAAAATTCAAAAAGTCATCCCCTTTTCTACATTTTCGTGCAGCGTATCAGCAGCGTGTCAGGAGCGTGCTGAGACGCTGTTGAAGGAGCTCCTCCTTCGGCAGCGTCTCAGCAGCGTCACAGTGTTTCAGCAGCGTACCCACAGCGCCTCATTTCTTACTGAGTCTGAACCTCCGGTTCAGATCTGATAGTTGTTCCATACCCCAAATTTCGGCGGAGACACGCATTTTTACGGCCGAGTAATCATATGCTTACAAAGCACCCTTTCGCTCACAGCTCACATGCCTCGTTGGTAAATTCTCCTTCCCTTCCACATCCTCTCGCCCTTTCACTGTCAGCTGGTCTCTAAGTATATACCTCCATTCCGATTGGACAAATCCACGGTGCTGTGCGTTACTGTACATGTCTAGTGGTTACTTCGTGGGCCAGTGCGCATTCCCACAGTCCCGCTCCTGCTCGTTGCTGATCTCTCTTTTTTACGATGTTTGCTAATCATTACTTATTCCCTTCTGGCTTCTCTATACTTTGGACTCACACAATCTCTCTCTTTTTCTCTCACCTGTTACCTCTTTCCTTTCTCCTTCCCCCTTTCTCGCCCGCCAGTCGCTACGCGCAGGCGTTTTCCGCTTCAATGACACCAGAACCTATTGCGCCTCTCTCTCGTCCATTGGCACGCGGGCATGACATGTCCCACTTCCGTCTTCTCTGCTACTATTCCTCACTTCCCTCTCATGACTCATCTTTCTCTCCTGTCTCCGTCTTCTTGTCTCTTGAATCTTTCTCTCCTCGCTTCGTATCTGGTCTACTTCGTTGACACGCACGCCGTCGCAGTAATCTGCATTCTGCTTCACCCCTCGTCACGCTATGATATTACATATCTCTCTCCTCACTTCCTTTTCCTTCTCTGTAGTAGTCCTTGCTCCTCTCATGTTTACCCTCCCTCGTCTCCATTGTCTCGCCGCTCTCTCTCTCCCCTCTCTCTTCTCTGATTCCTTTTATTCTCTCTATTTTCTCGCTCTCCCTCCTTTCCTTTGCCACGACGTCCGGTCGCTCCGCGGGGGGGTGGGGGGACGTGTAATCAGAGCAATCCAGCGACGTCACTTCTGTGTATATCTCCCCTGTCCTACTTATAAGTATTCCAAGGCCTTCAGCAGGTAGAGTCAATGAATTCTTGGAGAGTGTGTGATTTGTACGTGAACTTCTCAGACTCTGAGGTTCAGACTCCCGCCCGCTTGTCGGCTACCCCCAAAGTCATTTTAACGCGACCTGTCTCGCGATTATTTAAAGAGATATGCAGAGACACTACACCGCCGGCTGTTCTTAAGTCTTCACAATAGTTGGAGCAAGTCTTCCCCAATGATTGGCCGCCTCGAGAGTCAAAGTCTTCCCGAAGGCGATCGCCGCATGGGGAAGAGTTCTGAAATAGTTAACTCAAATACTTCCCCAAGACTTACCCAAATACTTGGGCAGTGGTTAGGTCAAGTCTTCTCAGTGTCTACCCCTATGAAACCCCACTTTCAGGATCCTCTACTTTCACGATCACGCCCACAATTATATAGGTCAGGCAGGAATGGATCAATGTGGTGAATGACTATCTACTATTGCCAGGAGCCCCCTGGGCCCCGAGAAGCTATGAGCTGAAGAGAGGTGAGTGTATGATGTATGCAAAGATACCTTGAAGTCCGAGCTGTTCAACACTGTCACCGGTCACATGTCACAACTGCCGACTCACGATGAAGGAAGACCGAGGGTAGATGACGATGTCGTGTGTTGGAAGCAACTGAGGCCCTGTGCCGTCTGAGCATTGGGTGGGGTGGATGGATCTCGGACTCGTGATCCGCAGTTCTGCCGCTCAGGCTCTAGAGGTGTGGACACTGGTCACTGGACAATAGAAGAAGTTGAGGAGGTTACTAGGGGAGATGAAAGTCAAAAGACATCTGAGAGGGCTAGTTCAGAGTCAGACAGGCGACACCTAGATGGGTCAGCTGGCCCCGTCTACTCGCATCTAAATAAAGGCATAGGAGGATCAGAGGATAGTATCAGCAAGAATTAAAGGCAGTGAACCCATCTTCCGATTGAGAAGGAAAGCAGAAGACCATGACACGAGCTGTTAAAGGACGCAGACTGTGACCTGAATCTTGATGCCCAAAAGAGTGTATATCAGCTTACTCATTACTGTATGTCAGCAGATGGTCAGGAGATAGATGGAGAACAGTAGAAGGTGAGAGTCGAGACAGGTTACCGCACAGAGGCAACTTCGGAAGAGGGGCAAACGAGGGTCAATGTAGGCAGAATATGGGTCAGGAGTAAAGAAGCAGACCCTGTGAAATAGGCGCGAGAACGGTAAAAAGCTCAGCAGTAGAGATGAGAGGTGATGAGGGTTTATGTCAGTTGGGTGCTGGACCACGAAAGATCAGCAATTCATGATGTCGACTGCAGACTGCCAGTAGGACTTTGGGAAGGAAAATAATGTCAGCTGAAGGAAAGTCGGACTACGCGAGACGGACAGGGGGAGGATATCAGGCGCCAATGGAGTCCCACGCGCGTGCATGGTGCACTCGCGGTGACGCGTCCCACTCTGTTGCGATCACGATGGCTTCTGCGTTCTTGCAGGCCTCGATGGCTGAAGAGGAGACGGTCACCTGCGCCTTGATTGATTGCGGGGATAGAATGGTAGCGGTTGGTCAGAGATGCGATCAAGGCACGGGGCTGACGCTGACACGCGAGATTAAAAAACTCACTGGCTGTAGAATTGTCAATGACGCCGGGCTCAGTGAGATCCATGTAGATCTTAGCGGTACGTACCTTGGGGTCGTATATGTTCAGGAACGCTTACTCCTGTCGGAAGAAGCTGCAGAGAATGATCGCAGCCGACTCGCGCTACAGACGGCCGACGGGTAATAGAAAAAGAGAGGGCGAAGTTGTCAGCAATCCGAAGAGCAGAGCCAACCAGACATGGGAGCAGGGGAGCAGTTGTTTGGCGTCAGAACAGCAGAAAAGTAAGTGGTCAACGTAACTTGGTAAGGGTAGGTGTCAGTGCGACTACTGCAGTGCGACTACTGCCTATTGGCGACAGGCCGACAGGGCCAATAATTCACTACTGGACACTGGTGCAGCTGCAACAGTTCATGGACGTTGAATAGTGTGGGTGCATGCGTGGTGTGGGTGGGAGCCTGGAAGGGTTCATTACCGACTTACCGAGGGTGAAGGGATGCATGAGCAGCTCAAGGTCAACCTCCACACCTACACGTTCATGTTCGGCTCCAGACCGCTCTCGTAAATCCTCTCGAACCGTTGCTGAACCTCACAGCGCGTCTCGATGGCAGGATAGTCGAAGGTACCATACCGCTCCTCGTCCTCCGAGATGATGTAGTTCATATGCCTGTAGATCAGTCAGCAATCAGTATCCACCACGTAGCGCTCAGGCTTGAGCAGACGCTGAAGATTAAAGAGAAACTCACTCTTCTGCTTCTCTGACAGCTTCCTCATCCCCGTCTTTACCCCTGCGAACAGTGTCGAGCCAGGCCGAAAGTCGGCCGTCGGCCTGATGCCAGAACTCGGTGTTCCACTTCTCACCCTGCTTGCAGCCATCTTTGAAACCTGTTCGACGCTGAAGGTGTGATGATTGATGAATGATGGGGTCAACGACTACGGCCTGTGGTCTCTCGTGGTGCCAAAGAACGTACCCAGATTGCTACCCTCTGGACCAGCCGCCAGGTGACTTTCATGTCAGATACGCTATCGAGCGCACTTTCCACGAGCTCTTTGAGCGTGATGGCCTCTTCCATCGAAACATTGACCTAATGAAGTGATGTGGACCGAACATAAAAGGGTTAGACCAGCCTGCTTCACGTAGAGTGTAGCCTGTGAGTGTGGGACAGCCCTAGACCCACTTTGCCGCGCATTTCGAGTCGCAAGGAAGAAATCTTGGCGTTGATAATCTTGAGGACATTACTCGTCCCTGTCTTGTTCGTGCTCTGCAGCAAGTGCTTGCCGTTTTCTCCGAGCTGGTCGGGGTCGTGTCTTGCGCTGGCCTGTCAGGAACAAGGAAAGAAGACGACAGGACGCGATGACGCCGGCGTGAGCGTAGACGCGTGAATGCTCTCAAGAATATGCCAGAAACGCACCATAACAGCATTCGCGACATCTTGGGTGTCACGAGAGTATGCCGGAGTGCCTTCGGACAGGAATGCGTACGTGGTGGTCAGTCGCAACCACGCCTAAGAGGAGAGAACAATATTGAGAGCGTGGTTTCAGTAGGCATCAGAGTTTCGTACGACGGCAAGAGAGAAGAAAGTCACTGACCGCGCCTCGTTCACCAACCTCGTCTGAGATCTTCAGACTCCTGACGATGGTCGGCAGTTTGGTGTTAATAGAAGCAATGTCCGTCACCACACCAGGAGTTGATGGCGTTCCCTGCAGCAAATCGATCAGCGTTTTGCTGCGTTCAAGTTGGCAGTGCGCCTCCATCGTCCGCACCACCATACCAGCCGTGATTACCTGCATGTTCACGAGCGCGATCAGAAGGCATAGTAAATGACTGGTCACTGGATACAGAACTGCTGCACGAGTCATGACACCGCACTCACATCATCAGGAAACTCCAGATCTTCAACCTGCGTGGCGAGTGAGCTGACTGCAAGCAGCGTTGCCCGGTTGCTCATTCCAAGCTTCTCCTTCCACAACAGAATGTTGGGATGCACCGCATTCAGCTCCTCCTCGTTTAAGGCATCCTGAGGAGGGTTTGCCTGGTCTGCATTCGCTCTAGGAACGTCACCACCTGAACCCCTTTGTCCTACACCCCCACGCAGTCGAACTGCCGCGTCAGCTCGTACTGCGGGCGTGAACGAGTTGGTGCGTACCACGGGAAGGGCTCCTACCCTCCGAGTAGCCCTGGTATTCGTTGTAGCGGCAGGCGGCATGCTGGCTGGTGTGGGAACTTGGAGCTGGAGGATGGCGAATCAAAGCTCGAGGAGTGAACTTCAGCTTGTGGTGATGGTGAAAAAGAAGAAAAGCTGCGAGGAAGAGTGTGGAGGAAGGAGTCAAAATCACGCCAAGTTCTAGCCATGCCGCACCCTCACACCCAGGCATACCGCAAAGAAGTATGGCGCCAAACCGGGTAGCACTGAATCCACAACATGGTGAGCACCGGAGCACGGGGCGTGACGTGACAGCGTCAGCGCTGCCTGCTTAGGCGTGGAAGTTGGAGCGTTGGCTGCTGGCTGCTGCTGATGCACATTCCCTTCGATCCTACCCAGACTTTGAGGCCGTTGATGCAGCACAGGCGCGATGCCTCATCTGCGCCAACGCGCCTGAGATGGACATCAGGAAGGTCGACAAGCACAGGATCACAGCCGCTCACTTACGAAATCTGAAGCTCGAACCGCGGCGGTTGTGCGTCACCAGCGTTTTGCACCAGCGATTCCGCGACTCCCGAGCGGTCGGCCCCGCCGCTGCTGCAGGTGCTCTTGCTGAGGATCGTGACGTCGGACCGTCCCACTTCGATACCCCCTTCAATGCCAGTGACAGGCCACTGGTGGTCGACAACGCCAATGTCCTCGTGAAGGACAATATTCGCCCCGACGTGATCCTGCCGTCTCTGGCGACGCGCTCGTTCGATCGAGACTGGAATGCGATGCCGGACGCAGGCGACCGAGGGAGAGAAATTCCGGGTTGGCAGTTTCGAGAGTCCAATCTGGAGGAGGAAGCATACTTTCAGGCCGTGCAAGCTGCATTGGCAGCAGTACCTCGGACAGACGAGGACGGTGCTTTTTTTCCATGGCCAAATCGCAGTGTAAGTCTCTCTCGGATCATGACTGATGGCAAGCGCTAGACACTATCAAGTATCAGAGTACTGACCATGCACCTCACTCCACCATCAGACCTTCCTTCTCTCACTCGTCGCCTTCGCGCCAAGATGTCCGCTGAGCCAATCCTGCATCGAAATGATTCTTGCTTTCGCCCGGGAAATCGCAGGATACGACATTCCTTCTATGTCTGCGTTTCGGCAGGCCTGCGAGAAGGTCCGCGGCAGCAGTGGAGCTGGTTGGGGAAACATAACAAGAGGAAGTGCGGGGACGCCGATCTTTTCCAAGAGTCTGAAGAGTGGACTTACCAAGGTATGTAGGAAGATTCTCAGTCACCATTGAGTCTGGGTATACGAGATATGGAAGTTGACGATCCAGCTGTACCACAGGACTTTGGAGATCCAAATATTCGAGGACGCTTCCACTTCTACCCGCGGAAGGGAGACGCTGTCTGCGAACTCCGGGACGGCCTCGCGTATCACACCTCGGAGGACAGACAACCGATGGTTGTCCTGAACGATGGCTCGCATGCCTACCTTCACGAGCCGCTTGCTCTGCGGAACAATTGCGCCGTTCTTCCTGAATTATGGTACACAGACTCCAATGAGAACGTACGGGGCCGTGGCCCTCGTCTTCAGATCTTTGCAGGGCCACGGGCAAGAGCAATGATCGATTCCGAGGCCATAGAAGACTTTTCCATCGACTCGATTGCTACATGCACGATGCTTTCCGAGCAACTTCGTCACATCTCAGTTGGTGAGCACGAGTTCCCCTTGTGTAGAAGTATACATGATACCGTCTGTTGCTGACTATTCCTGATTCTCATCTATAATGCTTCAGATGATCTGCACGGAAACACGATGAGAACGATGCATCCTCTGCGACAACTCGCGAATGGAAAGAAGGTCAGATCAGTGCCGGTCTTGATGTGGGAGGACGACTGGAGAGGTACGATGGGGGTTGGCAACTATCCTCACACATCAATCCTGTTCTCGAACGCGCTGCTTGATCGTCAAGACTTGGACAGGAGAAGCTCGGCGGTTAGATTCTTCTCAGCATCTGCCATCGCTGATCCCGAGGAGCTATTGGAAGCTTTCTCCGACGAGATGAAGTGAGTATTGTGTAGTGAATTGCTATGATTAATGATACCCAGATGACATGACCTCTACGGCCCTACAAATGCATGAGCTGACAAAACATCTGTGACATTTACAGCCTTCTACGATCGCACCCATTCTTTGTTTGGGACTGCGTTGACAACGATCTTGTCCTGATATATCCGTGGCTCATAGCTGCAACAGGAGACTCCGTCATGTTGGCGAAGCTCGCATCTTCCGTCGGCGCGCAGGGGAACCGACCCTGTCGGATGTGCGACTGGGGGGGAAACGAGTTGTTCAAGCATTCCGCTGAAGGTGTGCGTGCAGCTATGAAGGTCAGTCGACTGAAGCCTCTATGGCTCTATGCGAATTGAACCCCCAATCTTTCTTAACTTCCTTTTTGGTTCAGAGTGGTGAAGTGAGAGAAACCGCAAAGGTCATCGAGGAGCTGAAGGCACAGCTGCAGCTGACCGTGGATGACAAGGCGCCGGCATTACAGGAGCGCTGGGTAAGGTAGCTCGAGCTCCAGGACAGCCCCGGGAGCGGTTGTCGTCTCAAGACGTCCAGGCTCGGCTTCAAACACTCCGAGAGGCTCTCACGGCCAAGCATTGGCACTCCTCTCTGCACCAGATTGTTGGCTTCGGAGGCCCGGAATACACCGCCATCGACATCCTGCACGTCGCTTCTCTGGGTCCAGGGACGTACCTGGCTGCGCTCACCGCAAGCAGTCTTGACGTCTCGGCTCTCGACCATCTTCGAGTGAGACTAGAAGCACTCTCAACAACTGCGATCATGGACGCCTCGTCATATCCTGCCCCAACGTTGCTGCGACGGCTGAGGACGCTCAATGGGAAGGAGGTGAAGGCGTTTACGCAGCTGGTTCCATTTGCGTTGGCACCACTAATCGAGGATAAACTGGTGCAGAAGGATCTGTTGGAGGCGTGGTGCGCCTATGCGCGATTCAGCCGCCTGGTATACGTGGAGTACATCAAAGATATGGAATCATACCAGGTATGCGTATGTGCTCTTGGCTCATGAACAGAATTCAGACGCTTGACTTTGCACCTCACTTCTGACAGCACTCATATGTCTGATCTCACAGAACGACCTCCAGCTCGCAATCCGTCATCTTTGGAAGTCCTGGGCTTCTCTGGACCCCAAATCGATCACGCATAAGCTCAAACTACACATGTTGGCCCATATTCCTCGCCAAGTACGATTGTTTGGCCCATTGAAAAACGTCGCAACCGAACGATACGAGTCTTATAACTTCATTCAACGCCAAGCAGCCGTCCACACAAACAGAAGTGCGCCATCAAAGGACATTGCGAGGCGGCTCGAAGAGCAGGAGCTCGTCGTTCATTGGTCTTCGGGCGGATCCATCTGGGATGATCAGACAAAGAGGGTCTCTAACCCCGGAACTGAAATTCGCAAGCTGCTGGAAGACTCCAAGGTGAAGGCTATAAGAGCCAAGTGGCTGTCGTCGGACGAGCTAAGATTCACTCCAAGTATGTGTTCCTGAATCCTACCCTTCCCCCTCCCCCTGCTTCAATCCCGCGTTATTGATTCAGCAGACAGCGGAATCGTCTGACTGTCTCTCCTTCTGCACAGATGCAGTACTTCCCAGCAAAGCCTCTAAGCAGGTTCTATGTGCGACAGAATTTGCGGACTTCAACTTTGAAGCAGAGGCGGTCAACCTTCCCGTGTTTGCGCCTGCCACTCGCTTTCAGCCGTGCGCGGAACTGACGACCCAAGCCGGTGACACCTGTGCGCCGGGTGACTTTGTTTCTGTGCACTGCAAGAGCATTGGAACAAGACGAGAAGAGTTTCCATATACAATTGGACGAATACAAGGCATCTGGACAACATCTAGCGAGGACATAGGTCACGTAGTCGTCCGGGTGGAGCTGTTTGTGATCCGATTAAAGTCTAAATACGGAGTTGCTGGACTCATCAGCCAAGGAGACCACGCCATTCACGACGGTTCGGTGAGTGCGTTGAATGGTCAATTCTCAACAGATTGCGCGTTCAGACACATCCTGATTCCTGAATGCTCTGCGATGCTTCTAGGGTATCATTCAGCTCCTCAATGCACAGCACAATTGCCTTTCAGGTGGATGCACCGTCAATCCCACTGGTGGACGGCAGCGGTTGGAGCGGGAAGACGTTGACATATCCATTCCAGCAATGCACCATCGCGGTCAGGGACGTATCCAAAAGTACATTCTCAACGAGTTTCTGCACAGATCTCCGCCGCTCCAGAACGCCAATCTGGCTGTCAATCCCTCGCAGCTGGAGAATCTTCCCCTGGACGACATTGTCGACTGCGCGATGGAAACGATGCCTCGGCCGCGAAAACGAGGTCAAAAGGCCGGCCGAAAGCGCAAGAGCGCACGCTCCGAACAGCAGTTGGAGGAGGAAGAAGCAGCTGTAGCGACGGGCGATGACTTCACGACTTCAACCGATGGAGATGAATAAAAGTATTTCTATACTAACCCATGCAATAATTGAGATTCAAGCGACAGCCAGCACTGAGCCCTTGTCAGCTGAGCAGATGGTTTGTGCTCCGTCCCCGGTCCCGGCTGCTGTCTGATGTAGCTACCTCTCCTTTCCCCCAGCGCATGCTTCACCTTATGCCTCACTCAGCCTTACAGCTCACAGCTTCTTCTCTACAATCACCCAACGCATGGGGGTGGAGCAGAGAAACAGTGCTAATCCGTCCACTCCTGCCTGCCTTGCGTCTTCCCGCTCACTTCTGACTGAACTCCAATCATTTGTCGTTCCTCAAACACACAGACACTACCATCCCTCCTTTTCCCCTATCAGGCAGGTTAAACAGAGACGGAGATCGATACACTGTCGGGAGACGGAAAGATGTGGCGAGTATTTCCTCACCCCTCTTTCTGAGTTCCTCTCGCTGGCGGCTGGGCTGACTCAGACGCCATTCTTCATCACACAGACAAAATAACATTGGAGACGCAGACGAGGGCCGATGCGCGGTTGGGGACTAGATGTTGAAGACAGAGGAGCCATATTGTAAAGGGAGAAAAGGAGTCGGAACGCCAGGCCCAGCCAAAGTGAGTTAGACCTTCCGCCTCTTTATGCGCTGAACTTTTTGTCTCCTGCCAGGCCCAGCTCACTCCGTCACTATGAGCAAGAGGGAGAGGACGGTGAAGGATTGTATTGGTGAAGGATTGTATTGAAGGACAACGACGAGATGGGCATTCCACCCTTTCTACGCACTCTCCGCAGCGGCTCAAGCAACTCTTCTTCACCAATACCAGTGGCGAGTCAGCGTGTGAGGGAGGGAGTGGTAGCTGGGGCCTGGGAACTGGCAAGGGATGTTAGAGAGTAAGCTGAGCGCTGCAAAACCCCTTTCCCTACACGAACCCTCTGCTCGGCTGATGCTCACCTTACAGTTTACACACACACCGAAGACAGACAGATTGCGGCCGAAGGGTGGAGAAAAGCATTGAACATATGCGTCCCTTACTCCCTTCTCTCCCGCGCTCATCGACCGCTGACAGTTCACGAGCCCATCCTTCCTTGCCACTCTCACAGACATCATAGACACCAAGATCGAACGGTTGGCCTTGGTCCTTGGACAGCACCACTCCGTCGGAGAAGTAAGATACGTAAATACGTACTCCCTGACCCCCTCTGTTCTTCTTTTTCCTCGCGGGTTGCAGTCTACAAACTCACTGATGTTAGCCCGTTAGCCGGCGACAGCTGACTCTCCCTCCTTCCCACGCTTTCTTTGAGTCCGTTGCCTCTCGCATACACCCAGCTGGCCTTGTTCTCTGATGCAGCAGTCACTAGTCAGCGTATGCGTATCCTCATCCCTCACCGCCTCAACCCTCTGGCTCACCGCCATCAGCTTTGCGCTCCACGACCGGGATCTTCAGCTCTCCATCCCTCTCAGACCTCACCCATGGTGAGCATCTCTGTTCTTACGAGTCATTTAAACCAGACCTTCGCAGCTGTGCTTATCAACCCGTTTCTCACTCCGGTATACGTCTACATCGTGATTCGTATTATTTGATCGCAGCCATTCAGAATCCTCATCGGTGCTCACATTCCCTGATTTGATCCTCTCCTATACAGCTCATCTTCTTCAACATGTACACGCACCAAGTATTTCCATGGCATGTATGCCCATTTTTACCATCAACTTGCTGATCGATCTCTCTCTCCTTTTTGTTTTCCATACCCCACAGCTTTGCCGGTTCTCCCGGCCTACTTCGCCCTACGCCCACCCGAGACCAAGGGCGCCGAGGACGACATCCAGATTCCAGAGGTACGTATCTGAATTCTGATGCTTCTGATTGGGAGGAGCGGAGGGGGAGAGATCAGAGAAGTGCGACCGGACGAGAACATGGGAAGAAGGAGCAGAGGAGAGGGGAGAAGGGCGGGAGTATCGCCTCGAGGTCGGTACTGAACATCAGCTTCTAGGCTGCCTGAAGCCCTTTGGGAAGTCTTCCCGAACTAATTTACACCTTTCTCGCCTCGAACTCTCAGTCTGGAAGTCTTCATGAAGCATTACATGCAATAGAATTGTTCCATACTTCAGTCACAAGTCTTCTCTGAGTTCCTCGTCGCAACTATTCCCCAATCATTCCCCAACTCTTCCCCAAGTCTAAAGCCTCCAATACTTCAGAACCACTTGAGACCAGCCGGTGGTGTACTACTACTTACCGACCCTTGTCCAACAGTGGTCCTGAATCCTGACTGTGAACTGACTTCTGAATCTGACGCCCTACCCGAGGCCTGACACCAACTAACGGTGCGACGATGTTTGCAATCTGACGCCTGAGCCTGAGCTCTGAGTCCGCCTACTGCTGAGTCCTGGTCGCTGCCTGAAGCCTGAAGCCTACTGAAGGCGTCCAGAACCAGACACTTATCAACAGAGATTTCTGGGACAGCGCTCAGACCTCTATGAACAGTGTGTAACTCTCTAGCGCAGGGTCTCACAGCGTCTTATACCACTGGGTTGGAGACCAATCGCCGACGCACGAATTTTCTTCATATTTGTTTGTTAACATTTGTTTGTCCGTTGGTTTGTTTGTTGGACGCAACGTTAACGTTAACGATATTGTTTTACAAGGAGTAGTGGCTGCAGGCTGCACTCACCACTACTTATTCTGACTGGCAGAATAATCGTCGTTCGAAGAAGGGATTCGCGGCTTCCCTCCACTTTCTGTACAGCATAATGGTCACTGACCGATGCTACGTCTGGCTGATATGTAATGCACTGATGCCTGCCATGACTTTTCAGCTACTCGATATTAACCCCCGCCAGAATATGAAACCGCAAGCTATGGCCGGCAGCAATGCATCTGAACATATGTTTTGCCTACTTTCGTATCTATGTGTATATGCGTATATGTACCTCCACAAAAATCTGAGCCCCAAGTATGAACAGCCTGACAGCTGACTTGTCGGTTGTCCTTTGAGAGCATAGAGCGAGCTCAGAGCTGCGAGCTTTCTACAGCTTGAGGCTGGAGGCTGTTCGCCTGCTCTAGGTTTATTCGGGAGTCGAAACAGCGGTATGCACGCACAAACATATGTAAGTGAGGCGTGAGGCGACGAGGTTCTGCAAGATGACCAATAATAAGCCTTAAGCCTTGCCAACTATTTTTTTTCACACAATGGCTTACAGTATTCTAGCGACCCCCCGTCGGATCGTCCCACTAAACTACAAACTCACCACTCTCTACTGTTGAATGATCGGCGTTCAGCGACCTAGTAGTCTGCTCACCGTTCGCCGCCGCCTCCAGAGTCCAGGCTCAAGCTAAGAGCTAGCTATTCCTCACTATCTTGGAAAGTCAAAATATCGTTTATAAGTCACAACTCTCCGGAAGCCAGTAGTACATTTGCTCGACGCGGCGATTCTCGCCTGCCCTTGCTCCCCGTTGCCAACCATCAAAAAGTCGCGAATCATCGTGTACAGAACGACCTGACCAGCGACCAGCTCGTTGACGTGCTCGTCCGGGTGCTGTATGCTGCAGCCTATGTAGCGTAGTCTCGACACTCGAACGTCGGGCTTGGCCTTGGCCGCCGACGGTCTCGCGAAATTAGGGCCAAATTCTGAGTGTACCCTTCATCGAAATTCACAAAACAGCCTCTTTTCGTTTATTATCGAAGTCGGTCGTTTCTAAGACGATTCTACTCAAAAAACTTGGAGGCTCGAGATCCTGGGCAGACGTACAATCCTTTCTGAGTGTTTGCGACAGGTTGTCAGAGTGGTTGGTGAGCTATGGTGGTGTCTGCCCGTTTTGTTTCCTGCAATTCTCGATTTTACTATGTGATTTGACCATTTCCTCGGTTGCCACTATGAACCTACCCTCCATCGGATTCAAGGTGAGGAAAAAAGTTCATGCACTAGAGCAGTGTTTTACCGTCCCGTCAAACGTTTCTCTAATTGAGCTTAAGTTAAGCACGTGGCATCGCCTCTGACAGCTCGATTTTTCTGCCCTTCAGGAGTTGATCGCTGGACACCAGACAGATGATTCAAATGAGTTGAACGTCACCAGGGTGAGAGCAGGAGGATATATCTGTATTCTGCAGGTGATTTCAGTACGATTGGTTGCGATGCGGCTTCGCTATGGTGGTGCGAAGATGCGTTAGGAATGCGAGGCCGATGAAGGGTACAGCCAAAATCGGGCACTAATTTTGTGAGACCGCTTTCGCGCAAACGGTGTTTGACTGCGACGCGGTCTCTGTTGAGACTATATGTAGCGTGGAGGATTAAAGGCCGCAGCAGGAAGTCTCGTTTAAACACCGGCGAGATAATGTATGGCACTGACGCACACAAGCAGCAAGGCTTCTTGACACATATCCTTGCATATAAACATATGCAGACTCTTAATATGTACTCCCTTCATACATGCTTCATGCATTGAATATGTTCCATGACGATGCGATGTTGTGATATCATACAGTTAAGCATTCAAAATGTGTCCGTCGCCTTCCTTTACTGACTATACTCAAGCATATGAATTAATGCTGCTGCGCTGCTGCTGCTTTAACACTTTGACGCGTCAACGCGTCAACGCTTTGACCCCCATCGCCTAGCCTCATCGCCTCATCGCTCATCCTTGCCCTTGGTCTACCACCACTTGGTTGGGTGAACGATGTCTATCTAAGACCCAGAGCGCAGACGGCGGACCGCAGCCAGGTCTCTGACACAACTGACACTGCCGATCGCAGCGCAAGTCGTCTGCATATGCCTTCTTAGATCGCCGGTCTGCCTCATGGGCCATGGCTCAGCGCTCAGTACGTATAGTGGTGGTCAGGCTATTAATATTGTGTAGGTACTACTAGGTAGTCGGGGTATGACAAAAGCCAGAGAAACCTGCCATTATCAGTCCAATATGATTAGTAATCAGACCAGCTGCCACTACTTCAGATTATTAGTACGCCTTGATCGCTTGATCCGTGGCCGTGACAAATTGGTCTTTCCACAGTTCTGACACGTCTCAGGCCCAGTCGGCCTCAGGCCTCCGGCGTCAGACTTGGTTATTGGTTCGGCTTGCTCGTCGCGTCTCTCATGTCCCTTGTTGTGCGAGACAGCGCTCACTGAGTCGGTACCCATGTTTTCCTGCTGCAGTCTTACCCACAGCAGTCAGCGAGTCAGCATCGGTCCAACCAGTACATCCACGCACCAGGTCGGAGCTTGCTCCTTGAGAGACACTCACTGTAAGGCAGATAGATCGCCTCACAAAGATCCTTCCCGTCCACTCCTGGTTTTGATTTAATTAAGCTGTCCTATTTACACACCTATCACCTGCCTTCTGGTGCTCCTTTTCCTGACCTCCCCTTGCTTTCTCACCGCCTCTTCGCCTCACCGACCTACCTCTCAAATTGAACACCTTCCCGAAGATCTGGGAACCACTTTACACCATTTATTCCTCCACTTGCTAAAACTGCGCGCTCCTGTTGATTTCGTCACAGCTGTCTGAAGCCCGCCTCTCCCCTCGCCTCCCCCTTCTTCTAATCACACCCCCGACCACCACCCGCTTCCCTTCCCTCCCTCTCCTTGCAGCTTTCCTTCCCGCAGATTATAGATTCCGGCCTTTTCCTCCCACAAGGTGACCGCAGCGCGCCTTCGAATCCGACTTGTGGCCATACCAGGACCACGAAGGATATCTTGCTCGACGCGGCTTTGGAGTCTACCTGCATACAGAGCAGTGCGTAGCCTTCCGTTGTCCCAACGCTTGCGCGGAGACCTCCACGGTCAATTTTCAGGAGGAGGACAGTTCTCTTTCGTCAGAGCCCACCGGACTGTCACCCAGCACGAAGGAAGTTCCAAGGTCAAGAAGTAGAACCATCGGACTGCCGACCACGCCCAGCCAGCCATCAGGACTTTTCTCCGCCGGAGGAACATGTTTCCCACCCCAGTCCGAGCATCCAAGTCAAGTTTTTTCTCTGTCCCCCCGATCGGCTCGCTAGACGTACCCGGCCTTCACTCTTCCTACACTTCTTCCACCTCCTCTTCTCCTTCCCCGGGCTTCCCGTCGATGCAAGCCAGCACAGGTGCAAGCATTTGGGCAAATCGTGGATCTTCTTCTTCTTCCTCCGACATTACTTCTTCTGCTCACGAACGGGATCGCAATCCCCCTAATCATTCTGCAAACAGTTCGTACGTTCCCCGTTCCATTCCCTCCATCCCCGGCGTCGACCTTTCAGGTGCATCTTCTGCTTCGTCCCGTCCGTTCCCACCCATCACCACCGGCAGCAGCAACACCTCGTCATCTATGTCGTCCTTTTACCCCGCCGACTTCGCCCACTCGGCTCCCGGAAGCGCGAGCGGGTCGACCAACAGTGCTTACCCTCCCCGAGCTGGTGCCCAGGAAGGATCAAGACCGTACACCATGGCCAGTTATCTCGGACCATCGGGTGGTGGAGGTGAAGGTCCCGCTGGAGCAGGATCTGGTAATACGTCCGGTCCTTCTTCGTCATCCTACCACGGTAGCGGCTCCGAATACGTCTCCGGTGGACCATCCTACCAGTCTGCTGCCGGACCGGGAAACGGCTCGAGCGCAGCCGTGTTGGCCGGATACCGTCCAGCAACCAGCCACGAGACTTTCAGTGGTGCGAATTACAGCTATCCTTCTTCACGGTCCTCATTCTCCGCCTACGGATCGGCTCCGGTTACAGGTACTTATGGCTCGTCCGGCGTGCCATCCTCATCATCGACTGCTGCGCCTTATCATCATGGTGGCTACCCGCACCCTGCGGGATACGGCGCACCAGCAGGGCCAGGAGGTTCCGGTCCGTCCGGCATCCCATCGGAAGGCTACCCTTCGTACCCTCCGCAAACGTCAAACACCAGCTCGGACCCCTCAGCGACTTATAATTCAGGCGTTCCTGGTTATGCTCATCCGAACTCGGCAGGCTATACATATGGCGGGTCACAACCTGGGTTTTACCCAAATCCTCATCTCGGGTACGTGCGATCTTTGAACACGGTCCCCTTCAGCACATTTAACCCTCTTGATGTTCCAATTCCTGACGATTTGTATTTTTTTCTCTGTGTCCATTTCAGGGTGAACGCTGCTGCTGCGCCGGTACCAGGTGCACCTGGTGCATACGGTGGCTTTAGCCACCCGGCTGGCCCGGCCATCCACTATCTGAATCCGTTCGAGGTCAAGCACCGTCGTCGCACAACGAAGACTCAATTCCGCGTACTGGAGGGTACTTTTAAGGGTAAGTTAATTGCATCCTTCTTGATAATGTACTGGTTGGCTTATGCTTCCTTCCGCCGCTTTCACAGAGAATCCCAAGCCCAACGCTGCTGTCAGGAAGGCGTTGGCGCAACAGTTGGACATGCCCGGCCGTGCAGTGCAGGTTAGTCATCATTCACACCACGTCCAGGTCCACAGCACATTGTCTGACAATAAATTCGGAATATTGCAGATTTGGTTCCAGAATCGTCGAGCCAAGGCCAAGGCCCAGGCTAAGAAGGAAGAGCAAGGAACGAGAGAGCGAGCTGCGACATCGGAAGGATCGACAAGCACCAGCAGCAAAACGCAGCAACAGCCGCAACAACATTCGCGATCTGTTACCGCACCGCAACCAATGGCAGGTGGAGGAAGTAGCACCGATAGCTACTCAACCAGATCCTCAGCTACGAGCCACGGCAATGGTGGTGGAGGAAGCGGCGGCGGCGGTAGCGGTGATTACCATCGGCATTCACAGGCGCAGCAGCAAGGGCCGGCTGGCTATAGCCAGGCAGGCCACCATGCCTCTTCGCATCATGGACCCAGTGGTTCAGGAGCGTGGCATGCGAGCCACTCGTCTGCGTCACGGAATTGATGGACTCTATCGCTTGCATAGTCACACGACTTGTCAACGCGTGTGAAGATCTGTTCAACTCTTGATCTCGAAACGCCGCCGACGACACTTGGCCCCGTCGAAACAAACTTGACGTCGGGCCAGGTTCGCGGACCGTTCGGGGAATGAGGTCTTCAGCAGTGCTCGACCCGAGGACTCTCTTGCAACACCACTCTTCATCACGCAACTCCCACCCTTCCAACTCCGAATCGTTGATCTATCAGCGCAGAACTCACCACCACCCGTCATCAAACATCTGTCACAGAGCACCAATACACGCGCTCCGCAGACACACATACGAACGCCTTCTACGTGACGTACCCTGGATTTGCATTCGCTTGCTCGTTGCCTGCACACACACCATCCACTCAGCTACGCCGACCTCAATCATTTTACCTGGGACCACTACCGGATCCTACTTCCCGCGCCTCCCTCCCACCCAACCCTGATTATGCGGCCGTCGCCTGGCCCTCCTCAGCGCGTGGTGCCGTCGACGTACTTCTCCTTCAACTTCCATGCCTCGGCGCTTTTTTTCTGCTTTCCTTTCTTCTCCTCTAACTATCTCTCCCTCTCTCACACACATTACTCAAAGACACAACAAGACATCCTCTCCTCTCTATCTCTCTCACTAGACATGATCTAATCTATGTTCTTTTCTGATTTCTTTACTGCCTCGCTCGGGTCCCTCCATCCCTATAGCTAGGCTCGTACCCAGCCCCTGCACTGAGGCCTCGTGCTAACATATGAAATTCATTCGCCTGTTGCGGACCGGTCGCCCGACTTTCAGTCTCTGAGCCTCCTCAGGAGGGGCTGGGAACGTACTCATTAGTACACTAAGAGCAATCTCCTAGTACAGCCGGATTCTACTACTTGTTTGGCTGGGAGCAGCTCCGAGCAAATCTCCATTAGTAGATGGACACCGCACCACCATCCATCCTCACCAAGCAAGGCATTCACCACATCGATCCACACAAGTCCTTGGCTCGCTCAGCTTCAGCTCCAGCCTCCAGCTCTGCTGACTGCTCCGTGAGTTCCGATCCGTCTTGCTGCTCGTTGCTTGCCCCTTGCTTGACCACATCTTCTCACTGCTTTGTCCTCTTTCACCTTTGCTACTCTTCGCGCGCGTACAGTCTCGCTGCTCGCAGTTGCAACCTCATCCGGTCGTTGCCTCAAGTCTGCCGATCCCGCCGACTGCTTCCTGCTCTCTCGTCCCTGCGTTCTGCTCCCCGCCGGCTCCTCACTCCTCGCCTCGACCGGCGCAGCTCACTGCTCAATCTCTCCTCATCTTGAGGCTCAGGCAACATCACTCATCAAGCAGGCAGGCGGCAGGAGCAGTCGCCAGTCATCAGATATCTGGAGTCAGACTGTGAACAACACCGGTATGTATCTCCATCTTCTCCCACCTGCTGTCTGCTGATTCCTCCACCTTGTAGCCTTGTTCTGACACCAAATCTTTCTTCATTTTCAATCTCTCCAGACCGCAGCATCAGGTACCGCCGACAGCACGGCGCAAGGGCTAAGGAGAGGTGGATTTGCGTCGTAACTGGAGACTGGTCAGTACTATCCTCATTCCAATTTCGCTTTCAGGGTTGGCTTTTCTCGTTTTCTGCTGTTTGCTATTCCCTGCTGGTCGTGTCACTGACAAGCCATTTCTCCTCTGTTCATTCTCCAGTGACGAGTGATCTATTAAATCTGATTGCTGCGTGCTGGACTGCTGGTGCCGGAGTGAGGTGCACCGTGAGCGGTGAGACGTTGTTTGGCAGACACCTCTCTGGTCGGCGCTTTTTGTCCCAGTCACGTCGCCCGGGCTCGACCTTCGGTCAGAATTTCCGATCTCAGAGTCAGACTTCAGACGGAAGCAGTGAGTGATGCGGAATAATTACTGCATCAATATCCATGTACATTTACTAATTCCACCTCGCCTTTGCTTTCAGGCTTTCAGCTTCTGTCGTCGCGCTTGCCAAACGTGACGGGGCTCTTATACGATTTTTCAGTGTGATATATTGTGACTTTGTGAGTATGTCGTCAATGCATATAGTGGCTACCCCGTCGTGTCCCGGTATCCTACTGTTGCTAATATGTCTAGGGGCCATTTCTATTCAGTCCAAACTTATGAGTCGACACCGCAAGTCCTCCGAGAATGAGGAGGGATCTACAAAGCGCGTGCGAACCTCGTCGTCTATGTATACTCCGTCGGAATCGTTCACAGCCTCGATCTCGGAGCTGGTGTCAATACGTCGGCTGTCTGCAGCGACAGCAGCAGCCGACGCAAGCACGCAACTTCGTGGGCGTCCTGCTCTGACACCTTTGGCGCGCACTCCTTCTTCTGTGTCGGCACCCAGAGCTGGTCGATTGTCGGGCTTTGACTCGGCAGCATCATCCACACCTCCGCAGCCGCCATTCACACCGCTACACCGTGCATGCGCACCACCACCTCCTGCGCTGCCGTCATCTGGTCCACGTCCATCCCCGCTGCCACAATCAACAATGCGGCGCCGTGCACACGCATCGTCCCCGTTGCTGCCACCGTCGCCAGCATCGTCCACACCTGTGCTCGCACCATCTTCACCTCACCCGCTACCGTCCGCATCACGTCTCGGAAGGCGCTCACCATTTCCACCTCCGCCACCGGCAACGGCAACGAGCGCATCATCTCCGCCACCGCCATCAGCACCGCGCCACCGTGCGCGCGTATCATCTCCGCCTCTGCCATCGTCAGGCACAGTAGACTCTCGTGCGCGTGCATCATCTCCGGCGCCGCTATCAACCTTGCACCGCCGTGCAGTCGCATCGCCCACGTCACTGCTGTCATCATTACGGCCCGGTATACGCACATCGTTACCACCTCAGCCGTCGCCATCCTCAGCACTTTCGTCTTCGTCTGCGGCAGGATCCCGTGCTCGCGCATTGCCACCACCAGCTGCACCGCTCTCATCTGCTCTGTGCCCCTCGCCTTCCTTCATCTCTGCACCAGCTTCGCTTGCGCGCGCATCATCTCGACCCTCTCCGCCGTCATCTGCGCTGGGATCTCGTGCGCGCGCATTGTCGCCTTCTCCGCCACAACCGTCTGCTGCGGTTCCGTGTGCGCTTGGGTCGCCTTCACCTCTCCCCCCTTCTGCATCGATACCCGCGCAGCCTCTTCCCGCTCGCGAGCAACGCATGCAAGCCTGCCTTGAGACCATCAAGCTCAATGGCTTCGACACCATCGGCGACTTTTTCATCGAATACCTGACCATTCAACATTGCCAATCAAGTGCGAGACTCTTTTGCCGAGAACGCAAGGCGCTCCCTGTCCTCGATCGATTGTGGAGCATAGCGGAGGCGCATGAGAGAGACTTTCTCCGGGATTGGGTGATCGGCCGAGCCAAAAGCATCGCTGATGACGAGCTTGCAAACCTTGACGATGACAAGATTGTCTCCGTAGACGTTCTCAACTGCACCAATGCGGATCTACAATCCTTGAACCTCAGCAGCATCATGACCACGACGAGAACAAAATGCCCACGCCTGCATAATCTCCTCTCTCACTGCTGCAATTCGAACGATTTCCAGCCTTCCCTCGTCCTTCTGCAGCTAAAGGCATGGAGAAATCGGAAATTCAATCGATTTCAAACGCTCGTTGGTCTGTGGGCATACGCCTCCGGTCTGCCAAAGCGAGTTTACACGGTCTTGAACGCTGCGGCCCTATCAATCTCCCACATGCAAACCACGCGTCACCTCCGCGAGCTGTCGACGTCCCGTTTGCTAGCGGTTCGTCAGTTAGTCAAGGACACGGATCCAGGGACTATCAACTTCATGGTCTGTCACGACAACTGCCAGTTCCCTGCGACCGCTGGAGACCAATCTGCGGCCAACCGAGACAACTATGTCAAGGTCACCAGTGGCTCAGTGTGGGAGCTGGATAGGGTGTATAAGGTCACGAGCACGGACATCAGGCGCATGGAGGGCACGAAGCTGAGCGCAGGGGATCTTGTCCGTCCCGGGAGCCACGAACACTGGACGCAGGTCCGACTGTCCCAGTTGGCCGGCGTCCTCAACCAAGTTGCCGCCGATGATCTGAGGCCGATCAAAGCTGCGTTCCGCCTCATCAGCGATCGCAGCACAGAATACACCATCGATGCGATCAACGCTCTCCCCTTGCGACGGTCAAAGAGACACGCTCTTCCTACAACACAGATCGACGAGGGCACTCTAGACGGCAACATTGACTATCTCGACTTCGTCTACGACAAGATGCTTCAACTCGAGCCTGCCTATTTCGACAACCGCATGTGCATCCATGGTGGTGATCTCGGCACCGTCAATCTTCTCTTGGGGGCGCAGAAGCTTCGATCCCACGCAGCCTCAGCGTATGATGGTTTGCGCTTCCTCGTTCTCGTTCCACACCTGTTTCATGCCAGGATGGCCGCGCTGCGAATGATATTCAGCGCTCATTGGCCATCCCTCCAACAGCTGGCGGTCAAGGTTCTCAAGCACAAGCGGGTCTCCAAGGACGTGAAGAACTTTCACGACTGTGAGCGTTTCGCGGATGCAGTTCGACAGGGACTTTTGCTCGGACTCCTTCTCAGTCAGCTGAAGATCCACGCTATCGATGAGCTCTCTATCAAGTCTTGGATCGACATATCGACTGCGATTGAGGACGTCAGCAAGCAGCTCATCCCCGCCAACATCGCGGAGGAGGAACAGACATCGAGGCGCAGTGTTCTGATGCTCGCCAGCGACCTTTGCGCGTTTGAGGAGTACCACGCTGCCAAGAGCGACGGTGACATTGGCCGTGTTCTTGACGTGCTCGATCACTGGACGGTGCAGTTCCAAGCGTCGTCGACAACGATGCACTACGGCAGGGCCCTCATCCGAGTGCAGGCCGGTCTGAAGCACGAGTGGTCTGCCGAGCTAAGAGAGATGGTGATTGGGAATTGGCTGGTGAATCCAAGTGGACGGGAAGGACACTGGAGAGAAGTGGATCATGTGCAGGAGGAGCACAATCGAATGGAGAAGGTTCAATACAGCTCCAGAGCCTTTCCAAAGCCCGACTTCATCGAGCAGGCGGTAAGCGCCAACATCCCAGCCTTTGCACCCATCCAACGCGCGGTTGAGGGTTTCTTCTCTGCTTCCAAACCTCCAACAGCACATTCTGCTGTGTCTCTAAAGGCCGATGTTCTCCTTGCGGCGCGACATGTGATGGATTGTTTCTCTGAGTCTGCCAATGTCGTCGAGCCAATGAACCTCACTGCGCAGGGATGGGAGCGGGTACATGACGCGATCCAAGTCCACAAGCGTCTCCGCCAAGCGCATCAAGGCGACACCCCGTTCCTCGAGACCAACGATGACGAGCTGTATGACGACCAAGAGCTTGCTCCAATCTGGACGAGAGATGAAGACGGAGAAGAGGGCCAAGAGGAAGGACATGGTGACTGAGTCAAGGTGCGTTTTCAATCCTTATTCCACTCCCCGCATCTACCTTCACTCTACAGGCTCAGTAATCAAGTCGCGTAGTCGTAGCATTGGAACGCTGACCCAGATACATTGTTTCCCCTTGTACACAAAAAGTTAGCCAATAACGGTGGTGCTCTTTGTTGGCATTGCCACGTTGACAAGCGGCAAGCGATCCATCACCTGCGCGGCACAGAACATGAGAGTATGATGTCCCCCTTTGACGACGGGGGCGCAGGCAGGTTCGGGGCTTGTGATGGGCCGAGAGGAAGAGGAACAGCAGCTATGGAGGAAAGGGGTGACGAAGTCGATGAGGGAAGCGAGTAGCTTCCGGAAGCTATGGGAGCAAGTGCTTCATGTGAGTGGTTCTCAGTCTCAGAATGAGAACCAAGTTGTCGGCGTCGTTGCTGACTCGCAACTCTGCTTGCATCCCGTCTCTCCTTCTTCACCTTCTGTTCCTCTGCCACAGCAAGAAGAGCAAGGGTGCGATGCCGCGTACGGATCAGGGCAAATGAGAGGTGAGGGCTCCCGAGCGCGCGATGCAAAGAACCCGCGCCAGACGTTCCGTACTGACGCCATCCTTTTGCGATCTCGGCTATCTTTGAGTCAGGGAATAGCATCGTGGGAAGAGCCATGGATCCCGAGGGGAGGGAGATGAAGGCTGTACGCCTCATGTCGACGAGTTTGGAAGCAACCTGGGCGGAGACACGTTTCGGTAAGTGTCGGACCTTTGCGGAAGGAGGTGAGGGAGGGGGAAGAAGCTTATTGTTGACCGTCCACTCTCTCTGTGACCCTTCCAACGCCCAACAGCTTCCACAGCTCCCGCAATGCTCGTCTAGGACGTCCGGCGCTTGAAAAAATGTGACAAGCCATCGTCGCAAGCATGTCTTTGTAGAGGTGAAGTCGGAAAACGCTGTTTGCAGTCTGGCGCGTCTCTGCTCCGCCTCCAGGTGAGCCTTAGTCTTCCCATGAGCTGGTCCTGCCGAACGACGTTGCTGACGCTCTTCTGCTTGTCTTTCCTGTGGTTCGCCGTCGGTAAAGCACCACGCGGGGAGCAAGACGAGTCCTAGGGCACGTGCTCCTTTGGAACGACCCGCTCGGCCTACACGTTGGACAACGGTTTCAATGGTGAGCTGCTGTGTCGGTTTTACCGGCAAACCGAATTGTACCACTCGCTGAATAGAACCTACGTCTATTCCCATCCCAAATACGTCGGTAGCAACTATGATCTTCAATGCACCGGCACGCAGAGAGGGAAGGATGCCTGTTGCAGTGGTTTCGTCCGTACGTGAGTGATAGCTGACGACTCTTCGCACCATGCGAGTACCGCTGCCGGGATGACCATAAACACGTTCTATTGCAGCAGATAAGAACTCGGCAACGTCCACAGTCTGTGCCCGGCTGTTGACGAAGACGATGGCTTGTGGAATGTCGTCTGCCGACTCCAGGAGGCCGCCGTTTCGATCTTGGAGCAAAAAAAGGAGATCCTTGATGGATGCCACTGGAAATGCAAACGATGCACAATCAATGCTCAAGGTAGGTCGATCAAGTGGCCGTCGGTCCACCTTCAACGTTGTTTTGTCGAACCGGAGCGTGGCATAGACGCTAGCGCACACCTCAGCGGAAAACGTCGCAGACACCGCTGCTATAGGCGCATGGGCAAACATCACGCGCAGATTGCCAAGGTCGGAGAAGTCCATCCGGAATCCGCTTGAGCCCCATGTGTGGATACAGTGAGCTTCGTCGACGGCAATATACGAAATCTTTTTGTCGAGTTGTCCAGATCGATACAGAGCAAGCCAAGTGGAGTTGTTGAGCAGTAGTTCTGGAGAAGAAAATACCAGTTTGTATTGACCTTTGGCGATCCGGGACAGAAGTGTGGGATCTTTCTGCAGACTTTGACCCGTCATCGCGGCTGCGGGTATCCCGAGCGCGTTTGCGGTGGCAGCTTGGTCCATGATGAGTGAAATGAGGGGAGAGACAATCACGCCGAAGCATGAGTCGTCCAGAAAGAGTGCTGGCGCCTGGAAGACCAGACTTTTGCCAGATCCTGTTCCCGCCGAGAGGAGCAGATCTCTGCCGCGAAGGATTGCAACGATGTCCTCGACTTGTCAGTCGTATGCTTGATGTTTGAACACCTCAAAGCATCTTTGCTTGACATATTGGGCGCCAGGAATCGGCATTTTGCTTGATATAGTGGTGGTGGCGTGTCTATAGGAGAGGATTGCTCTTAGTGTACTAATGAGTATGTTCCCAGCCCCTCGGTGCGGAGGTCAAAGACTGTCAAAGTTCGGGCGACCGGTCCGTAACTGGCGAATGAAATTCAGAAGCACGTGAGCGCGGGGTTGGGGCTGGGTACGAGCCTACCCTATAGCGAGCTTTGCTCTTCCCCCTCTCTGCTGCTGCTTTGGACCTCTTTCTATCTCCCACTGGTTCTGTTAATAATACCTGCACCGAATGAACAAAATCACACCGTCTTCGAGCTTCCAAAGCGATCGCGCTCATCAGAGCCCCTTGCTTGCGAATCGCTTCCGTGAGCGGGTAGCTCCTCGTCAAGACTTCAAGCTCCTCCAGATCCGACGTCGAGGGGAACGTGCGTGACGTTACTGCCGACTGACCTGTGTGAGCGCGACGCTGACCAATTCCGTGGGCGATTATCGAACGATGTTGATTGTTGACGCGTTGACGACGGGGAGTTGTGCTTGCGGCCGGCCTCCTCTACGGCGGGTTGGGTGGTGGTGTTCTGAAATCTGAGCAAGAAAAGGTCCCCGTCGGCGTCGCCTTCGTTTAAGTCCCTGCATCATATTACAGCTTAATATGTATATCTGCAAGTTAATAGTCAATCTGAGAAGCGATGTGTGTGAAGCAGTAGTCGTAGTTAGTAGACGCAAAATGTGGATCTGATAACGGGTTTGTGGCTGTGATCGTCGTTATATTTTGTTGATCGCAGAAGTAGGGGCGGAGTATCATTGTACAAGGTAGAGATGAGTGTCAGCCACCAAAGTAAAAGAGAGGCTCAGAGGGAGCGAGGGAGGGAGCTATATATGATTTACGGGACCACGCACGGTCGGCGATCAGCAGACCTGGTGAACGGTGAACTGTGAAAAGGCGCTGAGGGCGGGTCGAACAGGAAAGTGTGAGCAAAGGCAGGGCAGCGAGGTCAACATGTATGGCCACAATGCCTGACGCGCTGCGGACGTCGACGAGAGAGGTCAGCGGTCAGCTCAAGGCGGGCGGCGAGGGCGTATGAAAGGGCTGTCCGAATGAATCTACTACTCGCACTATGTACTATCGTACTGATGGCCATCTGGAAATGCAGGTACCCGATATCGAACCGTCCACGCTCGACACCGATGTCGGTCTCTTCGACGCGTCAATATGTCAATGCTTCAACCATCCATCAGCGCATCAGCACTCAGCAGGAACGCTCAGCAGGAACATGGAGCTTGACCACACCGCACCTTACCTTCTTGCGAGCATCGAGCATCGAGCAGCGACGCGGAAGACAACCACACCGTCGTTCGTCGTTTGGCCAGCGCAGGGGATCTCATTTCGCGTCGCGCCCAGAAGGAGCCTCACGTGATCGCGTCGGCGTTCCTCAGCTCGGAGCGTTTTTAGGCGCCCATCGCCTCATCAGCGATTCCAGGACAAACAGCAACACTTCCAGCCTCCAGGGGGTTCGGTCCCACATTCATTATTCATTCATCTCGCCCGACTTCATTCTTGCTCCTCCCTCGCCTTGGTCCGCTCTTCTGCGTCTTGCTCGCGGGCTCGAGCTTCTGTAGGTGTATATAAGGCGCAAACGGGACTGGGTTCTCCACGCTAAGGGCCGCCTTCCGACACACTCCTGAAAGCCCAGCTTCCATCTTCGCCAGACGGGCGCTCTGCCTCGAAAGCAAGGGCGGATCTGCTTGGATAGCAGAAACGAAGCGCAGTCAAGAAGTAGCGGCCGGGTCGGCAACTTTCCTTACCTCACCTCCTCAGGAGTCGCCATTCCAGCCTCTCCACAAGCAAGAATCACGACAGCTCTGGCATTCAGCAACAGAATATCGAAGCTCTCATCCAATGGCCGGAAGCAGCTCCAGAGCTCGAGAAGGACAACTGGCGGCGCCCTCAGAGAGGGAACTCTCCGCGCAGCACCGGACTCGACATCCCTCTAGGTCCACGGAGCTAAGCTCAGCAAGCACCGCCAGCCGCTCGGTAGCTACCGACCTTGATGCGGAATCTGGATTTGGGAATGGGAATGGGAACGGGGACGGTAACGATGGCGCTCCGACGTCAAGCCTGACGCAGAGGAATAACAGAAGGCGGAACAAGTATCGTTATGCTGTACTCTATTCTGCGGTGAGTCAGCCATCTTCTCGTCTAGATCTCGTCTACTGGCTAAACATCATCTTGGTATATCTTTTGCAGATTTTCTGCATTGCTTTCGCCATCTCATTGGACGGCAATACCGGCTACCTGTATCTCAATTGGGCGTGCTCTGAGTTCGGCGCCCTGTCTGCGTTCAGTACCGTTTCCATCGTCCAGCAACTTACGATGGCCATCGCTAAACCGTAAGTGTGACAAGCTTCCGATCTGGAATGTCCATGCACTGATGTTCGAACCCCAACTCTTGTCTCCTCCGGCTCCGGTCTTCCTCGCATCGCTATCAGTCCCCTTGCGAAGATCAGCGATGTCTTTGGACGAGCACAAGCATATACCTTCAGTTTGCTCCTTTACATGTGCGGCTACCTCATCGTCACCTTCTCCGCATCTCTTCGGTCCTTACTATGCGGCCTCATGCTCGTCTCCGCCGGGATAACGGGTCTTCAAACATTGCAAAGCATCATCGTCGCAGATACTACGGCTCCACGTTATCGAGGCCTCGTCATCGGACTGTGCAACTTGCCCTTCCTCATCAACTTCCTGCTTGCAGGGCCACTGGTCGATCTCGTCCTCCGGAACGGCACTTGGAGACTGGGCTATGGGATGTGGGTTATCGCCATGCCCATTGCGGCTGCACCTTTGCTCGTCACCCTCACTATTGGACAAAGACATGCTCGACGTGCAGGCTTACGGCATCGTGTGTTGGACGAAAGCCAAAATCTTGGTCATACGATGCGCATACTTGCAACCGAGCTTGACGTGTTTGGCATTGTGCTCTTCAGTCTGTCCTTTGCACTCATGCTGCTACCGATCACTTTGAGGGGCCACGGTAGTTCCGTTGACACAGGTACGTTCTCGCCTCCCCCCCCCCATGGAGATGCGCTGAAAACCGACCTTTTGCCTTGGATTTTCCTTCCACTCTTTTCTCTAAACAGGTGTTGCCAAACTGCTGTTCATTCTCGGTCTGGTCCTTGTGGCCGCATTCATTCGATGGGAGGCCTTCGTGCGCGAACCACTACTTCCGCTCCGCTTTTTCACCAACAAGACTGTGGTTCTGGTTTGCCTCATCGGCATTGCGGACTTCGGCTCTTTCTTCTTGAGCTGGTCATACCTGAGCAGCTTCGTTCAGATTGTCAAGGGATGGGACCAGACGCAGGTGAGCGAAGAGTTTCGGCTTCCTGATATTGCTTCAAATCATTTCGGTCCTGATTCCTGCTTCTACAGACGGGCTGGTTTGCATCGACTCAAAATGTCACGAGTACAGCACAAGGCATCTTCGTCGGCTTGATCATGGCCAGGAATCGTCGCTTCAAAAGCATTCTGGTGTGGGGGGTGGTGATAAGACTGATCGGCGTCTCACTCAGTGAGTGTTCAGCCCAAAATCTTGCACCTGCAACTGTGCACTCATGCTCATGGCTCATTCTCCCGCGACACACAGTGATCAAGTATCGCAACGCCGACGACCCAACAATCGTTTTGGTACTCTGTCAGCTCTTGCAGGGCATTGGTGGCGGCTCCATCGCCATCGTGATGCAAGTGGCCGTTCAGATTGCAGTACAGCGTAAAGATGTTGCGGCGGTCACCGCTCTCGAGCTTCTCACTGCGGAGATCGGAGCTGCCATAGGCTCCGCATTGGCTGGCATGTTGTTTGCCGGTGATCTGCCAAAGCAGTTGGCGCTTGCACTGGTGAGTCGATGAAATGCCGCGGTACATGCAGGCATCTGGAAGCTGATGAACTGGTGCCCGCCTCCTCAGCCTCAACTACCAACCGAGGAACGAAATTCCATTTACAGCAGTCTTCAAGTAGCTCTCTCCTATCCGATGGGCTCCCCCATCCGGAATGGAATCAGCGAAGCATGGGTACAGACGATGCGGTTGCTCTGCATCACCGCCACTCTATTTCTGCTCCCTGCCCTCTTCTTCGCTCTGGCGCTTCCGAATCTGACGCTGCCCGAAAGGCACATTCATCGCCGTCACTCATCATCCAAACCAAAGGGGCGATTCGGCAGCGTGTCCAGGCGGAGACGAGTCGCGTCGGCGCCATCGGACAGCCAACCTTCGCTCCATCGCGCAGATGATAGCGGTAAGCTATCCGTCTCTGGTCGACGGCAACGGGCGGGTCCTTCACTTGAAGGGAGCGGTTTGAATGAGAGGAATCAGGGGACGGGAAGTGTTCGCAGCTATCATGCGGCTACGAATGGCTGGGACAGCGATCAGTCGCAGGACGGGCAACATGACCGCCCACAAAATTTGGTGTCTAGACCACCTCGGTACTCGCTATCGTCCGACACGGGTTATTCTGACATCGACTCCGAAGGTCATGGAAACTCGACGGGTGAGCGCAACTGGGCCTTCCTTATCATTGACCGACCTTTTTGTGGGATTTGATGTGCTCATTATCTCTCTCTCTCTTCAGATACAGATGCGGAACATACCGACGCTGAAAGGGCGAACGAGTTGGAAGGCGAATCATTACTGCGGACACCCAGAGCGGCTTAGGGCGGGAAAAAAAGGGGGGGAAGGTCAGCGGGTCGCTGGGCGGGGAGGCTGCTTTATCTCTGCAAGGTCATGGTCAAACGCGAACTCTATACATCCACAGAACCGTACATACAATCAACAATGCTCCATTATACCGCCTCCTTGATCCTCGTTGGTCCTCCCTTTCTCCGCTTGACAGACAGACAGACAGACAGACAGAAAGTTGGTGTTGAGAAAATCGCGTCGCGTCGCGTCGATGCGAAGCGAAGCGGAGCGCGTCCGGAGCAAGCCAACACTTTTTGAGGTTCCCCCCATTTCGCTCGTCCTTCCGCCATTCCACCAACTACAAACCTCACACTTGTCGCACGCGATCGACCAGGATGGAGGCCACACCAATGATCAACTCGTCCATGCTTCCCTCGTTCCGGGGCAAGACCGTCAGAGTTGTGGGCAAGGTCGAAAAGGTGAGAGAAAAACACTCCTGATGAATGACGCTCTCGGGGGACAGAAAGCTGACTTCCGGTTTGTTCACAGGTCGTAGACACCCTACTACTTCTGCAGACTTCGGACCTCGGCGTCATCGAAGTTCACCTGTGAGTTTTTGCAAGTTGCTGTCGGATCCTTCGAGGAGTGTTGGTGCTGTGCTGAATCGAACCGAACTCTCCTCGCTCGTGCGCCGTCCTTTCCGCGTCGTCCTGATCGCACAGCTCCCTGGTGAGTACCAGCAAAGCTGCTGTAAGCGCCTCCTCGCAACATACTGACTTGACCCGCTATCCTCTCTCCCCGCACCCCGCGCGTGCGCGTCTTCCGTAGGACACGGTAGTATCTGCCAACACCTACATCGAGGTCATCGGCAAGGTCAGCGACTCAGGCGACCAACTGCGCGAGTTCACTACGGTACAATTCGGGGAATCGCTCGATCTGAACTTGGTCGAGCAAGCTGTACAAGTATCGGCCAAGTATCCGGAGATCTTTTCAGCGGGTGGCGAGGGGGAGTCGTGAAATTTCCATCTTTGCTCGTGTTTTCTGCTTTGGCCCAACACGACCCAGGCTGCTCCCCGAAGAAAGTGTGCACGGCGAACGGGAGGACAAGATGGAGTGGTGCTGCATAGCATTGCGATGGGATTCTGATTATATGCACATTGCTGCCGTGGTTCCAGCGAGGGGAAGATAGGGAAATTCACGATGCGCCAGGCTTAGGCGCATCACCCGTAAACCTGAGCCACGTCCTGTGGAATCGCATCGCCCAACCCTGAACTGTGTCAGGGGCCGGTCTGACATCGAGGTAGAAGGCCAGATTCTGTACGGGCCCGCCTGTCGGAGACGTGCGCGCGGCTACAATGGGTCGACCTGTGTAGAAGTCGATGATGTAGCGCACTTGATTCCCACATCGGTCGACGATCCAGTCGTGGCGATCGAAAGGTGCCGAATATCTGAGTCGGGGGAGCGGTAACATTGAGGGTTGAGCGGCTTCTCAGAACGCGGCGCAGAGAGTCCATCATCCTCGATCAGAGCCCGAGTGAGACTCACCCTAATAACGTCCGTCCCCATGCTCGCCATGTAAGCTGATGCGGCTTGCCAGTGAAGCTAACCAGCTTGAGCCCCCCACACTCCTCCGCAGGCTCCTTCCGCCGCCGCTGCCCTTCTTCTCCCACGCCGGACCCAAGCCATCCCCGTTCCCAGGCGATAATTTCCTGCCATGCCCGTTCGTTGACAGCGTTGTGGATCGAGACAACGATGGGCATGTCGTCTGCCGATGGGTTGTGGTTCTTGCGGGCCATGGCCGAGTAGAATTGGGCTGGAGATGGGTAGACCCAGTTGCTTCCTTGGGCCTGCGCCTGCGCTGCAATCCCCTCACTTGAGCCAGACGCATCTGCTGCTGCTGATGACGAAGGCACAGGCGGTGTCGACTTCGGGGCGGCACCATCGCCCTCCCCGCCGTTGTACCCGCTGTCGCCAGCACGAGGGATCGAGGAGACCTCGCGCGACTTCGACAAGGCCGCCGCTCGCTGCGCTTCTACCGCTGCCCGTCGTCCCCCCGCCGCAGAGGTTTCCCCAACTTTGCCCGGCAGCGCGGCGATCACGAGCTGTGGCGGCTGCGGCTCCTTCTGTCGCTGGGTGTCGAGCCATGCCTGCCGCGTGCTTTCGTCGACGGGACAGGTGTCCCCCGAGGTCACGCCCGGTGGGAGCGGGTGCGGCGCCACCGCTGCGGGTGCCTCTGCCTTCCGCTTGCCGTCCCCGCTGCTGCCTGTTGAGAATGGCCACATCTTCCTGTTACTCCAGTCTGAACGTCGATGTGGACAGCAGCTGACAAAAGGGAAGCGGCCCAAATTTTTAGACAAGACCATTTCCACGTGGCTTCAGATCTGACCAAAGGTCCGCAAGAGGGATGAGATATGAAGGGGAGGGGGGGGGGGGGGGGGTATGATTACGATTCAGTCAACGCGGATGCGTTCGATAGATGGGATCAGGGCATCAAAGCTTTCCATCGCGCTGCGATAGAGCTCAATCTGGCCGTCGGCAAGCGTCCCTAGGAGTTCCTTCATCTCCTGAGCCTTCGCCATGTTGAAGATATCGGCCTCCCGGACCATCTCCGCGTTGAAGGCGATGGAGGTGTCGTGCGCCGTCGTGACTGCTTCTTGCAGCTAATTTGCATAAGAAGGAAAGCGGTGGTCAGCGGTAGCGCACCTTTCAAGAAGCATTAAGAATCCGACGTACCTCTTGAATGCGTCCGTCCAGCCTTTGCATTCGTTCCACCCTCGTCCGCTCCTCATCCACGCCTCGCAGACTGTCCACTCGATCTCTCAGAAATCCAGTGATTCCACTTCGTACACCTCCTTGGCCATGCCCAGCACCGTACGGACTTGCCAGGGACGCGAGTCGGTCTCGCTCGGCGACAACGCCAGACAGATAGTCGACCAGTTCCTCAAAGTCGATCTGTTTCTGATCGCGTAGTTTGAGGACCGCCTTATGTGATGCTGTGTAGCCAAGCATGGAGTGCATTTGCGACAGCATCGTATCCGTTGATCTCTCGCTCTGAGAAATCAAGAGGCTTGATGGGTCAGATGGCAATACCTAACATGTATGCATGTAGCCGAGAACTCACCACATTCCGTTGAAGCTTTGCAAATTCGAGCAGAGTGTTTGCGAAGCGGTTGAGGGGATCGGTAATGCCACTTTCCAGTGAGCCAAGACCCTCGAAGGCGGCGGCAAGTTCCTCGTAGTCCGAGGCCAAATCTTCGGGCACAGCGCCAAGAGATGGAGCATATACGTCGTTGAGGGTCAGAGCTGGGCGCACGGTCAGTAAGGGCGTCAATGAAACATGCCTTTTTTTGGGAGGGGGATGACACGAAGGTCATTGGGCACTATGGCCGGAGGTTGAGAGTTGTAAGTGAGGGGGTAAGGGGGCGAAATCAGTGTCTACTCACCCGAAACACGCGTACGTTTTCTCAATGTGACTCTCTCCGTATTTGCCATGGCCTCTTCGAAACGATCTAAACCTTCTCGCATCTCGAGGAAACGTTCGTCTGGCTTGCGTACTTTGGCAAAGCTGTTGAGTAGTGTATCTGAGATGGAATCCAGAATGCCGCCTGTTGGGCCGACCTCGGAGGATACTTTAGAAGCATGAACATGCATATCGACGTGCTGTGATGAGGCATCCAATGTCAGCGCACAAGGCAGCATGTATTCAAAATAAGGATCATTCGGTTGCTCACCCATTCTGTAGATTCGAGGAATGCAGCGAGGAGCTGACTTCGTTGAAGTGTAGGATGCCTGCACACTCGTTCGAGGAACGTTTGCAATCTGTGCGCCAGGCAGAGCGAGAGGGCAGGGTTGTGTGATCAGCTGAGAGTAGAAACGGGTGTGGCGAGAGCTTTCGACGTACTCTTCTCTCCTCTTTTCGATAAATTCATTGCTGAACCGCTCGCCAGTCAGGTAATCTGCAGAGTCAAGCGAAGGTTAGGGGTCATGTCTGTGAAGCAGGGTCCGCATCAGACCGTCACAACAACGCACCAAGTCGATGTTTGTCCGGTATAGGGGCGACTACACAGGCCGGGAAGTCCTTGACAAGATTATCCCGTAGGAAGACAAAGTCCTGGAACCGCCTCCGGGTCGATACCCGCGTTCTGTTGAAGTGGGCGAGATTCGTCTGAGGAAGGCGCGCAGCTCGGAGGTCAGCTCAAGTACGAGAATGAGCAGGAGCTAGACGCGAGGGCGACACTCACCTCGGCTCGGATCCCGTAGCTGATGAACATCTCCTTGGTCCCCTCGAGCTCGCGGCGCGTGTCGGTGACCCGAACGAGGAGGTAACCTTCCCACGTCAGAGGCTCGGACTCAGACGCTCGCATGAGGACGGCTCCTCCTCCCGCCATGCTGCTGCTGCCATTGCCGTTGCCGTTGCCGTTGCTCTTGCTCGTGGTTGCGGATGGCCCTGCCCCGACGTCGGACACTGAGTATTCCATTGTTGTATGCGGCCCAGTCGATAGTGGGAGCTCCCCGTACGCAACCTTGAACCTGTGCGTACAGCCTGGGGAGCCTGACCCTCGGCCATCGTCGCCTCATCACCATGATGCTGCGAGCCACGTGATGTCTATCGGGATCGACGACGCGTACCTCGCACACGGGCGCGGACGACATCGACGCGGTCGCCTGCTTGGTGACAAGCCAGCAAGACCAACACACCGAGAACAACACTCGCCCGGAGTTGGGACTTTGGGACGCGATGAGCTCGCCGCCCGAGAACAGCATCGCAGCCTCGGCCTCGTCGCCCGCACCGGGTGTTGGGGATGCTGCACTCGCGGATAGTGCAGACATCGGCAACCTCGTTCATGGCGAACAAGGTGCCCATGCCTCCCACTACGATGTCCTTGAGGAGGAAAAGGATGAACTGCAAGACCATGCCCATGTACATCTGGACGGGGTCGATGCCCCAGACCCTGCCGCCATAGACGGTCATCCCGAAGAAGATCAGCTGGCGGGTCTCGACGTCACCAATGCCACCCGCGAACAGCTGGCCGCATTTGCAGCGCAATTCTCAGCTGCCCTCGTCGGTACCTTGCCAGATCAGCTCGCGTCGTCCTCCGCCGGTTTCGATGTGCCGGCCGACACAGCACCCGTGATGACCGAAGGCCTCAGCTCCGCTGCATTCTCCATGGAATTCGCTCGCGCATCCGCGGCCGATCCTGCATACAATGTGCTCACGACAAATGGGCACGGCGAGAGTGCCAGCGGAAGCAACGGAATCTCACATGTCGGCTCGTCCGCTTCGGTTCTTCAACCACCCTCGCCGCCGCCCGGACCAGGTGTTGAAATGGCCGGAAACGATTTCATGAACAGTGCTTCAGCGGGACGCGATGACAATGCAGCGGAGCCCACAGACGGAACTGCAGGCGAAGCGCCGAAGAAGAAGCGAAGAACGAACAAACCGAGGGCACGACGTCCCAAATCAGGCGAACAGACGGACACCCCGAAAAAGCCTCGCAAACCAAGACGCGAAAAGTATTCGAACGTCACCGCCACGATTGAGGATGATACGAAAACGCTCGAAGGCATCGGAAGGATGTGGGCCGAAAATGAGGACAAGAAGAAGCTGGTAAGTGTATATGCAGCCATTCAGCTGACACTTCTGCACTCTGTTCCGTCTTGTTCTCACGCTCTTTATGCTACGAATGGTACAGGTCCCCTTGACGGAGCTCTTCACCCGCGTCTGGCTCCAAGACAGATACATGCTTGTGGACGGTGCAGAAATCAGCCGGAAAAAGGTCTTAGATAGCTATCAGCAGGATTGCGAAAAGTACGGGGTAACAGGCGTCAATGACTCCGCTCTCGGTCGTGCCGTCCGAGCTGAGTTTCCTTACGTCGGCACTCGTCGTCTCGGAAAGCGAGGCGAGAGTCAATACTTTTGTCAGTTCCCTGCTCGCCAATATCGAATCGATCAGGAACTATTCAGCTGACAATTTCTGCGTTATTCACACAGACACTGGCCTGCATCCCAGAGATACACCTCTGCCCGAGTCATTGGCAGCGACCTCTGAACAAGCTGCACCTGAAGCCTCCTCGAGTCGCTGGTGGCAAGCTACCGGTAAAAAGGTTGCACGCGAGACAAGGTCGCGACGCTCGTCAGAGAACCTTCGATCGTTGGCTCCACCGCCAGCTGCATACTCGTACGTACTGCATTTGAGCTCGAATTGCGTTTCCAGGCTGATTCTGATCCACCGCTGCTCTTCGCAGAACGAATCCCCCTCAATCGATTGCTGTGAAACCATCAGGGATTCCATATGCTGTCTCCAGCGCCAGATCGGCAGCATCTAGCTCCAGTGCACCCGAGCAATGGGCTTCGCCTTCGTCGTCTAGCGCCAATGTTGCATACTCTATGGCCCCTACGAGGTCACTGCGCAGCGGAATGGCCGCCTCGGCCGCTTCTTCGAATATCAGGACCCACATTGCTGATGACGAAGCAGATAGCGACGTCGCTGCAATGCCTCCTCCGCCTCCGCCTCCGCTTACGTCTGCACCATCCGTGGCTTTGGAGTCGAACAGTGATCTCCCTGCACCTGATCCAGCAGCCGAACACAGAGACGCATCTCATACAGATCGGGAGATCATCTCAGAAGGTGAATACTGTCTCGCTATCTATGTGTTCATACATGTTGTATCTCAATGTGCTGATCTACTCTCACAGATTTGGTAGATTCGACGGATCTAGAAGGACCCTCCGACGTTGCCGCGTCTGCCCTTTTCATGTTGAATCAGGGCGTCATGCCTGTGTCGCAATCAACCCACTACACGACAAATGCCGACACGGAGGAGGATGCACCTCCCTTGCTAGACCATCCTCGCGCCTCCATCCGACGCACCCAACCAGGCCTGGTCGCAAAGCGTGCTACGACGAGTGCAAGGGCTGCGCCTCAGGATCGACCCGAGTTCCCGGTGAACGAGTCGATATTTGCACCCCGTAAGCGAGACCCGAACGCCCCTCCGCGCAAACCTCGCAAGCCTAGCGTCAGGAAAAAGAAGGGCAAGGGCAAAGGCAAGGAGGGCACAGATGGCGATGGTGATGGTAATGGTGATCAGGATGCTGGACCTTCCGCGCACAATGACGATGTAAGCGGATCGAAGGAGGCTCAACTGCAGGTCGATGCAGACGTGATACAACACTCGGCCGATGTTGCGATGGCCCTTTCGACGGCCCATGGACTCGAGTCTCAAGCGGCCGCGACGGACGGTAGCACTGAAGATGCCGTGATGATGGAAATGAATGCGATCGATCCCGCTCTACAGTCCACCACCAGTCATTCTCCTTTCGAACATGCTGAAGCTGGGCAAGAGGGAAGCGCCTCCTCGATCCAGTAGTGATCATGCTGGGCTTTCAGCAATGTATACTCATGTAAATACTGCTTCAATTGCAATGGTTGCGAATACGTCAAAGAGAATAAGGTCTGCTCCGCGTGTGAAGCTCGGGAGGCAAGGGCGACGTGACGTATGAGGAACAATCTCGGGCTTGGGGTGAGATAGGAGGGTCGGGTGGTGTCGTACTGGTAAAAGGAACGTCTCCAGTCGAGGAGAGGGAGTTAATGTTGTACGCTTCGCATGTCAGGCCCTCATGGCTCATGCACGACGACTGCTCTTCAGTCGCATCTCTGTGCCGAACACCTTGCACTTGATCTCGCCCAGCGACGCAGGCGCTTTGCCCGTGGGTGCCATCCGGAACGCATACACGGCCAGGTCGACAATCGGATTGAGGCTGACGTCGTCCTGCGCAGTCAGCAGCTTTGGTTCCCTCTGGGCCTTCTTCGTCCTGCCCCGGTGGGGGTGGGGGTCGTCGGCCAAAGAAGGTGTCAACGATGGGCGTCGTCCATGGTCCGGATCGTCAATGGCGGCGCCGAAGATGTGGACGAGTCGCTCTCGAAGCTTGCGTTGAGCCTTGACGTCTCGACGGTGCTTGGCCGGATCAAAGTCGGGGAAGAAGGCAGCCTGCTCCAAGGCCCAGCGAAATCTCAAACGTCAGTATTTGTTGGCTTTCAGTTACGACACAGAGAGTTCGTTTTGAGGGCTCACCCCATTCTCCGCCGCGACAATTATGGGCACCTTGCACTCAAAGCTGGCATCCTCGTCTTGCATGATCAAAGCAAACCACCACTCGTAAACGAGATGCGTCCCTTCTTCGTCTGCGCACGGCGCGCAAAAGTTGTCTGTGTCCGGAAGCCTGTGATTTCCCAGAGCACTGGGTGAGCGCACACTCGCGACAAGACAAATCATATCTGAAGTGATCACTCACGTAGTGTTGCAACCCTTGCATCGTGCCTTGACCCATCGAGAGAGATCGCGCGGGATGGTATCCACGATACGCCCTCGAACGTGATGCTTGGCATCAATTCCAACTCCTTCGGCAATGTCACGCATCTTGGTGACCTTCTTCTTCTTCAAGCGGCAGGACATAACTTCATCTGCCCGCTGTTGCGCCAGCTGCTTCCTGAGCTCGACAGTGTCCTCCTCGTGGTCTTCTTCGTCACTGGTCCACAGGTCGGAATCGTGCTCCTCGTAGATGGGAATTTGGTTCAGCGGAGTCGAGGTCAGCGGTTGGGCCGCAGGAGTGCCTAACTGGGAGGCCGAGGGATGTGATGCTGCAAATAGATTGACCCAAAACTCAGCATTGCTGTCGCTTTATCTCAATGTTGGGACATAATGGGACGAAAGAAAAGACTCACAAGGTGGTGCGCGAGGCTGCTGACCCGGTGGGGGCAGGGAGTACAGCACACTGGGCGTCCCATTGGTTGACCCTGAGCAGTTACTACTCCTTTCATCTCTTTTCGGAGTGTCCTCTTCCTTGAGCAGAGCCAGAGTCGGTGGAAGAGGAAGAGGAAGAGGGGACGAGAAAGCCGGCGCAGAAGCACTGAGGGAGCTGACAGAACTGTGCTGGGTCGAATGAGAGTTCGTACTGTCGGAGAGGGGCAACGAGCTTGGCATTTCTCGCGCTTTGCCCTTGTCGACTCGAGCGGAGATCGGCTCGTTCTGATCAGATGGACCGCCAACGTTCTGTCCAGCTGCATTACTCTGCTGGGAAGCATGATCTTGTGAGAGGCTGCGTCGTGCAGCTCGGATCTGAGCGGCTTTTTCGGTTAGGGCACGCATGCGCCGAGCCTGACTTGCTTCCACACTCTTCTCGTCGTCTTGCATCGCCCTCATATCTTGAGAGGGGCGCTCTGAGGCTGTTTGATTAGCCGCCGCGCTCGAGATATCCTTCTTGACATCCGTATTATTCTGCTGCGCCGGTACCTCCGACTTCGTGCTCACATCGGTGCGAGTTGTCGAGGTGGTGAGGCTTTCCGGATGTTGACCGTTGCCCGACGCTCCAGCGGCCGGCGCCTCCACCTCCTCCTTCACCCTCTCAGCACTTTCACCGCTCTCCGGCCAAGCCAGCGCGCGGTCCATTTCAAGCTCTTCTGCTGCTTTATCCTTCCGTCTACAGACCAGAGATCAGTCAAGCATTCTTCAAAGTAAGACGTGCACAGGTAGCGACTCACTTTAGAAGGGACTCGAGAAGCGGGTCAGACTTCTTCAGCTTCTGGATCTGCCACTTGTTCTCCTTGAAGTCTCGTTGCGTCCGAATCCCGCCCATCGAGCCTTCGAGCATCTCCAGGGCAGAGCGTTTGCATCGCAAATTCCGAAGATGGACGAAATGCCCTGGCTGAAGCGCCAAGGCGGCGTTCACCTGCTCGTCCCAAAGAGTGATCTTCAGGACGGAACCACCGCCGTTGTCACCCCGTTGCTCTGCCAAGCGTTCGATATCGTCTTCGTTCCAGCCAATGTCCTTGTTGTTGATGGCCTGAAGCTGTGGATGGGTCGTCCAGTCGGTTATGTATATCTCCGGCCGCTCACTCGAGGCAAAGACGCGTACGACCTCGGCGACGCAATGATAGAAAGAGTCTTCCTGGAGCTGATCCAATGTGATGGTCCGCCTGAGGTTTTGGTTGACTGTTGCTGCAATTCCCTCTGTTGCAGCTCCTCCGGCACTCGTTCCTTCTCCTTGCTGTCCAAGATAGGTCTCAGCATACCATTTGGACAGCTCGGTCAAGTGATCACGCTCTTGTCGGTGCACAATGAGACCGGCGACCTGCTTGTACTGGCCATTGGGAGCGTGAGTGCACCAATTCATCTTCTCTTTGAAAACGGTGCCGGTTAGCTTGCCGTTGAAGTGGCCCATTCGCACTTGTCGGACCAGAATGACCATGCCTTCGGAAATGTGAGCAGGTAGCTGGTCGCTCGATTTGGCGAAGAGATTGATCGATATGCGGTCTTCCGCGGTGTAGCACCATGGGTCGACAATGTTGATGTTCATGTTGTAATCTGCGAGGGCATGCAGTCTGGTCAGCATACAGGACTGCGTATACATGCTATTCGTGGAAACTTACCGCCAGTGCCGTAGTGTGCCTTCGTCGGAAGACGATAGGAAACAACGACACCAATGAAGTTCGCAGCTCGGCTTTCCTTCAGGACAGGAAGCGGAGTGTACAATGTCTGGGATAAGGAGTTGAGTCAGTACCGATATGCGTGAAGAACAAACATCCTGTTGACGCATATAACTTACTGCAGCCAATGAGAAGGGCTTCATTTTATCCTTTGATTTGCGACGTGCTCCAGCGAACTTGCTGGGAGCATTAGCAGTACTTGACGAACCTACTGCGCCAGGAGCAGATACTCTTTGTTGGAAGCCCGGTTTTTGCTGTCCAGCCTCCTTTGGTTCTGCCAAACTTGAAGTGGACGCCCGAGCACTTTGAAGCTGAGGTCGAGGAGCCACAGGGGCTGTGGTAGTTCGTGCCTCAGCTCGTGCCTTGTCAGAGGGCGGAGCCGGTTGGACCTGGATGGGTTTCCGATCTTGCGGCTCTGGCTCTGGGGTGTTCAGCCAGGAAGCCGCCTCACTACCTGCTGAAATTTCACGTTGATGCTCCTCCGCATTACCTTGTCGAACCTGCTTCATACTGGCATCCTGTGCGTTCTCTGTCCTGGCCTTCTTATACGTGATTTGATCCTCGGCGTCCACGTCTCCGGCCGCCCGCTTCGTTCCAGCTCGAGACGGCTCGCCTGTGTTGTCATTCTCAACTTTCGCCATCGGCGCGCCTGCTGGAGTCGCTGATCCCTTCGTCGACGGCGCGTCTGCTGGAGTCGTCGATCGCGAGCCATTCTCGTTCGGCTCGGCGCTGAGACCTCTTGAGGAAGTCATACTATCCGTCCGTCTGAAGGGAACGCTCCCATCGCGTGCCCGAGCCGCAGCGCGTGCTTGAGCCTGCTTGCGGCGCGTCATTGACTCGACCTTGATACGCGTCCTTGCGTTGCTGTGATGGTGATGGTCTTCCCTTCGAACTCGAAAAGAACAACACTTTGGCGAGCTACTCGGACGCGTTCCTGTCCGAGGACGCATCTTACAGAGCATGCCCACTGAAAGCTCTGACGGCGCGAGCGGCCCTGCCGCACGCGCGTTTGGAGGTGCACATCACCAGTTCACCTTCCGTGTCCCTCGAGGTCCGCCCCTCGCGTCGCCCCACGCCGATACTGATGCCAGTTCAGACATCAGCGATTACGAGTCGGCACACAGTGGCATTCACAACAACATAGGCCCAGTCCATAACGAAGAAGCCACCGAACCCATTGAGGATGCCGATACCATCGACCGACCACCTCTTACCCCCTCCCCTGCTTCGCGTCGCCGCCGACTTTCTTCCGGTAGCAGCAGAGTTGCGAAGCGGCCCCGTCATCGATCACCACCGTCGACACCCACCAGAGCACCAGCGAGAGCACCCAGTCGCTCTGGACTCACCTGCCCGTCTCCACGTTGCAGCAATCAGGCGCTGACGAACATCAGCGATCACCTCCGCACGGCCCACACGGGCACCACCGCCCTGTCCGATGCTGAACTTCGATCCATCGGCTTCATCCGCTGTGTTCCGTGCTCTGGATGCTTCCGGATTACAAGCAGTGGTCGGCCCTGGAACCATAATTGCAGCACCACGCCGCGCACAACCCGCGCTGACCGCTCTCGAGCTGACGCCCCTTCGTCTTCAAGTACGGCCGCTGCTCCTCCTGCGGCGACTCTAGCCCCGGAGGTCGAAACCACCCAACGGTACCATCAGCTCGCCCTGCTTCCCGCACACCGTGGATTGCTCCCAGTACATGTCGTCAGCGAGTGGATGTTGCTGTGTGAACGACTGGCAGCATCCTACATCGCCAATCCCACCAGCGAAGACGCGCTCTTCAACGTTCTCGCCGCTCCCAAGATTGCCTTGTCTCCCTGGCGCGATCCCACCCTCAGCCTCCTCAAGAGCATCATCTCCTATCCCGCTGTACAGCTCATCCAGCCACGCCCGCCATCCGACCAGGCAAAGCCCCCGCCTGCGCTCAACCGCCGAGTCCGCCGCTTCCTCCAGCGTCAGCAGCTGCGTCGCGCTGCTTCTCTCTTGCGTGGCCCAAGCAAGGTCCTTCCGGCCACTCCGGAGGTCCTCGCCCAGCTCCGCAGCAAGTTTCCACCGCGAACAGGCCCCACGTTTGCTGCCGACGGACCAGCACCAAGGGCGTGTGATTTTGACGAGGAATCTCTGCCGGTCATGGAGTGCTTTCGCGCTTTCTCAGCAGATGTCAGTGGCGGCATATCTGGCTGGTCGCAGCCCCTCCTCAACCTAGCCCTCAAGAACGACACTTTCCTCCGGTTCGTCAAGCTCCTCACTCGCCAATTGGTGGCTGGCACCGCGCCGGGAAGAGCCATGCTCTCGGCGTCGCTCCTCACACCACTCGCGAAATCGGACGGAGGAGTTCGTCCCATTGCCTGCCCGGACCTCATCTACCGTCTCTGTGCAAAGACAATCCTCGCCTCTGCCCCGCTCGACGGTGCGCTCCTCCCTTGCCAGCTTGGTCTGGGAAGCGCTGGAGGTGTGGAGCCGATTGTCTTCCTCGCGCAGCAGGTCGTAGACGGCAAGGTCGAGGGTCTCACACACATGGCCTCTATCGACCTCAAGAATGCCTATGGCTCCGTGCATCGAGGACCCCTTGCGCGCGCCACTCGCGAGCACGCTTCGGTTCTCTATCGATGGGCTAAGCACCGGTATGAGCACGCCGGCGTGATGGTCATTGCCTCGAACGGCGAAATTCACACCCTTGATGCATCCGATGGAGTCTATCAGGGGGACCCACTGGCGGGTTTGCTGTTCTGTGTGGGAGTGCGGCCCATTCTGGAGCAGCTGATGGATTATCTGGAGGCACGGGACTTTCGGGCACGCATTCTGTGCTATCTGGATGATTGGACAATTTTCTCCGACCGTGGAGGGATTCTGGACGCCGTTAACGAATTTTTCGACGAGCTACGAGCGAACGAAGCGCATCGCGGACTCGAACTGAACCTAGCCAAAAGCTGGGAACAGTCGGGCGAGCAGCTCCGTCAAAACGGCAAAGAGCTTCTCGGCAGCTTGGTCGGGGGACCCGCCGCGCGCCGAGCTTTTCTTTTCCGCAAAATGAGCGAGCACGCGGCGACGCTGGATCAGCTTCAGCAGCTTCACAAGCAGGACGCGCAGCTGCTGCTTCGCAGGAGTCTCCAACACCAGCTGCGCCATCTCCAGCGCTTTCTCCCCTCGGAAGGCCTGGATGACACGTGGGCGCTCGTCGACAGCGCGCTTCATCACTCTCTGCGCCTACTCCGGGATGGTGCGGCTCAGCCGCGCCGCGGGACGCACGACTCGGTCCTCTTTCAGCTTCCGTTGCGACTCGGCGGGCTCGGCGTTCCGAAGCACGGCCTCATCGCCCCTCACGCACGCGCCGCGATGGAGCAGTCGTCCGCCAAGCTGCTTCAAGAGATCATGCCCTCCCTCTTCTTGGATCAGACTCTCGGTTTGGACGGCGCCGACGTCCCGCTCATCTCCCAGGCGAAGCGCATGGAGGCCGAGTACGCGCGGCTGGACCACTCCATGATGTCAAAAACTTTCATTGGAGGAGGCCCAGACAGTGGTCGCGAACGGTGAGGGAATTGGAGCTGCGTGCCTGCAGACGTTTCCCATCGACGCGCGCACAACTCTGTCCGATCGGCAGGTGCAAGTCACATTGCATAATCGAACCATCATTCGAGCTATTGGTCCCATCTGCCCGGACTGTATGCACCCGAACATCCATGGTCACGACGACGACTGCGGTGATCGCCCTCACAGGCGCACCGTGCGGCACGACACATCAAAATACATTTATGTTGCCGCTCTTCGCCGAATCAAGGGAGTCCGGGTGAACCCCGAACCGCGCATTGAGGCGCAGTCGATGAGGCGCACGGACTGGCGTGTGCATGGCCCAGCAGCTGCAGGGGGTGGCGGCGACACCGACTACGATATCACCTTCGTGTCGCTCACCAACGCGGGGGCTCGGGGTGCACCTGGCCGCGCCGAACAATTGCTGCAGGTCGAGGAGCTGGGTATGCGCGCTGTCGCGAAGAAGCGGCTACACGCCTACCTCGATGCCAAGGCGCAGCACAAGTCCCAGTACTACACTGGGGCAGTTCCAACGGCATTCGTCCCCTTGGTCTTCTCGCTTGAGGGAGCTATGCAAACTCAAGCGAAGGCTACTCTCAAGCAATGGCGTTCTTTGATTCCTTCTTTCTCCTATGTTGTCTCTTGTCTCTCTGTTGTCCTTGCTCGTACGCGCGCTGAGACCTTCCGTCTGGTCTAGACGGCGGGTGATGTGCAAAGTGTCCGAGTTTCCCCTTCTCTCAACCCAAAGTTGTATCTTCCATCCTCGTACCGCTTTTACCCACAGATCCAGTCCAAGTCCTTTGGCCACACAAGCAAGCTGCCCGGAAAGAAGAAGCCCTCTCTTGCCCGGCCCGTGGCCATCCAGTGCCCCGGGCGGGCTTCGTGCCAGAACAGGAGGTTCTTCGCCGACTTAGGCCGCCACCTCAACAGCAAACATGTCGCCAGACTGGCAATTGCGGAGGCAACCCTCCGCGCCAGCGGCTACACTCGATGCCCTGCTTCCTCTTGCGGCAAGTACTTCCGCTTGCCGCCGCCCGGAACAGCCCCGCCACATGTCTGTGCAGCTGGCGCATCCGCCGGTCGCACAGCAGCTTCGCGTGCGGCTGCTAGCCGCGACGCACCCCCTAACCCCGACGAAATCGGCATCAATGCCGACGAGGACAACAGCGACAACGATTCGATTGCTTCTTTCACCTCGGCCGTGGAGCGCACCCCTTCCGTCGCTCCGCCCGCTCCAGAAGCCGCTGATGATGCCTTCGCCGAGTCCCCCTACCAGAACGATCGCCCGGCACTGACGGAAGATGAAGCACTGGACGTTCTCAAGGACGTTGCTCGCTTGCCGGCTGCTCCCGGAATGCTCCCATCCTACGCATCAAGGGACTTCACGGCCATGATGGACCGAAAGGCTGGTGCGTTCCTGTACAGTACAAACGGCGGCCTCAAGGAGCTCCTCGACATCGTCGTTACCCCAAAAGTGGTCCTCTCTCCTCTCCGCGACCGCTCCCTTGGCGCCCCCACGCTGGTACAGCGGATGCACACTGAGGACATCCCTGTCCCGACCCCCTTGTCCGCAGAAAGAACCCGCATGCCCAGAAAAACCGATCTGGCCGACGAAGTCCACCGAAAGATCGGAGTCGGACGGCTTCGACAGGCAGCCCACGCTCTGGACCGCGACAGCAAACTTCTTCCAGTCAACGAGGAGACCGTCTCGGCCCTGAAGACCAAGTTCCCGAACCGAAAGGCCAGGCGCTTCAAGAGAAAGGGATTGGCAGCGCCTCTCTCCCTTCAAGACATCGACGCGGACATGGTCCGGAAAAGCGCCCGAACCTTCCGCAAAGACACGAGCGGGGGCATCGGCGGATGGACCGTCCCCCTCCTTCAACTGGCAACCAAGGGCGACCGGTTCTGCGAGTTCGTCATCGCTCTGACTCGTCAGATGGCTTCCGGAGACGCCCCCGGCCGCAAGCTTCTATCCTCCGCCTTGCTTTTGCCGCTCAGCAAACCGGACGGGGGCATTCGGCCTATCGCGGTCGGCGAGCTCCTCTACCGCCTCTGCGCAAAGCTCCTCCTCAAGGTCTTCCCCCTCTCCGAGGCCCTGCTCCCCAATCAGCTCGGGGTCGGCACTCCTGGCGGCGTGGAACCAGTCATTCGCCTCGCAGATCTGCTGCTTGAAGGACGGCTTCCGGATTACAAGCACATAACGTCCATCGACCTCCGCAACGCCTTCAACGCGCTGTTCCGCGAAGCCATTGACGACGGCGTACACCAGCACTGTCGCGACGCCTACAAATTTGCGGCCTGGCGATATGGTCACGAAGGCGCGATGTTTGTCGTGGACGGAGACCGCGTCGAGGTCATCACCGCAGAGCAAGGTGTCCAACAAGGCGACCCATTTGGCCCTTTCTTTTTCTCTGTCGCTATCAGGAACCTCGTTACGCGCCTCCAAGCCTTCCTAGGTGAGGAATGCATAGTGGTCTTCTATTTGGACGACGGCTACATCTTTTCAAAGGATGCTGGCACCCTGGAGCGGGTCAAGGAATTTTTCCAACAGCAGAGTGCGGACGGCACTAACTGTGGCCTGGACCTCAACACTTCCAAGAGCGTGGAGATGTCTCGGGAGGAAATTCAGGCCGAGGGAATGAGCCTTCTCGGCTCGGTGATTGGTTCAAGAGAGGCTCGGGTACAGTTTTTGCGGGAGGAAATCGAACGAGAGGCCAAAAAGATCGACAAGCTCTCCAGCCTCCGGAAACAGGACGCTCTCCTCCTCCTCACCAACTGTGTCCAACACGATTTGCGCACGGACGACATCGGTGACGCGTGGCAGCCCCTGGACCACAAGCTGCACTCTGCTCTCCGCGACATCCGGGATGTCTCTCTCCGACGCGGCGCACACGACAAGGCTCTCTTTTCTCTTCCTGCAGCTCGCGGCGGCTGCGGTGTGCCGCGCTTCAAAGACCTCGCGCCTCACGCGCGCGCCGCGGCCCGCCAATCTGCGGATTTCTTCATCCGCAGCTCTCTATGCGTAGCCGTGGTACAACCAGCAGCACGAGAATTGGAACGGGAGGATCACGAGTCGGACGCAGAAGAGGCGATGGAGGAGGACGTGGAGTGGACGACGGAGGAGTACGAAGACGGGACGACGACGGAGGAGCGTGACCTCCTCCCTCAACGTCTCCGTTGCAAGCAAATGTACGACCAGATGGAGGAAAAACTGTTCTCTAGGCTCACAAGAGAAGAGGCAATGACGGTCCGAGCAAACGCGTGGCGCCTGTCTCGACGCTGGATGACAACGATCCCTTTTACAACAAAAACAAGACTTTCGGATCGTCTCGTTCAAGTCGGCATGCACCTGCGTACGCTCATTCGTCATCCTCATCCGAAATGCCCTTCATGCGGCCTCCCGAACGAGCACGCCCACGACGACATCTGCCGCAGCCGCGTTCACCACTACACCAGCCGGCACAATAAGGTCCGAGACCTCTTTGCGCGTGTGCTGAGGGAGACAAAAGACACCCAAGTCATTGTCGAGCCTCGAGTGGAAGAGCGTTTTGGCCAGGAACGAACGGACTTGCGTGTGGCAGGCACGGGAGCACCAACGGGATCAGTGGTGGAATTTGACATCACGTTCACATCATTGGCAACGAAGCGAGCACGGGAATGGATGGTGATGGAAGCGGGAGATTTGGAGTGGGGCAAGGGGAACAAGGCAGGCGCGACGTGGAGCACGGAGCAATACCTCGAGGAGCAGGCCCGGGCAAAGGTGGCCAAGTACCTCGGCAAGACCTCCACGGCATTCAAGCCCATGGTGTTTTCGCTTGACGGGGTCGAAGGGCAGGATACACAGGATGTGTTGAAGTTTTGGCGTACGGTGGTCCCTTCTTTCTCTTATGTTCTCGACGAGCTCTCTGTGATTCTTCTTCGTACTCGAGCAGAATCGTTCCTTCTGTGGTAGTCTGGCACGCTGGCTATCGCATTTAGTTCCTTTCACATGTATAGTTTCCTCTTCTTCCTCTACCACCACAATCAATTCACCACCACATGCAATCAACCTTTCACGACCGCGACGCGACGTGTTTCGTATTGTCGGATCGACAAGGTTGTTGCGCCTTGCCTCCCTTTCCCGCTCCCTTCCAATTTCGGATGGGTACGAATCGTTCTTCCATCTGGTCCATCGCCAGTCTGCGCTTGACCCTGTGCTCCATGGCCATGGAGAATGGCGTGTGCATAAGTGTCTGAAGCCAGGAAGAATCGTCTCGATTCGTTCCTTCCTCATCGCATCACACATCACAGATCACAGATCGAAGGGATATACCGCCAGAATGCTATCCGAGGATGTACACTTTGATACAGAGCAAGGTACAGACGGGCTCGACGCGGAGACCATGAGCGGTGGAGTGTGCACTCGTGAGTCCTTCCGCTCCCCGTGTTTTGTTGCTCATCGATCGGCCAAGTATAAGAGGCTGACGGGGTGCGATCTCACACACAGCTCCGCGAGAGGGATCGCCCACCGACTCCCTCTTCGACAGTCCCCGCCAATTGCTGCAAAGCATATACCACGCCACCGACGATGGACCCAGCGGCGGACCTTCGTCATCCTCCTCCCACTCGGCGTCAGCTCATGCCGGATGTGCATCGAGATCTTGCCCGCCCATCCGAGGTCTGCACCTCTTCCCGGACGTCCTTTCGCCCGAACAAGCGTCCTCCACGCTCGAATCGATCATATCCGCCTACCCGTCTCTCGCGGGCGGGACGAATAACCAAGTCATGCTCTTTGGCCGTGCGCGATCCTGTTTTCCTTCGACTCACGTGGCGATGCGGGCGGGGAACGGTCCGCCACCTGCCAAACGGAGGAAGACGGATCCAGAGGAGAACTCCGCCTCAAGCACCGGTCTTCCCTCCTGGGTCGACAACCTCCTCGCCTTCCTCAGCGTCCATCTCTCCTCCCGACTGGAGCCAGAGCTGTACGAGCTCCTCTTCCCATCGACTCAGCCACCCGTGAACGCCCAGGGCTGCTCAAGTCGACAGGTGATCATTAACATGTATGATCCCGGTCAAGGCATCTCTCCCCACGTCGATCTCCTTCGGCGATTTGGGGACGGGATCCTCATCTGCTCCTTCCTCAGCGGAACCGTCATGGACTTCAGGCCGGCAGATGCATCGGTGGGAGGTGCCAGCAGCGATTCTCCCCATATCAAGTACTCCGTCTTCCTCCCGCCCAGAAGCGTAGCTGTGTTGAACGGCCCCGGCCGTTACGCCTGGACGCACGGCATCGAAGGCAGGCTGGTCGACCGTGTCGAACAAGCGGACAATCCTGCGCAAGTAGAGCTCCTCGCTCGAAGCCAGCGCATCAGCGTCACCATCCGATGGCTCCTCCCCGGCGCAGATGTCGTCGGAGACTGATCAGCTCCCCTTCTTCTTTCCTGCATTTGATGTTCCCTTTCGTTGTAACTAGAGTCACCATTCAAACATAAATAGAGCGTCAAAGCAACTCCAAGAAGTGCATTTCCTTGATTGAGAGCAAAGCTTGGGTTCAAACCAGTGCGTGATGCGTTTCTTTACGCCTCCGTCATCGCGTCGTGCTCGGGGTCCACAAAGTCATTCAGGTCGAACGCGTCAATGTCCCGACGAGCGCACAACCGCGCCAAATCCGGTCGATTCAAGCTGCAAAGGAACATGGTGAGGATGAATGAAGAATCAGTTCCAAAGGCTCGCTTAAAAGCGTACGAGAACGCAAGACTCACAGTTCGAGCGAAACTCGGAACGTCTCCCAGAGGCTGGTACTTGCCACTCCGCCAACATCACGCTCGTTACCGAGCTGGTTCAGCTCCGCCTTGCCAGTGTTCGACGCGCTCTCGGCCCGCTGGAGGCTTAAGGCCGTATAGATATGTTGCGCCGTCTCGCGGTACATCTGTAGGCCAAAGAATTTGATGAAGGGTCAGTCAAAAAGGAAGGCTCGCTTCTGTGCCACGGGTTTGGAAGGGGACTGACCTTGAGGTTAAGGTACGAGATGCTCAAGTTGAAGTGACACCTCACAAACTCCGGCTGCAAACTCAACGCATGGTGATAGAACTTGATAGCCTCATCACTCCGGCCCGAATTGCTCAGCGTCGCCCCCATCCGGTTGTACAACAGCCAATCCTCCGGCCGCACACTCAACGCAGCCCCAAAGCAATCAACAGCCTTGTCGTAGTCCTCCGAGGAGTTGAACAGAACGCCCAGCGCGACTTGGACGTCCGCGTCTACCTGGCCTTGCGCGGAGCCGTGCCTTGCGAGCGCGATGAGGGCCTCCGTTACGCGCTGATGCTTCGCTGACGCCGTCAGTCCGTCAGGCGTCAACGAGCCGCTGGAGATCGGTGAATGCGTCCCATCCGCGGGCGGACGCTGTTGCTGCTGTTTCTCCGCAGCGTCTACCTCCCCCCGATGCGCCACCAGCACGTCCGAGTACCCCTCCACCGAGTCCATCCAGCGCACGATAGCCTCCAACGCCGCGGGCCTATCATTCTCGTTCGTATAGCTGACCGCGAGCGCCAACCAGGCACCCTGTAGTTTGGGGTCGAGCTGGACCGCGCGGTGCAGGGCGGAGATGGCCAGTCCTTCACGCTCGTTCTCTTGCTGCTTCACACCGAGGTCGTACCAAGCCTGTGCATTCGTTGGGTCATCCTGAACGGCCGCTTCGCGCTCGAGGACCGAGTCCTCCATCACTGTGGCGCCGGCCGCTGGCGTCGCGTACGATTTGTGCAAACCGTCCCAATGCGAAAGGTGGTGCTTCGTCCGGCCCTGGTACGGGTTGTTCGGCGCGAACCGGTAGGGCTGGGGCTGGATGTTCGTGAACTGGGAGAAGCTCGGCGAGCGCGGCTTGGTCGTCGTCTCCGACACGGGCCGAATGCCCATGGAAGTCGCCTCAAACTCGTCCCAGTCTCGCTGGAGCGTGTCCCACTCAGCAGTCTGATGCCCCGCCCGACCGCGTCCTGTGGATCCTTCCCATTTCCGACCAACAAAGTCGTCAGTACTCCTGATTCCATCTTCTTCTTCTTGCTCCTCCTCTTGTTCCTGTGCAGCCTCACCCTGGCGAGAAGTTTCGGCCTGTGGACTCGGGTGCTCCGTGAGCGGTTCGCGCATCGCCGCGCGTCGAAGTTCATTAAATGCGCCCGAACCAGCGCCAAATTGAGGAGCATACGACGTGTAGGCGTCCTCATCCGTCCCCGTGCCGACCCTTCCCTCCCCATTCAGCGATTCAGCCCAGTCAGCAGAGTGAGAACCAGGCATTTGGGCCCCGAGACGCTGGTACCGCTCAAACTCGCGCGCCGCTGCCAAGTCCTCATCCATTCGTGCCGCAACGTCGCCACCATCCCCAACAAAGGAGCCTTTCTTCTGCGCACCACCTTCGCGCTGGGCATCTTCTTCGGCCCAGATGTCGTTCATCTCTGCCATGGCTTCCTGCGAAGGGGCGCGCATGGAGGCAGGGCCGCCCAAGTCCATTCCTCGATCCGAGGACTGATACTGATGCCGGAGTCGAGTCTGGTACTCCTCGATGGCCGTATCGGGCATGGCTCTCCCCTTTCCCTTGAGGTCGCGAGTGGCTGCCGGAGCGGCGTTGGGGTCTGTGGCGACGATGTCGTCCCCCTCGATGCCTGCCTCGCGGTCGCGCAGACGACGCATGAGATCGAGGAATCTGCTCTGCTTGAATTTGGCATCTTCCTCGTGCGCAATGGTCTCCATCAGTCGACCGGCCGTCTGTGCGAGCTCGTCGGCATCCTCGATGGTGTTCAGAGGCCGCTGCTGTTTCTGCGGCTCTTCACCCTGAGGCTGTTCCTGTTCCTGCTGGGCGTCCATAGGATCGTGCTGCTGCTGATCAAAAGCGGCGAAGGCGGTGGCCCAGGCTGGCTCGGCGGTGGCCTGCTGTTGCTGGTTGGCAGCATGTACTGCCGCGTGGGGTGATTCCGCGTGAAGGCCAGTCTGCATCGAAGGGTAGTGCATGCCGGATTGCCACGGATAGGCCCCGACTGAGGTCCCAAACTGTGCCGCATAGGCAGGGCGCTGCAGAGGGTTGACTGTCGAAGGCGACTGTTGCTGCTGCTGCTGTTGATGTTGTATGCCAGATTGCATGCTCGATTTGAGGAAGTCCTGTGCCCAGGCGGGAGCGGGTCCGACAGGCGCAAGGACGTTGGCGGCCGGTGCTGGCGCAGGAGCCGAAATATGCGCATGCTGGGGCGAATTCCGGAAGCTGTGCTCGAAAGCTGCGCGCTGGGCATCCGACGAAGACATGCCACCATGAGGCAGCGCCTGGTGGAGGTTGCTCATGTCATATGGCATGCCAGCGGGACCGGGGCCCTGCCGACCGAAGAAGGCCGGCGAGTTGTGTTGCTGCTGCTGCTGCTGCTGCTCTTGCTGGGTGCGCATGCCGCCCTGTGCGGAGGTCGAGGAAGGCCCAGCTCCATAGCGGTCGCGCTGGGGGCCATTGTCTTGCCCGAGTCGCTTGCCGAGGGTGGCGAGTGGGTTCGAAGGTCCGCACTCGGCGCCGCCGCCGACCAGATTGGAGAACGACATCGCGCGCGCGGGACACACACACACTGAGCACGGAGAGCGACTGCCGACTGCGACTTGAGTCTCTCCCTCACTCACTCACTCGCTGAGCTGAGCTGATGGACGACTTCAACGAGCAGCATGTGGAAACGCTCGCCTCGGGTGACGGGTTCTTCTGAGGCCGCTCGGCAACTGCGCATCCCAGCCAATCGCCGAAATCCCATCACCTTGCTTTGCAACCTCGCACCCCTCCTCACGCTCGCAACCTGGACCAGACGCAACACGACGCATTTTTCTTCCCCCAACGCAGGTGGAGAGGCATCGCCTATTTTTTCCCTCCTCCGTCCATACCACTTTGGTGTTGATTGAGCCTGTGGTTGGTGATGTGGCCTCAGATCGGTCTGGACCACATTCAACTTCGGTATTCAACTTCTGCGGGACAGCGTGTCAACCGCGCCCTTGTCCAGCCGGACCAAGTCCTCGATTAACACCCATTCGAGCTCGGAAAGTGCGCTCAGTCGCTTGAGAATAATCGCTGGAGTCGACTCCAGGCCTTTTGAGCGTGTGGATGGAAGGTTGTGCTGCGCTGTGGTGTGGTGAAGTCGGATGGGGGTGACCGATTCTGGCTCCCTTCGTCCGGTTTGAAGACGAGCCGACACGCTGCCAGAACGCAGCGCAGCAACAGCGCACAAGAACTTCAGAACACTTCCAAATAGCAAGCAGAACTCGGAAGTAGGTAGGTACTTCAATTGGGGCAACGAGAGTGGGGGGCTACTAATGGGAGAGAGGGAGGAAGTGGAACAAAGCGAGCGTATGGGTGTACGATAGATAAAACGAGTATATGGCTGGGCTGGGCTGGCTGAAGGGGGGGAGGAAGGAAGTGTGGGTGCATCGAGAGACGGAGGGAGGAAAATGCTGCGTATAGAAGAGGGCGAGCCCGTCGAGTTATCCTGCTCGTCGGGAATAGGGCACGTGTGTGGGTTGGTAGGGGAAGGGGTGGCACAAGGTGAAGAGGAAAGGAGCGAGGGGAACGAAAAGATAGTGTCTTGTATACAGAGGCCGAGCGGGGTCGGTCGGGTTTGGGGTTGGAGATTGGATCTTCGGAAAGGAGACGTCCGCTTCGTCTTCCCGTCTCGCGGCGTAAAAAGGCGGAAAGGTCCCTTTCCTTCGAAGAACCAAGGAAAGCCAATGTCTGGGGAGGAGGAAAACGGGGGATCGGAGCGGGCCGAACGAAGAAATAAGTTCAAGTAGGAAAGGTCGCCGTGAAGAGAGGTGTAGCCGTTCGCGCCCGACCAGTTCCCCAGTTGAGAGGGAGGGACGTGTTTAATCGATCGAAATCCTCGGTCTCCGCGGCGGCATCGTCCCCGTCCCAGGCGTCATCTCAAACATCCCATCATCCTCCCCAATCACCCCAACAGCCCCTCCGGGTCCACCACCACCAAGCCCATTCCCACCCATCATCACCCGCTTCATCCCCGTCGAGCTGTCCAGACTCGTATTCAAGCTCATCTTCCGCTCACCCATCCCACCTTCGGAGAAGCCACCGCCGACGACGCCGTCAGCACCAGCAGCGCCAGCACCAGCGCCGAATCGGTTAAGCTGGTTGGCCGACGAGTTCGATCGGTCGAGCCGGTTGCCTAGCGAATCGCGCAGGCCACCGCCCCGTCGTTTCCGGCTGTTGTTCCAGAGCCCGCCAAAGGTTCCAAACGAGTCGTGCGCCTCGCGGAGGCCTTTGCCAAAGTTGTACAGGCAGATGCACGCATTGATCGTCGTGAACATCAGCGAGACCTGTGTGTCACAACAGAAGGGATAGAGAGGGGGAGATTGGAAAATGTCAGCTAACCGGCTCCGGAAAGTGGAATTCCCAGTTCACACCCTGTGCGACCTCGCAGCCCACAGGTTTCTAGTACTCACCGTCGCAAAGATGGAGAAGAACGGCAGCGTAAGCCGGACGGTGGTATACTCATCCGCGGTGCTCGAGACAAAGATCGAGGCCAACTTGTACAAAAAGTAGACAATCCCCGCCACAAACCCGCCAATACAGATCCACATCAAAAACTTGACCTCCCTCCTTACCGCAAACGCCGCCAGCAGCAAGAAGAAGAACGCCGCGGGAACAGCAGCGATCGTGAGCGGATACTCCCAGTCGTCCTTATTCGCCACAATGATCAGGTACGCAATCGTGAACGCGCCGCCGAAGAAGAAGTCAAACTTGAGCCAGACGACAAAGACTTGGTACCACATGAACATGTTCCGGATCCGGAGGTCGGCCCCGATCTTGCGGTAGATGGCCCAGCCGAAATCTTTGAAGAGGTAGTAGGCCATCACGGTGATTGGGATCTGGGCCAGGCCGGTCAGGATGGGCACCACGATCAGGTAACGCTGGACGGAAGGGTAGTACAGGGTGTCGACCGCGCTGCACAGCTGTTTTTGCGCACAAGCAAGAGAGGGCAGGAAGTGAGAGTATCTGTCAGTCGAGCTTTCTGGAAGCACGCAGAGAATGAGGAAAGAACTCACCTTTTGACGGTTGCCATCGCAAGGAATGCCCCCAAAGTCAAGATCCTGCCTCTGCAGCGCATCCCTAACCTGGGTTATCTCCAACGCAGCCGTGACCGTCAGCGCCACATTAAAGATCGCAACCCCCACGACCTGAATGGTATTCTTGAGCCTAACCGCGTCCAGCGCGACGATAAACTCAAACACCATCCCCAGCACAAAGATGGACAGGTACACGGGAACCGTCTTCAGGTACTGGACCTTGATCTTGATCCGCGCCTCGATGAGGGCGAAGACGATGACTACCATGGTGGTCACTGCGACGGCTTCCATTAGGATCACGGCCATAAAGATGCCGGAGTTCTTGGAGGGGATCAGATGCTTGTTCAGCCGGTTGCCGGAGTTGCTGGGTCCCAAGAGCCCGCCCTTCCCGCCTAACCCAGGCGTGGTACGGCCGCCATTCTGCAGTTGTTGCTGAGCAGCTAGGATATTAGCACTATTCTGCCGTTGGTGTTGTTGTTGCTGCTGTTGTTGCTGCTGTTGTTGATGCTGGAGATGCTGAAGGGCCTGTTGGGATCCTGTGCGGGAGTGCAGACTGGAAGAGGGGTCGTGCATCATGGTGGACGAGCTGAAGCCTGTGGGCGGTGGGGATGCGCCTGAGTTGGAAAGCATTCCAGGAGGGGGTGAATTGAGGAGAGAAGAGCCTGCGTATGCGGTGGATGGGTTGCGGGAGAGGGCTGTACCCCCGACCGTAGTGGCCGAGAGTGGAGAGGCGCCCATCCCCATCCCATACCCGCCCGAGGTTGGTTGTTGTGAGTACATCGCTGCGTCTGTTGTAGGAGGATAGTAGCCACTGGAGTTACTGCTACTCTCATAGGACTGCTGCTGTGTCTGGATGCCCATCATACTTCCGAAGCTGGGCTGAACCCCGGTCCCTGCATAGGCAGCCGGAGGGGCGAGTGTGATGGGAGCGGCGAGACCGGGCTCGATGGGAGGAGGGTATCCAGTGCGATCGAGTGCGTATGCTGGACTTGTGAGCGGGGTGTGGTATGCTGTGCGACCGCTGAGACTGCTTGCTGCCCCTGGTGAAGCGACGGGGAGTGGAGCAAAGCTGCCGAGAGTCAATGTTGCGTTTTGACTGGGCGTGCGTTGTATATTCGGCCGACTCTGGTACGCCTGCTGCTCTTCCTGGGTCGGTGGTGGTTGTTGGGAGTACATGGCGGAGGCGGAAGTGAAGGAAGGCTGGTGTTGGAGCGAGGGCTGCTGCTGCTGCTGCTGCCTGGGCTGCTGGTTGAATCCGACGAAGTGTGCGGAGAGGAGGGGTGGAGTGCGTGTAGGGAGGGGAGGATGCTGTGCGGGTGGAGAGCTTACGGACTTGAAGTCTGAGGACGCGGTGCTCCAGCTCTGGGAGTGTCTGTACGCGAGTGCCTGTTTCTTTGCTGGGCGTGGCTGCTGCTGTTGAGGGAGTGAGTCGTTGCTGGTGTTGCTGCTGATGATGTTGCTGCTGGTGTAGGCCGAGTGCATGGTCTACAGGGTGCTGTGTGCCATGTATGTGATGCGCAGATGTCCTGTGTGTGAGAGAGAGAGAGAGAGCGTGTGGCTGGGAGTGCGTGGGAGAGTAATGACTGTGTGCACTGTGCTGAGAAGTCGAGGGCGAGCGCGAGCGCGAGCAGCAGAACGACGGCGGCGGCGGCGATGAAGATGAGGATGAGGACAAGGATGAGGAACTGATGCGATACTCACTCACTCACTCACTCACTTTGTCTCTAGCTTGACTTTTGTGCCTGAAATCTAATTTTCAAAATACGCCAACCAGCTGCTCACAATTCCCGTCACGTGACTCACTCACTCACGCACTCACTCGCTCAGCCAGCCAGCCATTCTTCTAACTTCTTGCCTCACTCACTCGACACTCGACACTGACTGACTGACTGAAGATGATGCTGGGAGCGACTTCCTCGTGCACGCGCTGTCTGCGCACGGCCCTCGCTCTCGCCCGCACGCCAGCCTGGTCCCGTCCGTACTCGTCCCCAACGACAAACGGCGATGACCCGGCCGCCGACCGACAGGAGCGAATCAACAAACTGCTCGACAAGGCACGCGCACTCAAACTACAGCATCTACGCAACCAGCAGTCATCATCAGCAGCAGCAGCAGCAGCATCTGCTTCAACATCGGTGCCGTCCAGCGTCAACAAGCTCGAACAGTACGCAGATGCTCTCCGCAGGAAGGCAAAGGAGCAGGGGTACGAGAATGTAGAGGCTATGAGGAGGGCAGTCAAGGTCAAGACCTTCCAGTACAAAGCTCCATCTTCGACCACTGCCCCTGCCTCTGCGTCCGCCCCCGCTGCACAGGAGGGCAAGGACGCGGAGGAGATCAGGCCAAAATCGACCACTTTCGAGAGGAAGGACGAGGAGCTGAAGGAACGCCTGCGCGCCAGGGCTGCAGAGAAGGAGAAGGACAAAGAGGCTCGTCCATCCCACGATCCCTCCGGTCCCGTCAAGGTGAGCTCTTAATCTCCACCACGCCCCCTTTCCCCTTATCTACCCCTCTACTGAACATTCCATTTCTCACAAAAATCGGACAGCCCCTCTCCGCCATCATGGACCTCGACAAACTCTTCGCCCCTCCCTCTGACGGCTCCCCCTCCCCCTCCGGCCCAGCAGACTCAGCAGACGTAGCCAAGCTCTGGACGACCTACCACACCCTCAAAAACAAGCTCTCGGCAGTCATCCCCTCAGACACCTACAGCCGCATGCAATCCCTCTCTCAAAAATACCCACGCTTCGTGATCCCGCTCATCCGGGACGACGCCCTCGAGCAAGGTGGGCACGAGATCTTCTACCTCGAATGGGCGGCCCTGCCCGTCCCCACACCACACCACCTCGCCCCGACTTCCAGTCCACTACCAAGGCCGACGACGATCCTCTTCACCTCCCTGGCCGAGTACAAGCTCCGGCAGGAGTTCGCACGCCCCGCCTTTGTGCTCACGCACTACACCGACCTCGCAACTTCGCACGGCGTCGTCCTCATGCGCGGCGAAGTCTCCGAAGAGAGCAGCGGCGCGAAGATGTTGTCCGACGCAGAGGCACAGCGGTTGTGCGTCACGTTACAGCGCTTCTACCTCCCCATGCCTGAATCGGCCGAGGGGACGGAGCGGAGCGAGCTCGTGAGGGTCTTTCATGAGGAGCCGGGGACCTTTGATGTACAGAGACTGATCAAGGCCGCCACCTTCTGAACGCACTGACTCGCTCGACGCGGTTCAAAGAAACAAAAATACAAAATTACATAGAGTCTTCCTTTTTGCGTTGCCATGATTTGGATGCCTTTGACGCCCGAGCGATAAACAACATGGTCTGCGGTTCCTGGAAGGGAGAGGGGCAGCCAAGATGGGAGAAAGGTAGAAGGGTTCCGTCCCGAACACGTTTCGGATCCTATCATCCCGCTGAGCGATACACGGTCTGCAGTTCCTGGAAGGGAGATGGGAAGAAAAGGTGGGAAGGTTCCCCTATTCCCTCCTGATGAACTCTCAGATCCTATGCTCCCGCTTGGCGATAAACTCCAACATGTACCGCATCAGCGCACCCGCCTCCTGCCCACTCGGCCGGATCTGCTCATCAGGGAGTAAGAACCCATACGTGCCCCCATCCCGCAACTCGAGCGCAAAACTCCACTTGACCAGATTCCCCTCCCGCGGTTGGAGCGCCGAGGTCGAAGACGTGCTGACGATGTCCTTCCGCCGCGGGAACCTCCTCCTCCCCCTCCTCCCCCCTTCCGCGGTCGGAGGAGGCACGGGGAAGTAGCCATATGCCCAATCGAGGGCACTCCCGCGTACTTCCCACGCGAGCTCGCAGTGTCGGCCGGCGTGGAAGGTGTGTGAGTGGACGTCCCGCATGGCGCGTACGGCCCCGAACGAGAGTTCCAGCAGGTCTTCCTCGTCCGGCATCGAGAGGGAGGGGGCGCATGAGAAGGCGAAGGGGTATGTCACTTTTGGTGCGAGGAGGATATCAATCAGTCCCACTTTTATCAGGAATGCACAAGAAGCAGGGGGTAAACTCACACAACTGGCCATAGCTATGCAGATCAACCACACTATGCACCCGATTCCCCTCCCCCGCAATAAACCTCGCAATCGCCGCACTCTCCTTCGCCTCGAACGCCTCCGTTCCCGGGAAGGCCTCCGAACAAGCCCGCTCGACCGGCCAAGGCTGGAAATGCGCATCCCAGTTCGAATTCAGATCAATGCCCACACATCCCTCGGGCGCGGCGGGGATGGGTTGCCGGTTCTTGCGCCACATGCGGTCGGAGGTCCAGGAGTAGGCGTAGCCGTCGGGGTTGGCGAGCGGGAGGATGGTGATGTCGAAGGTGGAGAGGAGGTCGCGTGTTCCCGCCCATGCTTTGCCATGGGCGCCCTTCTTCTTCCCCTTCCCCTTCCCCTTCCCCTTCCCCTTCCCCTTCCCCTTCCCCTTCCCCTTCCCCTTCCGTTTCCTGGAAGCAGCGAAGGGAGCATCGGGATCGTCATCCTCGCCCAATTCGTCGGCGAGGATCTGGTGGATGAGGTGGAGAGCCGAGGCAGCGGAGATCCACTCGCGAGCGTGTTGGTTCGCGATGATGAGCACGCCTGGTTTTTGAGATTCTGGCGATTCGGGGGAGAAGTGGCCGAGCTTGATGGCGGTGAGCGACCGGTTCTCATATGTGGTGCCGAGGTTGACAAGTTGGGCATGGTTCGGGTTCGTGCTTGCGATATGGTGGAGATAGTCTTGGATATCTTGGTAGGAGTGATAACGCTCATGCCAGGTTTCTCCATATTCTGGCTGTTCGCGCTGATCGAGAGATTGTGCCAGTTGCTGACGCTGTTCTCGCTGCTGGTGGATCAAGGGATGGATGTCCGAATGGAGGGTGGTGGTGGTGAGGTTGATGCTGGGAAGATGAGCGGTGACACTGGCGAGATAAGTATTGAGGGAGTCGGGAGAGGCGGCAATGTCAAGGGAGTGCGAGGCGGCGTGTGCTGCCCAGACGTCGAGACGGGAGTCGAACTCGTGGGACGATGCGATGGCGAGGAGCTCCTGGAGTGCCGCGGTGGAGGGAGCGTGTATGCGAGTCAGAGGAGTGCTCCCTGCTGATGCTGATGCTGATGCTGATGCTGATGCTGACTGGAAGACCTGCTGAGGGTGAGCCCGAACGGCTGCTGCTGCTACGAGCATGCCAGCCAGGCAGACCCTGCGCATGTTGCTCCTGCTGATCCCTACCATTCTCGCTGTCGTCGTCGCTGTCGATGAGCAGGAGGTCGTCGTGAAAGAAGGAGGCAATCTGGCCGGACTCACTCACTCACTACTCACTCCTTGGCGATGGCAGAAACACCGATCGCTAGCAGACACAGCGGAAGCCAGAACCACGTCTGCTTCGATGGAGCACCACCACAGCCATAGCACACACACAGCAAACACACCATCAGTGCTCTCCCTGATTTATTTCCCGTCCATCCCAGGTACTTTCACCTGCGTACTGTGCCCTGTGAGTGGAAGTCGGATTTCAGCCTCTGTGTCGGGGGGGAGTCAACATGCCAACAATATGCCGTTATGTGACAGAGTCGATTTGGGGGTCCATCGTCAACTCGCCATCCAGCAGGTTGACAGCACCGGGAAGCAGTCTGCTACAATGCAGAAAAATAAGGGAAGCTCAGATCCGGCGCTTCTGCTGCGTGTTGCTCTTGTGTTCAGCGTGCTGCTTCCGTGCTTCGTGCGATGCCCGACACGAACATGCCTGGACGGGGAGTGTCGAGCAGATGACATCTTGCACCCATCCCACTCACCACACCACAGCGCAGCACCGCCTTCCATCCACACGCTCAAAAGACCCGGAGTCGACTCCAGCGATTATTCTCAAGCGACTGGGCGCACTTTCCGAGCTCGAATGGTGGTGAATCGAGGACTTGGTCCGGCTGGACAAGGGCGCGGTTGACACGCTGTCCCGTAGAAATTGAATACCGAAGTTGAATGTGGTCCAGACCGATCTGAGGCCACATCATCAACCACAGGCTCAATCAACACCAAAGTGGTATGAGCGGACAGGTAAAAAATAGCTCATACCTCTCCGGCTGGTTTGGTGGAAGGAAAATGTGTCGTATTGCGTCTGCTGCGGGTTGCGAGCGTGAGGTTGGGTCATGGGTGCGAGTTGCAAAGCGAGGTGATGGATTTCGGCGATTGACGCCGCTGTCAACCGCCGACAAGCAGTGTACGTAAGCATCCATCTCGCCGTCATCGTGGAAGCTGATGATGCACAGACGGGCTCGGGCTGGACGTCGACAGCAGCAGCAGCAGCAGCAGCAGCGAGGACAGCGAGGAAGCAGCGAAGGATGAGGTCGAAAGGAAAGCCGGCGCTGCGCAGACGCTTCTCCGCGATCTGCGTTCTGGCCATCACCTGCAGTCTCGCGGCGGTCACCGTCAACAGCGCACCGTCGCCGACCGCAGACCTCGACGCCGAGCTCACACAGCACTTCCAGGCCAAGTTCACTCACGAGGAGGCGTACAACAAAGCGCTCGAATTCCTCGACTCGCTCGTCGTGCGGCCCCCGTCGCCCAAGAAGAAGCCCGCAGCTGGCTCAGCAGCCTCGTCGTCGTCGTCGTCGTCCTCGTCCTCGTCCTCGTCCTCCCCACCTCAAGAACAGGAAGACGTCCGCAGAGAGTACCACTCCGCACACTGGGACGCATTCCAGGCATGGGGTCCCCTCGGCACCTTCCTCCGTCTCTCCGTACACGCCAGGAACACGCTCCGAGACTGGGCCAGCAGTTCCTCCAGCAAGGCCAACACCGCAGCCAACTTCATCCCCGAAGCTCGTGTCGCTTCCGACAGCAGCAGCAGTACCACTCGACCCGATCGGGACGACCCGCTCATCTACGCTACAAACGGACGGAAGAACAGTGGGGCTCGGCCTGTTCAGCTCTGGCCGTGGTGGGAAGGTATGGGCGATGGAGCGATTGCGGGTCCTTGGGTCATCCCCGAGCTCGAACAAGAACAGCTGATGGGATCGCCCTCATCCTCCGCTTGGCTCAGCAAACTCGGCCTGTCCAAACGAGGTCGATCTCGCTATGCTGGCAACGGTATGTCTTTTGCCATCACCCCTAGGCTAAACCTGGCATGGTCACGTCGTATGCAGGCGATTCTCCTGCTCGAGTGGATCGCCTTTGGACAGGTCCGGCCAGACTATGAAGCCCTCCTTGCGCACTTCGACAGCTCCAGTCCCCTCTCCCATATCAAAATCAAAACCGACACTGAGAGCAAGACCGAGACAACAACCCCATCCCTCCAGGAGCTCGCCCAACGCGCCCTCGCAGACGCTCTCAACCGGAACAACACCCACCTCGCCTACCGCCTCTCCTCCTCCCCAACCCCCGTCCCACCACCGTCCGACGCAAAAGAAGCGCGCACCCGCGAAATCCGCGCCTCCGCCCTCTGGGTCCTCGCCGAACACTCCCTCTGGGGCACCCATGCCGCCGCGCCGGACTTACCCCGTGCCAAAGCGGCGTATTCGGCGCTTGCGTGGGAGTTCGGGAATGGGACTGCTCATGCGCGCCTTGGGTTTTTGGAGGGGAGCGGGTGGGGGATGTATGGAGGGCCTGGGGTTGGCAGGGTTGGGACGAGATGGGGTATCGGGTTGAAGCACCGGGATCGGGAGGTGGACAGTAGTGAGGCGGCTGAGGGGCTTAGACAGGCTAGGGTACGTTCCTTTATCTCTCTCACTCGCACATATCGTTTCCACTTCCTGTGGGCGGGATCCCCTGGATTTAAGCCTGACTCCCGTTCTTCTTTCCCTCAGGCCCTCCTTCACTACGAGATCGCCGCATTAGCACCGGAACCCCCTCTGATCACCAGAAACAGTCCGCCCCTCAACCCCGGCGACGATGGGCTTACGTTTACGTACTCTTCTCGTACTTCTGCCCAAATGGCCCTCGCCTTTCGCTATCTTTCGGGCATCGGGACGCCCAAGGACTGCATGAAGGCGTTGGATACATACGAGCTTGCGTCCAAAGATGGTGAGTGGGGGTTTCCTCTGCCACCCACCGAATCCGCCCGCCAACGCTTGTTCAATCGCTCAACCTTGTTTTCCCCCTTGATTTGCCCTGTTCTTGAATGTGTCTTGTTCAGCCTACGCCCGCTTCCTCTCTGGCCCACCGAGAGGCCTTATCCTGCCCTACACCCACCTCCGACTCTCCGACGTCCAAGGCGGCGCCTACGGTCCCGGGGCATCGGCCGCATCCTCAGGCTACGCCGCCTCCCGCCCGCAAGTCAAAGCTGTCCTCGAGTCCCGAGCGGGCAGCGGCGCCGTCGGCGAGGAGGCCCGTCTGAGGGATCTGCTGGAGTATTACGAGTATCAGGCTGAGCCTGTGTTGAAAGCTTCGGGCGCGGTGGGTGGTGCGAAGGGTCGGTCGGGGTTAGGCAAGAAGGGGATCAATGCCGGGGGTGAATTGGGAGGTGGAGGAACCCGATCATCAACGACGAACGCGGCGATGTACGCCCTTGAGCTCGCGCGGTTCTACTACGGCGGCTCCCTCTGGGCCACGGGCGAGACTGCCGGTCGAGTCGAGCGCGATTTCCGACGGGCGAGGGAGTACGCCAAGCGAGTCGCTGCGAGGGTGTGGCCGTTGGACGCGGAGGAGGTGCGGTGGGGTGGGCCGAGTGGGCCGATGCCGAGGCCGACTGCGGCTGCGAGTACGAGTACGACGAGTGGGGCGAAGGCTGCGCCGACGGGGTCGAGGCAGCTCTTGGAGGGGGAGGATTTCCAGCTTAGGGTTAGTGAGCAGGGGTTGGCGTTGGCGAGTCGGGCGGCTGCTATGCTTGGTTGGATCTACCTCCGCGGAGAGGGGGTTCACCAGGACTACGGACAGGCGTGGGTTTGGTTCTCTCGTGGGTCTTCTGTTGTGAGTCTTCTCCCTTCTTCTTTTCTTCGCGGATGGGGATCGCATTAGTCTATTGCCTTTTGCTGACCCTTTCTTTTTTTGTGAATCTAGGGCGATGCCGACTGTCATAATGGACTCGGTGTCATGATTCGGGATGGACTTGGGGTGAAGGCGAGCCTGGAGGACGCGGCGAAGTACTTCCATGCTTCGGCTGGGCCGCCCAATCCGAGCCCGGACGGCATGGTGAACCTGGGACAAATCTACTTTGGTATGTGTAAACTCCACCCACCACCTTACAGCCAGCAGGCCCAGGAAGAAACAACTGACATTGGAGTGCCCATCTTCGTGCTCATTCGATCTGGTGAATTCAACAGACTTGAAAGATTTCGACCACGCAAGCCGTCTGTTCAAAGGCGCAATGCAACTCCTCGACCCTTTCGAATCCTACTTCTGGCAAGCCAAAGTAGACACCCTCTTCACCCGCGTCCAAGCGAAAGCAGCCGCATCGTCAGCCGCCAACCCAGGGCTCCCACCCGTCACCTCCTCGGGACCGAACGCCCAGGAGCGCTGCGACTCGGCGACGCTTAACTTCAAGCATGCGCTCGAACGGGCTGATTGGGCCGATCCTGTGTTCCATCGGGCGGATCGGGCGTGGAGGAGGGGGGATCGGCAACGGGCGCTTCTCGGTTGGATGTTGGCTGGGGAGATGGGGTATGAGGCTGCGCAGAATAACGTGGCGTGGATCTTGGACCGGGATAAACGCCGGCTTTCCATCCCTGCGATTGACCCACCCTTCGACACCAGCTTTGACCGAATGGCTTTGATTCAGTGGACTCGCAGTGCCGGGCAGGAGAACGTCGATGCGCTCGTTAAGATGGGCGACTACTACTTCCGCGGCATCGGGACGCAGACGCCTGGTGTCCCCTCGTACGAGAAGGCAGTAGCCTGCTACAGTGCCGCGGCCGACATGTCCGCCTCCGCACTGGCCTACTGGAAGATGGGCTGGATGTACGAGGTCGGCTTGGGAGTAGGCTCGCACGACTTCCACCTCGCCAAGCGGTACTACGACATGGCGTGGTCGACGAACCCGCGGGAAAGCTACCTGGCGGTGGTCCTCAGTTTGGCGAAGTTGCATGTACGCGCGCTGTGGGGCGCGGTGGTGCATTCGGACGCGAGTGCGCTGGCGATGTTTGAGTCGTATGCGCGTGGGTTGGACACCTCGATGCCGCTGACGGAGGCGGAGGAGGAGAAGGCGAAGGCGCAGGATCGGGCTGCGAGGGAGGCGGGGAGAAAGCCGGAGGTGGTGAAGAAGAGGGAGAGGAAGCAGGAGGAAGGGACGGTGGAGGATGAGCCGGGTGCTGGGGATCCTTACATCCCGGAGACGTACGACCGTCGAAGACCTGAGGAGCGGCAACAGCAACAGCAACAGTATGGCTACAAAGACCGCGGCTGGCTCGACGGCGGTGAAGGAGGAGATGGAAGGGCGGGGATTGGAACAGAGGAAGACGAAGCCGTCCAATACGAACTCGACCTATTCGAGGACCTCGACGGACTCCTGCTCGTCCTCGCCATCGGCTTCCTAGGCTTCCTAGTCTGGTACCGACGTCGCATCCACGACAATGCCGGCGGCGGGGCTGCGGCCGGGGGAGTGCCGAATGCGGAGGAGCGGGCGAGGAGGGAGCGGATTGACGCTGCAAGGGAGGAGTTTAGGGCTAGGGGTGAGGATGTTGGTATACCGCCTGAGCCTGAGCCTGCTGGGCAAGCACAGGGGCAAGGGCAAGGGCCGGCTGGGGGAGGAGGAGGAGGAGGAGGTGGGGACGAATGGGCCCGGCGGCGGCGGGGTTTCTTGGACGATGGGGAGGAACGGGATGAGAATGATCAGGCTTGGATTGCGAATGCGATGTAAAAAGGGCCTGTATACTTGTATCCTTTCGCGCCTTTTCTCTAATCCCTTCGTCAATCGTTCAGCAAATCCCACCTTCCAGGCTTCCAGCAGCCGAGAGGAGAGAACGCCGCATTCGGAAGGGACGAGGAAGGGGCATGGAGTCGCTGTGGCAAGAGGGCACTTCGGGGTAGAGGTAATTGGGCCTCACTGACACGACAGGATCACGCTGAAGCAGGGGCATCACACAGGAGGTTGGACAGAGGGAAAAGGTTGCGTACAAATCAAGGGAAGAGAATGCATGGATTCAAGAAGTAGGGTGCGTATAGAAACTAATGACAAAGGGTGGGTGGATGAATGCTTGGGGTGAGGCATGGAAAAGGCTTGGTTCGACCAACGAACCGCTCAGAATCGGAGCGGTTGGAAGAACCAGCGGTTCTTCCCGGACTGGTACCGCTCCTCCAGCAGCTTCTTGATCACCTTCTTCGCGTCCTCCCGCTGTGATGGCTCCTTGAAGGTCTCGGTGCTGACGGCGCCCTTGAGGCCCTCGAGCTCGAGTGCGTATCGGGTGGGCATGAGGTGGTTGTAGTTGATGACCTGGAGTGGAAGGGGAGGGGGAGTCAGTTAGATGGACTTGGTGGGGGAAGGTGTGGGTAGCAGGTAGGCAGGCAGGGCAGGGGTCGCTGGCCAATGAATCGCTCCTTCATTCTCCGTCATGGACTGCTCAGAAGCCAGTCTTCTGTTCCATCCGTTCCTCCGTCCTCCTCTTCCCTCATCCAACATCTTGAATCCCCGTCCGTCACTTGTCCCCAATGACCCTGCCATACCTGCCTCCGTTTGACTAATCGCAACTCACCTTGATGAAAGGCTTAACCTTAGACCGCTTTGCCAACTTCTTGGCACCCATGCTCTTGGTTACCTTCAGGGGGTAACGCTCAATGCCGGCAGCGAGGACGAAGGGATATGCGCGGTCCTTGGACCCGTCATCGTATTGCTTGATGACGACGACCTGTTTTGGGGCAAAGAGTAAGGAGGTCAGTTCTCGGTCGGACTGGTTGAGGATGATGCGATGCGATGACGGTGGGCGAGAGAGAGCAAAGATGCAGAGGGAGGTGGGCTGAGGGAGGTCACAGGTCGCTGCAGATGATTCCAGCTGGGAAACCACCCGCGCCGCCGCAGTCCGCCCGAGCATTTTGTACCTTCCAAACGACAAGTCACGGCCGTCCGCAACACCATCTCCATGCAATGCGCTCGCATAAGTAGCCCCAGCTCGTTGTGACTTGGGTGGGCCTTCCTTTCGGAGCAGGAGCGCTCCCTTCCACAGCAAGACGCGCTTCACCACCTGCCACCCCGCACCCCTGCCTGACTCCGGAGCGACTCGAGGGTTGTCTGTTGCCAGCCTACTCGAACGCAATAGGTCTTTGCTCCCAGATCTCCCGTGTTCCCTTTGCCGTAAGTGGCTCCCGCATCTGTGCTCCGCTCCCGCTCCGTGTATTCATGATCGCATCTGGAAAAGGAAGAGAGTGGATTCGTACCTTCTTGCCGGCGTGACGACCCTGGAGGACGACGGCGACCTTTCCTGGCTTGTACTGTTGGGGATATGAGGAGAAGCAGTCGATCAGCAATCTGGGTTGGCCGAAGTACGAGGGAACACGATACGTACGATCTTGGGCACTGGAGACACGGAGATGGGAGGGAGAGAGGGGGAGAGTCAGCTGCTGCACCCGCACCGGCACGAGGAGCGACGCGGGACTCACTGTTGGTATTGCTGAGTCTTGAGGCTGGCGGTGGACAAGGACAGACGAGTGGATCTTGCTGAGGACGGAAGTTGGCTCCAACAATTCTTCGGGTGAGCCAGCGGGAACTGCGAGAAGCGGCGTGCGAAAATGTTTGTCTGTCTTCTCGGTCACGTGCTGCGTTCCAACCTCCACATCGCGCGAACCAGGAGACATGCAGTTGGCGTTCTCTCGGCCGAGTGCAGCGCTCGCTCTCACCACCCGCCCGCCAAAAGTTGACTGCCTCTTCCTGCTGACTGCCGACGATCGCCTGCTTCTCGACCTCGCCATCCTCAAGACCTCCTCGTCAAGAATCACCCATACACATCGCCCAACATGGCTAGTGCGTATCCTCTCTCTCTCTTTTCCCAGTGCTCTGCGGTAACGGCCCTGTTCCCCCCTCGGTCCGCCACTCGTCTCGTCTTGTCTGCTCAGGTCTGCGCTGCGCTACGGTCCTCGTCTGTCTCTCGGAATGCGGGTCAGTGGGTGTCGGTGGGTGGTGGTGCGGGTGATGCTGGGCATGCGCTGCGCAAGTGGGCCTGCTCCAGGCTATGGGAATATGGCGACACGTAGCGTGCCGTCCATGCCGCTCTTCCATCACAAAGAAGGTGCCGCGGGAGGGATACATGAGTGGCTCAGAGGAGGATCGTCCTTCAGCATAGCACAATGCGCTCGGAAGGGCGCAATCGACGGTACGGCAGGCGACAGACGATAGCAGACAGACGAGTGCGCCGGCGCCGGCAGCGACTACCGGGGGCATACGGGCCGTTCCGCAGATCGGCATTTACTCCCTCACTACAGCCAAGCTCATGTTATCGTTGTTCCACCTTTCCTCCCACAGAGCCCCGTGGATTGAACACAGCCCGCAAGCAGAAGATCACCCGGAGAGACAACCGCTGGGTACGTTGTCCTCAGCGCACTCCTCTCCCCCCAAACTCGTTCCGCCACTGACAAACTTCCCCTCTCCACTCTTGCACCCAACAGGCCGACAAGCAATACAAGAAGCGTGCCCTCGGTAACTTCTACAAGTCCTCCCCCACCGGTGGCTCCTCCCAGGCCAAGGGTATCGTCCTCGAGAAGGTCGGTGTTGAGGCCAAGCAGCCCAACTCGGCTATCCGAAAGTGTGTCCGCATTCAGGTGAGTCTTTCCCCTTCCTCTTCCATCCCTTCACTCCTTTCCCCGCTGTTACTTGCCTCGTCTTGAGGAGCTTGTAACTAATGGAATGCCCTTGAAATTTGGCTTCTTTTATATAGCTCATCAAGAACGGAAAGAAGGTCTCCGCGTTCGTTCCCAACGATGGATGCCTGAACTTTATCGACGAGAACGACGAGGTCCTCATCTCTGGTTTCGGTCTCAAGGGTAAGGCAAAGGGAGATATCCCCGGTGTCCGCTTCAAGGTCGTCAAGGTGCGTACTCTTTTGCACATCCAGCATGTATTCGCCGAAACATTCGTTCTGACTTCTTCTTCGCATGTCCTACAGGTATCCGGTGTCGGCCTCCTCGCGCTCTTCCGCGAGAAGAAGGAGAAGCCCCGTTCATAAACGTGCTCCTCTTCCCCTCCCCCATTGTCCACTTTTCTCCTTGTACACATGCACCAACCCAACCCAACGCATGTCATTCAGACTGCCCGCATTCTCCATGGCTATCTCTTCCTATCTCTCTCTTGTTCTCACCTGAATGACTCCCCTTTGCATTATCTCTGATTGGAGTGAAGCATGATCGAGCCTCGAGTCATGGACGTTCCTTTCTTCGTTTTTCTTGACCTTTGTTCTGGGTGCCGATAAGAAGAAGCGCGGATCGTTCCTGCCATCCTTCCGACCTTCCACCACCATCCGTCCCACTCTCTTTTCCTTCTCACACCTTGACTCCTGACTCCTGAGCGAGGGCAGAACGACACCATGGCGCCGGCCAAAGTCGACACTTCGGATCCCGCAGTCGCGTCCCTGCTGGACCTCTTCGCGTCTTCGCTCTCCCTCACCGGTCCCAAGGCCATCGACATCGTCCGCCAACCCAAACAAGCCACGGCACTCGCCGACACCATCAAAGCCCTCAACCTCTCCGCGCTCGACGCCAAGGCCGGCACCCTCGTCGTCAGCGCTGTCACGTCTTCGGGAGGTAGCGCGCTCAACGAGGAGAAGCGCAGGTATGTTGTTCAGCGTGTTTTGGATGGGTCGTTGAAGACGACGGATCAGGTTGGTACGGCGCTCAAGTATCTCGATAACAAGGCTGAGGAAGGCGCGGGCCCGGCTGACCAGGCTGACTTTGATGCTGCCTGCGGTGTAGGTGAGTCACCTTTCTCCCTCCCCCGAGGACACTCGTCTTCTTTCACCTCCCCCCTCGCCATCTTCTCTCCTCAGCATGATGAACCAACCAAAATTTAAAGCATGTATTAGAGTCGTGCTGCCCAGTCTCTTCTCTTCTCACGAAGGGGGGTCGCTGGGTATGCTATGGCTGTACTTCTATATTCTGATTGTGGTTCTCTCCCCCTACCCCCTTTCCCTATCTACCTCTGTCTCTTCTCCGTTCTTCACACTGACTGACCTCTGGATACCTTCTGTCACCTCCCTTCCCTCATCCCTTTCCTTCCTTCTCTTCTCCATTGTAATGCAAATCCCTCAAAGGTGTCACAATCACCCCCGAACAATGCCGCTCCGCCGTGAGCTCGTACCTGTCCACCCACAAGGCCGACCTGGACGCCGTCGGCGGCTGGCCCAAACAGTCGGCCATCATGGCCGCCCTGAGAGCAGATCCGGCGTTGCGGTGGGCGAACGCGTTGGACCTCAAGAATGCGGTCGAGCAGGAGCTCACGGAGGTTTATGGGGATAAGAAGGCGGCGAATGCGGCGGCGGCTGCGGCGGCTAAGAAGGAGAGGGAGCAGGAGAAGGTGAAGAAGGAGGAGGCGAAGAAGGATACGAGCAAGGTGAGCCTCCCCTTCATTGTTCCTGGGCCGTGGCTCTTTCAATGCTTTCAATTTTCTCACCTTTGAAAGGGGTTTTGTTGATTGTTGCAGGCGACCTCGTCGACGGAGGCCCAAAGTGTCATCAACCTGAGACCAGACGCAATGTTCGAGGAGGGCTTCCTCTCCAAGCTCCACAAGCCGGGCGAGAACCCGCAGCTGAAGGCGAGCCTGAAGGAGCAACACCTCGCAGCCACAAAGGGGATGGTCTTCACGCGTTTCCCACCGGAGCCCAACGGCTTCCTACACGTCGGCCACGCCAAAGCCATCGCGGTCGACTTCGGCTTTGCCCGGTTCCACAACGGTCTCTGCTACCTCCGATACGACGACACTAACCCGGAGGCGGAAGAAGAGCAGTACTTTGACAGCATCCTCGAGATGGTCCGCTGGCTCGGGTTCGAGCCGTGGAAGATCACCTACTCGAGCGACTACTTCCAGCAACTGTACGAGTTTGCCGTCGAGCTCATCAAGCGTGACCAGGCCTACGTCGACCATTCGACCGCGGACGAGATGAGGGAACAACGCGGTGGTGAAGGTGGGAAGGGCCCACGGAAAGCGAGCAAGTGGCGCTCGAGGCCCGTCGAAGAGTCCCTCCAAGAATTCGAGGATATGAAGAATGGCAAGTTCCCACCGCAGACGGCCACCCTGCGGATGAAGATGGACATCATCAACAATCCGAACCCGCAGATGTGGGACTTGGTCGCCTACCGCGTCCTGAGCAAGCCGCACCACCGGACAGGGTCGAAGTGGTGCATCTACCCGACCTACGACTTCACCCACTGTCTCGTCGATAGTCTCGAGAACATCTCGCACTCGCTTTGCACGACTGAGTTCATCACCGCTCGGGAGAGCTACGAGTGGCTGTGCGACGCGTTGGAGGTGTACAAGCCGCGGCAGTACGAGTTTGGTCGGCTGAGTCTTGAGGGCACTATCACGTCCAAACGGAAGCTCTTGAAGCTCGTCCGGGAGGGGTACGTGCAGGATTGGGACGACCCGCGGTTGTTCACGCTGATCGCGTTGAGGAGACGGGGCGTTCCTCCCGGCGCTTTGCTCAGCTTTGTGAACGAGCTCGGGGTCACTACCGCTCCGACGGTCACGATGGGCTACCGACTCGACCAGACGATCCGGAACTACCTCGAAGCGAGCACGCCTCGGCTGATGATGGTCCTCCGCCCACTTAAAGTGACGCTCACCAACTTGGCCGAGGACTTCTATCTGGAGCTGGACAAGCCGCTCCACCCGAAAGTTCCCGAGATGGGTATCAACAAGCTGCCGTTCACCCGGACGCTGTATATTGACGCGTCTGACTTCCGCACGGAGGATTCGGCGGATTACTTCCGACTCGCACCTGGCAAGACGGTGGGCTTACTCCAGGTGCCGCATACCATTACGTGCACCTCGTTCCGGCTCGACGAGAAGTCCGGCGAGGTGGTCGAGGTGTTTGCGACGTATGACGATGGCTCGGCGGGCGATGCTGCGAAGAGCAGCACGGTCAGCAGCAAGAAGAAGAAACCGACGTACATCCAGTGGGTGGGCGAGCACGCTGCGTCGAACTCGCCCGTGAAAGTGGACGAAGTCCGGATCTTCCACCCGCTCTTCACCTCCGCGAACCCGGCGGGCGAGACCAACTTCCTGGACCACGTCGACAAGGACAGTCTGGAAGTGGTCAAGGGAGCCTATATCGAGCGTGGCTTTTGGGAGATTGCGCGGAGTTCGTTCGGGAAGGCTGGGCGGGAGGCGGAGGAGCGGACGGTCCAAGCGAGAGAGGCTGCGAAGAAGGCGCAGAAGGAGACGGACGTTCCTGCTCTTCAGGCGAAGGATGGTGAAGTGGCGGACAAGTTGAGCAGCAAGCAGTTGGTGGGTAAGGAATGTGTCCGGTTCCAGGCCATGCGGATTGCGTACTTCGCCCTGGACCGGGAGAGCGAGTTGGGCTCGGCGTTGGAGGAGGGTGCGAAGGGGGAGGAAGGGGCGAAGGGTGCGAGGATTATTCTTAATCGGATCGTCACGCTCAAGGAGGACGCGGGCAAGGCGAGCAAGTGATCTTTAAGCCATTCGTCGTTTCTCCCTCTCTCTCTTTTCATACCATGTTACCTCTTCTCCTCGACCTAGAATGACTCAATCTGTCATGCTTCTACAGACAACCCATCTTAATACCAATTACCAACGTCCTTTTATCCAACTGCAGTTGACCGAGACGAATCACGCTTCAATCGCTGGAGAGGAAGTGCGCATATAACAGCTGGAAAATCGCTGGGCAGGTTTTGTTTGCTTGCTCAAGGCATGAGATGGGGGAATGGGGATCAAACAGTACATGGAGGGGGAAGACTCGAGAGGGAGAGGGCGAATGAGCGGGGGGGAGAAACTCGCAACAAGGAACCGAAGAAAAGAAGGGGGAACCCTGTTTAAAGGGCCTTCTTTGCGGATTGCTTGAGGTACGACGAGTACTGGACGTACGGTGTTGGGCCGGGGGTGACGACGGGCCAGAGGTTCGGGGTCAGGTAGGCGTACGTCTTGGAGATGGCAGCAAACGTGGCCTTGATAAAGTTACCCATGGTTGCGGTCTGACCGGCGGACTGGGTGTAGCAGTCCTCCACACCGGCGAGCTGGAGCATCTTCTTGGAGGCGGGCGCGGCGACGATACCGGTACCGCGCGGGGCGGGGATCAGACGACACATGACGGAGGCCGTCTTGCCGGAGACCTTCATGGGGACCGTGTGGGGCTCTCCGAGAGCGTTACCCCAGTAACCCCTGCGAACGGGGATGACGGACAGCTTGGCGAGGATGATGGCGCCGCGGATGGCGGTGGCAACTTCCTTTGCGCACTTGACGCCGAGGCCGAGGTGGCCGTCCTCGTCACCGACGGCGACGAAGGCCTTGAAACGGGTACGTTGACCGGCGCGGGTCTGCTTCTGGACGGGCATGATCTTCATGACTTCGTCCTTGAGCTTGGGGAGGAGGAGGTCCACGATCTGGTACTCCTTGATGGGGAGGGAGAAGAGGTAGACCTCCTCGATGGAGCGGATCTTGCCGTCCTTGACGAGACGACCGAGGGAGGTGACGGGGACTGCGTCATGTGCGCGAAAGGCTAAGTCAGCGAGGGATGGCACGCTTCAGCTGAGATTCGCACTCACCCCACTCCTCCTTGTCGCCATCACGGCGGCCACCACGGCGGGGACCACGCCCACGACGGTCACCGCGCGCACCACGGTCACGTCCGAAACCACCACGTCCACGGGGAGCAGCGTCAGCCATAATTGTGCTAGTTGTGTGTGTTTTTGTGTCTTGAGGAAGATCGAACCCGCTGCAGGAGTGGAAGAGGCTAGGGTCAGTATCGCACGCTGCTGCTGGGTCTCGTGCGTTCCGTGTGCGCACCTTGTTCTTATGGTCTTGATGCCGTCGCCTGATGGGAGCTGCTCGCGAAGGACGGGAAGGCGGTCGCAGTCTTCGCTCCCCTGCAAATTTCTCACGCTTGGCCCCGATCCACTCACCGCCACGTGCTTCTCACCTGACCGAACCACGTGACTTGGTCCCAAAGTCAACACGACGCGTCTCGCCCAAACACGACGCGCCTCGAACACAAAGGGGAGAGACCAACACCACGAATCCGATTTCTCTCACCAGGAAGAAGGTGGCGACAAGAATGAAGGTGCGGATAAAGAACTACCGCGCGGTCGGGTACTGGGTGTGGGACACGCGCGACCCAGACGACGTCTGCGGCATCTGCCAGAACAACTTCGACGGGTGCTGTGCGGCCTGCTCGGAGCCAGGCGATGCTTGCCCTCTCTGTGAGTATCTCCCCTCTGATCTTTGGGGAATGGAAGAAATGCTGACTGCTTTATTTGATGGTCACAGTGTTTGGAGAGTGCACGCATGAGTTCCATATGCATTGCATCTTCAAGTGGCTCGAGGGATCGAACAACCCGATCTGTCCACTCTGCAAACGGCCCTGGGGTACGTTGTTTCGAATTATCCCCCATTCCCGCTGGTCACCGTTCTCATTCGTACTGAGCCTTCTTCCCCTTTCTTCTCACACAGTCGTACAGTCCACCCAGTCCCAGCCAGGTAATGGTGTCCCGGTCCCTGTCAACACCATGATGGCAGCTACGGCGGCGGCGGTGGCGGCCATCGAGTCCCGAAATGGCCCACCACGCACCACCGTCTCCATTCCCACAGGATCGACTTCGAACCGGCCTGCGTCCTAGATCCCCCACCCCTTTCTGTATTACCAATCGCAGTGTATAATCAGCATCGTTCTTTCTCTTGGGTAATAGGGTGACGCATGTTTAGAATACAGAAGGTACAAACAGGATGCAAGGGGACATCGACAAAAGTGCGAGCGGAAAGAGAAGCAGTGGTAAGCGTTCAGAAGATTCGTCGGCGCTTGCCCACCCCAGGTGCGCCGCCACTCGGTGGGAATCGACCCGGTCGATCTCGCTCGAGGGTGTACAGTCGATGCGCCTCCTGGATATGCTCAGGCCGGAGAGGACCGAGGTCGGTATGCGAAGCATCGGGCCCAGCCTGTCTCGCCTGTACTTCCCGCGCTGAAGGACAAGAAGAAATGCGAGGATGAGCGTGCAGACGAATCAGAATCAAAATGAGGAGAGCTCAGCTCACCTTTCTCGACGATTTCACCGATGAAGATCTTAGCTGCGCCGCTTGCGACGAGGGCGACGTTGTCGGTTACTGACTGGCTCAGGACCTGGTTCATCAGTTTCTTCACTCCGCCTCGATTGACCGCGTGTCGACGGAAGGCATCGTGTCTTTCTATTTGCTCCGGCGTCATGGCCTCGATCAGGTATCTGTAAAACATTAGAGAAGGAGGTGTTCAGAGCGTCGAGCTGGGGGAATGGATGTCCCTACGCGACTCAAACACTCACGGCATGTTCTCCCGCCGTGTCCGAGTGCGTGCCTCCATACTCTCCATCTCGTCCCCATTCTGCTCCTCATCCTCCCCCTCCTCCGCATCCTCGTCCTCGTTCCGAGCTCCGTCCGTGGCCGCGGGTGTCGGAGGCGGGAGCAGATCATCGTCCGCCTGACCAGGATCAACACTGGCACTGTTCCTCTGCCGAGCTCGTCCCGTGCCCGCCCCACCGCCGCCGCCGCCGCCTCGTGCTGCCGTCCCTCCTGACCGCTTTGTATTTGATGAGCCGGCGGGTGGAGGGCCTAATGGCAAGATGACCGTCTGAGAGGGCGAGGGCGCCGCTGAGCCTGATCCTGAGCCTGATGAGGGACCACCGAAGGAGGAGATCCCGCCGCCGGGTAGGGCGACTGTGAATGGGTTGGGAGCAGGGGCGTGTGCGAATGTTGATGCGGATGGGTAAGTGAGGATTGTGCCGGGCGCGGGCGAGGGAGGCTGGAGGCCTGAGCTCGAGGTGTATGCGCCCGCTGCGGGCAGTTGGAGCGGCGCGGGCGCGAAGGGCGGCGGCGGTGGCGGAGGCGGATACGATGCCATGCTGCTGCTCGCCTTGATGTGGTGGAAGGCAAGGAGGAAGCAAGGAGCTCATGCTCGAGCTCATCCTTGACCTTGCTGACGACGACGACAGCGACGAGGACGAGGTTCTTCACGAGACACACAGCACGCGCGGGGCTCTCGTGCTGCGCTCTCCCAGGCCGAGTTCCCGACACCAGCAGCAGGGCCAGCCGTCGAGAATGCGATGCCATCGAATGTCACCATCACGCGTGAGTCTCTCTCTCTCTCTTCTCTCTATGTACATACAGCATTGACAGTCTCTCTCTCTCTCCCTCTGCAGAGTTCGAGCCCGTCGTGTTCATGCGCGGCGGCACAGGGCGCGATGCCCGCGGCCGTCTCCGCCAGCTCAACACCTCCGTCTCCCCCTCCCACGTCCGCGCCCTGCTCACCCTCGACCTCCAAAAGGCCTGCAAGATCAGGGACATCCAGGTCTCCTTCTCCGGCCTGACACATACCGACTGGCCCGAGGGCATTGGGCCCAACCGGCTCGAGAATTCGGAGAGTACGCCCATCTTTAAGCAGATTGTCACGATTTGGAGCGCGAAGGAGGATCATCGGAACTTGAATCGGAGACGGTGTAATTCGATTGGGCCGGGGGTTAATGGGGTGCTCGGAGACGAGGATTGGTCTACCTTCAGCACCGCGGTGGCGTCGGGAGCCGGAGGGGGAGGAGGTCCATCCGCGGCCGAGGCGTCGTCGTCGACGACTGCGTCCCAGTCGTACAGTGGCAGCGGCAGTACGGACGCTGGCACACTCGCCCGCTCCATTGCAGGAGCTGCAGCGCGCGCGGGGACAGCTATCATGCCAGCCACGATCCGGAATGAGCTCTCGTCGGCGCGCAAGGCGAACAAGGGCAGCACCAAGGATAAAGATCGTACTTCGCCGTCGTCGGCTCGCCCGCCGCTGGGCCGACAGTGGTCTAGCGAAGCGAGCGCGAGCACGTCTAGGATCGGAGGCGGGATTTTGCCTCGGGCTTTTGGAGGATCGCCGTCGGCTTCCAGTCTGGCCCGGTCTGCCCGTCCGACTTCGGCTTCTAGCAGTCAGAGCCAGAGCCAGAGCCGGAGTCAAATTCAGACTGAGGAGGATCCTACCACGCCGAATGCGCGTTCGATTCATGCTGCTCTCAGCGACCCGCCTCCTACTTACGATGAGGCTGCCACTCCACCTCCGAACGGAGAGAGAAGCTCGTACTTTGATTCCCAGGGATCCACAGGTACCGGCATTCTCCACCATACCCCTCGCTCAGCAGGTCTCCGCTCGCCGGCAGCCAGCGGCGTCGGGGTCCGCTTCGGCAGCGTCGCGGCAGACCACCATGGTACGAGCACGACTCCTACGTTACCTCCTCCTCCGCTCACGAGAATGGAGGACGAATCTACAACAACAACACGAAGACGCTCCACCTCTACCGATCGCAAGGCATCGAGCGGGAGTACAAATAGCACAGGAGGTGGGCGCAAAGCGAGTACGGCGCTCAAGAATCTCATCGGAGGTCTCCTCCTGAGTGAGAAGAACGATGATGATACCTCAAATACAGATTGGAAGCTCTTCAAGCCGGGCGTATATCAGTTCCCAGTCACCATCCAACTGCCGAGCGATCTACCGCCGACCTTACACGCCGACTTCGGCCACAACGCGTACCACCTCCGCGCCCTTGTCCGCCGCGTGGGCGCCCTAACGTCGAACCTGATGGCCGAGCGCGAGGTGACCTTAATCCACTCACCCGAAGACGACGGCACGACGGACGCGACGGACTTGATCGTGGTCCAACGGACGTGGGAACAAGCCTTGGCGTACATGGTGGTCATCAGCGGGAAGACGTTCCCGATTCAGCAGCGGTCGAAGATTCCTGTGTGGATGAAGCTGGCGCCGATCGATAAGGTCAGTGTGCATCGGATCACGGCGAGTATTGAGGAGCATACTTCGTATTTCGCTAAGGGGAGGACGACGGCGAGGCATGAGGTGCCGAGGCGGTGGCATTTACTCAAGTTGACTGGGCCTGGTTCGGGTTCGGGTTCGGGTTCGGGTTCGGGTGAAGATGCGAGTCAACCGCTGCTTCCGATCCTCTCGGACGCGCCTGACGCACTGGACCGAAGTCCGCTGGCGGTCTACGTCCCGCGAGACGTCGATGGTCAACCGGAGGAAGACGGTCTGAGCGCCTTACTGGACCCCTCGGGTCCCTGGGAACTCTACCTCGACGTACCCCTCCCGACCTGCTCGGCCACTGCGATCAACCTCTCGTCGGCGCATGTGAAGGCGAATGTACAGGTGGCGCATACGCTTCGGGTCTCGTTGAGGGTGTCCAGGAGTGGGAGTGGTGTGGGGGAGGGGGGGAAGGACAAACAGTTTGATATTATCATTGAGGCGCCGATTACGTTGACGCATTCGCATACGGCGGAGGAGTGGATCAGTCTGCCGAGCTATTGGACGTTGGCTGCCTTGGAGAGCGGCGGCGGCGGCGGTGCTGGCGCTGTTGGTGAGCCGGGTCAGGATGGAAATGGTGGAGGAGGAGGCAACCTTCCTTCTTCTTCTTCTTCGTTCGGGAGTGGCACGGGCATGGCTCGGAGTGCGTCCTTCGGCGAGCGAGCGGACGGAGCGTCATCCCTTACTCCATCAACATCGATATCCGCACCGGCACCGGCACCTCTAAGCCGGCCAGCCTACGTGCCTAAAGTGCCCGCTCCTTCGCCCGTCGCCATGCGTGCGTTGGGGTTGACGTCCAGTGCGGCGGCCCAGCGGAATCGGCTCGCGTTGGCTGTTGGTGCTGCGACGTCTTCGGCTGTGCGGAGTGGGAGTGGGAGTGGGAGTGGGAGTGGGGTGATCACTGTGGGGAATGGGAGTGGGAGTGGGAGTGGGTTCAGTGGCGCTGGTGGCCTAGTTCGATCGGCCTCTCCTGCCCCGTTGAGTAGTCCTACATCAACAGGCGGGCGGGATAGCAGTCCGAATTCGAACTCGGGAACAGGCACGGATACGGGTACGGCGCGGGATCTGTCGCGGCAGTGGCTTGCGTTGAGCTCGGTGGGGTCGTCCCCACTTGTCACGCGGGGTTCGGGAGCGGGAACGGGGTCGGGGACGGGGACGGATGGAGGGGCGGTGGTTGTGTTGGAGGCTCGTGGGGATGGGCAGGGCGAGCCGCCTCCGCCTGACTATCGGAGTGTGGTTGAGGCGGGCCAGTCCTGAACGGAGACTGGACACGGGTTTTGGCGGGGGCAGCAGGTTCACGAAGGAGGGAAAAGGGAGACAGCCGAACAGGGCTGTGCGATATGTTACGGGTTACGGGTTCTGTTTACTATAGGAGCGCTCATCTTTCAAAACTGATTTTACTCCTTATTCTCTCGACATGGTCTGGAAATGCAGCAAAGATTGTGTGCGAGGGCAACGTTCATGAAGTGCATTCGATAGCGGTCGTTCCAGAAACCATAGAACCGGACGTGCACATGTCGAGCAACCAGGAAGACGGTGTGGGACATCGGTAAGATCGTTGCGGACGTCGACCACAGAACGCAAGGATCTCATGGAAAGGAAGAGACATCCTTCCCATCAGTCCCGCTGACGTTTCCTGGCATCCGCACTGAGGCAAACGAAAACAGGGAAGGGACAGAATGGGTCAGTCTGACGGCATGGGAGGAGGCGGCGGCGGGCGGCGAAGAAGGAACTCACTCGGGATCATCGGGTCCGCGTTTCGTGCCGCGCTTAGCGTCGTCAAGGAACTTATCAATGGCGAACGGGTCCGAGCTGTCCTTCTCGAACTGGACGGGCCCATGACGGGCCTCTCGCAACTCGCTCCCCGCAAACGCCTTACTCTTCCCCAACCCGAACCGATCGTTCTGCAACTCCTCCCCAAAGCCTTCCTCGGTGCCGCCACCGTAGATATCATCGGCCCCGCCCGCGCCCGCCGGCCGACGGTAGATGGCCGCTGCAGCAGTGGACCCCTGAAAGAGCGCCTTATCGAACAGGTTATTCGAATCGTCATCCCCAAAGGAACCAGGTAGAGCCTCCTGGTTGAACAGTCTCGAGTCGAGCTGGGAATCCTTCGATAACGTCGGTTTGGCCAACCCGAGCGCAATCTTCTCGGAGATGTCGCGGTTCTGCTCGCGCATGAGGACGCGGGCGCGTTGTTCGGTGCCCATGTTGGACATGCGGAGATCGCGCTCGTGTTCCCGTCGACGCTCGGCGCGGAGTTGGTCCCGGGCTCGAGCGGCGGCTTCGTCTTCGTCGTCATCGTCGCTGCCGTTGCCACTGTCGGAGCCGTAGCCGGCGAGGGCGGCCTGCATGCCGCCACTGCCACTGCCGGCGGCGGCCTGGGTGACGGAGACGGCGGTGGGGCGGCCTGCGGTGTTGGGTGCCAAGATGGCGGATGTGCTGGTGCCGGGTGCGTCCGTGAGAGCAGCGAGGGGAGCCCCTGAGCGTTCCTCGCGCGCCCGTTGAGCAAGCATCCGCAGATGATCCTCTTTCGCCGCCTTCTCCTTCGCGGCCAACTTCTGCTGCATGAGCGCGCGCTGGCGGACTTCCTCGCGCGCATGTCGATCCGCTAGATGGAGCGATTCGCTAAATTGGGCGAAGTTGTCGTTGATGTGGACATCTTGCAACCCACGTCCGTCGGCGGCGAGACGCTTGTCGAGCGGGATTGTGTAGCCCTTGTTGTTCTTCCAGTTGGAGATGCAGGGTGGGATCATCCACTCGCGCTGTTCTTGTGCTGTTATTTTGCGTGGTGGGGAGCGGAGGACTGGTGGGGGTGGGGAGGGTGGACCCTTGGGTACCTTTTTGAACTTCCATTTTGGAGGTTCGAGCGGGTCTTCTACGACTTCGGTCATCTTGACGATGCGTTGCTGCGACTCGGAACCGGACTGCTGACCGCCGGGTGTGTATCGGATGAAGGATGAGGAGCCACCGGTCACGTTCACATTCTTCGGTTGGGCGGCCTTGATCTTGCCCTGGGTGATCTTTTCGAGGGCGAGCCGTGTCCGTTCTGCGGTTTCGCGGACGACGTCCTCGCTGGGCCGATCGAGTTCGCCAGAGGTCTTCTTGTAGTCCGGCCGTTGTGAGAGAGGGATGAGGTCGCGGTATGAGGACTGGATGTGCTGGCCTTCCTTGCGTCCCTGTTGGACAATGGTGTCGTAGCGGACGTTTCCCTCTGCGTCGACCTGGAGGGTGAGCGAGGCGCCACTTGCGCCGGTCTTCTTGCGACCCATCTCGAGCGGGTACTGTGCGATGTGGCATTCTGGATATGCGCCGCCGTTTGCGAAGTCGGCCTGTTCGCGTGGTCTCCATTTGTCACGGTGTCCGTAGGGCGGGATGCGTGATGCTGATGCTGATGCTGATGCTGATGTGGATGCGAGTGCGAGGGTGGTGTCGGTGTCGGTGTCGGTGTCGGTGTCGGCTGCTGTTGGCACAGTGGCGCCGTTGATGGCGTGCCTGGGTGCTGGCAAGATCGAGGAGAGCGTCGCCATCGTCGTTGTCCTTCTTGCTGTCGAGATTGAGCCTGTCGTTGTCGTCGTCGAGCAGCAGGAGCGCGTCCATGGCATTGAGCAAGTGTCATGAAGTCTCACGGCGTGGTCTCATTCACCGGACACCGGGCCGGAAGCACCGGAAGCTGCTTACGTACGCCAGTCAGCCTGCGCAGGTGTCACACGCTCACGCATCATCGCAGAGTGAGTGTGTCCCACTGACAGACCACCACCTTCGCACTCCCTCTCCCACTCCCACTCCCACTCTCCCACTCACTCCCTCTCTGCCAGCGTTCTGTCCAGGATGGCGACAATCGAGATTGCGAAGCCCGGCAGCGTCGAGGATCTCTGGATCGAAGACGGCGGCAGCCCAAACGTCCGCTTCTTCGCAAAGCGCTTCTCGCCCCCCGCAGACCAGCAGACACGCGCAGCCGTGCTCCTCGTACACGGATACATCGAGCACTGCTCCCGCTTCACACATGTCGGGAACTACTACGCCTCAAAGGGCATCGAGTTCTTCGGCTTCGATCAGCGCGGCTTCGGTCGGACCGCCAAGGACGGCCCGAACCCGCGTCGCGACTACTCCAACACCACATGGCTCGAGCAGTTCAAGGACATCGAGTTCATGCTCAAGAACTACCGCGCTTGGCTCGATGACAAGTACGGCAAGGACAAGATCCCCATCTACCTTGTCGGTCACAGCATGGGAGGAGGTCTCGTCCTCGGTTTCATGACCCGCAATGGCAGCACCTTCGGCTACCCCGCTCCACAGACTCTCGACCTCGTCAGCGGTGTCATCGCGACGGGCCCCTGGCTCCGTCTCATCGACCAACCTCCGGCCATTCTGCCCCTGCTCGCTAAGCCAGCCATAACACTCCTGCCGTTCCTCCGTCACCGTGCACCCCTCAAGCCGGAACAGCTCTCACGCGACAAGGCCGTCCAGGAGGACAACCGCCAGGACAAGTACTGCGACACCGACGTCCTCCTCAAGTCCATCTACGGTCCCCTCACCGGTGGGCTTGCCATCCTCAACAAGGACTACCAGGCCTGGCCCGAATCAAAGCCGGTCCTCGTCACCCACGGGGAGGCAGACCTGATCACCAACCCTAAGGGGTCCAAGGAGTTTGTTGAGAAGGTGAAGGCTACCGACAAGGAGTACAAGGCCTGGCCGGAGTACTACCATGAGCTCCACAACGAGCCCGGAAACGACAAGATTGTCTTCCTCGACTACTGCATCAGGTGAGTACTCCACTCCACGAGAGGGGAAAGGAGAAACCTTGAGTGTAACGTTCTGAATTTATTCATCTCGTCGCGTTCTTGTTCAGCTGGATCCTGAAGCGGACTTCGCAGTCAGGCGCGTCGCCCGTCTCCCAGTCCGACAGTGCTCCCGCCGACGTCCCACAGGCGTCTAAGATCGGTCAGTCGAACCTCTGAACCATTTCTCCCGCTATCCTGCCTTCCTGTCCCATCCCCGCTTCCCACACGCGCGGGGAAGAGAGGTTCCTTCATGTTCCCCCTCGGTTTCGAGGATTAGCACAGAAGTCGATCCCCAGTTCTTCAACTTTCTCGCTTTCCCCCTTTCTCTCGGTTTCACCTTCCCCATCGTCCCTTTCGCATTTTTTTCTTTCTCGAATCCCTCCCCGTCGAACCAGCTTTCTACCAAGGCTAGAAGCCATTCCGGACTTTACACTCCCTTGGCACAGAAGTCGACATTCTGTATACCACCTTTCCCCCCCCCCCCGCCCCCTCAAGCAATTGTTTCTCTCTCCCCAGCGTCCCCTCCCCCCTCCCCCTCAATCTGTTACCCGCTTTTTAGCTCAGCCAACTGAATCCCAAATTTCTCTTCTTCTTCTCTCTCTCCGCTTGCATGTCTCGAACTGAAGCCGACGAAGTCAAGAAGGACGTCTCCACCGCCGCCGCCGCCGACGACACGAATGGAAACGGAGCGGGAGCAGATACAGCCACCAGCCTCATCCCAATAACATCAGACAAACCCCAAAAGCGCAAAGCATGCTGGGCCACCCTGCTCACGCGGGACAACTACCTGCCCGGCCTCGTCGTGCTCTCCCAGTCATTGCTCCGGGACAGCGCGTCGAAGTACCCGCTTGTGGTCATGGTCACCTCGACGCTCTCGGACCGGGCGCGGGAGGTGATTGTCCAGCTGGGGTGTGAGGTTAGGGAGGTGCAGCCTATTTTGCCGGGTCAGAAGAGTACTGTGAGTTTTTCTCCCCTCCTTTCGTTTCTGACCTGGCGGGGGTCCGTCTAGCTGACCATCACCCCTTCCGACCTCACAGAGCCAAGCCTTCGAGCGCTTCACCGAAGCCTGGACGAAGCTGCGCGCCTTCGAGCTCGACGAGTTCGAACGGGTCGTGATGATCGACAGCGACATGCTCGTCCGACGCAACATGGACGAGCTCGTTGATGAGTTGCCCCTGGGCGCGCATCAGATCGCGGCTGGGTTTGCGTGTACGTGTAATCCGAATAAGATCGGGACGTACCCTGATGATTGGTGAGTTTTGTCTCTTAACTTTCGAGGGAGTGGAAGGGGTAAAGCTGACTGTTCGGATATGGGTTTGGTTTGTGTGTTTAGGATCCCTGCCAACTGCGCCTTCACGCCCCAGCGGCATCCCTCCTGTCTCACCACCCCAACAGCCATAACACCCACCTCCCCCCCAACCTACAAGCTCCTCAACAGCGGCCTTGTAGTCATCCACCCCTCCTCATCGACGATGTCCGCCATGATCCACCAAATCCAGACCGACCCCAAAGTCGCGGAGTACCGGTTCCCCGATCAGGACTTTTTGGCGGAGTGGTTCGAAGGGGACGGGTTCGTGGCGTTGCCTTGGATTTATAACGCGTTGAAGCCGACGAGGGAGTGTCATCCGGAGATGTGGAGGGATGAGGAGGTGCGGAATATTCATTATATCCTGAAGTGAGTCTCTCTCCCCTACAGGCTTCTTCGTTCCACTCCAGAGCAGGGCTGGGCCGGGCTGAACGTTCCTCGTGACCACCGCACACAGCAAACCATGGTCATCAGGCTACCCGCTCCCGGACTCCACGGTGCAATTCGCGGACACCCATCGATGGTGGTGGGATACCTACCGTCGGGTCGAGCCTACGCGCGCGTCGGTCTCGGAGGAACTTTGGAACGAGCTTATTCTGCCTAACATCAAGGACGAGCCTCAGGTCGAGTGAGCGCAAGCATCGTCTAACTCGCAACGCAAGCCGTTCTTCGCCTCCTGAACGCAAATTATAGAAATCTGGTTCTCACTTTCTTCTCCGGACTCCGGAGTCGTATCTTTCCGTCTTGTAGTGCCCATCGTTCCCTTATCCCAGTGCCTCTCTATCTCTCTCTGACCCATACTGGTCTTATGTTGTATCTGTCTATGAACAGCAAGGATAATATCTCTTTCGCGCCTTTCTGGTCTGTGTCTTGTCCTTTGAGCCGTCTGTATGAGAACGCACGATATTCAAGTCGTGTGTGCGAGCGTTCCAGAATGCCAGTCAGATTCATTGCGACGCTTGGGAAGGACCGCCCGAAATCAGGGTATGAAAGCGAACAAGCGTGAGAGCCCAGCCAACGCCGACCTGGCCGCTCTGAGCTTCGTGACCGTCTCGGTATCCGCAGCGAGAGAAGTCGTCTGCCAAAGCGAAAGGAGCGGGGCGAGATGGGTTCAGCAACGCCACATATACTTTTGCAACAACGGGTAAAGAGCATATACGGTGGGACATGGGGAGCACACTCACCCCGAGAGGCTTGATCCTTGAATCGGAGAATCTCGATTGGATCAGGACGAGGGTGTCTGAAGTAGAAATGGTGTTGGGGTCTTCCCAGCCCGGTGGGAGTGGTGTCGGTATTTGATGTGAGAATGGCTCTTCGTCCTCTTCCTCGTCGTCATCGTTTGCAATGGGTTTGGTACCCTCTTCTCGATCGGTGGCAGATCTTGGAGCGTGGCGGGTTGGTTGCGGCGAAGAGAAGTCGAAGCGGACTCCGGCGTCGATGGCTGGCCTGACCTCTGATAGCGGTTGCCATTGGTTCGTGGCCTGAACGGACGACCGCAGAGACACGTCAGCACGCTCCGAACAAGACATTTGTAACAGGAACAGGGTACGCACAGTATCAAAAACGCTCTGCGGCCGGAACTCCGCCTTATACACCATCTTCTGACAGCTAGCGATCCAGTATCCCAAATAGTAATACCGCACCCCTTCCATCCCCCTCTTCCGTCGGAGCTGCGAAGCGAGGTGGATCTCGCGCAGCGCACTCGCTTTGCCGAGGTTGAGATGTTCGTAACCGGGCTCGTAGAAGAGGTAGACGGAGCTGACGCAGAGAGGGAGGATGTCGAGGACCCCTACGGCGATGAGCTCGCCGTCGACTGGATGGGAGAGGAGCGGAAGGTCAGTCTGGGTTCGGGGGTCAAAATTTTGACGAGGGGAAAGGAACTCACGTCTCCATTCCTGGTGATAACCGCCGTATGGTATTGGATCGTTGCTGTCCACGTCGACCGGGCCAGCGTCATCAACGTCGCTTTGAGTATGCTACAAGGACCAAAAAAGATCGAAATTCAGTGAGTTTACCCCTCCCTCTACTCGGCGAGGAAGAACTGCGATTGTAAAACTACGTACGAAGCTGTTCCTGACAAGAAATCGTTTCCAGGAGTCATGTGTTATTTTTGCTTCCTCGTCCTTGTGCACTGTCGTCTGATATCGCTTGTAGAGCTGGAACTTTTCCTCCGTATGCGAAGCGGGATGGAGAGTGATCTGTCGTATTAAGAGGATCTTCATCAGCCGACGGCGTTCAGGCTCACTGCTCAATAGGACTCTTTTGGCTTCAGAACTCACCTCCAGTCTTCGTCGCTTTGGAAACCGATACCAGCTGTTTCCCTCTGTATTGTCTGTAGTTCCGCCTGCTTTCCGATGCTCATCTTGCGAAGTCCATTCGGTGTTGAGCCAAAACGACTCGAGATCAAAAGGATCATTATCGTCTCCGCGCTTCTTCATCGGTCTCGTGCCATCCTCCGGCGCATGGACTTCCCAAAAGAGCGACTTGAGCGCACGTCGTTGACTCCGGGATATGTTGAACCTTTCGATGGGCAGTCGAATGGGATGTTGAGGGCAGCATGTTCTGGAGTTGTCCGGCTTGTAGAGGACTTCACCTGAACGACGCCATCCTGCGTCGATGAGGGCTTGGTATGCTTCCGGGTCGAGGGCGTAGGTGAAGAGGTAGAAGGATTTGGACGTCTTTTGGCTGGCACGCTCTCCTGGGGCCGAGCAGTAGCCGCATGAGCTCGATGAGGAACCTGATAGGAGAGGGAGTACACAGAGAGAATGGAATGAATGATGAGCAGGGCTGGAACTTGGAAAGCGTGGGGAGGCAAAGACAGAGACGATGGTCAGCTACTGACCTCCTACCGCAACGAGACTGACTCTCATCCTTCCTTCCTTCAGCTAGCTTTCCGCTACTGTACTACGACTGTGTATACCTCAGACCTCACACGCTTCTGTCCTCGAGAGGAGAGGAGAGCATGACGGCAAGATGGCAAGGTGAGCAAGGTGCACAGACCCAAGGGCCAAGAATCAAGAATGCCCGATGCTATCATGCACAAGCCATGGATATATATACCTTTATCGTGACCTCGCTCTGCTGAAGTCTCAAGGGTGTCAGGGTCTTATCAGTCAGTTGTGACTCACCCACCCACTCGTGACTCGCCCCGGTTGCCTTTCTTCCTGGCCGCCTCTCTCACTTGTGTCGGACTGCCATCACCTCCACGATCACCACCGACCCGACCCACGCTCTCCCTTCCTCGACATCGCCATGGCTGCTATCAAGGACGCGCTCTCGACCGCCGCAGAGGCTCTCCACATCAGCCCTCAGGCTCCCACCGGTCCCACCAGTAAGCACCTTACACGCGCTCTCGCTCGCACGCCCCACTTCCCGCGCTCACACCCTTTGTTCTCTTATCTTTTTCACCCTGAACAGTCTACATCGACCCCGTCAAGGGCTCCGACGAGCAGGGCGATGGCTCCAAGGCAGCTCCCTACGCTACCGCGCTCGGCGCCATGATGAAGAAGGGCCCCGACGCCGCCATCTTCTCCAAGCGCGCCCACGCCGAAGAAGCCGCCGCCGTCGCCGCAGCAGCAGCCGGCGGTCCTGCCTCGGAAGCCGACGCAGACGGCTACGTGCCCATCACAAAGAGCGCGACGAAGAAGGCGAAGAGTCTGTGGGAGCAGCAGCAGAAGAAGTTGCGCAAGGCTGAGGAGATCGCTGCGAAGGAGAAGGAGTCGCAGCAAATAGATTCGCAGAAGCTCGAGAACAGCAAGAACGTCGTTTTGGAGAAGCCCACGACGGAGGTCAAGAAGGTGAGCGATTGGCGGTTTGCTCATTTATTCTATTATGCGTCCGTTATGGAGCTCACCGCCTTTTTGGCCCTTTTGGACTCCCTTTGTTTGTGCAGATCAAGATTGGAGATGGCATCAACAACCGCGACCGACGCGTCAGCGTCAAGGGCTGGGTTCACCGTCTTCGTCAGCAGAGCAACATCACCTTCCTTGTCCTGCGCGACGGTTACGGATACATGCAGTGTGTTCTGACTGGAAAGCTGGTAAGTGCCCTCTGAATGCGAAAGAGCGCGAGAACGCATTTTTCTGTTCATCTCGACGCGTATGCCTGACTCTCCCTTTGCTCCTCACAAATCGAATAGGCGGAGACGTACGACGCGATCACCCTTACTCTCGAGAGTACTGTCGAGATTCAGGGCACGATCAAGGCTCTGCCTGAGGGCAAGAAGGCGCCAGACAACCACGAACTGGTTGCCGACTGGTGGCAGGTCATCGGCAAGGCGCCCGGCGGAGACGATGCCTTCACCAACCAGATTGCAGAGGTGAGCTTTATGCATACGAGGTTCTCTCATAGTCTGGACTTTTCCCACTAAATGCTCTATTCTCTATACACACAGAACGCGGACCCTTCGATTCTAGCGGACAACAGACACCTTGTCATTCGTGGCGAGACGTCCTCGGCCGTTCTGAAGGTCCGCGCGTCCCTTCTCCGCGCCTTCCGAGCACAGTTCGAGGACATGAGCTTGACGGAAGTCACCCCGCCCTGCATGGTCCAGACCCAGGTCGAAGGCGGCTCGACGTTGTTCACCTTCGACTACTACGGACAGCAGGCTTTCTTGACGCAGAGTTCGCAACTGTATCTCGAGACGTGTCTGCCTTCGCTTGGTGACGTGTTCTGTGTTCAGGAAAGTTTCCGGGCGGAGAAGAGTCACACTCGACGTCATTTGAGCGAGTACACCCACTTGGAGGGCGAGCTTGCGTTCATCTCGTTCGAGGAGTTGCTCGAGCATCTTGAGGAGCTTGTGAGTTTGTCACATTCAGCGACACGGCTCAGAAAGTAGACTTTTTGACCTTTTGACGAATGCCCCTTCAACAGATGTGCGGAACTTTGTCGAAACTGTTTGCCGACCCCACCACCAAGGCGCTCCTGGACCAGCTCAACCCCGGCTTCCAGATGCCCCAACGACCGTTCAAGCGGATGGACTACAAGGACGCGATTGCGTACCTGAACGAGCACAAGATCACCAAAGAGGACGGCTCTGACCACGTGGTTGGCGATGACATTGCCGAGGCTGCCGAGCGCAAGATGACCGACCAACTGAACGTGCCGATCTTCCTGACGGGCTTCCCGCGCGAGATCAAGGCCTTCTACATGAAGCGGATCCCCGGGGACGAAGGCTTCACGGAGTCTGTCGACGTGCTCATGCCGGGCGTGGGCGAGGTCGTCGGCGGCAGTATGAGGATGTCGGACAGTGCCGAGCTGCTGGAGGCGTACAAGCATGAGGGGATCGACGCCGCGCCGTACTACTGGTACACGGACCAGCGCAAGTACGGTACGTGCGAGCATGGTGGTTATGGCTTGGGCGTGGAGCGTTTCTTGGCTTGGGTTACGCAGAGATACACCGTTCGGGAGTGTTCGTTGTACCCGCGCTGGACGGGCCGGGCGACGCCTTGAGGAGAGTTGGGAGCTCGGGATATTTTCCTGGCTTGCGTCTCTGCTTTGGCTTCGAAGGGCACCTCCAGCTAAGAGGGTGCTCAATGCTCATCCTCAATCTTAATCGAATGGATCACTGTTCTCGTTCTTCTCCGTTCACGATTCGGGTCTCATAGGGCAAGCTATAAGACTCCATAGACGCTATAAGACTCCCTGGAGAGTCTCTTAGAACATCGTTAAAGTTAAGCCTACGGTGTTCAAACGCAGCCTGGTTTCGATCGAGTCAGAGTCCAGAGAACAACATCATCTCGCTCTGACTTGCTCGCTCTGCTCAGTGCTCACGCTCACGCTCACGCTCACGGGGAAGTGCGAAGGGACGAACGAGTACGAGGAGCGATGCCGCCGCCAACGACCATGAGCGCCTCGGCGACGTCCAGCCCTGCGGTGGGCACGAGCTCGAGCTCGAGCGCGGCAGCAGCAGCAGCCTCTGCTGCGGCCCAGCCTGTTGTGCTGTCTCGTTCGCTCCAGACGGCCATCTCGACCATGCACGCCCGCATCAGCAAGGTCTTCGCCGCCCCCTCCCCCATGGCCAGCCCAGACCTGCCCGCAGCCCGGTCCGCGGTCCAGGCCGTCGTGTCCGACGTCTCGATCCCGCCCACCCGACCTCTCCCACCCGCGCTGAGGGAGGTCCTGTCCGCAGCGATCAACCCGCAGATGCAAGCGCTGGCGAAGAAGTGTCATGCGTCGGAGCACTACTCCCTCCTCCTCGGCTGGCTCTTCCAACTGGGCCCGCTGGTGAGCGACCAGTGCATTGCGCTCGAGTGGTGGGATTTCTTGATCAAGCCTGTGCTCAGGGATTCGCAGGCGGGCGAAGGGGCCCTGGCGCAGGCCAAAGCGCTCGTCTTGGACGCGATGTGCAACGCCCCTGCGGACGCGTATCACGATGTGGAGCCTCCGAGCATGCCGTGGCCTAGGATCGATAATGACTCCGCTGGCAACTTTGCTCGCAGTATTGGGGATGCTCCTTACTCGACGTTTGCCAGTGCTCCGGCACCGTTCAGCCCTACCGAGACGCTCCGGACGGCGAGCTCGTCGGTCGAGTCGACGTACTCGCCCACCACAGAGTCCTCAGCGACGGCTTTCCGTCGACGGGTGCCTAAGGACCTCAACACTCTCTACCGCTTCGCTCAGCGCATCGTTCAGCTCTACTTTGCTGAGATCGCAAGTGCTCCGCACGTCGAGCCGAAAAAGGTACGCACGAGAAATTCGAGTGCGTCCGGCGCCATTCTTGGAGTTGGGGAGAAGTCTTCGGAGATGGCAAGACATCGCGCTCTGAGCGGACTCGGATTGTCAGGCATCGGGCCTGCCGAGAATCTGGGCAAGTCGGCGGAAAAGGACGCTCAAGAGGGACTAGGCGATGTACGAGTGGAGGAGGCAGCAGAGGAAGAGATGGAAGAGGAAGACCAGTACGACGAGCATTCGCTGTGCTGGACGCAGAGACTCGAAGCTCTCGTTCTAGCATTCGGCACGCGAGCGCCAAAGCGCTTCTTCCACCATCTCTCCTCCTGCTTTGCCGAGCCGACGAACCGGATCCCGGTCCTGGTCAACCTGATCGCCTTCATCAGCGCACATCCAGCGACGGCCTACCACCTCATCGCGACCCCGCTCCCCGCCGAAGTTATGATGAGTTTGCAGATCGATACTAGCACGACGGTCATCACCCTCGGCGCCCGGTTGGCGGTCATGCTCCTCCCTCACATCCCGACCTGGTTCGCAAACGGAGGTGGTGGCGGTCTGCCTGCTCTCATGGCCGTCTTTGCTCGGATCATAGATTGGCGCATCTTTGGGAATGGGTGGGAGGAACGCGTAGGGAAGGTCACTGCTGCGGGGGCAGCGACGGAGTCCGAGGGCAGCACGGCGGGAGATTCTGCTATGACTGTCGATACTGGTTCGCAGGGTGATGATGGGCCGAATGGATCCGCTGTCAGTCTCGCGGACGAGATTATCAATCAGAGAGCGGCGCTGGATATTGAGTGGACAGAGTTGGATCGTATTGGGAAACGGTTACAACTGCGGCAGGACGTTCAATGGAGTCGGTTGAGTGAGTCTTCGAGGGTCTTCAATTTCTGCTCTCTAGAAATCCCAATGCTGACAGTTCCGCTACCGATTCTGTTTTGCAGCCTCAACATACGATGGGCCGGACACCGCTGCGCCAGATGCCACGCTCCTTTTCACCTACCTCTACGGCCTCTTTCCCGCCAACACCATCCGATTCCTACGAGCTCCCATCGACTACCTCCGGAAAGCACACTACGTCTCTCCCAGCGTTGCCTCCTTCCAAGACCTGATCGACGAGCTCACAATCCACGAGCGCAGCAAAGACATCGTCCGCCGGCATCGGCTCCACGAAGGTCTTGTCCTCCACGGCGCCGAATGGGAAGTGTGTAACCCGGACCGGTGGAAGAAGTCGGTCACCGAGGAATATGCTGCCGTTTGTATGAACCACTATTTGGGCACCGCCGATGGCGTCCCTGAGGCGCGGCCGGGCAGTCTTACTGCCTCCTGGGCTGAACGGCTTGCTCAGAGTTCGTTGCGTAGCGGAGCCAACACGCCGACGGCACAGTCGGATACGGCGCCGCACGGAATTCCTGGATCGTCAGCCATGAGACCGTCGCTCTCCGCTGCGACCCTGTTGACGCCCGCGTTGTCAATCTCGAGCAGCAGGGGCATGTCTGCTGTTCATCGTGAGAATCTGATGCTACGGACGGAACTCAACTATGAGCTTAACCTCAAAGGTCAACTGCTGCACTTTATCGGCAAGCTGCATCGCGACAAACTCAAGAGTCATGTTCTTGCCGCTGAGCAACAAAATCTCAAGAGCGAGGTCAAGGTTCTTCGTGCCGAGCTGGATCGCTCTCGTAAGGAACGCGACAAGATTCGGGAAGAGGCGGACAAGCGTGCCAAGCGTCTCGGCAATCCTACACAACGACTTCGACAGTTCATGGAGAAGGACAAGAGAACCACGGAGGAGCTGCAGAGATTGGCTGTGGAGCTGCAGAGCAAGGAGGAGACGAATGAGGCCTTGAGCTCTCAGTTGGAGGCGGCGGGCACCGAACTTTTCGAGATCAAGGCGCTCTGGCAACAAAACGAGCCGGCGTTGAAGGATCTGGACAATCTGAAGGCGCAGGTCGAACAGATGCAGGTCTCGATGAAGGCCTGGGCGGATACCGAGGCGAGGTACGAGGCCCAGCAGCGCGAGATGCGGACGATGGCGAGCAAGTGGACCCAGCTAGAGCTAGAGCGGGACAACGCGGAGGCCGTGGCGAGAGAGGCGATGAGCGCGCGGGACGAAGTTGACTCGGAACGGGAGAGATGGATGGCCGTTGCTGAAGAAGCTTCGTCCCAGCTGAAGACACTCCAGGAGAAGTGGGCGATCAAACCTCCGGTTCTAAGTCATCCATCTTCAGGCGGCGCGGGTGCTGCGCATTACAACTCGATGACGCCTACCAACCATCATCACATGTATGCGACGGGCGCCGTGTTCTCCTCGTCCTCGCCGTCCTCGCCGCTCCTGCAAGCCACGGAACGGGTGTCGCGCCGGCAGTCGATGCTGCAGTCGGCCTCGGTCCGTTTGTTGGCTAGTAGCACGACGGCGGCGTCGGCGTTGTTGAGTGAGAACTCAAGGTTGACGGGTGCGTTGGAGGATGCGCAGGCTGAGATGTTGGGTTTGCGGGCTGAGATGGCTGTGATGCGCGGATCCGGGGCGGCGGCGGCTGCAGGGGCTGGTACGGACTCGAATCGGTCTACTCGATCGACGGGACTTGAGGACGTTGATGTGATTCCTCTCGACATCGGTCCTGCAAGAGAAGGCCAGGAAGAGGGACAGGATCAGGACGACGAAGAAACCCCTTCTCCATCGTCTCAGTGCGTTCCGGACTACGTCTTCAGTACCGTGCGGGTTTTCGGGGGTCAGCTGGACGAAGGAACAGCCGGCGACAGTGCGGACTTGACTCAGCGCCTGCTACCTGCCCACCTCCGAGCGTCCTTCTTGGAAAGGGTACGGGACCGAACACCGATGTCGGAGTTGCCGCCCGCGGAGTGTGAAGCGGAGGTAGCTCACAGGGTACCGCTGCTACCCTTCCACATCGCCCGACTTCGGGACGGACGAAGGGCGATGCAGTCAACGTGGCCGAACGCCTGGGTACCCTCCGAGACTTCACTGAGTGACAAGGACTTGGAGGATCGAATTTTGGATGCGCTTCATCGTGAAATTCAGGAACGCCGATCGTTGCTCATTGGGGAAGGCGATGGCTCCGGCTCGGGTCCGAGCGACTTGCGAGTGCGTGTCGAAGTCGACGCGAAGGACGAGGTCACGGTGACGAGCGCGCCTACAGGCCCAGTGGTTTACGAACAGCAAGGTGAAGCGGGGGGTTTGCCGACGGTGAGATTGGATCTGGAGACGATTGATCTCTTTCCGGCGCTTCGTGGAGACGAAGCTGCGGCTGTTGCCATGGCCACTTGCAAAACGAACCGGAGGGAAGCATACCAAGCTGCTGCAGCCCGTTTGCAAGCGACCTATGGCGCCGTTCCATCGTCTGAGCCAGCCGAGACGGAGGTGCCTCCTCCGTCGTGCTTTGACGGCCTCCTCTGGACTACCAGCGACGAAGAGGCTTCGGACCCAAGTCAACGCTTACTCACCGAGAGTTCCATCGCCAATATTGTGCTGGAGGTCCGGAACGGCGACGAGACCAAATTGATCACGCCCGCGCCGTCATCGTCCAGCGTAAAGGGCAAAATGCCTTTCCTCCCTGGACTGCTGCGCAACGAGCTGGTCCGGTTGGGCATCGTGGAGGAGGCGGACATTCCCGTGGAGCGGGTGCTGAAGTTGCTTGTTTCCAACAAGGACGACGACGGCGGCGGGGAGACGACGGAGGAGACACAGGAGGAAACGCAGGAGGAGGGTGGGACGCAGGAGGTGCCGGAGAAGCTGTGGCTCTGCAACGCTTTCAGAGGTCTGTTTGAGGTGCAACTTGTATCATAAAGGGTTTGGGGGATTTGGGGGAGAAATGCACGATTCCCACAAAAGGACCCCTTCAAGGCAGGGGAGTCCTTATGTCGGGGTTGTCATGACTCACGACTCGGACGCATGCTACTCTGTAGTATCTATCGTTGCATGCATGCTTCACCTCGACGCAAGCCTCGCTCCACCACATCGTTGTGTTGAGGCAGATGCTACTTCGATTATGTGGATGAGAAAGGAGCTTGATGACGAGCGAGAAGGGCTAGTGATACAGAATGCGTAACGAGAGGGTCGAGGTCGTGATAGGATGTGATCCAAAGCAGATGGGCGGTTCATGATATCTCTGCCGGCTCTGTCATCTTGACCGCCTCGATAACTGCCGATTCGAAGATGGGGGAAGGGGAAAGCAGAAAAGGAAGTGTTCAGCACAGAATCGCAGGCAGAGGAACTGCTGGTTAGAGCGTGTATGACAAAGACGTACAGGCCTTATAGTCGAAGTTCTTGCCGGAGCGGTCCAGAAAGGGTCCAGATAGCAACCGGTCGATCTAAAGGGAAATGCGAGGCAAAGAGAGTTCGTCAAGTGAGCCAGGAGCCATGACCGAGTTCCATTATGTCCCTCCCCCCTTCTGCAGAGACGACGAACCTCCTTTTCCGACATGCGGTCGCCGACCTCGGAGAGCCAGTATCGCATTTCGCCCGTCTCGATGACGCCGTCGTCGCGTTCGTCAAAGCATTCGAAGGCCTCGATGAGGTCGTGCGCCTCGTCCAGCTAATGACAGGCAGCGCATGAGAGATAAACCAAAATGCGTCAGTAGTGAGAGAAAGACATACGCTCTTTGAGAAAGAGAGACACAAACGCACCTCTGCAAGATGTTCGCCAAACATGGTCAAGAACTGCGTAAAATTAATCGTCTCCATCCCCTCCGCCCCATCCCTCAACTGAGCCGACCCCATCAGCCGATCCTGCTGCGCCTTCCCCTGCGGCTGCCCCAAGCTGCCCATCATCCCATCCAAGTCGGCGCGCGTGATCAGACCGTCGGCATCCTGGTCGATCAGGCTGAACGCCTCTTTGAAGCCTTGGATCTGTTTCGCGGTGAAGGAGTTGAACACGCCGGAGCTTTGGCGCGGGTGGTTGCCTCGGATTCGGTCGGTTTGGGGCGGGCGGAGGTGGGACGCGCTGGAGGAGCCTGCTGCTGCGCTTGCGCCGGTTGCTTGTACGTTTGCCATGATTGTCGAAGCTGCCTTTCGCTTCTGTGGAAGATGGAGATGGAGGTGGTGGTTGCGTTCCCAGCTGGATCTCCGCGGTGTTGTTCTCCTCGAATAGGAGCCAAAACACGTGGCAACAAACATGACGCTGAGCTCGGGCCAACACCACCTGCACCTCGCGAAGGGAAGCAAGGAGTAAGGATTAAGTATGGAAGTTGCTATTACTTGAAAGCCCTGCGACAGGGAGGGGGAAGAAGGTGCGAGAAAGTCCCGGCACAAGAATAATCCAAGCTGCGCTGTATATGTTGCATTGGGTGATTAAAAACCTTTCAGACGGTGGTTGGGTCGTCTCCTTTCATCGAACTTCGGTGGTAAGGACCGAGTCGTCCACCGCCGTCATGACAGGCGAAGCGGGTCCTGCAGCAGCTGCTACGGGTCCCGGCGATGGCGAAGAATCCTCCGTCTCGCCTTCATCATCCGTCAATTCCTCCACAGGCACAATACCCGCATGGCGTCCGCCCAACCCTCGTCGTTTGGCGTAGTGCCAGCCGTCGGAGTAAGGCGGGATGCGGAGGGGCAAGAAGATCGTGATGAAGGAGCTGTTGGAAGAAAAAGAAAGCAAGAATCAGACTCAGTACTGATCAATCGAGTAAGGCTTAATCTGTGTATCGACGTACTGCGGAGACCCAGGGCCCAGGCTGAAGAAGAGCAGCAGGTTTCGCATAAAGCCGACGTCGTAAACATTCATAAAGCGCTGCCGACGCCATCATGAGGTCAAAAGCGATCCAGTAATCAGCAAAAAGCTACATTCATGCAGAACCGAAACTTTTCGTCAACTCACCTGACCCCTCCGCCGAGCCAGCTTCCGATAATACCCATTATCATGACTCTCCACCGTCGTCTCCCCCTTGCCCACCATGAACATGTGCCAAAGCAGCATGGTCGCAACCGCAAAGCCCATGAGCGCGCACACGAGCAAGCTCAGCAGCACGAAGATGCGCGTCCAAAACGCGAAGTGCGGGAGCGAGGCATCGTCGTTGGACGCGCCCAGACCTATCCTGTCGTCGATGGGAGGGGCAAAGTTAAGGCCGGTGTACGAGCGGAATATGGGACCGTCGTTCTGCGCGCTGAAAGGCTGGATGAAACGGAAAACAAAGGCGATGGACGCGTGAGAAGTTCAGTGTCACGCCTTGGAAAACTCGATTAAACAGCTTCTGCGCGCTATGCAGAAAGCCTGAGAGAGAGAGCGAGGTAAACATACCCTGTATTTTGCGCCCACATTCCTTCTCACACCCGCACCCGCGAAAGACGACTTCCAGCCCCGAACGACATGCGGAATCAATGGATATCCAACCGCGACCACCGTCGCGCAACCGACCGAGAGCCAAAATAGGAAGAGCACAAAGTAGCGCTCGTTTCCCAGTCCGACGCAGGCGTTGATCCAGGGACAGTGATGATCCTATCCCAAACATCATCCGTCGGAGCAAGAAGAGGAAACAAGAAAGAAAAAAAAAACACGTGAGTTCGAGACCGGTCAGGGTTCACGAGAATCGATATGTCAGGACGAGGGGCAGGGCAGCACAACCAACTCACAAATTTGATCACGCATGTCTTGCACACGCTGCAGTGATGACTCCGCTCCGGCTTTGGAGGCGGGACGAGCTGCATCGCCTCTTCCTCCCCCAACCAGGCCCGAATATCCGCCTCCCCGTCATCCTCGTCGTCATCGGTCTCCTGCAACGCGTAATGCGGCAAGAACGTCGCCTCGTCGGGTAGCAAGGCGCTGGGGGACGACGAATCGAGGAACGCGTCCGGTGTGCTTGGGCTCATGATGCCTGCGCCTCCGCCTCCGGATCGTCCGCCGCGATTCCGCTTGTTCTTCCCTTTCCCTTTCCCTCCTGAGGATCTCCCATTGCCCGCTCCTCCTGGACGCCCATCTGGCGTACCCGCGCCACTACCACGTCCACCCTGATTCCCGCGTCGGGCGTCCCTCAGCCGATCAAACTCGCGCTCCCTGGCCGCGACGCGTAGCATCTTCTCCACCTTGCGCATCTCCGGCGGTAAGCTGGCAATGGCGACATAGAGCGGCACGGGTTTGCACTTGGTGCACATCTTGGCCGGCATGGGGAAGAGGTCTTCCGAGTCGAGCTCGAGATCGAAGGCATCGTCGGAGGTGTCCGGGTAGATGGGCGTTGGGCGGACGAGGACGGGCGCGGCGTTGAGACCGGGCGGAGGGGTGGACGAAGTCATGGACGAAGGCTCGTCGGAGAAGTGCGGGGAGAAGGCAGGACTGCCTTTGAGTGCAGTGGGACGTTGGAGCGCGGGGAACGGCTCGGTCATGGCGGACGCTTCCAAGTCCGGCGTCCGGCCAGGCTTACTTGGCAGAGTCATGAGGGGGATCTGCATCTTGGACGAATCGAAAGATTTGGAGATTTGGAGATCAGCCTCAGCGCGATGACCCTGTCCGGACTTGCGACCCGACATGGACGCGCCCGGTGTTGGGGCGCGTGGAAGACATGCTGTGCCCGTGCCGGTGATTGTACTTTGATGCTCGTCGTCCTCTTCCTCATATACGGCGTGTGATGAGCCTACGACGGGGCGCAAGAGGGTGGAGAGGGACGCAGAGACCCTCGCGAAAGAATTCCGGCGCGTGTTACCCTCTGACCCGCCGTTCGGCGCAACGTCCCCACTTCCTCTCCGACTCGAGCTGTTCGAACCGGAGATGTTGAGCCCGAGTCTGATCGGCGAGGCGGGCTCAAAGTCAAATTCGGGCATCGGCGGCGGTGAAGCGGTCTGGAAGGAAGTCTGAGAAGCTGTCCGCTGCTGCTGTTGCTGTTTTTGCTGTTGCTGTCTTCGCAAGGGTGGTCCGCTCGCCAGCGCGGCGCGCTCCCGGAAACGTGCCCACCAGACCCCACTCCCCGGCCCCAGTCTGCGCTCCTTCAAATTGTCACCCAACCCCAGCACAGGATTGCCCGCCGGTTCGAGACAGGCCATCATGTAGGCCCACGCAATCATGTAGAGGATGTATGCGCATGCGCCGTACGAGCCCAGCCAGAGGAGCATATCGCCCGCATAGGGTCGACGGAAACATGCGAAAAAGGTGGGCACGATGCCGAGGAGGACGTGGAGTGGGGAGTGGGTGTCGAAGAGCGATGCGAGCGGGGCCGGGGCGGGTGCTCGTATGGGCAGCATGACGGCGAAGAAGGAGGCGCCGCCGATGACGAGGAGCGAGAAGCCGATGCCGACGAAGTAAGGACCTGCGCGGCCGGTGAGCCAGTCTGCGGCCCGTTCGAGACGGCGGAAGGTGCCGTGGACGAAGCCGACGACCATCTTGTCGGGGGGTTCCACACACTCGGAGAGCGGAGAGGGGGCAGACAGTCGATGGTGGTGGTCGTCTTGGTTGCGTCCAAGGAGGCGCGATGACCGTTATGTGTGCACCTCGTGCTCTTTATGACTGCGAACGGGTCCTTACAAGCCGTAAGCCGTGCCTGGAGATGAACGATGAAGGCGAAGAGGTCCTGGCGCGATGGACACGGCCACGAGGTAAACAAGAGCAGTCTGGCGATGTCCGGCGAGTCGTTTGTCTCATCACCGCATCACCTGTGCGCCTGCCAGTTCACAATATCATTCCACCTCCACCCTTTGTCGCTGCTGCCTCCCTCGCTGCCGGACAGCCGCGCGCTCAAACAATAAGGTCTCGCTGGCTGTGGGCGCGATGCGAAGCAGACAGACGAACATAGACGTATCCAAAGCCAGAGACGTGAGGATACGGATATGAATATATGATGCCAGAACGAGACCCTAAAGACGTGACAGCGTGAAGACCACAGAAAACAAAACAGGTAAGACGCGGCAGGAGCAGCGGCAGCAGAAGAGAAGATGGAAGCAAAGGAGGAGGACTTCGAGTGTGGAAGGGACGATCGAGCTCGTCGCTCGTCGCCGCCTTTCGCTCTCTTGTCCGGGTAGGTACTCAGCATTCGTGTGCGGGTTGTTGCCCGCATATGATTTCGTTTCATGGCTCGTAATTCGTGAATAACTCCCGACAGGGTAGGAGGAAGGGGGAGACCGTCTCCGATCAGCCGAGGATACCGGCAATGGCTGCACTCGAGCAGGTGACGAGGATACCTGTGATCAACTGCATGGCGCGGGGGAGGGAGAGGTGTGGGGTTGGAAGTCAGTGCCTTCTGTCCTTTGGAGTTCTTGCGTGAGAAATCTCAAACTCACAGCACGAGGAGCCAACTTGGCGATGTCACCACCTCGACCTGGGGCCAGAGCAGAGAGCACACCAATGTTGATACCAAGCGAGCCGAGCTAGCATATGCAAAACAAAGCCAGTCATGAGCAACAGCGCTTCGAGCAAACAACGAGAAGAGGGAAAAACTCACATTGCCAAACCCACAAAGCACGAAGGTAGCAATGGTTCGCGCTCGCGGAGTGATCTGGTCGTCTGTGAGTTTTCCAAGAGTGCCGTACGCGACGAATTCGTTCTGGATGATCTTGGTTCCGAGCAGTCGGGCGACCGTAATCAGATCTTGCTTCGGCACACCCAGGCACCAGCAGAACTGTGGTCAATGGAGCGTTAGTGAACCGGCCACGAAACGACAATGGAGGGTGAAGGGGAGACCCTGATTGGAAGTACTCACTGGGTAGAAGAAGTATCCCAAGATCAGCTCGAGCGTGAGGGCGTAGTCGTCGTGCAGGCCCCATGATTTGCCAATGTACGTCAAGATGCCGTTGATGGCACCCACCAGCGAAATAATGACCAACACGTTGCAGAAGATCAACGCAGCCACCCTCACACCGAGCCAAGCACCATTCGAGAACGCATGCAGCACATCGACCGCCTTGTCCTTGTCCTCCTCGCCCCGGTCCACCACGATCCGACCCATCGTCAGCGGTTCCTCCGTCTCCGGCATGATCGTCTTGCTCGCCGCGATCGAGGCCGGGATCGACATCACGCAGGAGGTGATCAGCAACGTCGGGTTGATGCCCATTGATACGTATGCGAGGAAGACGGAGCCGGCTACTGTGGCGAACCCGGAAGTCAGCACTTGGTGCAACTCCGAGCGCGTCATCAGCGGCAGGTAGGGCTGAACCAAGACCGCGTTCTCGCCTTGACCGATGAAGGGCGAAGCGGCAGCGACGACGGCCTCGGCACCCGAAATGCCCATCGTCTTTTGTAAGAAAATATCGTCAGCGCATGATGAAGAGCGGCAGGAAGATGGAGGGAAAAGGACACTCACTCGGAAGAAGAAGAATGCGAACTTCCTGATGACCCACGTGAGGACGCCGAGGTAGAAGAGGGCCACACAGAGGGCAATGAAGAAGATGATCCCGCCCAGGGTGGCAGCAATGAAGAGATGCTGCTCAAAGACAATGTCTTGACCCCAGAAGAACGCCGCACCCTTGTAACCCTGGGAGATCAAATCAGCAGCGGCAAAGCTGAACCACTGGAAGAGATCAAAGAAAGCCTTCGTCTTAAAGACGAGAAGCGCAATGACCATCTGCATGCCCACGCCTACAATCAAGGGCTGCAACTTGACCGATTTCCGGTGCGAGCTGAAGACGTAGAAGCTGCCGTAGATGAGGAAGATACCGAACAGGGCCCGGGTGCGGTCCGCATAGCGTGAGTCCGCGGTCTGCTTAATGCCATACGCGGAACCGAAGAAGATGACGAGAATGCTGCACCAGCCAAAGGCGACTTTCCCGTAGTAAGGCAGCATGGACCATGGCTTTCCGAGCACGGTGTTGAAGGTGGAGGAGAAGGCGCGGACGAAGGGCCGTTGTGGGATGTAGCGCGAGTTGTGGAAGAGGATAAGCAGGATGAAGAACCATCCTGTGGAATGGCCAGCAAGAAAGAGAGGAGCGCACGGAGAGAGCGTGGGTCACGCGTCAATTCATCTGCTGCATGCTCGTGGCTCGCCCATACATCGCCTCAAAAGAAGCATGTACCCGCCTCAAAGGAGAAGGAGAAACGAACCAATGATGGTGTTTGGGATCCACTTGTGACGCGTCGCTGTGTTGGCCACGGAGGGAATCCACCAGCCGAGCTGTAGCGATCAAAGTGCATTTACGTCAACATACGCTCCTTCTTCAAGGCGCAGGAAGAAGCGGGTAGAAGAGACTCACGATAAGGAGAATGAGACCAAAGTCGCGAGCTACGAGGGCGCCTTTAGAATGTAAGAGCAACTTCATCCTCGAAGGCTCTTCTTCTTGTTGATGCGCAGGCGGGAGACCAGCATGTTGTCCCTCCTTCTCAGTCGCGCCCACTTGCTCGATGTCATGATCGGAGATCGCATAGTCTTGCTTCCCATCGGAGACGGAGTTCGAGCCTGAGGGTGGATGCGGGTGCGTCGAGCCTGTTAGGCCAGTCGCTGTGTTGATCTCTGCCGCTGGCTGCGAGGACGGCGTAGGGCCCTGGGCCTGATGTTGAGTGGCCATTTTCGCTGATCCGCTCTAGATCTGTCCAGTGATGCACAAAGGGTGAAGGGGACAGAAGAGTCAGAGAGCAGAAGGGGAGGAGGGAGGAGGAGATGGTCAGCGATGAGAAGGGGGGCGGACGGGGGATAGCGGGCCGAGCGCTGCTATCGTCTCTTCTTATGGGAAGCGACTGGCGAAGAGATGACCGCTCCCACTTCCCACTTGTCCCACTCTCCACAGGAATATGAGACACGCTAGCGAGATCCACTGTACGCGGTAGATAAAGTCGGCACAGAAGATGACCGACGCGGACAAATGCGCCCGTGGGTGGCGACTGGCGTGGTGGCGGCCTGTGGGTGGAGCTCTAAAGCAAGTTGCAAAAGTCTTGGGACTGGCTTTCCAGTGCTGAAAAAAATACGGTGGCTGAAAATTTTGTTTTCAAAATTGCCACTCAATTCGACACACGCTCACACAACGCGACGCGTTCCCTCTTACTCCATCAACCAAGCACACTGAGCACAGACATTGATAGGCTACTGACGTGGTGCAACACGCTCGCAAAGAGACGCGTGAGCGTGACGCGGAAGTATGATTGTATGAAGAGTGTGAAGAGTGTTGTTCTCCTTTCTTCTGCGTTGGCCGTTGACTCTGCAGTCTGCTGACCACCTCAGCTCACCACTTCCATCCTTCCATCATCCTCACCAGTCATCAGTCTCTCAACTCTCTTCACTCATCTACCCCTCGTTATCTCTCTTTGATTGCGCAGTTACTCAGTCATGTCGCCTCGCAAATCGTCGGCTCGCCAAGCGAAGGCCAAAGCAACTGGACCTTCCGGCGAATCCAGCACTCCCACTCCCGCACCCGCCGCCTCTAACGCCCGTCGACGCTGGAACATCACTGGTCCACGTGTTCCTGATCTTGCTCCTGCTTCTGATCCGCTAAAAGATGACGACTTCACTGAGTCCTCCGACGACTCCGACGCGGATCAAGATGTCAAGAAAGAAGAGGGCGTCAAAAAAGAGGAAGAGCCAGAAGACGACTTTTCCGGTCTTCTCAACCATCGTTTCAGCAGTGTCAAGGGCGAGCCTGAACCGGACAGCCTCGCAAAGCATAAGAAAGCTGCAAAGCGAGCAGAAGGTGCGTTCTGAAAGGAATAGCGGAGATCCTGGGATCACCAGTATGCTGATAGGCATGCATGTATGCTGATTCAACTCCCAGACGAGCTTCGTGTTTACGTCCTGTGCTTTCAGCGCGACCCGCCCGGCTCTGCAAGCAACCAATACCGCACCACAGCCCAGCTCGGTGCGCAACACACAATCTTTCTGACGAAGAGCTCGAGAGTCGAGCCTCAACATGTTCCGAGACCTGCTCGAAGAAAAAGCTCAGCTCGAGCTCGATGACGACGCAGATGACTGGAAGATCACGGTCATGGTCAACAACCACCCCGACTTCAAGCGCTGGACTGTCTTCAACTTCAAAGACAAGAAGATTCGAACGACGTTTGGCGATTGGATGGCTGCGCTTAATGCCAATCTTTCTGGCAGCATCAGAATCGTGGGAATACGCAAGCCCGTTACCAGCGACAAAGACAACGTCAAGACTTCTGCCAACGCCGAAATGGCGAAGAGGCTCGCAGCACTCGGCGATAAGGATCTTCCCGGAGTAGATCCCCGGAGCCCGGACTCCGGGGCGACGCTCCGCTCAGCTCCGTCTGAGCTCTGGCCAGCTCCGCGCTCCGCAAAATTTCTGGTGATCAGCTGGCGAGCACTCCGTGCTCCGTCGAAGTCGCGGTTGCGCTCAAGAATCTACTCCGTGCTCCGTACATTTTTCACAGGCGGACTCCGTGCTCCGCAAAATAGCTCCGCGGACTCCGGGTACTCCGGGGTGTCATGAAATGAGTTCAACATGGGCTCGGGAGAAGGTCAAATTTCATCGAAACAGTTCAATCGCAGCTTTAGAAGTCTATATCATTCCTTTCCAAGGGTCTACTGCCCCAAAAAAGCTGAAATACACAGTATTTCGACCTGATTCGGCCGAGAAATCCCTCATAAACCGGTCACGTGACTCAGTTTTGGCCATCACGTGACCTACTTTGCCATCCCCGGAGCTCCGACGGACTCCGGGGTCTGCTCCGTACTCCGGGGCTTTTTTGACAATGCAAGCAAACTCACTCCGTGCTCCGGGGAGTTGCAGCCATACCTTCGCGGAGTAGCTCCGCAAATCTAAAGCTAGTGAAAAAGGCTCAAATCTCGCTCCGTGCTCCGTACCCGTGCAGAGTGAGCCCCGGAGTCCGCGGAGCTCCGGGGAATGCTACTCCGGGGCCCACTCCGGGAAGATCCTTACTCGGCGATGACGTGAAGGACGCGATGCTCAAGATCTGGGAGGCCAATCGATGCACCAACACGCATTGCGGCGAGAAATCCCAGCTTTACTTCGCCTGCTGGCCGCTGCCGGGAGGATCGCAACACCTCAACCTGACTGTCGACAAGACGCTAAGCTGGGCATTTGCATTGGCTGAAGGACAGAAGGGCGTGAAGCCGAACTGGCCTCCGGCAATCGCTCCTTACGCACCTGGTGCTCCGTCCGCCGTCAAGAACGCTCAAGGCAAGTCGTCGACTTCAGACAACAAGGAGAACGAGCCCATTATCCTGTCGCAAAGCAGTGATGATAGCATCACCTTCGTCGCAGAGACTCGCATACAGTCCACCAAGCTCCACATATATGGAGCCGACATGACAATTTCGGACTTCGCCATTCGCTACAAGCTTCCCGACAGCATTGTCGACAAACTACTCAGCTACAACATCGATCAGGCGGTAGAGTTGGCCGAGATGAAGTCCAAAGAGATGGCCAAGGCAGGGCTTGAGAAAGGAGAGCCCATCAAGCTCCGAGCGGCTATCAACAGGTGGAGGATGGAATCTGCGGCGCCCACGGAACCGGAAACTTCCCGTCCTCAGAAACGCGCGCGTGTCGAACCATCTTCGTCCGCTGGCACTTCTTCCAAGGCCGCTCTGACGAAGTCAACTGCTGGGATCAACAACGCTGGTCCCTCAAGCTCCACTGCTGGTCCTTCAAGCTCCACTGCTGGCCCCTCGAGCTCCAATATCGGTCCATCGAGCTCCGAATCATGAACGATTCGATGCAACCCTTCGAATCCCCAGCACATGCAACAGCACTTCAACACGTGTTTTCTTGATTCCGTTTTGCATCCCTCGCAATGCTTTCAGCGGTTCAGCCTCCTTTTCCCCATGCTCGAAAGTTCAAAATCCCGCTGTATCAATCACTTTCCCCTCTGTTCTCTCATCTCTGCGATCGGCATTTACTTGCCTTTCCCTCACGCGCTCAACCGCGACAATCCACCTGACGTGAGCATATTGTCCTCAGTTATCCACACTTCCTCGTCACACAAACGTTGTTCTTCACACCATTCCAATGCATCAAGCAATCAAGTCATTGCCTTTGATTTTGCACTAGCTACACTGCATGATGTTCGTTGCTTTCAAGAATCAGAATACATTTCAAGAATCAGAATACATCCAATGCGTGATGCTTCAGCCTTCATGGCTTTGCCTTTCGCTGTGCATTTAGTGTTGATGGTAGCGTTCGGGGCGTCCGTAACCACAGCGACGGAAGTAGGACCGGGAATGCGCCTCACTGATGATCTTGCATGCACTGAGAACGTCGGTACGCAAAGCCCCCTCTTGACGGCGAAGATGCGACTTGAGGGTGGAGAACGCCATTTCGATAGGGTTGAAATCAGGCGAATATGGGGGTAGGAAGATAAGATGACAACCTGAGATTTGAAGTGGAAGGAAGAGATAGAGACTGAGTGAGTGAGTACTTGACTTGAATGAATGCATATAGTAAGCTGAATCGTAGCAATGCAATCTACTCACCAGCTTGCTCCATCAGATCTCGCACCTCTTCGCTGCGATGAATGGAGGCGTTGTCCACTATAAGGACAGAGCGAGGACCGGGAAAGCGATTCATCTGCGGAAGCAAGAAGAATTCCAACCAGAATAGGAAACGCTCCTTGTTGATCGAGCCCGAGACGACGAGAGGAGCGAGTAGGCCGTCCTCGGAAAGTGCTGGCAGTAATGTCCATCGTCCTCCGCGGTTGAAGTTGGTGACGATCGGTGCACGCTCGTTCGAAGGGGCCCAGCCGTATTCTCGCAAGGCGTTGCGATGGTTGAAATGTGTTTCGTCTGCAAACACGAGCTGGCTGGGAGTGTATTGTGCCATCCGAATCGAGAACTGTCCCCGACGAGCTTGATTCCGCTGTCTGGCCATGCGCGTGAGCTTCTTGATGCTGATCTTAGCGGCTTTCAGCCATCGCGAAATTGTGGACTTGTGAGGAGGCTTGCCGTCCTTGGTTCCGATGTACGTGAGCAGCATAGTAGCTAACTCATCGAGGTAGAAGGTGGGTCGGTGACGGAGAAGAAAGATGATCCACGCCTTGTCGCCTGTGGAAGATTTAGAAGGGCGACCTATTGATTTGAGTGGCTCTCGAATGGAACCCGTTCGTCTGATCTCGTCCGCCGCACGATAGATGCTGGATCGTCCGATCAAGGAGGTACTGGACAGCTGTTTGATGGGGACGCCAGCGCGGAGTTGAACGCCTACGAATTTCTTGAACTCCGTGGACTTGCGCACACGTCCCATGTTGCTGATGCGTGTGGTCTGCTGAAGGTGTTACTGAGTGCAGTACTGAGTGAGTGAGTGAGTACTGTGTGAGTGGTGTTGGTTGAGTGGTGTTGGTTGAAAATTCCTTAATTTTCAAACGAAAATTTTCCACACACACAATTTGAATTCAACTCGGAATCCAGTCCCAAGACTTTTGCAACTTGCTATAAAGTTTCGTCCCCCTTTCTTCTTCTTCTGCTCGTATGAGGCGGGCTCGCGTGCCGCGTGCGGGTGCGGGTCCCGTCACAGCGCGGTTGCGCGACAGATCCACCTCGCCCGGGAATCTCTCTGTCTTGGCTATTCCCCAATCTCGAAGATGCTTCCTGCCTGCGGGGGAGGAGGAGGACACCCCAAGCAGGCGGGTCCCCCAAGGCCCAAGGCCATGGAGGCGGCGTCTGATTGCTTTTCGATTTGAGCGCCGACGCCCTGACCGCAAAGAGCCAAAGCCAAACAGCGGCTTTCTCTCCATCTATCTCTGGCCTCGTCCTGCTCACGCGGCGGCGCGGCCTGTGCCTGGACTGGGAACTCGCTCGCCGATAGCAGAACTGTAGCTGCGTGCTAAGATAAGGACCTCCCCCTGCTCTCGCCCCCAGGGCCCAGGCGGTCGTTCGTTATTCGAGCTGTATGCCTGCTGTGTGTAACCCGGGTAGATCTCTTTCACAGGTCAGGCTGTCAGAGAGAGCGGACCAGGACAAGTGACGGAGATGAGGACAGAGAAATGATTGTGATTCAGGGTCTCCCATCTCCACCTTCACAGGAGATCGTTACGTATGTATACTGAAAGGGAGGACCGGTGGGGGAGACCGCCTTCGCCCGGGCTTCGCGATGTGTGGGAGGGGGGCCAGGCTTGATTCTCGTTTCGTTTGATGGATTGAATAGACGGGCTTGAGGGTGCTGAGGGTCTTGACGAAAGGACTCACGCCGAAGTCTTCTTGCCCATGACAGTCTCCTCGACGCTGTCCTTCATTTTCTTCATCATCTGCCCACCGCGACTCAAGGCCTTCCCGCATTCCGTCTCCGGATCGCCCGCAAGACCTTCCGCGGGCGAGTGCTCTCCCGTCGAAGACGGGGTAATCGAGTCCTTGATCGATTGGAACACGCCCTTGTCCTTCCCCGGTTGCTTGCGTGCGATCTGCTTGTCGAATCCGCCCCCTCCGACCGGGTGGGTAGGCTCCTCAGATGCATCTGAGGGCATGCCGGACGCGCGCTTGTACGAAGGATCGACGCCGCTCTGAGTCTTCGACCGGGTTTGGCTCACGTCCTCGTTGGTGTGGCGTTGCGGTCCTGAAGACTTGTCAACGCCTGATTGGGGAGAGGATCCATCAGAACGTTGACCGCGCATGTGGAGCGAGTTGTCCTCCTCCGACGAGAGCGAGGAGTTGTCCTTCTCCTTCTCCTCAGACACAGCTGCCGAAGTCGACATGGATCGGGTGAGCAAGAGGAGTGGTGGCGTAGGCAAGAACGTATTGGTAGTCTTGCTGAACCACTTCGAGAGTTCACCGGAGAACGCTGAGAGTCCCGCTCCCGTCGGGGGACTTGTGGGCGTTCCACCGCCGCTGCTCTGGCTGTAGCCACCCGTGTCACGACTCTCCCGCTGAATCCGACCAGCCTCCTCAGCCCGCTCCCGTCCGATCGTGTCCAGGTCCCGGTTCTTCACACCTTCCTGCTCAGCACTCGAGGGAGTGGCGCCCTCACTAGGCTTGCCGCGTCCCGCATATTCGTCCCTGTTGTGAGTCGAGCCACCATGCTTCTTCTCAGCAGTGTCCCGCTCGTCCGCGTGTGCGAACGGCCCGCCTTGCTGGATGGTCTCACTTGCGGGTGGTCCTTCCACCGGGCCCTCTTCCCCTCCCTTGGATGAGCCGAGATTGTGCTTTTGGCGCCGTGCCGTCTCCTGCGTGTGCTTGTTGGCCACCTGGGCCTTCACCTCGTCGCGCCCCGCCTCAGGAGCACCACGACCGTAGCCTTGTCCCTGTGTGGAATAGAGGCGCAGGTGGGCTGTTGGGCGCACCTGGAGGGCGAGAGGTCGGAGCATTGCTGGTGAAAAGCGAGAAAGATGCGTGGTCACTGTCATCATGAGTGGAATGAAGGTCAACGAGATGCGAAGAAAGAGTGAGCTTCGAGGTCAGGGAACATGGATGCGTGTGCAGGGGGCCCTTATGTAGGGAGAGTTAAAGAGACATGGTGAGAGGCGAAGACAGGGTTGCTGATGTGGATGGATGAATGGATTCAGAACCCTTGGACCCTGGACCACGATCACTTGAGACATTTGGCGTGCCATCGTCTCCGATCATCGCCCTCTTTCGTGCGAACCCAGGTGTTTGACGGTGCGAAGGCCGAATGGGGGAGGAGAGGTCAAAGGGCTTCAACGACACAGTCACGATGACTCTGGGAATTGTGATCCCACCCTAGCCTTCCCATTCCTAAGCGGTCCGCTCTCCCACTCCATCTACCGCTTCTTCTCCCGCAATGGAGTTCGATTGCTTCTCTAGGCGGTCATGAGCACATCTTCGGAGCCTGAAGTGCCAGCCTTGCTAGCGCCTGGTACACTTGCCGCATTCGCAAGTGACCTCGCTGAGCGCCGAGCGTCGATGAAGAGCAGGTCCGCCTCCGTCACATCTGCTACGGTGATGCTCTCTCGGCCCATCGCCTGCGAGAGAATGGAGGCTGGTGTGAGGAGTTGTAGCGCGAATCTGTTTGATGAAAAGAAGGAAGTAAGACCGATGCGTTCCCAAGGGCTAAGTGAGGTAAATGCGCAACAGAAACGAACCTCAGACTGCTCTTCACACCCTCCTCCGTGAACTGGTCCAGCGCATCGTCGTCCACCTGCAATCCCTCAACCTTGATGCGGACCTTGAGCACCTCCTTGATGTCATCGCGGTCGTACGGCGTCGTTCGCACAATCATGCATCGATCCAGCAAGTCCGTCGGTACACCGTGGGGAGCCGCAATCCCGCCTTGCCCAGAGCCAGGCTTGCCGTCGTATTCTGTCCCGCGGACGATGGCGTGGCCTCGGTTGGTGGCTAGGATCACGTGCGGGCTGATGGTGGATTCGAGCGCGCGGTTGAGGTAGGTGAAGCACTCCATGTCGAGCATGTGTACCTGAGCAGGCACCCCGCGTCAGAAATCGGATAAGAGTCAAGGACTGCCATGGGAACTAGCTCACCTCGTCAATGAAGAGGACACCGGGAACGAGTTCAGCAATACCCTGCTCGATGTATCTGTCCACCACCTTGTTGATCTCTCCCCGAAGCTTCTCAGTGACTTCCGTCCGTCGGCCTTTGACCAGCTGCCCCACGACCGACATGATATCCTGCCCTCCCTGCGGTTTTGCGTTGGCCATGTCGAGGTCATGTAGCGTCACGTCTTGTACTACTTCCTTGCGCTTGTGGACCTCGCCCTTCGGCAAGGGTACGTACTCCTCTGCCTCGAGGTCGAACTCGGTCGCGTAAGCGTCCGAACGACCCACTCTCTGGACATGTTCCAGCGCGCGTCAGGTCAGCCGCGCTCTGAAAATGGAAGCTTCGCCAGAAGTTGGACTCACCTTGACAGCACCCGTATTTGCCTCGACGTAGATTACGTCTCCCACACTGACTCGCTCCTTCATGATGCTCTCGTAAATGCTGGGATCGAGGCGTAGTTGTTTCGTCCCCTTAACCGTCTTGAGCGCGATAACCACATGGGAGATGGTCTTCCCGTAGCCACTCAGCGGATTATCGACTTCGCTCGGTGTAAGCTCCGTGACCTCGCCTTCGTAGACCTCCTTCGTTTCTCGCACGCGCAGACCTGTAGGAGCAAAAATACGGAGATGGATGCGCGCATGACAGTGCGGTATTGAGTAGGGAAGTCTACCTAGCAGAGGGGGAGAAAACAAAGCTCACCAATTGCTCTTCTAAAGTTCTCCATCAGCACCTCGGTCTTCTTGACCTCCGAGCTGTAGACCTCGGAAGCAACCATTGGGCAAAAGGGGACCTTCTGCCCCAACTCCTGCGCCAACCCAAGAGCAAGCGCCGTCTTTCCCGTTCCTGGCCCACCAACGAGCAGGAGCGCCCTGCCAGCGAACTTGCGAAGCTTGATCAAGTCCAGAACGAGGCCGCATGCTTCTCGTGCTGCGCGTTGTCCGACGAAACCTTGAGCGATGGGCAGGGCGAGGCCTGCGTCGCCGAGACCGAGACCTTTGATATGGGAATGCGGGTGGAGGAAAGCGCGGGAGGACGAGGTCCCCGCGGCGGCGGGTGGATTTGTGGTCACCTTCATTGCTTCGTCGGCTGCGAGAGATGGAAGTCGTGCAGGTTGAAATTTCCGAGCGAAAGTGACGAGAAGAAAAGTTCCACATCCGGGAAGTATGGAACGCCGTTTGCGCCAGACTTCGAGAATTCGGAAATCGAAAATCGAAGCTGAGCTCGACGACCTCACCACGACTCGTAGAGGCAGCAGCAGCATCATTTACAAGTATATCCACAATCAAACCACAATGGCAACCATCTCAGCAGCTCTCCTCTGCTCTGGCGTGCGCGCGCTGACTTCTTTTTGATCCGCTTCGTGTGGTGCATGTCGCTCGATTGCTGTTCACTCCTTTATACTGACTATGAACAGCGATCCTGCCTTTCCATCCCCCACCCACAGCCACTCTTACTCTCTCTCTCACTTCACACAGACTCCTACAGATGATCACATAGCGCGCCCCATCCACGCAAAGGCATACGTACTTGGACGACTCCCTACGGCCTACAAGTCCTCCAACCCCCTCACAAGCAGCAATCTCCGCAGTCGCAAGCCGATGCTGGATGTCATCGTCGCTTTCCTCTTTCTTCTTCTTCATTCCTTGAGCCAGCGCGCCATCTACCTCGTATGGCAGATCGGAATCAAGCACACGACTCGGCGACCATGCATTCAAGGACGAGGTGGTAAGTCAGTTCTCCTTCCTTTGTACCGCAAGTCGCAATCCACCCCATCCGCCTCTACCAGCAGCTGATCATCACCCCCATGGCCAAGCACGGACTCTCCCTGTATGCCTCCATGCGCCGCCCATTGTGCACAGCCGCTCACTTGTTGCCATAGAACTCTGCTGCTGCTCCTTGACCTCAATGAATGCTCTCGTCTTGAACTCAATGCCGGCTGCTTATGTAATCGCATCAGGTTGGAAGGTTGGCATTATCAGTTCATGGTCCAGCTAAGGGGGCATATCAGAACGCTGTACTGATCAGCACCCAGCGTTCATGAGCGTGAGCGCACTAGCTGAGCGCATTGTAGGCGGTCATAGATTGCGGTGGCGCCTCCGAGAGAGACAAAGGGGGTTCCTGAGCCGGGAAGAGGACCGCGAGCCGCGACAGAGAAGCGCATCGACACACCGTCCGAGGGTGAGAAGGGGAGCACCGAATGAGAGGGACGAGGAGGAAAGAGCAGCGCAGCAGAGAACGAGAAGGGTGCGCAAGAGAGGAAAGAATCTGTGGGAAGTGAACGAGAGAGTGGAGTAGCGGCGAGTCATCAGCTGCTGCATGAAGCTCCTCCGATCCAGCAATAGAGCATGAACTCACCATCTAGTTGCACGCGCACAGGCAGCAGAGCCGTCCGCTCACCGTATTGGCATGTCCCTGTGTCTGTGATGTGGGATCTGAAGGAAATGTGAGCTGCAGGAGTGTGGTGAGGGAAGGGAAACAATCAGAACGCTGCTAGAGGTCAGCGGTCAAGAGTGAGTCACCACACAAGCGTAGGAGAAAGAGCGCCATCAGCGCAGCTGTTACCAGCAGTGAGAAGCCGAACTGTTTTCATAATGGTCAGGCGTGGGATTCGGGGTCAGGGAGGCGATGGAAGCCACGGACGAGTCGTGGTGAGGTGGTCGTGTCCAGCTTCAGTTTTCGATTTTCGATTTCTCGAAGTCTGGCGCAAACGGCGTTCCATAGGGAAGCGGAAGGAGTATGACGCGCCGTTTTGATACTCTTTTCTGCTTTCTGCTTTCTGCTTTCTGCTTTCTGCTTCATTCTGAATTCTGCCCGTTCCGGCCAACCTCAACACTCACATGGGACGTCGACAGCACCGCATATCGCATACATACAACTGATTCCAACTCTACCACAGATATATGTAATCCGAAGCTTCCGCTTTCTTCCCCTCCAGTAGATCACCTAAACGCGCCTCAGTGAGTACATTCTGGACCTTCGCGTGCTCTGGTGGAAGGTTGTTATGGAAACGTTCCGAACCGTTCAGGTGCCTAGCTAACCTGTTACTTGACTGTCCCGCTTTCGGCCATAGCCCTTCCCCATCCCCCGTCGACCTGCACACTTCGTGAGCCGTCCTTCCTGTGTGCCGCTGTCGGGCTTAGCTGGTGCGCGTGCCGCTACTGTTGCTGTTCTGGTCGCCGTGGCTGACTCTGACCTCTCACTTATTCGTATCCGCAGGTTGATCCGTCGCGCTGCTCCGCCGCGGTCTTGCGCATTGGAAGCCACCACCAGCACGCCAGAAGGAGGTGAGAACGATCCAAGATGCTCTTCTGCTGCTCGTCGCTGCTGAATGTATCTTTTCACTCCGCTTCTGCAGGTCATTCCGCCATACTTTGCGCGGTTGCGCCTGTGCGCCACCTGGTGGCTGGTATCTGTGCGCGTCCACACGCCGCACCAGTCCCAAGACAGGTGAGTCGCCCCTCCCCCCCTCTCCTTACCATCCCAAGTCTTCCCATCTCTTCATCGCTTCTCATCTGTGCCTGAACCTGACGCCTTCATTGCTCCCGTCCCATAGATCTGAAGGCACACCGTCCGAGTCTTGCGGCGTCATCGGCTGCGCCGGTTGGGGACTCGTCACACACCCATCTCCCCCCTCCTTTTCCTCACGACGAACCCTACTTCGCCTTGCTGGCAGTAAGTGAACATATTGGTCCGATTGCTAATCTCTTCTTCTCAATCTACAGTTTTCCGCGGTGTGCGTCGGCCGTTGCTGATCTCTCTATCCCCTCAGGACCGAACTGATCATTCTTTCTCTGCAGTCTGTAAGCTTTGAGCACCCCGACACTTGCATCGTCCTCAGGAGCCCGCTTTCCTTCTTCCCTCACAGGTCTTTCCGCATGCCGTTGAACCACAGCAAGTCTATCTCCTATGTAAATGCTACATTGCTACTGCGACACTACGGGCAGCAATATCATATAACCGTGACTTTAGCTGAGCCGTGTCTGGACTGAGCCTGGGGCCTGTGAAATGAACCCGGGAAGCTGTTCCCTGGAGCTGATGTGGTCACTACCAGCGACAAGGTGTGGAGAATCGATGTCCAATGAATGCAAGTAACCTGAATGTCCCGATCTATGGTCGATTCGCCCCGAGCATGAGGCGATTGGCCCCGTAAGCGTTTTTTGAATTGAGCCCGTAATTATCGGCGACTGAACCCATAAACAAAGGCGATTGAGCCCATAAAGATGGTCGATTGGCCCCATAAGGCAGGGCACTGGCCCCATAAAAATCTCAAATCGCCTTTGGCGACCTTCCCTGCTTCCAAATCTTCCAGATAAATTATTCTACAGCGGCCAGGGTGCCTGAAGTAACTGTACCGAGCTTCCAGGGTCATATCCGGTCATAGGCGGGCCGGGATGGCGGTCTTCGGTGACGTAATTCACTTTGAGAGCTCGTCGACGGGCAGAAACGCTTCACAGAAGCTCGACTTGTGTGTGAGTTGAACCCTCTTACATACCTGAAGGCCCGACCGGTCGTTTAAACAGTGTTAGTACACACTACCGCTCTATCCGGCTGAAATAGACATTACGGGCTCTGTCCACCATCTTTATGGGCTCTGTCCACCATCTTTATGGGGCCAATCGACCATCTTTATGGGTTCAATGTACTAATCTTACGGGGTCAATGCACCAAAATTGCGTTTTTTACGGGCTCAATCGACCATCTTTATGGGGTCACTCAACCATAGATCGGGGTCAGTGCCGGGGTGCTCGGGGCGAACCGACCATAGATCGGGACATTCACCCGTTCTCGCCAATGAATGGTCTTCATGCTCCTGTGTCGATAAGTAGGTCGTGTCTATTGGCCGACCCCGGTCGGTACTCGACCCCCGGGGTCGGTACCCACTCAGGACCGACCCCATGTTTTAGAACCGGCCCTATGTCTATTGATCGACCCCACGCCGTAAAAGTCTCAGCAGACCTAGAATAGGCCGGTTTACACATCGAAAACTGATTGCCTAATTTTACCTCAGTGACAGGGACGCCTTTTTCCTTGTCCCCCCGCTCCGAGCCGCTCCGCCTGCCTTTCAGTCTGAGCCATAAGACGGGTGTGGGAGAAATTCTGAAAGTCGGCTCAGCAATTTTCAGGACTGACACTAAAGGGGTTTTACCCGGCTCGAGACCAGAGGAGGCTCGAGCGCAGGGTCACAACGGTCCGAGCGGTGGTCTGGAGAGCACGGTGACACGGGGTCGGTTTTCAGACGGTTCCCTTTGTCCTCCGACCCGGTCGGTCGACTGCAGTGTTGTTAGTTTCGGGTAACGGGCGGGTTCGGACCGGGTAGTGCCGGGTAACGTGGCGTTTTCACTGTTTTTGTACCCGCCCGATTTGAAAATCCTCACAGTCACCACCCGCCCGGCCCGCTGCTGGGGCAGGCACGACTAGGGCCCGACAGCTTCGAGCGCTGCAAAATCGTCGTCGGGTTGCCCCCCGAAATGCCCGGAATTTTTTCTGTGAGAATGCTACCCGCCCGCGCGACTCAGTGTGGCAATTTTACCCGCCCGAAGCCATTATCCGAACGGTCACCCGTTCGGGCGGGGCCCGTACTCACAACACTGGTCGACTGACCAAAACCGACCGGGGTCGGCCAATAGACAAAACCCGATAAGTATAGGCAGGAACGGGGAAATTGATTCGGCCACCGCCCTTTTTGATACGGCCACCGTCCTTTTAGTACGGCCACCGCACTTAGGCCTTAGCACGTGGAAAGACAGATATGAGACAGCAGCACGTAGCATCACCAACCGTCCAGTCACCACCAACCCCCACCATCACCAACACCAAGCGATTACAGATCCCCACAGACGTGAGCAAGCCAGAACGCGCGTCTATCTTCTTGCTCTGCTCTCTAACCTCACTATTCCCTCCCTTCCTTCCTTCTCCGTTCCTCACCAGCAAGTAGCAACCAGCACCAGCAGCGCATACATTCCTCGCCAACGCGTCCAGTCTTCACGACCAGCGCGTCCGCTCTCTTGTTCGCGTCGACGCGCACCCAAGCTCGCTTCTCCGCGCCGTGTGCGCGAAGCACGCGCATTTCGTACTGCGAGCTTGGTGAGTTCACGAGCGCGATCAGGATGCGTCCATTGCACAAGCACCCCTCACTGACTATATATTCCTGCTTCTCACTCTGTTCCTGTCACAGTCCATTGCATACACCGTATCTACGCCGCTTTTCTTCTCCGTCTCGGCCCTCGGTGCATACGTGGGCACTGTCCGTGCCCGTCTCCGCCCGTCTCTCTCCCTTGCGGGAGGAGCGATCAGAAACGCGTCGTCTGTCCGCTGTTAAAGTGAGTGGTGTCTATTATTGGCACACTGAGGTCTCGCGCGCTGACGCGCGTCTTTATATTACTTCTACAGCCCATCTAAAATATGTCTGCCGCGTCTGCGTCCAGCATGCTGCCTCCAGAAGCGCAATATACATCCGAATCCGATTTTCAAGCTGCTATGCGTGACTTTACTGCGACAAAAGGATACGCACTCGTTCTCGGACGCTCTCATCTAACAAAAAAGGGACTTCGACGTACATTTTATCAATGCGACAGAGGTGGAGAATATCGAGACCGGCACGGGATGAGCGAGATCGAGCGTCGCAGAAATCGTGGAAGCCGATTGTGCGGCTGCAAATTTCGCATCAAATTGAACGAAGCTATCGATGGCTCGTACTGGCTACTACACGAAGCGAATCCGGAGCGACGGGAGCACAATCACGAGCTCAGTACGCTGGTGTCTGTGCATCCGTCGCTCCGGAAGCTGGACGACGAGACAACAAAAAGCAATAGAACGTCAGATTTCAGTCGGCATCACGCCAAAAACAAATCCTAGCGCTCCGCAATAGCGTTCCTGGAGCAGTCTCGTCAATTCCACGGGACATATACAACATTGCGGCGAGCTCAAGGCGCACAGCGACCCACTGCCTGGAGCCGCCAGAAGCGCTGCTTGCCTATCTCAGGTCGGAAGGATACCAAACGGCGGTTCGCTCAGAGGCGGTGACTACGAACACTCAGAGGGTAACGGCACTTCTCTTTTCGCATGGCCAGGCTATCAACCTCACCATTCGGTACCCCCCCTTGCGATCACCATCGATGCCACATACAAAACAAATAAATATAGTATGCCACTCGTCCATATCATTGGTCTGACGGCCACAGGTAGTACGTTCTGCTCGGCGATCGCTCTGGTCTCTCGGGAGCGTGAAGAAGATTACCTCTGGGTCCTCAGCGAGTACAAAACAATGATGGGCGAGCTCGGGGTCCATGTCGTCGTCACGGATCGAGATGCGGCGCTTGGTCTGGCGGTCGCCGCGGTCTTCCCCCTGGCGCAACATAACCTATGTCGATGGCACATCAATAAGAACATTGCGACCAATTGCAAAGCTTTCTTCACCGACGACACATTCACCGAATTCCAGCGATCATGGAGTCAGGTCGTCACGTCGAAATCAGAGCAGGAATTCCAGAATCATGCAGATGTTCTTCTCTTGACATTGGACGACCTCCCCTATGTGCACAGCTACATCTCAGGACTGTTGGAGCTCAAGACGCAGATTGTAAGCGCATGGACCGACAAACATCTGCACCTGGGTTCGACCTCAAGCTCGCGCGTGGAAGGCGCACATCGGTCGCTCAAGAGCTTCATCAACACAGGTGTTGGAGATCTCCCTCTGCTCGGAAGACGCATCCATGATCACTTGGTCCTTCAACAGCAGAACATACATCATGCCATCCAGAAGGACAAGATCAGCATCAGCGTTCGGATGGGATCGCTCTCTCTGTTCGCTGAGGTCAGTACACATGAAGTACCAGCACCGTTCCGCGTTCGGAACTTTTTCATTGAATCTCATTTCCCTCTCTCATCTCATTTCCCTTTCTTAGGTTCGAGGCAAGGTGTCTTCCTACGCAATGATCAAGGCGTACGATCAAATGGTATTGGCGAACCTCTACAAGGACGATGTGACTATCCCTTGCAGTAAAACCTTCACCGCCTCCATGGGTATTCCGTGTGCGCATGACATTCGAGAGGCCTTAGACGCTGGCCGTCCCTTAATCATGGACAGCTTCAACAAACAATGGTGGTTGAATCTTACTATAGATCCAATCTCAATTGCCCAGCGCCTTCTCGCCCCCGTTAGAATGGCATCCTCGTCTGGTTCGAGGCCCAATGCAATCACTGGTACACAGCGCATCCCGTCGGCATTCGAAGTCGCTGACGCCTCGCAGAACGCCCGCGCTCGTCCAGTCTGCTCGCGCTGCGGCCGTGCAGGGCACAACTCGCGCAACCGAGAGTGTATTGCTCGCTCTGCTGTCGTGGGTGAAGCAGAAGTACCAGCTACTCAGTAGTTCTCCTGTGTTCTTATGTTTATCTCTCACATAGACCATAGTTATATTCCAATTTCATTTCATATCCCATATCCATCTCAGTCCTCAGAAGTATGTTGCTATGGAGCGGTGAAGGTGTTGGTTCTACATATGTTAAGTGCGGTGGCCGTAGTAAAAGGACGGTGGCCGTATCAAAAAGGGCGGTGGCCGAATCAATTTCCCAGGAACGGGCAGAATTCATAACCAGAATACCAGAATCAGAAAGCAGAAAGCAGAAAGCAGAAAGCAGAAAGCAGAAAGCAGAAAAGAGTATCAAAACGGCGCGTCATACAGTAAAGGAGTGAGTGGATGAGGTTCGTCCATAGCACGGGCCACGAACTCGCGCTTCCCTCCCTTCTCGCGCTCCGTGGCTGACTCGCAGGCCTCTCTTTCCCAGGATCAAGCCCTAGTGCCAGCAGCGCGCGTGGTGTCTCGCCCCCAGAATGCGTGCTGTCCGCGCCCTCTTCACCGCCGGCGCCGTGGCCAGCTCGGCCTGGACCGTCCTGCACGGCGGTACCCTCGTACATGCCACTTCCACGTCAACACCATCTTCTCCGCCAGTCAGCATCAGGCTCCGAGGCCCCTGGCCCGTCCAGCCGCCTCTGCTGCTCGAGATCCTCGAAGCCGTCGCCGCAGAAGAGCCCGATTCGTTCTTCCCCTTCACGACCCACTTGACAGGTCCGTGGGCGCTCGCAGAGTCAGGCGCGGGCAAATCCGAGGACGCTGGCTTGACCCTGGCGCTAGGCTCTCCACGCCAGATCTACCGAGCGGCACATGGGTATCTGGACAAGTACGCCTACCTCGCCGACTCTGCCGTCCGGCAGAATTTCAACCTCAGTCTGGCATTGCATGCGGGAGCTCCCAAGGTGGAAGCGTTCTGGCAAGTCTACGCTACGAACGGTCTCGAGCGACGATGGGAAGAACACGTCAAGACGAACTTGAACACAGCGGTGGAGAATGCGCGGGAGGAATGCGGTAGCTGGGTCGACTTCGCTGGTCAAGTCATCTGTGCCAACAGCGAGCTCCGAGATGCCCTTTCCAAGGCAACATCGAAAGATCCGTGAGTCCGAGGTTGTCTGTGATCACGCGAATGGACTGCCTAGCTGAAACGTTTGAATGTGTCTAGACAAACCCCATACCCTGCGCTTCTTCCTTTCGATCATGTCTTGCCCGCCAAGCTCCCGGCGTCCGCGGCACGTCTGACCGCACGAGGCAAGGCTCAGCCAGAAGCGGTCTACACAGCGGTTCTTTACGGCGATCCATACTCGTCCAACTTCTGGGCTCTGCATACCACGCTCCTTGAACATGTGCTTGGCGCAAGGACCGGAGAACATGGTACCTCCAAAGGAGCGCCTCAGCTCCGGTACATCCTGCGCTGGCGGCCTCCTGCCGTAAGACTTGCGAACACAGAATCGGACGAAAGCGGCGGCCCGGCGAAGGCAAGGACTGCCCGGGAAGAACCATACCACCGCCACAACTCGTACTTGTCCTCGTATGGTGGCGCATTGGATCTGAAGAAAGTCGACTACCTGGTCATTGATGATCGCAAGCTGAAGCATTCATCCGGGTCTGCGAACGCGGACAGCGACGCCGATGGCGAACATTCTCCTGCCCTTCTTGCGCTTGAAGACAGGCAAAAGGACAGAGAGGAGAGGAATTTTATGCACAAGCTTTTGGCCGGCGGAGAGACATCTGCAAAAGACGGAAATGTCACCCAAGGCAATCTGGCGGACCTCACCCCAGATGAATTGGAAAGTAAGTCGATTCAAACGATAAGATCGTGTGAAGTTACGCTGAATCTCTTTACCACGATCCACAGCTCTTGGCCTTCGAGCTTCTACTTTGATCCTCCAATCGCCAGACCCAGTCGTGGCGCTGCGACAACTGTCTCACAACTTCCCTACTTATGCCGTAGCACTGGCCCGCTCGTTCGAAGACCGCATCGCTGAAGGGGGCACCGAGAACGAGGCTCGTTCCTTCGATGCCGCCCAGGAGATCTTCGCTCGCCAAGGCTACGCGGTCCAGCCAGGATCTTCCGACATCTGGCTCAACGGTCGAGGCATGACGGACTCGGAGCTCTGGCCTCTGAGCTTGCTCGACTTGTTGCGAAAGGAGCGTCAAACGATCCGAGCGCTCGAGAATGTTCACCCTTCGCTGAATCGGACTCAGGCTGTCGACCTGCTGCAGTACCCGCCCATCAATAAGGCCATGCAGGACATCAAGTCGTCAGGCGGGCCCCCAGGAGCACCCTCTGAGGACGTAGAGACTGTCTTCTTTGATGCGAGTGACCGTATTGAGAAGAAACTTCTTGCTACCAGTGATGAAGAGTCCAAGGATGTTCGAGGGCCAATCACGTACTGGAATGACATTGAGAAAGACGATCACTACAAGCGCTACTCCAAGAATCTGAACTCGGTGAGCAGCGTCACGTCTCACTCGAAAATGCCCGAGAAGGTGGCTGGCTGACCTTCTGTCGTCTCCTTCCTTCAGCTCCTTCGTCCAGCGTGGCCCGGATCGCTTCCGACAATCAGGCGAAACTTGTTCAATGTCGTTATTGTCATGGACCTCCGTCGGCGCGAGACAATCCGTGTCCTCAGCGAGACCGTGGCCATGACCATCCCTCGACTGGGAGTTCGGTGGGGATTTGTTCCCGGAGGCCTGGATCTCAATCCTGAGACCAAGGAAGGCAAAGAATGTGAGTGTTACTTTCGACCAAACATGGTGTTAAAAAATCTGACGCTGATGTTGTGGCCCATCACAATTAGCTCTGCAATTGGCGAGATTGTACTACCTGTCCTTCCTCAACCTCGACATCGCCCAAGTCACTACAATGTTCCTTCGCCTCGCCAACAGAGGATCATCGGACCGGTTCGTTGAACTCAGTGATGTCCGTCAAGAAGTCCTAGCCGCCCTGAAGCATGCCGGCCGAAGCGTTCCGGCCTTGAAGTCCGAGTCCGAGCAGGTCAGTGACTGGGCTCATTATGTCGACGACGTCCTTCTGCAAGGCAAGGAGGAAGAAGTGGAAAAGCTGGTCCAATCGGCTGCGCGGTACTCCCAGCGTCTTCGGGCTACGAAGAAGGATAACGAGAGAGGCCACTTTTTCGTCAACGGTCAACATCTGGCCTTCGGTCCCGTGAGTCAATGGCATCCTTTGCAACGGAGCTGACCTCGACGCTGAACTGCCACATCCTAATTCTCATTCCACAGGGCGCGATGCAAAATCTCAAAATACTCGTGTCCGAGCAGCTACAGGTAATCGCTCGCGAGGTGAGAGACAGAGCTACGACCGCTCCACGTATTTCCTACTCCGAAGTTGACATCAGCTTGTTTCTAGGTTTACCGCGGCAACCTTGACGATGACTCCGACATTTCCAACTACTTCTATGATCTGCAAAGTTCTTTCTCCAGCCGGCCGGCGCTGGTATTCCCCGAGCCTGATCCGGAGACGGGTGCCACTCCTTCTGTCAAGCTTGTCAACCTGCTGGAAGCTACGGCTGGGTTTGATCCCCATGGGCAGGTAGTCAACTCCTTTGTGTACCCTGTTGCTACACAGGACGGCGGGCCCTCACCCACCCCCAACACAACCATGTGGGTGGTTGGCGACTTGGATTCGAGTCAAGGGGTCAAGCTTGTGCGCAGTGCTTTGAAGATGGTGGTAAGTCATTTGGCATTATTCCCAAATTGGCCAGTCATGCTGAGCCGATTGTTTGCCTTGCTGCCCGGTTAACAGGCTGAGTCACGAGTACGCCTAGGCTTCGTCCATCAACCAAGTTCCCAGCACGCTGTGTCCCAGGCCGAAGTCGCACAGCCCCGCCTTTCTACTTTCCTGTATCAGCTCATCAGCAAGGACGCGCTCAAGCACATCACGCCGGACGAGCTGGCTGATATCGTAGATGAGCTCGCCACGTCGTTTCCGCCCTCTCACGTGGTTCCAGTTGGTCGAATTGTCAACAACGCCGACGCCAGCTCCAGTACGCAACAGAAGCTGGCGACGGAAGGACTGGCGGACACGCTGCTTTCCCACTTCGTGAAAGACGCTGGTTGGCACCTGGCCGATGCCGTAGACTCGACAGGATTCTGGCAACAAGCAGCAATCTTTGCTCGCCGGCTCGACGTCGAGCAGGATTCGCTTGCTTTGGTTGTCGGTGGCCGTGTCGTGACTGTGCCAGCTGAGGACATATCTGCAGAGGATCTGCGGACGTTGCTCCAGTATGAGACCACGAAACGTATCCGACCCGTAGTGGAAGGACTTGAGCATGTTGGGATCGCTTTGGAGGAACTTGGCAGGTATGTGCTCTGCGTTCACCAAAACACGTTGGAGCGCAGCTGAAACTGACCAAATCATTGCGACTTCGTAGAGAGTCTTATACCGACACTGTGACGCTTGTCTCGTCTATTCTTGCCAAAGCGTTCGACGATGATGGGTCGGACATTGGTCCGAGAGGAGGAGGCGGTCCTCGATCACACGCATTGGAACAGCTTCCCGCAAATGATTCGTAAGCACTCTCAGTTTTCGGACATGACTTCCGATGCATCGAGACTGACCAACATCGCAGGTCCTTTGAGCTTGGTTCGCGAGAATCAGCTACTTTCAGGGTCGTTGCCATCATTGACCCACTGTTGGAGCGAGCTCAGCGCATGATTGGAATCATTGATGTGAGTAGATTGGCCGTCATATGTAGAGCTGGAGTTACTTCTGACATTTGAGCTCTTTCTTCAGCTCCTCTCACGGATGGAAGGTGTCTGGATCAAGGTCATCTTCAATCCAAATCCGACGCTCACAGAATTGCCCCTCAAGCGATTCTATCGCTTCAGCGCTCCCCACGAGCTCACTTTCGCGCATGACGAGTGAGTTTGTCTTGACTGCCATTAGCCTGATCCTATGCTGACTATTCTCGTCCTGCATCAGGGAGATACCTTCAACCCTGACATTCTTGGACATGCCCCAGGAAGCCGTGTTGACCATGGGTCTCGAAGCCCCACCAGCTTGGTTGACCATGCCAGAGGAGGCCATCTACGATCTGGACAATATCCGCCTTAGAGACGTGCCGCCACAAGACCGTCGCCTTGGAGTTTCTGCCACGTATGAGATTAAGCACGTTCTCATTGAGGGTGAGTACATGTTCTAGGGTCCGTCAGTGTTTGTGTGGCTCACCATCACCGGTCTCTCGCGCGCAGGTCATGCACAAAGTGACAGCCGCACGCCACCGCGGGGGCTACAGTTGGTTCTCGCATCACCAGACGGCACTGAGCAACTTGACACGATCGTGATGGCCAATCTGGCTTACTTCCAATTCAAGGCTCGGCCCGGCATGTTCAATCTCACGATCCGCGAAGGCCGAAGTAGTGACATTTACCAGCTCGAGTCGGTTGGGACGCACGGTATTCGGAGCCCCAACGTCAGCTTCACGGGCAATGTTGTCGTGCTCGACTCTCTCAACGGTCTGACCATTCTGCCCAAGTTCGCCAAGAAGGCAGGGATGGAGGACGAGGAGGTCCTGGAGTCGGATATTGAAAAGACAATGTTCAAAGGACGTACTCGCAAGAAGAGCTTCTTTGGACAGGCCAAGCAGGCGGCGTCTTCATTCGCTAAGAAGGCAAATTCGCTGGTCGGCTCCGGATCGAGCAATCGGACAAATGCAGACATCAATATCTTCACCGTCGCCAGTGGTCACCTATACGAACGAATGACCTACATCATGATCCTTTCGGTGATCAAGCACACCAAGTCGTCTGTCAAGTTCTGGTTCATCGAGAACTTCCTGTCGCCCTCCTTCAAGGAGTTCATCCCTCATCTGGCAGCCGAGTATGGTTTCCAGTACGAGCTGGTCACATACGCCTGGCCTCACTGGCTTCGACCACAAAGAGAAAAGCAACGATTGATTTGGGGCTACAAGATTCTTTTCCTCGATGTCCTCTTCCCGCTGGATTTGGATAAGGTCATTTTCGTAGATGCGGACCAGATCGTGAGGACAGACATGAAAGAGTTGGTCGACCTCGACCTTAACGATGGTGAGTACGCCTTCAGGATTACGCTGGTTCTGCACGGAGCTGACTCTATTGGCATGTTCACTTCAGCTCCATACGGATACCCACCGATGGGCAATGACTCGTACGACATGGACAATTTCCGTTTCTGGGAACAGGGTAAGAGTCATTTCCCGGCACCATTCCTTCAGGCAGCAGCCTATCTGAACGTATTACATTGTTTCTCAGGTTACTGGAAAGACTTCCTCCAAGGAAAGCCCTACCACATATCAGCGCTTTACGTCGTTGATCTGAACCGCTTCCGAGAAGTCGCAGCAGGCGACATCTTGCGGGGCCAGTATCAAGGTCTATCTGCCGACCCAAACTCACTTGCGAATTTGGATCAGGACCTTCCAAATCACTGTGAGTGCGTCTGATAGCCTTTGGGTCTGCTGTGATAGCTGACAGCGTGCTTTGTCACAGTGCAACACACCGTACCCATTCACACACTTGACAAAACTTGGCTGTGAGCACGTCGGCAAGCAACCTGGATGTACCACGCCTATCAGCTGACCTTGCATCTCTTCTACAGCTGGTGCGAGACCTGGTGCTCAACCGAATGGCTGCCTCAGGCAAAGACGATCGATCTGTGCTCCAATCCCAAGACGAAGGAGCCCAAGCTTGACCGCGCAAGACGACAGATCCCGGAGTGGACTGTCTACGACGACGAGGTCGCAGCCTTCGCCCAGAGACTTTCGGAAGCCAATCGTCTTGGCAAGAATGTGGTCGCCCCGGCGGAAGTGGAGCGGATAGGTGTCAAAGAGCGAATCAAGGAGGTTGGCAAAGGCGAGGAGTCCGGCAAAGTTCCTGCCGAATCCGCAACAAAAGAGGCTGCTCCGGAGGGGGACGATGGCAGGGCTCATCCCAATGTACATGACGAGCTCTGATACCTGACAGGCAAGCGGAATGAATACATACTCGTTGTCACCGGATCGAAGTGAGTCAGCGATGGGCAGAAGTTGCGATCTGGCCAGGTCACGTGTGAGATGTGAGACGCGTCGCGTGAATGTCTGACGGATGTAACAAAGGTCAGCCGCGGAGTCTTGAGTCTACGAGTATTGAGATGTGTCTGTGCTGTGATCATGATCGACACGCGTCGCGCGCACGGTGCACGCGACCGTGTGTGGAAGATCTTTTCACGAGTGCGGCAGACTCGTCCTGACTCCTCTCTTCCACACTCTTGGAGCTCCGCAGACAGACACATCAAGGTCTTCTGCTACGCTAGCTTTTCTTTGCAGCTACCACTTCAAGAGTTCCTTTGCACTACCTTTCTCTCTTCCTTTTTCTTCCCCAAAGAGCAGCTTTAGCTCACAGGATGGCCATAGGCAAGACAACGAAGGGTCGTGCCCTATCATCAAGCCCGGCGGAGGAGGAGATCGCCAACCTCCAGCGGCGACTCCTGGCAAGCCAACCTCTGGCCTCTGCCCCAACGTCCACATCGGCTTCGGCCTCGCTCCGGGCTCCTTCACAGGCTCCTCAGCAGCCCTCGACTAGCAACCGACCACAGCTTCGGTCTGCGATGTCCGGTCCCTCTTCCTCTGCGGCGGTCAAGTCCTCGACCGCGGGACCGATTCCCTCTTCGGGTGTTGACCACGACGCGGTGGTCGGCCGACAACAAACCATCGCCAACATGCTCCAAGAGTCCGAGGAACCTCGTCCCGGACAGAGCAAGGCAAACTCCAAGGGCAAGGCTCGTCGAGTCTCTCCGCGCCCGGATTAACACCCATCGGCCTCAGCTCCCACAGAGCACCGACCGGTCACGCCGCCCAGCGGCCTTCATCAGGCACATGTAGACCTGATCGGCCATTTCGAAAAGCTCTCCCCTCGTTCAAAGGTGGAGTGGCTCATGCAGGGCGGTCCAGACGACAAGAATGGGAACAAGGAGGATCCTCCATCTCAAGCTGCGGCCGCGGCCAACCCATACCGGCATCGCCGTGCTCAGGATCATTCCCCGTCGCGTCCTCAAGCCCAGGATCAGCCGCCGGTCCTCAAGAGACCGTTCTACGTCTCTCCGGACGGCTTCCCAGTGGCTCACAAGAGGGCAAAGGTCGCGGACGACCCGCTCCCGGCTAGGTTCGACAACCAACGCCAACAACCCGCTGCGCCGCACAGTGGCCCACCGCAATCGGCGTGGGTCGACGACGATGACGACGAGTGGCTTGGTTCGAATACCATACCGCACAACTCCATCCTCAAGCGGCTGGCGAATGCGGAACTCATCCCCCTCTGGCACTTCACAGAGGAGGGCATGCTCGCTGGACACGCGCGTGGCACAAAGGCCAAGGATTTCCCGGACTCGCTGAGCGGGATGCTCGACTCGGTTGCCAAGTCCGCCGCGCTCCCAGAGCCGAAGCGTCAAGATGCGGATCTCTCGTTGCCGGAGATGTGGGCGGCGGCGAACAACATGCTTATGTACATGGCCGTCATAGCAAACGACATAGTCGACTCCGACAAGAAGAATCTGCTGCAGCAAGAACGAGACGGTTGGCGAAAGGCTTTCAATGAGATCTTCAATCACAACTTGGTGATGGAAGACCCGGTCAAGAACTGGCCGACGCTGGCGGAGTACGTCGACAACATTCGCAAGAAGATATACCTCCGACCTGTCGGCTCCCGGATCAAGCCTTTCGGGATCCGAGACAAGCTCTTCCGAACTATCAGCGACAACGTCCAGAAGCGGACGGCCGCTGCGGAGCTCTCGGCCTCTATCCAGGCGGCTTCGACAGCTGCTGTCGCTGCTGCTCAAGCAGCCATACACGCTCAGCTCGCCTCCAGCAACAAGCAGTCGTCCTCGGGAGCTGCGTCCGGCTCGGGTGGCGGTGGCTCTTCCTCCAAGAAGTCGAAGCCCTTTCGATCAGACCCCTCGTCGCAACCCGCGCGGAGGGGGGTCACTGGTTGCATCATCTGCGGGGTCGTCGACGTCAACCACAAATACAAGTCCTGCACTGGAGCTCCAAAGGGGCACGATGCCCACGCCAAGCGCGACAAGGAAGGAAACATCGTCCGACGTTCCGACGGCAGCACCATCTGCCACCAATACAACCTCACCGGCTGCAAGCAAAGCAACTGCAGCAAGGGACGTCACGAGTGCAGCGTCTGCGGCGACACCGGGCACCAAGCCTCCGCTTGCTCCCGTCTCGAGCCCTCTCCGCAGTGAGGGGTTCAAGACGCTGCTCGAGCACCACAATCTGCTGTCGGCCTTCCTGGAGTTGGTGGAAGGCCTGGAGAATGGGTTTAACTTCGGAATCCCCCAATCACGGTCACGAGAACACCGCCCAACCACAAGTCGGCGACCTCCGACCTCAAGACTCTTAACTCGGCGATTGAGAAGGAGATCGGATTGGGGAGGGCCTGCGGGCCTTATACGAAGGAAGAGGTCGAGGACCTCATAGGACCGTTCCAAACTTCGCCGCTGGGGTTGGTCCTGAAGCCGAATGGCAAGTGGAGGATGGTACAGGACTTCAGTTATCCGCGGAAGGGGGATTACCCGGCCATCAACAACTACATCGCGTCCGATGAGTTTGTGTGTGCCTGGCATGGTTACTGGGACTTTGTAGACCTGGTGAGTTTCTTCCTTCTTCCCCCTGTCTCCGTTGTCGGTCTCGGTCGAGTCGGCTTGGGTTCGGTGGGTTTGTGTGCCGTTGGGTCACAGCCGGTGTGTCGATTGACCACCATCCCTGAGTGCCGGTTGGTCTCAGTGGAGCGCGCGCATGTCGGTCGACTGCGCAGCGGGGCACGCCGTTCGGCTGCCCCGTCTTCTTCGTCTGGCGTTCGCCGACGGAGGGCCATTGGGCTTTGGGGGGGTCTGGCGTTCGCCGACCCCGGTGACGGTACACGGTGCTGGTCCTCCCTCTTTTCACATGTCGTTCGACTGTGCTGACCTCTGTTTTCCTCGTTCACAGGCGCGCTTCATGCCGCCGGGCTCGCTGGCCGCGATGGCGGATGCGAGTGAGGCTTTCCGGGCTGTGGGGGCGGCCAAGGATCAGTGGCCGGGCCTCGTGATCCTGGCGCCCTCCGGCTGGTTCATCATCGACACGAGGCTCCCGTTCGGGTTGGCCTCGGCGACAGGGGTGTGGGGCTCGGTGGCCGATGCCACCCTCGCCATCATCCATGCCCATTTCGACACGGAGGTTGGCCTACGGGCCGTAAAATGGGTGGACGACTTTGTGTTCATGAAGCCTCCGTCTTCCGACCTGCTGCTTAACGACGTGCTCAAGGTCACGGAGCCCCTGGGGTTCCCGTGGCACCCGGAGAAGAGGTCCGAATTCGCCAGCGAGGTCCGATACCTCGGCTTCGAGTTCAATGTCCACACTTTCGTCGTCATGCTTCCGGAAGACAAGGCGGCGAAGTATCGGGAGCGAGTACTGCCCTTCACCAAGTCGGGCCACGTCCGCCTCAAGGATGTCGAGCGGGTGTTTGGGTGCCTACAGCACATTGTCATTATGGCCAGGGACCTGGGTCCGCACCTCGCCGACTTCGCCGAGTTCCTCGGGGTCTTCGATAGGGACGACCTGTTCCAGCACAGGATTATCCCAGCCCGAGTCCAGGACGAAGCCAAGGTTTGGCTGAAGGCCCTCGGCTCCCCCTTGCGCAGAAGCTTTGCTGCTCCGGGCCCGCCGTTCCCACACGACATCTTCGTGGACGCCTCCACGGAATGGGGCATCGGGATCACGAGCGGAGAACGATGGGCAGCTTTCAAATTCTGGCCCGGATGGCAACAGGAGTCGCGCCAGATCCTATGGGCGGAGGCGGTCGCACTCGAGTTCGGCTTGCTGATCGCCATCGAGATGGGCGGGGCTGGTCATTCGATCTTGATCCACAGTGACAACCAAGGAGTCATTGGTGCCTTTCGGTTCGGACGGTGCCGAGGCCGACAGGCCAACACGGTCCTGAAAAGGACCGTTAACCTTGAGCGCGCTCACAAGTTTGAGCTGCGCATCAAGTACGTTCCGACGGCCAACAACCCGGCCGACGGTCCTTCCCGGGGGGAGTTCCCTCCTGGCCCCATGCTACCTGCTTTCGACATCCCAGCCCCCGTCCAACCGTTCCTCGATGACGTACGGGGGGCTCAACCAAGTGCTCAATGAGCACCGGGCGGTGGAGAAGAGGAGGAGGGCTTCGTCGTCGGTCGCGGGGGCGCCAATGCCGACGAGGCCACCAGCTCCGACTCCTTTCTTTCCCCCAGCAATCCGTGGCGCCACTGATGAGCTGCCATCGCACGTTGCCATCTGCGAGGAGCGATACATCACGGCAGCCAATCGGATCTTTCGGTGGGCCCCTTCGCCGGGCCCAGCTTCTTCTCTCTCAACAACTTCCGGTTTCGATTTCGACCCTTCTGGCCTCATGCGAGGCTCGGTCAACGAGGTGCTGGAGTTCTCCCTCGAGGAGTCCACATGCACCTCGTACAGCACCGGCATCATCAAATTCTGTTCTTTTTGCGACTCTGCCGGCATTCCAATTCAAGACCGGTGTCCACCGTCAAGTGGACTTCTCCTCGCCTTCGTATCTTCATTCGTCGCGAAGATAAGGGCCGACACGGCCAAGAAATACCTTGGGCCGTGGCGACGTGGCATCGGCTATGGGGCTTCGACTGGGTTATCTTTCCCCAGGTGACCTATGCCCTTCGAGGGCTCAAACACTTCCAGCCTCCGCCCAACGATCTTCGGCCCCCAATCCTTGCCGCGCATCTGCATGCTGTCAAGGCGCACCTCAATATCGACTCCGATCCGTTACACGCCGCCGTGTGGGCGTGCTCCCTGTTCTCTTGGTGGGCGGTGTGTCGACTCGGAGAGACAACGTCTCCTTCAACACCGGCCTTCACTCCTTCGCATAATGCAACGCGGGCTTCCGTCCATGTGCATCGACAAGTCATCAACGGCAAGGAGATCGTGCGAGTTGATCTGCCGTGGACGAAGACGACCAAGGAGAGGGGTCAACAAAAGAACATCGTGAAGGTCGGCGGGGCTCTCTGCCCTGTCGAGGCCTTCGATAACCACCTGCGGCTCTCTCCTGTCCCGGTCAACGATCTCTCCACCACGGCTCTCTTCGCTTTCCGTTCTTCTGCCATGCCCGGTTCAACACTCGTTCTCCCGCTCTCGAAGACAAAGTTCCTCTCGACGTTCAACGCTGCTCTTGTCCGGTCCGGTCAGGAGGCCTTCCAGGGCCATTCCTTCCATATCGGCGGCGCAACCATGTATTGGCATACGGGCACGGACATCAAGTCCATCAAGCTCATCGGGGGATGGAAGGGGAACTCGGCTCTCAAGTACCTGCGTGAATACGCGCGCGGACTGCTACCGGCACAAGAGCGCGCAGCGGCGGCCATTGCTGAGGCCGCCCCGTCGTGACTTCGTTGTTCTCCTTTCTTCCTCGCTCTCCCTGGTTTGCGTTTGCTCTCCTTTCTTTCCTGGCATGTCGTTCGACTGCTATAATGACGAGATCGTTTGATACTCTTTTCCTTTCTCTTGCAATCGAGCTGAACTCACATGGCGGTCGCCTGTGATGTATCTATCAAAGCTCTGGATATGCGTGATGTAGAAGAACCAATCCCTACGTGGGTAATGGTTTCGGCGGTGTCCCTTCAGAGTCCTTCCACCGGCGTCCCTCCTTTGTCGTGACTGACTTCGGGATTATGGGATGGTGGGAAGGCTCTCTTTTGGGACAGACTTGCCAGACCTCAGGGTCTTACACATGCACGTGTATCTAGGGATACTCGTTACTTCTATGACCTCTAGTAAACAGCTTCACACGCAGGCAGACTCAAGAGAACCGCTTTCTGATGCTGTTTGTTCGCGCGTCTGGTTGGAGGACCACTCTCACCAAGACAAGAGCAATAATGAGCATGTACGCTGGCTACGCGCAGCGGGGGGCTCCGGCTGGCGGCGCAGGTCCCTCCATCCCATCTGGACCGAGCACTCCTGCCGGGGACGCAACTCCTCCTGCGATCGGTCCTCGTCGACCGGTCGGACGGCCGCGCAAGACAGCCCCGGCTGGTGGAGGCTACTTAACGCAGAGCGCGCCCCAAGCAGCTACGTTCAACACGCCGCAAGGACAGCGGATTGCTCATCAGGCGCATGTGGGCTCCTCACAACCGCATCCGCTCTCCGGCGCGGGCGTACCCGTCGTTCCCATCGGTCAGACCGTGCATCCATATGCGACATCCGCCTACGCAGCTCGCCTACGACAAGCGGGCCCGCCAAAAGATGGGACGGAGACCCAATTATACCTGATTCCAGGGCCAACGAATCGTATGCTGCTCAGTGTGCGCTCAGGGGTTCCTTCACAGATCGATTGGGGACTCAACAAGCTCGTACAGTCGTCGTACGCGTTTTCGGAAGGCATCCAGTTCGAGCAGCTTCCCGGACTATTCGACCAGCTCTTGAGCTTCCCGCGCCGGGTTGCTCGTGCTTGGTCCGGCGCGAACGAGGCTCAGTGGTCACAGGAGTATTTCGAGATCGACGAGCCTCCGGAGGTGAACTGCCCGCCAGAGGGTCACATCGCACATGAGAGCGAGGATTGGTTCACCTCAGAGCGGGAGCTATCTAGCTATCCGCCCACCTCATCCTCAAGCAAGTTCACTCTGCCGTCCTTTATTCCTTCACAAAGGTCCTCACACGCGTCGCTTCTGCGACGTGCTCTCGAGGCTGCCCTGGTTCTGCGGAACTTGTCGATGATGCCCTTGAACACCCGATGGCTATCTCAATCAAATCCTCAAGCCCGACAACGCCTGCAGGAGATCGTACGAGTAGTGTCTGAGGTGCTGCGTATTGCGCGTCCTAGGGGCATGGTTCCGACAGGAACCGACGTGCACGGAAACGTGTTGGCACACGAAGAAGAGCTCCTGCGCGACGATGGCGTCAGCATCGCCAACTCGTCAGCGCTCGAGCTTGAGGGCTTGGTAGAGCTCAAGTCTTATATGCTCGAGCTCTTCGAGACGGTCGCTCCCTTGGTCTCGCTGGAACACGGTGCTCCCCCCAACTTCGGTGTGGTCCTTTCGACTCGGCAGCGAATCGAAGGTGCAGCTGCAAGAGCTGCCCTGGCGGCGCAAGAGAGGAGAACCGAGAGTATCAGAAAACATCGGCGCGCAACCAAGCAGCGCGGTCTTTCCGAGGGCGATGCGTCGAAGGGGTCTGTCGCAGCACCTGCGGACAGCATATTTCACTCCCTACTCAGCCTGGTACATCACTCATCCGACCGGAATCTAGTCATCGCTTCGCTGCGCTGCCTTGCTGCGCTGGGCGGATATTCGATGCGGAATCGATCGATTGGTTTCACTGAGAGGGAATGGGAGGTCGTCGAAGTGGACACCCTGAGCAAAGGATCGGAAGAGGACGACAGTGCGCCGGTCGCGTACGCCACGAAGATGCATTCGCCAGGACTGCTTCATCTTACGGCACTCTTGGTTCCTCTACTTCACCTACGCCGAACAGATCCGCATCCCTCCTTGCGCTCTATGGGCACTCAACTGGGCCATACCGCTCTCGCAAATTTGCCTGCGAATGGCATTGCTCCATCGGTGAAGCTCGAAGGGGACACGGACATCGGGGAGGCGGCATTGGACTTGCTGAGCCAGCTCGTCCAGATAGAGGGGAATGCATTACGAATCGGAATGGTCGGAGCCAACTGCGATGCGTCAAGTGCGGCACACGCCTCAGATCCAAGCCAGGAGCAGAACTCGATCGCTCCCGCGCCGTCGACTGCTCTCAGTTCCGGAGCATCTGTCGACAGCGTCAAGACCGGTTTTGCCAATGCGGGGTCGCCGCTCGCTCCAGCATCACTATTCTCTTTCCTCACTCTCCTCCTGCCCTTCCAACGCGTCGCATGGCTTCGAACATCACAACTTTCCTGGAATACCTCCCCTCTTCCAACAAGCTTGCCAAGCTTGCAAAAACACGAGACAGCCCAACGAATGCAAAGACAGCAGAGGAGGAGAATCCAGCGTCGCATGCTTGGGTACCGCGACGACGAGGAGAGCTTTGAGGAACGGGCCATGAGAAAACGACTGCGCGTATGGGAAGCAGTTGAGCTTGAAGGGCTCGCAGAACCGGAACGAGCCATCAAATGGTGAGAGACTGCTTGTACGTTACTAGGATCATCGTCAGCCCCGCTCACAGTCGTCTTTATTTTGCAGGATGAAGCTGGTCTTTGCGCTCTCTCCCGATGCTGAGCTCACCCAGATGGAGTTCTGGCAATCGTACCAAGACGAATTCCGCAGCTCGCACTCGCAAACGGAATTGCTGATGGCCGGAGATTTGATCAAATTGATTGCTCAGGTGTTCCCAGGTGCGAACGCACTAGTCGTGAAGCCAGCTCCAAATGCGCCTCAGCGGTTCATAATCAAGGGCATCGACTACGACCAGCGGGAAGGTGAGCATACCTGACAAGAATATGATGGCAGGGATGTAACTGACGAACTCTTGCATTCTTGCTGCAGAGCACGGCCCACTCGAATGTCGCTGGACCTTTTGTGACCGGCCCAACTGCACATCCGGGCCCACATTAGCGGCCCACATCCGCGCACACGTCGATGCCTGCCCACCAGAAAGTTTGCGCTGCAGATGGTCAGGGTTTCACCCCTGCCTTTACGTAGTTCCCGAGTTCGATATGCCCGCCACCAACATGGGCAGTATGGAACGAAGACATTTCACTGAAGAGGAGCGCCGCGACATCTTATACCGTCATCTTCTAACGCACCTGCAGAAACGGGGGCTGGATGTTATGGGCTCTTCGGCTGAGGAAATGACTCAAGACGGAGACGGACCAAGTCCTAAACGAGTTCGCATCGACCCTTCCACCCAGGGTTCTGTTCGTCCAGGAACAGCGGACCGACCGGGGACGTTGTACTACACGGTGGCCCGGACACCGATGGATCCGGCGACAAGTGCTCCTATCGGTGCAGCTTCTATCAGCTCTATGATTCTGCGCACGTTGGCCCGGACTGCTAGTCGAGTGCTCGATAGGGCCGGTTTGCGGCCGGAGCTGCCATCCAGTCTTGATCTGGTACCTGAGGGTAGCCTCCTGGAGCTCGACGCCGCAGCACACGGTGCAAGAATACGAGCCTTGGCGAATGTCCTGGGATCGGCTCCCGGCGCGTCCAACGACAACGACAAGTTCGGATTTCCGGCACTGCCACAGGACGACGGTAGTGGAGCTGCGAAAGCTGCTGCAGCAGCGGCAGCTGCAAGTGCCGCTCTCAAGAACAATCCCTCGGAAACCTCCGACAAAGTCGTTCAAGCCAACGACAACATCATCAGAGACATCTTCGGAATCTGCATGGCCGCGGGCGATGGTGCCTTGACAGCTGGTACATCTCTCGGCACCGGCTCGGCTGCTGCAGATGAAGACGCTGCGATCGCCGCGGCCAATGCGATTATGGACGGTCTGCTCTCTTTGGAGGGCACGATGATCGCCACCTCGGGCGAGAACGACGTCTTGTGTCCCGCTCTCAATGACGCGCTGGTTGAGTTGCGACCGGAGGGCGTCCGGAGCGTCTACATGGATCCTTGACGCTTGACAGCAGGCGCTGGCCAGTCCTCGCCTGGCCGCTCAATAAATGAATAGTCTTCATTCCTTCACATCCTCATACTACTTGCGAAGCGTGATCAGAGCTGGAGACTGAACACGTTCGGTCAGATTGGGATCGGAACTCTGCAGTCTGCACTGAAATAAACAGGTTCAAATAATAACAGATCGAGGCAAGGATGAGAGACTGATGAGAATACAACAATGGCTAGAAGAAAGATCAATACATATGTAACAAGAGAGCATTAGGTGACCCATCGGAGTATGTGTACGCGCCGTCGATGCCATTCACGATGATGGTAGTGGTTGAAGTCGCTTTCGGAGACAAATCGCTTCATTGTGTGCATGTCGAGACGAGACGGGTTGTGTTCGTGATCGTAATCGGGGCCGAGCGACAAAAGCTCCTGCGTGGGAGCTGAATTGGGACTGAGCACATGGTCTTCCAGTGGCGACTCTGGAATGGCCCTTCTGCTGCCGTTGCCGTCATTGGACCATTCGGACAGGCTCGCAAGTGGTGCGGACAGGGCGACTGGGTGCGAATATGCTCGGGAGAGGAGCAGTCGGCCCGGCTGTCGTCTAGGCACTTCGTCCTCGCCGTCTGCGTATTCGCACTTGACGCCGCCGGCCGCTCGCTCGATACCCAGCTCTGTCTCGATGATGACTCTTCTCCGCAGCGGACAATCACCGACCTCGAGGACAGTCAGCCTGGGGATTCCTTCGAGGAGCGTTCGAACGGATTCCACTTCGAGGTTCTTGTTGCTCTGGCCCAGCAAGGTCAAGTGAGTGATTTGAGGTAGGGCTGCGATGCTGGATGCAAGGACGGAATCGAGGAAGAAGTTGCCGAGTCGGAGGGTCTTCAGACGCGTCCATTTGGTCTGTCGTCGTTATCAGATAACGATCACAGCATAAGTAACTCGTCAGACCTCTCAAGCGGGACGTTGTGCACTTCGGCAGGGACGAATTGGCTCACCAAGAAGCGCTGGAAGAGCTCGCCCGGTCGGATCATCCAGGTGGGAGAGGTGATCCACTCGAAGTGGGCCGGATTAAGCGCTTCGAGAAAGTAAAGGGCCGGGACTAGGTCGCCTACAGAAAGCACAAGACATGTCAGAAATCGCCTCGAAGATCTGATGCACTTGCACTTTGTATACTCACTGGCAGGGAAGCGCACTTGCAGGCGCATCAGTCGCTCCTGATATGGCATCAACAATCGCGCCAGTCGATAGGCAACATCGAAAGGGACGCGACCGGTATAGATCGCCAGCGATCGGACGTGCTGGGCCAGATGGGGACGGGAGGAGAGGGACCGGACGAGAAGCTTGAGGACTTGCGAGGAGGAAATGCTCAAGTGCCGGTAGAGGATCGATTCTGTCAGATACTGGAATTGACGACTGACTTCGATTCAGGACGGAAAGGGGGGGCAAGACGTTAGCTTTGAGGATATGAGGTGGGAGATATGTACCAGATCGTGAGCTGGACAAGGACGACTCTCACCCAAGCTCATGCTGACGGCTTCACCATTGTCGCAAGCATGCTGGATGATGAGAACGACGAGCTCGCAGGGCAGCGACGAAACCGACATCGCAGGTAAAGGCAATGTAAGTAAGGGCGAGGCGGGCTTGGGTTCGGGGCCGTGACTCCTTCCTCTTTATCCCTTGCCCGGCCCACCTGGAATCACCAGCGTGTGGATGATCGCGGGATGCGTGATGGCTGATGGAGGGTTGGAGGTCCCATCCATCGCCCCAGGCTTCGCGCACAGGGGCATAATAAATGCGATCGCCTGCGATAAAGAAGGACCCACGAGCCAAGTCTTAATCCGGTCGCTGAGCGCTGAGCAAAGCATGAAGATAAGTATATCTGGATCCGCCATCTCCCCCCTTCGCTGTTCGCACCACCCACCTGATCTGATCTTGAACGTCTTTCATCGCATCGGCCGCCCGTAGAGGGTGGTCCGGGTTCGACTCACTCCTAACGGCGACTTCAACTCGACCATCGATATGGTTGAGCACTTCAACGACGAGCACCTTGGAGATCTATATACGATTGCAGGGACTTGGAAAAGAGTGTGAGATAATTAATCCTGTCATCGATCGGAATCCTTTTGAGGACGCAATAAAGAAAGTGGTAGCGAGTGAGAGCAGAGAGACCTTGTGTGTAGGTTGGCCGTGGTAAGCGCAGCCTCGTCGCCTCATCGCGCATCGCTTCGTCAACCAACAGCACGACGGGAAGGGCTCAAGAACTTCAAGCCTTCCCGAGCTTGATCTTGGCAGCGTCGATAAGCTCTCGCGCCGCGTCCTGGAACGCAGCGGTGACCGTGTCGGGCAAGCGGCCCAGCTCTGGCACGTCGTCGCAGCTGACACCGAGCGAGAAGCTGCCCGCATAGCTAATCATGCCGATCGCCAGGGTCGACTTGCCGGGACTGCTGGGTGGGAGGACATGGTAGGCGAAGGCTTCTTGACCGCCGAAGCTGACGGGTTTTGAGGGGCCAGGGACGTTTGTGGCGACGCTGAAGTCGTGCAAATGTCGGGTCAGCCGCGTTGTCTCCCTATAGCGAAGGACCGGATACAAGCAGACCAAAGATCACTTACTGATATTCGCGGTATGCCTTCTCAAAGATGCTGCGCCATATAGGATAGTTGGGCAGCATCCAGATGCGTCGTTTGCAGAAGAAATCGAAGGAGTGGTACCAGATTTTAGGCAGGTGACTGCGCTTGATCCTGCCCATCTCCCGGTTCACCTGCCCGAGGATCTCCTCCAGACTCTTCTCGTGGGAATCGTGGAAACTAATAGAAGGTGAAGAGGGGAGATGTTCAGTTTCCGCTTGAATAACACTGTATTTGCGCGAGAGTGGCCTCTCACCTGAACCACGCAATAGCGCCCGTTGTAAAGTTCGAAAGACTCCAGTCTCCAGCAGGCCGCACACTGATGGGCACAAAGACGGCTACCCGCTTGCCCTTGACTTTGGTGTCCCTCTGCTCGGCCTCCCTCTCCGCCGCAATCCGTAACGCGCGGGACAGCACCGCGCAAGCGACGTCGTTCAACGTCAACTTCATCTTGTCGTTCGAGAACGCAGTGCGGATCATCTTGATGTCTTCCATGGCTATGCCCTCCGATTGGGCGTACAGTCGACCGGGGACACGCGCGTCCGAGTTCGTGCGCTTGGTATCATACGCGAAACTCTTGCGAGACCGGAAGTAGAGCCCACGAACAGTATGCCAGCCGTGAGATATGGTGCCGCCGATCGTGGGTTTGACGCGATGCCCACCTTCCGTCTTTTGGTCCTTCTGCTTGGACGCCGCCGCGCGATCTACCTGGGACTGAACTTCCTCGATGGGCCGCTTCGCCTCGAGCGCGGCTAGGGCAGTGTGGTAGGACTGTATCATACCCTGCCCGTCGGAGAAGCAGTGATGAATCTTGATCATGAGGGCGCTCTTGGCTCCCTCACTCGTGTTGACGCCGGTGACGAGAAGAGCTGCCCAAATGGGCTTGTTGTAGTCGAATTTCCTGCTTAGGAAGGATCCCGCGAGGGCGTGTAGATCCTTTTCGGTACCCTGGCCTGGACATTTAACTTCTTCGATGTTTTCGGTGACGTCGAATTCCTCGTCAAAGCGCCATCGGGCTGGCGACCAGTGTGAACCCGCTGCTAGAGTCTTTGAATAGAAGGTTCGTCGGCCCTTATTGAAGATGCGAGTGCGCTTCTTCTTGTCAATATCTTCGGCCGATGGTTTGGCGATGCCCTCCGCTTCGCGCTTACGACGCGCCTTTTCGAGCCGGCTGGCATGGGAGGGGTTGAGCTCGACGACGTATCGGTATTTGGGATACATTTGCGCCAGGTTCCTGAAGAAATCGTCCACGGTGGGCAGGTCGAGCTCGGACTTGAACTCGTACATCGACCAGCATACACACTGGTAGCCATCGTTTTCCATGAGGAGCGATAGATTATCGATGCCACTCACTAAACGATGCTCACAAAAATCATTGTCAGCAAACAGCATACAAGTTAAAAATCACCGTGAACGGGAAGCCACTCACTCTTAATGACGCGCTTGAGGTTCGGAGGAAGCGGCAGTTCCTGTGCCCTGGACTGCGTCTTCTCCCCGCGATCGAGTTTTGCGGCCGCGTTGGAGGGGACGGGCGCGTCTCCATCCTTTTTTTCGTCTTCAACGCCGGGAGTAGCGCTAGGAGAGGGAACAGCGGTGGTGTCGGAAGTTTCAGGACCGGTCTCCTTCGCATTTTCTTCAGGGACTGCCGCTGCAGCCGGGGCTGTTCGGACGGGTGCGTACGTGCTGGTCGGGAGCTGGGAGGCCTGTTTGGACCGCCACGCTGCACCCTGTTCCGCAGCGCTGAGCCTCTTCTTGCTGTTTTTGGCCTGCTGTTCGGATGTCTTCTTGAAGCCGAACATGATCTGACAAAGAACAAAGGGGTGGGGGGATATCAAGAGTGAGGAAGAGCGATCAGCGACCAGTGTGCAACGTTCGGGGCCTTGGACCGTCTGTCTTTATCTGCCCTTATATAAGGCCTCGGCCCAGATCGAGTGGTAGGTTAAGTGAGAGTTGTGCGGACCTCTGACCTCGGACCTCTGACCTCGTTGAGTTGTCCAAAATTTGTCCAGTCCCTTGTCCGGCTCCTCCGGCTACTTTTTTTTTTTTTTTTTTTTTTTGTACTTTGGGTGTCAATTGCTAATCTAGCGAGAAATAAAAAATCGCCCACCGTGGGAGCTTAACAATAAGTGGAGGACACGTCAGGGAGGTTGGGGGAATATGGGTGAAGCATTCAGATCGGCCTCTGTTGCATCTACTGCCTGCTTCTTTTGTCTGGCCCCGTCCCGCGAGCGATATGGAGAGGGTCCCTTGACCGCTACTGTTTCAAAGGGATCGTGCACATGGCGCCTGATTGGAGAGACTTGGACGTAGGAAGAGATGAGGAGTCGAGAGGTAGGGAGCTTGCCAGGGCAGCGCGCGATGCTGTTGATGCTTGAGTTAGAAGAAATGGTAGATGAGGTGGTCGGTGGGAGATGGTGTTATCGATACGAAAGCTGAGTTCCGTGTCCACTGGTCCTCGAAGACAGAGAGAGGTATGGAGGGGTCTCGTTCCCGCTTTGCCTGGAACCGGGCCCATGCCAGTCCTATGCCCTCGGAGAGCAGGAGCTAGAGGGAGGAGCGGAATAGATCCGATGAGAGGGTTGGTAAGACGAAAGTGCCCGTGGACTTGGTTTTGCTGAGTGCGGGGCGCCTTAGCTGAGTGATGAGGTGGATGACTGTCGTTCGCCAAAGGATCAGTCTGGGGCGGTAATGAGCGACCTCAGGCCAGCCTAGGGCAACCGATGCCGGCGTTATGGGTAGCGGGTGGTGGATGCCGAGGGAGTGTATGGTGGTGAGAGCGAATGACCACACGGCGAGGGCCCAAGGGCATAGGACGAAAGAGTGTGGAGCGCTGTCGGTACAGGCGCAGAGAGGGTGCGGGCATGGTAGAGTGGTGGTGTCGGTGGTAGCCAGCCAGGTACGTTGGTGTAGCCAGAGGTAGCAGTCGGAGATAATCCGGCTTGGTAGCGGGCAGTTGTGCAATTCGGTCCAGGACCGTGTCCAGTATTGCAGTGGTATGGAGGGTGTGGCGCCGGGCCAGGTGATGATGATAGGTAGCGTGCGGTTGAGAGCAGCGCGGGTGTGACGGGTGGTGACTTGGGCCCAGGGTTTGCCGTTCAGGAGTAAAAGGTGCCATGGGAAGTTTGTTGCGGTGATGTCCCGGCGTCGCATTTGTTGCAGGTTGGGGTCCGCCGTCGGTTCGAACACGCCAGTCGATGATGCCTGAAGTTTGTGTCGAATATTGATGGGAAGGGAGCGCCAGAACGGGCCGAACATGGTGCCCATCGAGGGACCTTTCCGATCGGCGGGTGTGTTGGGACGAGGGAGGTGATTTGCCTTGACGGATGTTGGGCTAGGTGGGGCTAGTGGCCACGCCGGGGTGAGCGTCTGGAAGCGGCTCGTGGGTGTGGACTTCCAGAGGACATCTGCCCAGGTGATCCATCCTCGGTTAGCGGCTGTACGGTATGTCTTCGCAGTCCAAGGGGGTGGAAGGCTGGGGGAGTGGGCCTCCATATACCAGGGGAGTTCCAAAAGAGCGGGAGTCCCCAGGTGGATCCAATCGTCGTCGATTTGTAGGTTTGCGTGGGCTAGGGCGTGGAGGAATCTTCCCCAGAGGCCAGCTGCTCGTGTTGCCTGTCTGCGTAGGACGCGGCGGTGAGCGCCCTGCGGTATCAGGAGCGCGGCTGGCGAGCATTGATACTCGTTGTGTAGGGTGCTGGCGAGGCCTTCTCGGAGCCAAGTGCCGATCGAATCTTCACGGGTGATGTTGTGGGCGAGGAATGTAAGGGTTTGGGCGATGAACATATGGTCAGGGTGGATGAGTCCCAGACCCCCTAGGGATCGGGGGGCACTGATGATGACGGTTTCGAACCACGGTTTGTCACCGAGGTAGAGGTAGGGACGTATAGCGTCAGAGACCAGGGATCTGGCGTTGACGGGGAGTCCGCCGACTGAGGAGTGATGCCAAAGCTTTGGAAGGAGAAGGGAGTTAGCTACGCGGGTGCGAGTAATGATGTCTGTGTTAGCGGTTTGTAGGTGTTCGACTCGAGATCCGATGGCATGCATTCGGTCGCCAAAAGCAAGGGAGCACGGGAGGCCCTGACCGAACGTGTTGATGGGGTGGCCCAGGTGGGTCAATTCATGTTGGAGGGTGGTAATCTCTTGAAAACCAGAGGCAACCATGGCGGTGCGGGGAGAGACGCTTCCAGCGTCTTGGTGGGAGGGGTGGGTGACTTCCACAAATCCGCTCTTGGTGCGGTTAAGGCGAGCTCCGCTCGCTACTTCGTACATTCGGATGGCATCCATGACCAAAGGCCATTGTGCCAGGCCCGTACGGTTTCCTGGGAGAAGGATGATCACGTCATCCGCGAATGCGAGGCAGGTGACCCTGCCTAGGCCTGGGACCGTGATGCCGACCTCGAGTTCACACAGGAGGTCGAGAAGGGGTTGGAGGGATATGTTGTAGAGGGAGCACGAAAGGGGGTCCCCCTGTAGTACTCCGGCTTGAAGCTCGACGAGGTCCGTTAGTTGGCCGTTGACCATGACTTGTAAATGTGGTGAGCTGTAGAGAGACTGAATGAGGCGTAGGAAGTTGGCCGGCGTTCCTGCCGACGATAGGGTGCTCCATAGCCATGGGTGGCCGACTCGATCGTATGCCTTCTGCTGATCGAGGAGGAGTATGAAGAAAGAGCCTTGGTGAGTGATCGTGTGAGGTGGCTTGGGTGGGGTTTGGCACCAGGGGCGTTCCGGAGGTTGTGGCTCGATGTTGTCGAGTTGGGCTTGTCCTACGTGGTCGATGATTCCCTGTAGTACGCCGGCTATCAAGGATGTACGTCGTCCAGGCATGAAGGCTGCCTGTGTCCAAGGGATCGCGTTGCCCGTGGCTACCTGGAGGCGCTGGGCTGCCATTCTTGTAATGGTGCGAATGGTCGTATCCGATACCGATATTGGTCTGTAGTTGGATAGATCCGAACGACTGCCCTTTTTGTGTAGGAGCGTGGTTTGGAGCAAAACAGAGAGGGGCTGGCCTTGTCGTAGACCTTCCGCTAGGCTGAGAAGGTGTGGTCCGGTCGTGGCCATGGTCATCAGGAGGAAAGAGTATCCGAGGCCGAGTGGTCCTGGGGCGGAGTGTGTGTTGGAAGATCGCAGGGATGCGGAGAGTTCTTCCATCGAGAAGGGGGACTCGAGGCTTTGGATGTCTTCTGGTGTGAAGCGGGTCGAGGCGGATTGAAGGAGTCTAGCTTGGCACCAGTTGTAGTTTGGCTCAGGAGGCGGGGCGGAGTATAGCTCTGCAAAGAAGCTTCTGGCGATCTTGGACATGGCATCTGGGTCCGATGTGGTGGTACCCCTGCTGTTTCGTAGTCGTTGGATGGTGTGGGAGTTCCCTGATCGTGCTAGGGAGGTGTTGATCCAGGAGGAAGGGCGGAAGACGTCGAGTGTGGCCTTATCCGTAGTGGCGATTGCGGCGTGAGCGTAGGCCTGGTCTCGTGCCTTGTTCAGGCGCTTGAGGAGGAGGGGCAGTCTTTTGGCGTCGTCCGGGTTTGGAAGGTGTAAGTTTTCCACCTCTTGGCCCAGGGTAGTTAGGCTTGTCCGAATGTCCTTGAGGCGTTGGCCGACTCGAATAGATTCCGTACGTGCGACGTCGCGGAGGCGGCGAATGTAATCCTCCCAGGTTGCGATCCTGTCTTCGGTGAGGATAGTAGGCGAGGGGAGTCCAAGCTCATCGCACGTGTCGAGCAGCGTCCTGCGAAACTGGATGTCATTTGTCGCGCCGGGGTGAAGTGTCCATGGGTGGAGAGCCGTGCGAGGTTCAGGTGTGAATGCTACGTCCATGGCCAGGGATATGGAGACTGCGTGGTGGTCGGAGGTGGTAGGGGAGAAGCGTGGGTGCTTAGTGAAGGGAAGGAGGCGGGTTGAGGCCCAGATGGAGTCGATTCGTTTTGCCGACGTGATGTTGCCGGCCGCGTCTAGGGCTATACGGGAATAGGATCGACTGTCCGGGCAGCAATGTCGGAAGGCGTCCTGAATATGTAGTGGGGTTAGGGTGGGGCCTATCAAAGACCACGGGCATGAACCTGGAGTGCCGTTGAGAGAATCCCTTAACGGGTTTGGAGTCGCATTCCAATCCGCGCCAATGAGGGTGTCGGAGGACGAGCTGTATGTCTCTCGGGCCGTAGTCCATTCTGTTGCCCAGAAAGTGAGGTTCTTGACCGGGCCGTGGATTGACCACAGGTCGAGGGTCGTGATGGCCGCAGATGTGGCTCCAAGCGGTTTGATGGAGGCTTGGGCGAAAGCCCAACGAGGGCCAGCGGCCGAGGTTCTGGGATTTGCCGCTGTAGTGAGGAACAGGATTCCGGCATCCTGCGTGAGGATGGCCCTGTGGAAAGGTTTGTAGAATCTGCCAAGAATAAGGAGAAGAGCACTGTCGTCCTGGATGGTGATCGTTTCTGTGACCTGACATTCCTGTAGGAAGATGATATCAGCATTGGAGAGTGCCGAGTCATCTGTTAGAAAGATGTCAGCCAGGCGTTTGGTCAGGCCCGCTCTGCCACAGTTGAAGGTTGCTACCTTAAGGGGTTTGTTTTCTTCATATGTTAGTAGGGCCAATGCTTGGGTACCCGCTGTGTCTGCAAAGAGAAGTTTCAGAAGAAACTGAATGAGATCTCGAGCTGCATTTCGTAGGTTGTCTAACCATGAATGATGCCTATCTCTGGGATTTGGGCTTGTGGCAATATGAGGGAGTGCGGCTATGGGTGCATGGGGATACCAGACTCCGTCTGGAAAAGGGGTGACCAATATTGGTACTTTAAAAGGGGGGCTAGGCGGATCGCCGAGTGGGTGTGGTCTGGGTATCCTTTCGAGGGATCTTGTGGGGGGGCGAACCGTCGTCGAGGAAGGTGGTCTGTGAGCCGCGTTTGGGGCTGGGGGAGAAGAAGGCGCCAATCGGAAGCTGTCCGGGTTCGATCTCCCTTGCTTTGCCCTTGGCTTTCGGTGACTTTGCTGATTTGGCCTTAGCGGTGAGTTTGGCGATCGTATCGCCGTAGACCGTGGTAGGGGGGGGGCAGATTTCTTCTTTGAGGATGTGTTGGTCTCCTTGGTTGCCTTTGGACGGCTTGGACCTGCTTCCGGGTTTGGGGCAGAGCCTGTTGTCTTGTCGGTGGGTGGAGCGGGCATGTTGCTCGATACACCTGGTTGCGAGGCCTTCCTCTTGAGTGTTTCCATGATATCCTCGAAGACTTCCTCGTATTCTTCGCGAGGCGAAGGGGTTCGAGGAGGCTGGAAGTCCTGGTGCTCTTGTTGGCGTTTGGGGCACGCATTGATAGCGTGGCGCCCGCGGCAACGTTTGCAATAGGGGTTCGGGCAGGTTTCTTGTTGGTGAGGAGTTGTGGCGTCCCCTCTGCAGCTTCGGCAGGCTTGCATCCTGCCCTCAAATTCGGTTTCGAACCATTTAATCCCCCGCCATACCCAGAGAACAAGGTGTGCCAGCTCGTATTGAGAGAAGGGGAATCCTTCGTCGTCTTCCGTATCTGTGTTGAATTCGACAACGGCCACGACCAGGCCTGTTTGGGTTTCTTGTTTGGGATCGTCGGAAGGGACGGTCGCCAGAGTCCAGAGGTGCGTGATGGTGAGATCTTGGCGGGTGGAAGCACGGAAGGCTTGAGCAAGAGCAGCGCTGGTTTCATTGGCGTCGATGTGGACCTTGATGATACGCGATCGGAGGGGGAGAGCTGGGCCCCATGCCTTCGCAGGGTAGGGTATACCTTTCCAGTAGATTCGGAATTCAAGTCGCTTGGCCAGTTTGAAATCCTCCTCGTCGGCCCAGGAAATCTTGACGATCTTGGTACGGTTGCCGGAAGAGGAGATGTCGATTTTGATTGGTTTCTTGAAACCCTTCTTCTTGCCGTGCTTTTCGGTGTCCGCCATAATCTTGCATTGGTGATCCGGGTTGTCCGGGTAGAAGTTCTTGGCCGTGATGATGTATGTCGCAGTGCAGGGACCGCACGTGGCCCGACCTCCGTTGATGATGGGGGCGATTTCGGCATAGGTAACCGTGGGTTTGCAATAGGTCTCGTGGCTCTCGGCGACCACCACCCGGCGGTAAGGCTGGTCGGCCGATCCTGCGGACGAGAAGGAACTATTGTGCTGGGCGGCACCAGCTCCTGACTTCTCACTTCTCTATCTGTGCGGTTCTCTTTCTCTTCTGTTTCCCTTTGTTCACTCTGAGCCTCGGTTCCCACCTCGGTTCCATTCTCCCGATTCCATTCTCGACCCGATCCCGTTCCCACTCCGTTCCATTCCTCACCACTCTCTCTCTCTTCCCTTTTCCTCGCTGCTCTCCCTTGTACTTCCTCCTGGCTTCTGCAATCAACTCGCTCTCTCTTCTATTGCTCTTGTGCTAAGGTAGGCTCTTGTGCCCTAGGACTCCTGTGTCCGCCAACACATGGTGATGAGAGTGGGATTCGAACCCACGCCCTTTCGGACTACGGTTGATCGCGTTGACCTATAGTCGTTGACCCACCCACAGCCCAGTTCTTTCTCACAAACATACACTTATACACACACACCGCAAGTCAACGAACATGACGACGAATCCTCCCCATGCGACTTCCATTGCGGACGTCGTCCACCCCCTGCTGACGGCCGTGCCCCAGATGGCCGAGATTTCGACCGACGAGACGGCCGATTCCTCACATCTGACCACCCTCCCCGAGGAGCGAGTCCAACCTCCGCCCTCCAATCTCGATCGCCAGTTCGCGAATACCAATCGCCTCGTCGAGTCGATGCTGAGCAAGTTCGACGGTCTTGACCGCCGCATGACGCAGATGGAGTCCTCCCTCTCCTCCCTGCCGTCCTCTGTGACCATTCCCTCGTCCTCAGCTCCAGTCGGCGTCCCATCGACTCCCACTCCCACCACCGCCATAACGACCGCCACCCCGGTAAATGCTGCCGGATTCGCGTCCAACCTGCGTCCCGGTTTCGTTCCCCCTCACCAGGTGCCGGGGGCCACCAACTCGACGCCGCCCCGTGGCGTTCTGGTCTTCCGTCGACTGCCAACACCCACCAAGAAGGTCTTCCGGGAGGTGCTTGGTCAGCTCGGTTCGTCGGTGGACAAGGTGATCGACGGACTCACCGATGCAGATCTGAAGGACTCCCAACGCTCCCTCTCGACACCTGCCGCTGAGATCACGGTCGACAACACCGTCCCGTCCATCTCCGTCACCCCCTCATCGTCGTCTTCCTCCCGCTTTCGTCCTTGCAAGCCGGAGTACTTACCGACCTATGACGGCAACCCGCTCGAGCTTGAGAAGTACCTCGGTCGCATCGGCGGGATCCTTCGAACCGATCCCGATGAGGCCTGGGAGCTCGCTGTGCTCCGGTCGATGCCGATCCGCTTCTCGGGTGACGCCGAAGAATGGCACTCGGGCATGTCTCCGGCTGACGCCAAGCGGCTCGTCACGTTCTCCGATATGGCGGAGGCGATGCGGAAGGAGTTTCGCGCCAATCGATCCGAGCAACGCCGATTGGCCCGGGCTCGAGTCTGGATGCCGACTGCGGAGCCCGTCGCCACCTTCTATCACGTCACGCTTCGGGTTCTGCGCGTCGCCTTTGGTCAAGACCAAACCGATTCGGTCCTGGTCGAGGACATTGTCGACTCCCTCCCCCCGACCTTCCGTGCGATGTTGCGTCTGCCCCGGGTCGACCCGCTGCTTGATGACCTTCGCGCCGAACTCGGCACTTGGGAGGACACGTGGCGACAGATTCATCCGCAGTTCGCCCTCCGTCCTGCCGTGACGTCTCCTGCCGCGATGTCGTCGACTCCCCCTCGCCGCCCCCCAGCTTCCTCGACGGCGCCCACGGCAGCGTCGACCTCCGCGTCGTCCGCTCCTGCTCCCGTTCGGGCTGAACAGCCGCCGGCTCGGAATGGTCCGCCGCTTGCTTCCACATACGACCCAAGCCGCGTAATCCCTGCTGCGAACGGAAAGCTTCGTCAGTACCGTCGTCCTCACGACAACGTCTTGATCGAACTCCGCCATCCATGCACTCGATGTGGCCAGGATCATTTCAACTTTGAACATGCTCACCTGGTCCCTGCGGTGCGTGTCATGGAGGTTGATGACGACGACTATCCGGAGGTGAGCTCACCTGCGGAGGGAGAGTCTTTTTAAACGTCCGGGATGACAGTAAACTATCAACGGACGACTCACCTTCGGGCGATCGTCCTCCACCTCAACCACCCGACTTCGGCGAAGCATTTATTGCTGATCCGGAGCGTGCTGCAGAGAGTGTTAGGGACACGTCAGTGACCCTCGTCCGTGACGACGTTAAACTAACTCACCTCGATCCTTCTAAGCCGATCTCCCCGAGACGTAACGCCTCCTCGGATGAGACGGGGGTGAAGGTCGTTGTTGAAGGAGAGGACGGCATACCTCTGCTGCCTGGCAGCGGCGACAGTGCCCGCGACTGTCCCGGTGAACTTATGCCCGCTATAGTTCACCACAGCCCCCCCCCCCTCCCCCCCCCCATCTCCAGGGTGGATGCAAGAGCGGCGGAGAGAGGGCTGTGCCCCCTTCTGGTCCACCAGGGGGCCTCTCCGTCGGGTACCATGACGGCGTGACCAGTGCGGAGACGGCAGAGGACATGGACCACCCTCTGACCCGAGACCTGCTGGTCCCGATACTCGGGGAGTACTCACCTTCCCGCATCGATGCTTTGAGAAGCTCAGCTGACTGCCCCTCTCCCCCTCCAGTTGCCGGGTCTGCTGAAGCGAGCCCGACGCTGTTCTTGGCCGACAGGCCGCATTTCCGTACGAAGAAGTTGTTCGTGTTGGACCCCGTGGAGAAGCCATTGCGGCATTCCACGTTCCGATGTGGCAACGTTGTGAGACTGCCGTCGACGCCGGAGACACAGACAGGGAAGGGGTATACCAACCACGTACCCTTGACCGTCCAGCTCCGGGTCAACAGCTCCACAGCTGCGCCACTGTCGTCCTTGTTGGATACCGGGGCCTCACTGTCGGGGATTGACGCTTCCCTCCTTGAGCGTCTCGGGGGTCGTCCACAGGGAGAAGGAATGTTGGTGAAAGGGATTGGAGAGATGCGAACGAAAGGGTTCGCCACCGTTACCTTCTTCATTGAGGGTCGCGATAGCCGCGACAAACAGGTCTTCCTGGAGTGCACGCATGACCTGCATGTTCTCCCGAGTTTCGGGCCTGGCTTGCTCCTCGGCCGGGATTTCATTGATGGGCATGATCTGTCGATCTCCCCCGCCCGCGGCCGCGCCCACGTCGGCCCTTACACGTTCGCGGTGAACGAGAAAGTGGGAGGCCCGTTCGCAACGGACGTGGAGCTCCACACCGCCGCGGACGTCGTTGTCCCTCCAAACCACAATGTGTGGGTCCCCGTCGACACCGGTAGCCTGGCCCCTGACGTGGACTACTGTGTCCACCCACGTCTCTCCGCCTCCTCGGACGAGACCGTGCAGCTTGCCGGCCCCACCGGCTTGATCACGAGAGGGGAAGGAGCTCGTCGCCACGTTCTTCTCGGGAACTTCGGCGTGGCCGATTGCCACTTGCAGCGGGGGACGATCGTGGCCGACGCGCAAGCGACTCACGTCGGAGACACGCTTCGGGCCTCCGGTCGTGACTTCTCGTTTCCGCCCGCTGCTACGCCTGCGCGCAGTCATCACGCATCCGTGGCGTCCGGCGAGGTCGATCCCTTGTCCGGTGTGGCCGATCCACTCGACGCATTTGAGCCCGACGACGGTCCGAGCCCCGATCCCCGGCACGATTCCGCTACCGTCCTGATCGATGATCATTTCCGCGTAGGCGTGGACGCCAAGGGCAGATCACCTCCTGAGATCGTCGCCCTGCTGCGTCGTCACGAGCAAGCCTTCGCCCTCGACGGCCGGCCGGGCCTCGTCCGGGGCACGGAGATGGCCATCGACCTTAAGGAGGGCACCATCTTGCGTCCAGAGGCTCCTCGAAGGGTCAGCCCCGAGAAGAGGGAGGCCATCGATACCGCCATCGACCAATTGCTTGCGTGGGACGTGGTTGAGCCGTCCTCGAGTCCCGCTTCCTTCCCCGTCCTCATGGTTCGCCAGTACGGGAAGATGCGGTTCTGCGTCGACTATCGTCAGTTGAATGCCAACACCATCCTGGATCGGTACCCTCTTCCGACGGTGGACTCGGTCTTCCAGACCCTCTGTGGAAAACGCATCTTTAGCTCCCTCGATGCTATCCGCGGATACCACCAGCTTCCCGTCCGCCCCTCCGACCGTTGGAAGACGGCGTTCACTTGTCATCGGGGCCTGTTCCAATACAAGACCGTCCCGTTCGGTTTACGGAATGCCCCGGCCGTTTTTCAACGGTTAATGGACCGGCTGCTAGGCGCACTTCGCTGGCAGGACGCTGTCATATACATCGACGATATTGTCGTCGCCACGACCACAATGGACGAACACGTTCGTGCCCTTGACTCCATCTTGTCGAGCGCTGAACGCGAGGGACTGCGTTTCAGTCCCGGGAAATGCACGTTCGCCGTCGGGTCGTTGGTGCTCTTGGGGCGGAAGGTGTCTGGTGCGGGAGTCGCTATTTGGCGCGATCGAGCTGTTGCGGTGCGAGATCTGGCGCGGCCGAGCACCCTGAAGGAGCTGTATCATGCTCTGGGCCTCTTCGGCTATTACCGCATGTTTGTGCGCTCGTTTGCCACGATCGCGGAGCCGTTGTCGCGCTTGACGAAGGGTTGGCGCTATGAGCAGGCGGATGGTCGTTATCGCCTGGTAAACGTCGAGGGCAAGGCGGTGTCGGCCGAGCGTTGCGCGCTGGATTGGGGCGAAGACCAACAACAGAGCTTCGATCGCCTGAAGGCCGCGATCGCTTCCCCTCCGACTTTGGCCCATCCCGATCCTTCTCGCCCATACTTGCTGTATATTGACGCTAGTAAGGACGGCTTTGGGGCGATTCTGCACCAGTCGTTCGAGACCGAGGCCCCTCCTCTCCAGTCGGCGGAGTCCGCGCAACTCCTCGCGCTTGATCTGGTCCGCCTTCCGTCTCCCATTGCGCGGGAACGGTGGACGTCCTGGTTACGTGCCGATCGGCACTTCGCACCCATCTTGCGTGCGGCCGAACGTGCTGTTGACCCCGCGGTGGATGGCGGTGAATGGTTGCTGAACGACGGCGTCCTTGTTCGTCGGAGTGATGGTCGTTTGCGCTTCCTGAAGGGGCAGTCCCAGAGTTGCTCAGATCAGTTCATGACAACAACGGACACTTTGGTTTCTACAAGACCTACCTGGCGGTAGCGCGCTCCTTCTGGCGCCCAGGATTGTCCGTCGCGGTTCGTTCCTGGGTCAAGTACTGCCGTTCTTGCCAGAAGACCAAGGTCGGCCGGAAGACAGGCGTCTTGGACATCGCCAAGGATCCCCAGCTGCCGTTCGAGACGATCTCGTTAGATCTCGTCTACGGTTTCCCCTCGTCTCGTTCCGGGAACAACGCCGCGCTTGTTATCCTTGACGTGTTCAGTCGGATGGTGTTGATCGAGCCGTGTGTGAATACTATCACTGCGGAAGGGGTGGCCGCCATCGTCAGCAATCGCGTCCTACGGTACGGCTGGTTGCCACGCCGCATCGTGTCCGACTCTGAGGCACGACTCACCGGCTCTGTGATGACGGCTCTGGCCCGTTCCCTTGGCGCATCGCTCACCCCGAGTCCCCCGTACCACCAGCAAGCCAACGCGGTAGAACGTGCGATTCAGACGGTTCAGACCGTGCTGCAGTCCGTGAGCCTCGAGTCTCACGCCCATTGGGATCGTCGCCTTGCGCCCGCTGTTGAGCTGGCCATGAATTCCACCCCGTCCCTCTCGACAGGCCAGCGTCCTTTTGACCTGGTGTTCGTGAGTCACCCCGACGTCGTCCATGCCGTGTTCGACGGCGAAGAGGAGCACGCGGGCGTTGGAGGGTTTGATGAACGGTTGGCCGCGGCGGAGGAGCGGTTGGTGGAAGCGCGACGATGTATTCTGCTGGCCCGTGAAGATCAGAAGCGTCGCTATGATCAGTCACGCGCGCCTCCCGTGTCGTTGCGGGTGGGGGATCAGGTTCACTTACGATTGAAGGATCGACCAGTTCCTGGCGCGATCACCAGCAAGCTCGACGCTCGCAAGGACGGTCCGTTCGATGTGGTGGAGGTTGTCTCCCCCCACCGTGTCCGACTCGCGTTGCCCGACCACATCGGTATCGATCCCGTCGTGAGTATCGAGCAGGTCGATCTCGTCCCTCGGTCTCCTGATCCGTTTGCTGCGACTCGCACCTCGCTCGATCTCCCGGATGGAGATGCGGCTGCACGCGTGGAGGATGTGATCGAGGCGTCCGAGGAGGCGCCACTTCCGCTCGATGATGCGTTTGTCGACGATGATGCGTGCTGGGATCAGGACTCGGTGCTGCCGCCCCGTCCACGTCGCTTACCGATCTCGCTTCGCGGCTTCCACCTCGGTGTCTTGTCCACCGCCGACCGCTCCCAGCTGGAGGAGGCTCTGCGCGAGCCCATGCGAAAGGCGCGGCGCGTGGCTTTGAGCGATCGGACCGTCGTGCTCATCGAGAAGCCCGTCGCGTTCCTGTCGCGTTTGACGACGCCTGCGGAGAAGAAGATGGTCGCGGCCGAGTTAGAACTGCGCTGTCTCGCCTGGGCCTACGCCAAGTGGGTTTACCTTCTCGAGGGTGCGCTTGTGACCGTGGTCACTGATCATCAACCGATGGGTGCCATGCTGTCGTCGACAAGTGGGGTCAGCTACGGGCCCAACATCTCGCGCTGTCGGGCGCTGATCATGCCCCACTTACCCAATCTCCGGTTCGTCGCTCGCCCTGGCCACGCCCACGTCAATGCCGACGCGCTGTCGCGGCTGCCCACGGACCCGAGTCGGTCCGCTTTTTTGGGGGGGGATGTGCTGGGCGGCACCAGCTCCTGACTTCTCACTTCTCTATCTGTGCGGTTCTCTTTCTCTTCTGTTTCCCTTTGTTCACTCTGAGCCTCGGTTCCCACCTCGGTTCCATTCTCCCGATTCCATTCTCGACCCGATCCCGTTCCCACTCCGTTCCATTCCTCACCACTCTCTCTCTCTTCCCTTTTCCTCGCTGCTCTCCCTTGTACTTCCTCCTGGCTTCTGCAATCAACTCGCTCTCTCTTCTATTGCTCTTGTGCTAAGGTAGGCTCTTGTGCCCTAGGACTCCTGTGTCCGCCAACACAACTATCGGCGGTAGCCGGGCCGTCCTTGTCCATGCTTTCGTCGGACTCGGAGGTGGGATTGGCCTCGTTGCCTTCCATGTCGGCGTCTTCCACAGTTGGCTGTTTGGAAGGGTCAGAGCTGGATTTGCCGGTTGGGGTAGGCTTGGAGAGGCCTGGAGGGGGACCGACGTTGGCGGCTTGTCCGACTTCCCGCTCAGAGATGACCATGTCGATGTTGGTGGTGTGAGGGTCGTCCAGTAGAGCCTGGACTTCATCCCCGTACTCGTCGACCTGAGGACCGCCGGCGCCGACTGTTTGGGTGTCGGGTTCGTCCTCGTAGTCGTCGTCGTTCTCCTGGCTGTCCTTGTTTTGGGAGGAGGTGGTAGTAGAGTCAGAGGCGAGTGACTCTTGAGTGCTTTGGGTCTCCTGGGAGTTGATTTCGATGGGTGCGGCGGCAGTGCCGGTGATGGTTGCGCGGGAGCGAAGGGTGGACATGGTGTCGTTTGGTATGGTAGTGTGTGTGGGTTTGGGTGTGTTGCGTGTGTGTTGTAGAGATGAGTGGGGGAGGTAGAAAGAGGGTGGTAGCTGGAGCCGCGTCTGTTATATATGCGGAAAAGAGTGTTGTTCATGCTGGATGGATCCTTCAGGGGGTGTGATTTGGATGCAGCGCTGATTGGAATGAGGTAGAGGGGGTTCTGGAATGTGATGGTGGTGAGGATGGAGGAGGATGTGCTTGAGGTTTGTTGGAGAGGCGAGAAAGGAGGTTGTGTTGGTTCGTGCTCCGCGGCGTGTGGTCGGACTTGGTTGTCTCCCAGCGGAGTTGAATATTGGTTGTCGGCCGCTTGGAATGTGCGGGATTGCGGAGGGCGAGGTCTGGCCTTAATGGTGGTTGTACAGGAGATGCTGAGTTGGAGGTTGCAGGCTTCTGTGTGTTGATCTTGTGGGTCTCCTGGAGAGGAGGCGGGCCGGATATCCGAAGAATAGGGGCCCCTGGTTGGGGAGTGGGTGTATGAGTAGATCTGATGATGGTGTAGGCAGGCAAATGGGCAGCGCTGGGACCAGGACTTCAGGCGGTAAGGATCTCGACGGTGCTGGTCGTCCCTGGCGGTAGGGGGGGGGGGGTCCTTCCCGCGCAACCTGATTCTTCTTGAAGTATGGGTGACTTGGACGTGCGAGGTTCGTGTGAGGTCGAGGTTTGGTTGAAAGGAATGTCGTGTACGAGGATGCGGGAAGGGGGCTGAGGATTCCCTTCGTCAGAGCCGGCGCCTATGAACGGGAGCTGCTACCTGGTGTGGTCTTGTGTGTTGCATGGCGAGGGCGAGTCTTGTGTTAGGTGGTGAGCCCGGATAATGGTGTCGACAGCCTTGTCGAGGTTGTTTTTGGCCGATCTTGGTCGTGGGTAAGGCAACCGGAGGCGTTACTGGGCGCGATCGGCGCGTCGTGGCGAGCTCGTCTTGCTCGCGAGGGGCTCATGTTGAGCCGGTATCGTGTGTGCCCGTACTGGGCGTTCTGGCCTTACGGCTTCAAATCATGATTGGTCGTGTGGACGAGCACTTTGCTGGTGCGCACGTCACATCGCCTTAGCATGCAGATCACATGCAATTGAATCCAAGACAGAATCTGTTCGAAACTTCGAAGGAACGAAAGGAAGCGGCCTGCGGCGGTGGGCCGGCGGGCGACGGGCGCTACGGACTGCGCTTCGAACGACCACAGACCAGACAGAACGACGATGTTTGAGTTCGCGGGAGCCGGGACGGTTCTTTGTTGAGCTAAGACTGCGCTTGTGTGAAAACTTGCTGATGCGCTGAACGCTGAATGCTGATGCGGCTGATGAAGGGGGAGATGAAATCGAGCAAGCCGCAAGAGCCGCGAGGACCGCGTGGCCGAAGCTCGACGGGGTTTTGCCTTCTTCTGACTTCTGTCCGATGACTTGCTGGGGCGACTTGCTGACACCTGCGATTCCGATGTCGACTCCCGACTCACCCGAGCGCTCTGTGCTTCCCTTGCGTGCCCACTGTGTTGATGCGTTGATGAAGCGATGACTGGCGGCCCTTGATCCTTGGGAAAAGCCCGAGGGAGCCAGGCAGGGCGCAGGGCCGGTGATGGGAAGTGGTGAAAGGAAGGACCTACCGGCGACGATGAGCTGCTGCGCTTCTTTGTGCCTATCAACGACGCAAAGGAACCTATACATATATACAAGTCCAACAGCCCGAGACAAGGGCAAATGTCCCCGCTCGACACGATCAGAGACTCTGACTTGCTGCCTCGACCCCTGCCGCCTTGAACGCTTGAACCATCACAAGTTCTGTCTCTCGCGCAGGCCAACAAACACTTGAAGGGATCGCTCATTAATTTTGTCCTCTGCACCCTCCCCCTCCCCTCCCCCTGCCATCCCTCCTTGTCCCCTTCTCTGTTCCTCTTGAAGCAGGAAACCCGAGTCAAGATGGTTTTTCACTCGCCCCATCCGGATATCAACGTCCCACCTTATCGGTCCCTGCCGGACTTCCTTCTCGAACACCCGTCCTTCCGGAAGGCCGACCCCAAATCCATACTGGCCAAGAAGCTCCGCCAACCCATCCTCTTCGGATCGCCCAGCGGGAAGAGCTCCCGTCAGGATGCAGGTCCGCTCTCTCTCCTCGATCTCAGAGACCGGGCACGAGCTTTCGCTACGTCGTTGCTCCTCGACCACCAGTCCTGGTGGCAGAAGGACGACGTCCTCTTCGTCTTTGCCCCTTCGCAACACGATTATCCAGCTGCCGTCCTAGGATGTCAGCTCGCCGGCGGGACGGCTGCCCTTGCGAATCCGTCGTACAAAGCCCACGAGCTTGCCCATCAACTCCGTCTGGTTGGCCATCCGAAACTGATCCTGACGTTGGCGGCGAGCCTGGAGACTGTCCAGCAGGCCATCGAGTCAGCCACGAACGAAGACGAAGCTGAGACCGGCTTGGGCAAGATTGCGACTCCACCGCGCGTCTGGGTGTTCGAAGAAGAGCACGAGCAGTCCTGGTTCAAACACGCGCTCGAATCCGGCCACGAGGTCCTCAGCAAGGAGCCATCACGCGCACAGGCAGCGCTTGACGCCGTCTCCATCGACCCAGCGAAGGATACGGCTGTGCTCTGCTTCAGCTCGGGTACCTCAGGTTTCCCCAAAGCCGTCCGACTCTCGCACACGAACATCATCTCGAACCTCATCCAGGCCACCTTCCTCCTCTCCGATCGGCTGAACGAGCCCCTCTTCGACGACGGAGGGTGGTATAAGCACGCCACCACGAACAGCGCGGCCATCACGCCCAATGTGAAGACGCCGGCTCGGAAAGGAAGTAGCTTGGTCGCTGCACAACCGGAACGCTCGAACTCGTCCGGGTTGAGCATGAGTCAGCTGCCACCTGTTCCTGGTAAAGGGGCGGATCACTCGGTCAATGCTATCACGAAGGCGCTGAAGCGCTTGCCGTTCATCAAAGCGAAGAGTCAGAAAGTGCCCAAGGGATCGGTCAGTTCACAGTTTTGGCCTTGGCAACTCAGATGATGGCTAGGATTCTGACAGTAGATCTCTGTTTCACTACTGGGTATTCCCTTCTCCAGGAGTTCCACATCGACATCTTGCCACAGTTCCACTGCTACGGCCTCCTCGTCTCTCTCATCGCCCTTCACACTGTGAGTTCCCGGCCCTGCTGAGCTGTCGATTGTCAGGTCATTCTGATCAGTTCACCTCCTGGCTCCTCACAGGCCACTCCTCGAATCGTCCTTCATCGCTTCGAGCCTGAAGTCTTCCTACAAGCCGTCCAAGACCGACATGTCACCTTTGCCTTCGTCGTGCCGCCCATTTGTAGGTATTGAGGCGACCTGCAGATGTTTCCATCCTCTTCCTACGCGCAGCCTTAAAGATCCGCCCGTTCTGACTCTCTTCATCCCTCCTCTAGTGCTCATGCTCGCCAAGTCTCCCATTGTCGACTCGTACGACATCCAGTCCCTTCGACGCGTCGCCAGTGGGGCGGCCAGCCTCAGTCAAGAGTTGGTCGCTGCGGTACGGAAGCGGACAGGGATCGTAGTCACAGATGGTGAGTCTTCTCACAGTTATTTGATCTGCCTTTTCCTGTTTCGTATACTGAGCGATTCCTTCTCACTCGTACGTGCTGTACATATAGGGTACGGAATGTCCGAAAGTGAGTTTTGAAGGCAGGGACGATCGGGGGGAGAAGGTCGTGGGTAGAGGTGGCACATGAGCTGGAACTGACCTCGTTGTTCGTTCGATGAGCAGTGTCGCCCATCATCTCTCTACAGACGCTGGCCGACCTGGATGCGGCCCCTGGCACAGTCGGCGTGCTGGCCCCCTGCACTCAAGCTCGAGTCCTTTCTCCTGAGGGCAAAGGTGAGGGGCGAAGAAAGGCCACTTTCGTTGCGGGATACATGAGAGCGTTCTGACCTGTTCTGTCTTCGACTTGCAGACCTCGGGCCTAACGAAGAGGGAGAGTTAATTCTCTGCGGTCCGCAGGTCATGCAGGGATACCTCGCCAATGACGATGCTAATAAGGCTGCGTTCTGGGACCCGACATCGTCGGAGGAGGATACCACCGACTCGAGGAAGTGGCTGAGGACGGGCGACGTGGTTCGGATCGATGAGCGCGGGTATATCACCATCACGGATCGGCTGAAGGACGTGATCAAGGCGTGAGTAGTGTTGGCCTGTCTTTCTGTAGCTGAGCGAAGAATGCTGACCGTTTTCCTTCACTCATTCCAGAAATGGGTTCCAAGTCTCGCCTGCTGAGCTTGAGAGTGAGTGAACCTCTGCGAGCGCGTGTTATCTCGCGTTGTCAGCCCAGCTCAGCCTTAAACTGACTCGCATGCTCCCGTCTGCGCCTCGTTCCAGGTATCCTCTTCCAAGATCCGAACGTAGGCGACGTCGCCGTCCTAGGCGTGACCGACCCCTCCGACGGCTCCGAAAAGCCCTGGGCGTTCATCGTGCCGGCTTCTCAGGCGACCTCCCACCCTGCCTCGCCCAAGTCGGAGGAGAAGGGTGCCGAAGCGGGTGCAGCTGATGAGGACGAAGAAGCTAGGACTAGGACTGTTCTGGAGACTTTCAACGGCAAAGTTGCGGGATATAAGAAGCTCAAGGGGATTACGTGGGTTGAGAAGCTTCCGAAGAGGTACGTTTGGCGCAAGGTCGGTCTGCTTCGCCTATTACCTGCATGTGTTTTGACAGTCTTGCTTGCCTCCCCTTTCGCGGATCACAGTGACTCGGGCAAGATCCTCAAGCGCGAGTTGCGAGGACTGGTCGAGCTTGGGAAGGAGAAGAAGTAGTAAGGGGGTTTCGAACGGATCATACCTGTGTCGAGTGCGCGGAAGGACGTGCAAGACGCTCGATTATTGGGGGAAGGACTTCGGAGGAAATACCACAGCTCAGACATTTTAATCTCGTACGTATCTTGCTTCCTGGAGTCGAGGACGAGTGACATTCATTGCTTTGAGTTGAGTTAGTTTTGGGTGGGAAGGGAGTTGCGAGAGATTAAGGTCGTATCTAAATTGGAAGGTCGTGAGAATGGCCATTGGTCCGGTAAGGGGGATCCGTCGAAGCTGAGACGTGGAAAGAAGACAAGGTCCGAAAGATGTGCAGGCTGTTGAGTCACTGACAGTGATGGAGGCGGAGAAGGCCGGAAAGAACGTTCAAGCCTCGAGCTTGGTATTTTCGGTGAACTTGCGTCCCTTGTACTGCTCAAGGCCTTCGCCCGCATAGCTGATCAACGGGGAGATTTCAACTTCGACGCCCTCGGCCACCTCGACGCCCTCGACGCTCTGCAGCCAGGTCTTCTGCAACGCCAGCAAGTCGCGGCGGGACGTCTCGGGACAGTCGGACCCGGCGCCTTTACCGTTCTTGAGCGGGCTGAACTCTTCCTCCCGGGGCACCTCGTGCACTGCGAACCGGGCCGGCGGGTCGACGAAGGGGAAGACGTCGAAGACGAAGAGCTCGAGTTTCATCCCGTTTGGCTTCGTGGGCGTGAAAGGCTCGAGTTCGCCTGTGGAGGCATTTGGGGCCAGGGTGGGGATCTTCTTCCGGGCAATGTGGAATGCCATCTTCGCCTCGAACTCGGGCACTTCCTTCTCGAGGAAGTCGAGGGTGTAGAAGTGGTTCGCGATGTTGGCTGCGCGGAACTTGAGCGGGGACGAGCTATCCTCTGCTGATTCGCGAGCACTGGACAGACCCTCGGGGATCTCCGAGTACTCGATCACGCCCCACTTCCCGTTCTGGAGCGCAACCACACCGACGCTCTCAGCCGGGTCGGTCTTGGTGACGACTTTGACGCCTACTTTGGCGTTACGGTCGATGCAGCCGCCGACAAATACCGGGTCGGCGACGCGGACGAGACAGTTGTCGACGCCGTAGAGGTGGACGTACTGGATGCCGCGGGAACGCATGAGGGAGAGGGGTGTGTCGGAGGAGTCTTTGGTGATGGGTGAGCGGAGGGCGGTGTAGAGGCCGCCGTTTCCGTCGGGTGCGGTTGCGACTGCGCCGTTGGGACCCAGCATGATCTTGCCGTCGTCAGTGAGGCAGGGCAGAGTGCCTGGGGGAGATCGAAAGGGGTTCAGCTGAGAACATCTGGAGAATGTTATTAGAAACCACTCACCCTGCTGGAAGAAGACGACGTCCTTAGCTTGCAATCCGAAGAAGTTGTGCTTCTTGAAGTAGTCAATCGTAGGCTGATGCGTGGGCTCCGAAGTCATGATGAACCAGGGGATCCCAGCAGCATCACCAGCGCTCTCTCCGGAGCTGGAGGAGCGAGCAAGCTGGGTGAGACGGATGATGCGCTCTGCCTGCAGCTGGAAGAGGCTCTTGTGAGACGGAAGCTCGATGTCGTAGGTTCCCTTAGGCGCAGAGCTGCCCAGTCGTGTACCTTGTCCACCTGCCATGAGGACCAAGGCGACCTTGCCCTGAGCAATAGCGTGGAGACCAGCCTGGCGCGCCGACTGGAGACCGTTGCTGCCTGGGGCCGTGTCGAGGAGGGAGTCTTTGGGCGGAGGCAGGATCTTGTTCTCCGCGGCTGATGAAGAGGATGACTTGGCATCTGCTTCGGCCTGTGTGGCTGTCTTGTAGACCGCATTGACGCGCTCGACGTCGATGCTGGCCAGCTGGGAAGCCAAGGTCGTCTGCTGGGCTGAGGCGAGCTTGTCCCAGTGGTTGAAGAGGTGGGCCTGGCCGGCGGCGGTGTAGCGCGCCTTGAGGGCTTCGACATCGACAGTCATGACTGAGAATCTGGCAATGCTATGTGAGTGAGTGAGTATGCTACCCGTAACGTATGTAATATGTATGGACGCAGGGGTGTCTCTGTCTGTCTGTTCTTCTCGCGGAGGGTGTGTTGTGTGGCCCGTGCGCACTCCTCTCGGGTTGGTCGGTGTGAGTTGCCCGATGGATGCCGATTTTTTTTTTGAGAAATACCACAGTATGACCCATTTTTCCTCCGAAAACCACAACATGACCCACCGTTCCTCAGTCACCACAACATGACCCATTTCGGCCGTTTGGGTACCGTTTGTGCCCCGCCCTCTTGCCCACCGCTTGATGGCATAAGAATCGACAACACGTAACAGTCTGCATAATAAATACTGCTCAAATCTTGCCCAGCATGGATTGCTACTACGAAGCCCGCACTGGCAGCGTCTAGGGTGATGTTTTGGACTCTATATACGTGTTGTGTCGTGGCGACGGAGTCAAGAATGGGCAACTGGCCTTTACCGGCCGATAGTCAACAGTGGGTTATGTTGTGGTGAACGAGGAACGGTGGGTCATGTTGTGGTTTTCGGAGGAAAAATGGGTCATACTGTGGTATTTCTCTTTGTTTTTTTTTTTTTTTTTTTTTTACAGAGACGCTGGTGGTTGAATTGATGTGACCTTCGAGACCGAGGTCTATAGGGTCTTCTAGGCGGTGATCAGTTGCGAGCGCGCTCACCTTGAAAAATGAGCGCGCGCTCTGTTTTTTTTTTGGGCCGACATGAAAGCGCACGCATGTTCAGTTCCGCGTTTTCAGAGCCGGGGGCCCAAAAATTTCAGAGCGCCCTCACTCAGTTCTGAGCGCGGCGCTGGGCCGACCTATTTCGATCGGCCCACCTCTTCGAGCGCGCGCTCTGGCTCCCGCTCGATTACAGAAGCATCACGTGACGTTTGTATTGATCACAAAATCAATACAAACCACAAAAATGAGAAAGCAGAGGCCGAGCCGGAGAAAGCAGAGCGCACTTTCCGGCGCAAGCGTTGTTCAGTTGTGGGCGCGCGCTCTGAGAAGCAGATTTTCAGAGCGCAGCGCGAGGGGCCTCGCGCTCTGTGTTTGAGCGCCCTTTTTGAGCGCGCGCCCGCAACTGATCACCGCCCTAAGGATAGGGTAGCACAAGCTGAGGAGAGGGGAGTAGTGATGTAAGGGGGTATAATCGCCAACTGAGGGACCCGTCCTGGGGTGTAGCTGTTGAGGGATGGAGCCTTATTCATTGTTGTCCGCATTGCCTCGCTGTAGTGGGACAGGGCCGCCAGTGCCGTAGTCCCAGATGTGCTTGATTCTTGGGTGTTGTGAGTAGGGCGTGATCAGGAGGATGTGAAAGAGCGGAAGGAGAGGGTGTTGGTTGGCCCGGTCTGAGTGGATCGGTGTACGAAGGGGGAGGCCCAGAGTGCATCGAAGGCCGGTCCGTTAGGAGTCTTTGCGGTGTCCGGACGGTTTTGGATGCGGCGCCATGATTCCAGTATCCCTTGGGCGACCAGGTCTGCTACCCGAGATGCAGTGGTGGTAGCGGACGGGATGGAGAGGTGAAGGAGACCTCCTTCGCGGTGTCGTGCGAGGGCGGGGCGGCGAAGGGTGGCGATGTAGTGGATGACGGCTGTGCGCCAGAGGATGAGCCGGTGTCGGTGAGCCTTGACGGTTTGCCAGCCGAGAGCAATCGAGATGGGTCCGAGTGGTACGGTGTCCATGACGGCAAGAGCGCGGAGGACGACGAGGGAGCGGTCCAGAGGCGCATGATTTCAGGGCAGGTGACGTATGAGTGCGGTTGGCTTTCCAACTCGGTGCATGCCTGTTGCGGCGGACTGGGCCCTTGGCGAGCCATGCGCGTCGTTGGAGGAATAAGTAGCAGTCCGAGATGGCTGTGGAGGGTAGAGGGACGTCGTGTAGCTCCTTCCACACGGTGGTCCAGGCTGACGGGGGCACGGGAGGATCCGAGTGCCAGTCGGGAATTATGACCGCAGAGGGCGATTGGGCGAGGCGGGTTGCTCGAGTTGTGCAGAAGCCGAGGCGGGTGCCGTGCACCCGTAGTAGGGCCCGGGGGAAGGCCAGAGAGGCGGCGTCTGTGAGGAGGGGTGTAGCGGCGGAGGAGAGTCGGCCAGCAGGTTCGCGTGAGGGGGCGAAGGGGAGGTGCTGGGCAAGGAGAAGACGACTACGGAGGCCGGCTGGGAGAGCTCGCCAGAAGGCAGACCACATCTGTCCGAGGCCGGGACCCTTGGTGTCGAGGTTCATCCCCGGCCTGGGGTGGTGGTTCGTGTAGGAGGCTGAGGGACTTGGGGGACCCAGAGGCCACGATGGTGGGTAAAAGCGGCCCGTAGTGGAGGAGGAGAGAAGCCACAGGACGTCGGCCCAGGTGATCCAGCCCCGGTTCATGGTGGAGCGAACCTTCAAACAGGGCGCAGATGGAGATGGGGCGCAGCAAATGCCGGTTTCATGTGGACGTGTCACGTGTGCATCTGGCGAGTATTTTGAAAAGTGCTTTTGAGAATCCACTGGTCGATGCGATGGGTTGGACGCATCTTGGGCTGTGGGAGCGTCAATCGCAGGCTTCTCCTCATTTCCACTCGATCCACTCACTCACGCGCTCACTCACTCACTCACTTACTCACTTATTTTACATCGTCACTACTCTCGACCTCGTCCCCGTCGCTGGCGCTGTCCTCCCCGTCCTCGTCTCCCTCCCCCGTCCTCCCTCGGCGTGCGCTTCCCCCACAATGGCAGACCAGGCAGCAGCAGCAACAACAGCAGCACCGGCAGAACTGGCGATCGACCAGCTCGCCATCTCCGATAACGCACCAACAGCGACAACAGCAGCAGCCCCCACCGCACGCCCAGCACCCCTTCGTCCAGCAGGCGTACCACACTCAGCATCGTCCCCCGCGTCCCCATCATTGTCAGGCGCCGGCGGAGGAGGAGGAGGAGGAGGAGGCGGTCCCCCCGTCCTCAACCGCCAGGCACTCGCAAACACCACCCGCCAACTCGCAGCAACACCTCTCCCACCCTCTCTCCGCGCCAAGATGCTCGCATCAGCACAACGAGCAGCCTCCGCTTCCCCCTCCCCGTCCTCCGCCTGCCCCTCACCAAATCCCATGAGTTCCATCGGAGGGGGCACCGGCGGGCCCGGCACCGGCGTCCTGGGACACGACCAGCGTCTCGATACCGCCCGCTTACTCGGCGCGGGACCTGGTGGGATCGGCTCCAATGCCGCTCTCGGTGGGGGCGGATCACCCGGTCCACGCGGCTTCGGCTCCGTACCAGGCGCAGGCTTCCCCAACCCCGCCCTCCAAGCTCGCCTACCCCCCGGCTTCGCACCACAGGCCCAATCATCACAGGCCAACGGGGCAGGCTTCGGTGGGATGGCTGGTAACGGTGCTAAGCGCAATCGGCCAATGCTCAAGCTTGTCAATGCCTTCGGCCCTGATCAAGCGGCGGCGGGGAACGGTCCTTCTGCTGGCGGCTTCCTTGCCCCGTCAGGTTCACAGCCCGACAGAGGTGCACCCGGTGGAGGAATGAGTCGCAGGATGGGGCCACCTGGCAAGCTCAACACCGCGCCTACCGCCAGCGGAGGCACTCCCTTTGCCAACTTCAGCAAGATTGTGTACGTTCTCCCCCCCCCACCCTGCGCACATCGCCCGGCATTCTCACTCCAGATGAAACCGTACGCTGACCTATGCTCTCTCCTTCCCTCAACCTCTCGCAGTGACCCCTCAGGACGTCTAAACTTCGAAGGAAAAGCGATCCTACACGCCTCCGGTGTCCAATTCCAAAACGGGACCCAGTTCAAGATCAACATGGAAGAGCTCGAGCTCCAGGACGAGCTCGGCAAGGGCAACTACGGCACCGTGCGTCGGGTCAAGCATCGGATCACCAACGTCGAGATGGCCATGAAGGAGATCCGGCTCGAGCTCGACGAGTCCAAGTTGAACGCGATCATCATGGAGCTCGACATCCTCCATCGCGCCACTGCGCCCCAGATTGTCGAGTTCTATGGGGCGTTCTTCATCGAGAGTTGCGTCTATTACACGATGGAGTATATGGATGCCGGATCGTTGGATAAGCTCTATGATGGAGAGGGCAGTATTCCTGAGGATGTGTTGGCGAGAATAACGAGTAGCATGGTCGAGGGTCTGCGGTTCCTCAAGGACAATTTGCAGATCATGCACCGGGGTATGTTCCCCTTCAGTCTCGTCCCTCGCCCTTTTCCCTCTTTGTCGTATGCTGACAGGTTTTTCTCTCCTGCAGACGTCAAACCGACGAATGTGCTTGTCAACCGAAAGGGCCAGGTCAAACTCTGTGACTTTGGAGTCAGTGGCCAACTCGAGAAGAGTCTGGCCAAGACGAACATTGGATGTCAGAGTTACATGGCGGTGAGTATCTCCTACCGCAGCACACCTGTCTACGTGACGCGCGACGTGGACTGATCTCTCACGTTCCTTCTTCCTACACTATCAGCCCGAGCGCATTCAAGGCGAATCCCAATACAAGCTGGGAACGTACACAGTGGCCTCCGACGTCTGGTCCCTCGGCCTCTCCCTGGTCGAAATCACAATGGGCACCTACCCGTACCCGCCGGAAACCTACGCGAACGTGTTCGCACAACTGCAAGCGATCGTGCACGGCGACCCGCCGCAGCTGCCCCTGAAGATGTACTCGGAAACGGCGCAGGACTTCGTGGCGCGCTGTCTGGAGAAGGTCCCCGCGCGTCGGGCGACGTATGGGGAGATGCTGCAGCATCCTTGGTTGGTGGCGGATAAGGAGCGTGGGGAGGGAGGGGTCGACATGGTTGGTTGGGTTGCCGGGGCCATTCGGAGGAGGGAGGAGAAGAGGGAGGAGTTGTTGGGGCCTTCGAGTGCGGGTGCGGGTGTGGGTGCGTTGCCGCCTACGCCTACGGCGGCGATGGCTACGCTGGCGGGAGTGGGGGCGGCGCAGGTGGAAGTGGAAGCTGAGGCGGCTGCGGCTGCGGCTGCGGGGTTGGAGGTTGTTGTTGAGCCGCCGACGCCTGTTGCGGGACCGGAAGAGGGTGATGCGGCTCCACCGTCGTGAGAGGCCCTCCCCCCCTTTCCTAACCACTACCAGCCGGGTACCCCCGCCGCCCGTCGAAATTGGACCAGCAAACAAACACCCCTTGCAAACTCTCGAGAAGATCAGGATGCTCCTAACCCCCCCAACCATCGATCTTTCTTCACCAAAAACTTCTATTCTCCTTTACTTCATCACTCTTTCTCTCTCTCTTTCGATCTTAAAATGGCGACGGGTTTCGCTTCCCTTATCTCCTTTTCTCTCCCCTCCTCTCTCACCTCCCCTGTCACACTACCCTTTTGCACGACCCTTTTTTTGTTCCTCTCCTCCCTCTCCCTTTCCTCCTCGTGGTCTCTCTGTCCGACAATTCTCGAAGCTATGTTGCTAGACGATGTGTTCTTTTGTGCGTTGGTTTGCGGGTGGGAGGGTCTTCTTGGTTATGGTACAAAGTGGCTTGTGTTTTGCCAGATTTCTTGTCGCTGGATTTGGGGCGATGTATGCGCTTTCGAAGCGCGATTCGGGGTGTGGGGGTGTGCTGAGGATTCCGGGCGGAACGAGGCAGGGCGCGTACGCGCCCTGGCGGGTTTCCCCTTCCTGTTCGCGCATGTAACCCTGTGCAGGATCTCGGTCCGTTAGGAGTGAGTGTATGGCCTCCCTCATGTCTCCTTATTTTTCCTTTCGTGGACTGTGGAAGGTGGAAGTAGGAAGCGCAATTTGGATGCGCGGGCGAGAGCAGAAGAGAAGGGAGGAGAGCCATGTCAGCGAACGCGTCACACCCCTACCCCCCCAACCGTCCATAGCACAGGATTCATCCCCGAACAGGACGACGAGAGAGATAAAACTCACTGTTATACTGCAACAGCTTCTCGATCAGATCGACATGTGTCAAGATCATCCGACGGCAGCAGTAGCGCGAGAGCCCGACCTGGGTGAGCGCTTCGCCCTCGGTGAGGCCGTCGAGGAGGAGCTTGAGGTAGACCTCCCACTTGTCGCCGGTCACTTTGCCGCAGGAGAAACACCGCACGGGGACGAGCCTGCAGGAAGAAGGGGATCAGCGTGTTGCGCAGCGTGTGAGGCGAGGCGGCAGAGGTACGTACATGATGGGATGTTTGCCTCAGATGATCGCGGATGAGCCTCTCGAGCTTCCGATGGAAATTTTGGCTTGGTTGGAACTTGGAGGTGTTGACGATGATCATGCGAATGTACGATGATCATCTTGAGAAGGATGACTCGCCTCACTCCAACTCGCGCTCGTCCCTTTCTTCTTGCGGTCCATCACGATCTCCATCGCATCGCATTCGGAGAGAGAACGAAAGAAAGGGAAGAAAGCGCTTATCTCTGCTGACTTCTTTGCCTTATCTTTTGCCCCCCTTCCCCCGCCCGCCTCAGCCTGCGGGTACTCATTCTCACTTATATAAAGAAGACGGCGGCTGGCGTATGCGCCTCAGTCCAACACCTTCTGCCCTTCGACGATTCAACACCTTCTTCCCCACTCACACCCACAACTACACTCCCCGCCTCACAGCACTTCCCCGAGTTCCCGCACGCTTCCCCCACTCCGCACGCGCTCATCAGCTCCTCTATCGACCGATCAGCAGCATGACACAGTCCACCTCCTCCCAGTTCGGAGACTGGCCCGCCGTCAAGGTCCGTCAGACTTTCTTCGACTTCTTCGAGAAGGAGAACAAGCATACGTTTGTCAAGTCGTCTGCTACTATTCCCTACGATGACCCTACTTTGCTCTTTGCGAATGCGGGCATGAATCAGGTACGTTTTGTCCTCTTCGCCTTTTCGCTCTTGTATGCGTCTGATCAGTGGCGCTGATCTGTATGCTCTTTCTATCCATGGCAAAACAGTACAAGCCCATCTTCCTCGGCACCGTCGATCCCAACTCGGCCTTCGCCTCGCTCAAGCGCGCCGTGAACTCGCAGAAATGCATTCGCGCAGGCGGCAAGCACAACGACCTCGACGACGTCGGAAAGGACACCTACCACCACACCTTTTTCGAGATGCTGGGCAACTGGTCCTTTGGCGACTACTTCAAGAACGAGGCTGTCGGCATGGCCTGGGAGCTCCTTACCAAGGTGTACGGGCTGCCTGCGGATAGGCTGTACGTGACCTACTTTGAGGGAGATGCTAAGCTTGGGTTGGAGCCGGATGTGGAGACGCGGGATATCTGGCGCAAGCTGGGCGTGCCGGAAGATCACATCTTGACGGGAAACGCAAAGGACAACTTCTGGGGTGAGTTGCTTCCTCCAGCAGAAGCTCGCATGAGAGTTTGCTGGTCCGTGCGCATACTGACTATATGCTGATTGCCCCTTCTTGCTCTGCTGGCGGCGCTTCTTCGCGTCCTGAATAGAAATGGGCGCTACTGGTCCATGCGGTCCTTGTACCGAGATCCACTACGACCGCATCGGCGGAGGCCGCAACGCTGCCCACCTCGTCAACATGGATGACCCAGACGTCCTCGAGATCTGGAACAACGTCTTCATCCAATTCAACCGCGAAGCCGACGGAGGTCTCCGACCCCTGCCCGCGAAGCACGTCGACACCGGCATGGGCTTCGAGCGTCTCGTCTCCTGTCTGCAGGACAAGCCGAGCAACTACGATACCGACGTGTTTGGCCCCCTCTTTGACAAGATTCGCGAGCTCACCGGCGCTCGGCCCTATGCTGGCAAGCTGGGTTCGGAGGACGTCGACGGTATCGACACCGCGTATCGCGTCGTTGCTGATCACGTGCGGACGCTGACTTTTGCGATCAGCGACGGCGGCGTGCCCGACAAGGACGGGCGAGGCTATGTGCTCCGTCGAATCTTGCGGAGAGGAACTCGATACGTACGAAAGTACTTCCAAGTCCCCATTGGCTCCTTCTTCAGCAGCCTTGTCCCCGCTCTCGTGGAGCAAATGGGCGAGATGTTCCCGGAGATTACGAAGAAGATCGACGATGTCAAGGCGATTCTGGACGAGGAGGAGGAGTCGTTCTCGCGAACCCTCGACCGCGGAGAGAAGCTGTTCGAACAATTCGCGTCTAAGGCAAAGCAGAGTGGCGCCAAGGAACTCAATGGCAACGATGTCTGGCGGCTGTACGACACGTACGGCTTCCCTGTCGACCTCACTCTCATCATGGCCGAGGAGCTTGGGATGGGTGTGAATGAGCGCGAATTCGAGGAGGCGCAGGCGCTTTCCAAGGAGAAGTCGAGGGGGCAGGGCAAGAAGGAGGGCAGTGAGTGGCCCAAGTTTGACGTGCACGATCTTGGCAAGCTTGAGAGTAACAAGGACGTGCCGAAGACGGAGGACTCGGCGAAGTACAGTGAGTGAAATCATGGTCACGTCGCGTCTTTGACGTGAAGTTGGTACTATTCGCTGAACGTTCCCCCCTCGCACATCAGAACTGGGCAATGTTGGCGGTGTCGTCAAGGCGATCTACCAAGATCATGCCTTCTTCAACTCCTCCAGCGAGGTGGACGCGGACAAGCCTCTCGGCATTCTGCTAGACCGGACCAACTTCTATGCCGAACAGGGTGGGCAACAGGGTGACACGGGCAGCATTGTGATTGATGGTCAAACTGAGTTCAACGTGGAGGACTGCCAGGTCGCGAATGGCTACGTGTTGCACAGCGGTTTCTTCAAGTATGGCGAGCTCAAGGTCGGAGACGAGGTCGTTGCCTCGTACGATGAGCTCCGCAGATGGCCCTTGAAGAACAACCACACCGCGACGCACATTCTCAACTTTGCGCTCCGAGAGGTCCTCGGCGACCACATCGACCAGAAGGGCTCCCTCGTCGCGCCCAACAAGCTCCGATTCGACTTCTCCCACAAGACGGGCATCACGATCCCAGAGCTCACCAAGATCTCCGAGCTGTCGATGGGCTGGGTGAAGAAGAATGTGCCTGTGTACAGCAAGGAGCTTCCGCTCGAGCTTGCGTACAAGATTGCGGGACTTCGTGCGGTCTTTGGGGAGGCGTACCCGGACCCGGTTCGGGTGGTGTCTCTTGAGTACGATGTGGATGAGATTGCGAAGGATCTGGAGAACCCGAAGTGGAGGGGTACTAGTGTTGAGTTCTGCGGTGGAACGTGAGTGTACAAATCCGCCGTGCCAGCGACGTGATGACTTTCCAGACTGATCACTGTGTTCTTGTTCCATGCAGGCACGTCGCGAAGACTGGCGACATCAAGGACTTTGTCGTCATTGAGGAGAGCGGTATCGCGAAGGGCATCCGCAGAATCGTAGCGGTCACGGGCGAGGAGGCCGCGCAAGTGAACCGGCTTGCGGCTAACGCCAAGCTGAAGCTCGAGACCATCGATGCGGAGACGGACCGTGCCAAGAAGGACACTGCGCTCAAGGCGTTCGGCACCGAGCTCAACCAACTCGAGATGTCCGTTCTGAGAAAGGCGGAGCTCAACGAGGCGTTCTCCACCATCCGGAAGAAGCACGATGCCGAGGCGAAGGCGAAGCAAAACGCGGAGACCAAGCTCGTCCAGGACGCAGTGACGTCGTACTTCTCCACCGAGCAACCGAACGCGACCTTCCTGGTCCGCCAGTTCGACGTAGGCTCCAACACGAAGGCGCTCCAGGCGGGCATCCTCGTCGCGAAGAAGCTGAACAAGGCCATCTACCTGTTCAGCGAGGAAGTCCTTCCCTCCGAGGCTCAACCTCAAACAGAGGAAGAGGGCGCGGGCACACGCGTCAAGGCGCGCGTGGCGCATGTGAACTTTGTGCCCAAGCAGGACCTCGAGCGTGGTCTGAAGGCCAAGGAGTGGGCGGAGGTGATCACGAAGAGCATCGGTGGCCGCGCCGGTGGGAAGGACGATGGTGTGCAGGGTGTCGGTGAGGATGGTGGGCCTGCGCTTGGGGATGCGTTGATTGCTGCGGAACGGTTCGTGGTGCTTAAGACGGCGGAGAGCAAGATGCCGATGCAGTGAGGGGGTTTCCTTCCCTCCTTCTTCGACTGCTTACGGGGGATTCCGGCTCGATTCGGTTCGGTTTTCGGCCTACCAAACATTCTTTAACGAGGGTCGTCTTCGATTTTTCTTCCCCAACGTCATGTGGATGGACGGAGCGCATCTTACTCGGCGCCTTGGCCTCGCACACTAATACCAGTATTTCGCTACCCAGGTTTCGCTCGCGTGAGAAGAGACCAACGTCGCAGAAGTCCGCCCAGCCATGACGCATGACGCTTCGTGCGAAGTTGGGGCTTGGGGCGACTGCCTTTCAACGTGATGTCAGGAGGTCTTCATCGCAATTCCCGCCTCGCTAGACTGACGCGCTGATCGCTAACTCCTCTCTCTTGACCGCCTTTTGCTCAGGATTTTTACAGGAACGGGGGCTCGGGGGCATACGCCATGCTCAGACCAATAATGACAATCTCGTCACTGGCCAGCGGGCAGCGATTCAGGCGACACTTCCGAGTTTCCGACTTCGTCGCAGGCGAAACCGGTGCGGTACTCCTCCCATTCTTCTTCTTTCGGCAAGTCACACTACTGCAGATTAGATTACTGGCCGGTGAGGTACCCTTCCTCCATTGTTCCCGAGGTCGTGCGACTTGCGAGCTGACCACTCCTTTTTGCTTTGACTCGTCCCAAGCTCGCGACCACCCCGAATGCTGCGTCTTCTGACTCTCTTCTCTTTTTCCCTTTCCTTTCCTCGTCTCAAACAGCAGAGCAAAGCACGTCAAATGAAACCAAGTTGGTGTTTGCCGACGTATGGTGGCATGCGTAGTGCAGCGGGCAGGCCTTCCGTCAATATCGGCAGAGAGGCGGAGGCAGGAAAAGGGTTTTCTCACTGTTGCTGCTTTGTCTTTTTTGGTGGAAGGAAGAAGTTTTCTTCACGATGGCTCTGCGGCCCCGAGTTGGGTTATAAGCTGACGTCTCTAAACATTCGCGCCCCTTCCTGCTTCCCTTACTTCCTCATTCTTACCTTCTGCTCAAGTCTTCCCAGAACAGATACCTCGATTTTTCATCCTCTCACAGTCACATCCCCTTTCTCTAAAACATCTCCCTCCAAGCCGACCGAACGATGGCGCCTTCAATTGACATCAAGCCGGTCCACGCATCGACCGAGAGCAAGAAGAAGCTGCCCGTCACTATCTTGAGCGGCTTCCTCGGCTCCGGCAAGACGACCTTGCTTCAGAACATCCTCAGCGGCGATCACGGTCTCCGCATTGCCGTTATTGTCAACGATATTGGGTGAGTCACGTTCCTTGGCTTGGAGGTGCTCGACAGAACGTTTTGACCAATATCTTCTACTTTCTAATGCTTCAGCGAGTTCAACGTTGACGGTGCTCTCATTGGTCATCACGCCTCCAAGACTACGGAGCGGCTGGTCCAACTCCAGAACGGTTGTATCTGCTGTTCGCTCCGAGGCGACTTGCTCGAAGAGGTTGCAAACCTGGCAAGCAAGAACGTCTTCGACTACCTCGTCATCGAGTCCTCGGGTATCAGCGAGCCCCAGCAGGAAAGTCCCCCCATTTTCTTTCTTTCTCCTTTTACATTTCACTAATCTTCCTCATTTTCTTCCCACAGGTCGCTGAAACCTTTGCTGAAGAGTTCAGCGACATGATGCTGCAAGCAGCCGAGGACCTTAAGGAAGACATCAAGACGATGGACGTCGAGACCGCTAAGAACAACGCCAAAGTCGCGCAGATCCTCGCAGCCGGTGGTCTCCCTTCCATTTGTCGGTTGGACTGCTGTGTGACCGTCATCGATGCCGCCAGCCTGTTGGATAACTTTGACACCCACGAATTCTTGATTGATCGATTCGCGAGAGAGGATGTGCCTGAGGAGGACGACCGCGACATCTCCAATCTCTGCGGTGAGTTCAGAATTACGTTCGGCAATTTCCTCTGTATCGCGATCGACTGACATTTCACATGATTCTGTGTGATACCACCATCCAGTGGACCAGATCGAGTTCGCCCAGCGCATCATCATCAACAAGGTCGACCTCGTCAGCAAGAAGCACCTCGAAAAGGTCAGGCATCTCGTGAAGACTCTCAACCCAGGCGCTAAAGTTCTTGAGTCTGTTCGGGGACAGATCGACCTGAATGAGATCCTCAACACGGGCTCGTTCTCGTACGCCGAGGCAGCCCTATCTGCCGGTTGGCTCAAGAGTCTGAACGAGGAGGTCATTCCCGAGACTGAGGAATATCAGATTTCGACGTTCACTTACAGACAACGTCGGTGAGTGGAGAGATTATACAGTGAGATGCTTGAAGAAGATCCTGATTCTGAACCCTATCTTCTTCCTCTCACCCGTCGGCTCTGGTTCTTTGCAGTCCTTTCCACCCCGAACGTCTCTGGAAGGCTGTCCGCAACGTCTTTGTTGTCATTCAAACAGAGTACATGGACGACGGCTGCGACATGGAACAAGACGAAGGGGAGGAGGAGAATGCCGACGACGACGACGACGAAGACGCCGACATGTCCGAAGGCGACGACGATGGCGCAGACGATGCAGGTTCACAAGCTGGTTCTGACAGTGAAGCTCAGGTAAGATCTGAGCCGATGCATGCTTTCGCGGATCAGGTGTTGACAATTGACATCCTGTACCTTCACCCTCCGCTCGACTACAGCCGCAACTGAATCCTGCTGCGCGATTGGCTGCCAAGAAGGCAAACAAGACGTGGAAAGATCTGTTCCGCAGCAAGGGCTTCTTCTGGTGAGCACTCGTCTTCGAAGGACTCTTTCTGATTGCCTCAGCGAACCGGGACCTCATCACCGTTCTGTCCTCTTCATCTCTCGCGATTCATCAGGGTGGCAACCCGGCCCTACCTGTTTGGTGAATGGTCTTCTGCCGGATTGTACCTGGTGAGCTTTATCAGACTTTGCATCTGGAAGTTGGAAAGTGAATTCTTGCTGAAGCCTTTTGTTCAATTGTAGACTCTGAATGGAGGCGGGCGTTGGCGATGTGAACTGCCCCGGGAGATGTGGCCGCAAGACCCAGAGATCATCAAGTCGATCGAGAAGGACTTCCAGGCGCCATGGGGAGACCGTCGACAAGAGCTCGTCTTCATCGGTCAGAACATGAAGCCCGACCCAGACACACCGGGAAGCGAAGGAGCTGAAGTCCTGATCCGACGTGCGCTGGAGGAGTGTCTGTTGACCGACGAGGAGTGGGCCAAGTGGCAGCGGATCATGCAGTCGACGGCCAAGGGTATGAAGACGCCCCAGCAGAAGCAGCGCGCCTTGGACGAGTGGATGAACGACGGGTTCGAAGACTGGGACGAGGCGGATGAGCTCAACCAGGATCACACCGGCCACAACCATTAAGCGGAAAACACGGGCCCTGGCATGTTTCGTCGAGGTCCTCCTCTCCCTGCCTCTGTTGTTCTTCCCCATCCCCGGCCGTGCCGAGATGGCTACTCACGAAAAGTACATACGATGACCAAGTCTCGCTCGTCACCGCGTCACCTGCTGTTGAGTGACAACCCATAGCACCGAGAAAGTCTCTCTCCCATGCTCTATGGGCTAGTATGAGCGTGATCGCGTACCTCCGCCACGGCCGCGACGAGTCACGACTCACTACATACTCACGAGCGACGAACGCGAGCATCGTTGCTTCATCCATCCAAATCCGGGCAACATACGTAAGGTTGAATTTGCTGCGCCTCCGAAGCGTTCTTCAATCAGCTGCGCCCCGCCGTCGGCATCCGTCGGTGATGTGAAGACCGATGGGAAGGGTCGCCAAAAGAACATCCACGCACGAGTCACGACGCTGCACGGGAAGAGTGCCATCCTCTCGAGCCAGCAGCAAGAAGTCAGGGCATTCGGCGAGTCGCGCGATGCGTCGTCTTCGGACCGAAAAGCATGGAGATCTTCCGCAACCTGATTCCGCCCCGGGTCTTGCATGGCGCTCCCGAGTGCTCCGACCTTGCCCGCATCGCATGCAGCTAATCCTGGCTGAGGCCCGACGCGATGAGGATTCCCACATCAACATCGCCCTCCTGCTGGCTGACGGCTGTGCAGAGAGCATACTGGGCCGTATGATTGCAGCCTTCCCACGACGTACGCCGGAACACCACGAACGTTTGGGCTGTGATTATCAGGCAGTCTTCAATGGTCCCAAAGCTGCCCTTGCTTCCCACTGCCAGCATTAGCTCCTGGCATGACTCATGAGCACATCATGGCTGACTTCTGCCACTTCTGCTTTCCGTCACAGACTGTCTGGCTGCCTGAAGCCTTGGAAGCAAGCCAAAGGTGTCATGCGCTGCCACCCTAAGCTCGAAGTTCAAACAGCCTTGATTTTGGGGGACTCGAAGCAGTGAAAGGTCCCAGGGCGTGAGAGGCGGGAGAAGGGTATATAACGTTGCTCTCGCCGCGCTTGACCTTTGTCCCGTTCATTCTTCCTCACCAGTTCTTCTGCTTACTGCTTCCTCTCACTTCCACGTTCCCACTTCATCTCCAATTTCAACTCCAACTCGTGCCGCAACGCGACATTCAGCAAGGTCCTTTCCATATCCTCAATCATGTCCAGCACTACTATCGACATCAAAGCCCTCAAGGCGCGCTACACCGCCGCCGGCCAGGCCCACCTCTTCAAATACTGGGACAAGCTCACCTCAGCCCAGCAGACGACCTTGGCTTCCCAGCTGGCCAGCATCGACGTCGAGCGCGTCAATGCGGTCTACAAGACAGCCACCCAAGCCGAAGCAAATGCCAAGTCATCCTCCTCATCAGCCACGGAGAACAAGATCCTGCCCCCGCCCAAAGACTCCCTCCTCGACACGGCCCCAGGCAGCAGTGGTCTCCAGTCCGCGCGCCAGGCTGGTCTCCACGCCATTGCTCAGGGCAAGGTCGCCTTGGTCCTCATGGCAGGTGGACAAGGTACACGACTGGGCAGCTCTGCGCCTAAGGGAACCTACGACATCGAGCTTCCGTCTCACAAGAGCCTCTTCCAGCTGCAGGCAGAGCGTATCATCCGTCTCACGCAGCTTGCCGAACAAACAACGGCGACCCAGTTCGAAGAGAAAGCGTCTGATGTGCACAATGACGATAGCTCGAACGGCAAGACGCAGGCAGTTCCGGTATCTGCGTTGATGGCACGGGAAGCAAGGTCGATTCCGCGCTCACCTCTGGGCGGGGGCCAGCATTGTGTGGGCGGCTGCCCACCACCACAGAGAAGGACGGTTCCAGTTGTCCCTCTGGGCGGAGGTCAGTACTGCGTAGGTGGCTGCCCACCACCAGGTCTACGCATTATCGAAACTCCATCACCGGAAGCTATCGCCTCTGCATCCGACTCCTCTCTTCTCCGACCCGCCAAGAAGCAACGCACACTCTCGGTTGGAGCCAGCGCTGTGGATGCTGAGTCCTTGGTGTCTTTCACTCCCGCCACATCGTACACATGGTCCGATCAGGGGCATAACGATCATATCGCTGCTGCTGGCGTTCCCTGGTTCATCATGACATCGAAGCTTACTCACCAGCCGACGATCGACTTCTTCAACAAGCACAACTTCTTCGGACTTCATCCCGCAGATGTCGTCTTCTTTCAGCAGGGTGAGTAGATCATAAGAATCTCTTCACACCTGAATTTGATCCCCAGCTGAACGCACATGATCTTCCTCCAGGTTCGTTGCCTTGTCTCACCGAAGACGGCAAGATCATGTTAAGTCCCAACGGCGCAGTCGCAACCGCACCCGGCGGAGAAGGAGCATTCTACAGCGCCTTGCGAGCTCCGCTCGAGGCAGGCTCTTCGGACACGCCCCTCTCCCTCATGCGATTCTGCGGCATCGAGTACATCCACCTCTGCGGCATCGACAACAGTCTCGTACGCGTTGCGGATCCGGTCTTTGTGGGCGGCTGTATCGAGCGTGATGCAAAGGTTGGCATCAAGGTAGTGAACACGACCAGCCTGGCCGAGAGCGTCTTCTACAGCCTCGACTTTCTCGAAACGGAGGTCCCCCAATTCGAAGAGCAGATGGCGTTCCACATCACCCGCGAGATGATCCCCACCCTGGCCCCAAATGCCTCCACAGGCGAACTCGAGCCAATCACGCCTACGATGCCAAACGGGATGAAGCTCGAGCTCTACATCTCTGACGTCTTGCCCTTCGTCGATCCCGTCCGGCTTGCGGTGCAAGAGGTGTCTCGGCAGGAAGAGTTCAGTCCCCTCAAGAACGGTAAAGGGGCCGAGTCCGACAGTCCCGAGACTTCGCGGCGCGATCTACTGGCGTTGCAGAAAACTTGGCTGCAAAGCGTTGAGGGCGTCGAGGTGGCCGAGGGCATCGAAGTCGAGATCTCCCCGTTGATCAGCTATGCGGGCGACGGCCTCGAACAATACAAGGGACGCAAGTTCACCGAAGACACCGTCATCGAAGTCTGAATACTTCCCAACCTCGCCTTGCTCCATCTACGACCTTGAAGGCCCAACGGATGATGCCCTGACTTTCTCACATGTTGCCGAATCAAGACTCCTTTCGTGTCTCCATTCGCTTCAAGCTTGATGTTCACGATTCGTTTCCTGTCATACACAAGAAGTGACCCCTTTCTATCCATTTCTCTATCCCTGCTCAGAGCATACATACCTTGCCAACCTAAACTCGATCCTGCTGTAACATCCTGGCCCGAATGCCTGAAAACCCTGTCTGTTCGGCTGATAAATGATACTGGAGGCCAGGAATATAGAAGGGAGATGAAAGGGATGACATTGCAAAGTCAACTGTCAAGCTACACTATGTTACATGGAAGACGGTACCCCCTCCCCTACCCACTTGGGGGGCTTGGCTGGGCTCGTATGACAAACCCATAACGAGCCCGACCAGCTGAAGTGGGTTTAGGAGGAGAAGGGGTGTTAGTAGAGCGCAGGAGAAGCCCCCCAGCCACTGCGCTCTGAGAACAGGAGAACCGCACCAGAGGTCCAAGAAAGAAGGTCAAGCGTGCGAAGGAAGGGTAAGGGCAACTCACTCCCTGCACCGGTCGCCCAAGGCCTCCTCTCCACGGACCACGTCGGAGAGATTGACATCCTGAGTGTTGTCGAGGAGGCCTGGGACCTGGGCAGCGGTGAGACTTCCTCCCGTTCGTGGACTGGGACCGACCTCGGTGGCTTGCCGACTCCTTTGGCCTTGATGGGTTGCCTGCGTCGTGTGCGTGCGCGTGCGTGTGCGTGTGCGTGTGCGTGTGCGTGTGCGTGTGCGTGTGCGTGTGCGTGTGCGTGTGCGTGTGCGTGTGCGTGTGAGTGTGTGGGTGAGTGTGGGTGTGGGTGCCCGAGTGTCGATGTAGATGCTACGATTGACGATGGTGCTGCACGATCGAGGAGAGTCTTGGTCCTTCCGTGGAGTGCGAGCAGCGAGCGGGCAGAAAGACGAAATCACCGATCTGCAAGTGTGAAAGAGGGTATAGGGGAGCATGATCAAGATCAGTTTCGATAGGCACAGGAAGGCGAGATGCAGAGGGAAGGGGCAGACTGAAAACTCACCTTATGGAAGGAAGGAGGTACCGAGTCGAAGGAGGAGTGCAAGGACAAGTGCCTTACGTTCCGACGAAGCCCAAAACAGCTTGCACCCGGTCCGACGTCACGAACATGTATGAGTCCCCTTCAACATGCAAGCAGCGGTCTTCAGTTGAGACGACGCAATCGCTCCATCGGACGTGGTGTCGAAGTCATGCCGGTGCCCATCGCCGGACCGTCTCGACCGCCCCGAAGCATGAACCGAACGAGCGCTAGAACAATGTTGCACGGCCACCAATGAAGGGATGCGTACGGTATGATTGACTAATACGGTTCGCCGCGGTCCATGCTTCGAAACGTCCGAGAGTAGCCGACGACGGGTTGGGTCTCCGTTGTAGTAGTCGAAGCAGCTTGTCCGAGCACTCCAGTGCATCTTGAGGGTCGCCGACGAGAGATCATAGAGTTGTCTTGGTGGATGGCGAGCCCTAGGTCTTGACCCTTGAGCGATGGCGACCGGTGGTGAGGAAGGTGCCATCCTGATGACCCATTGCGTGATTGAGTGTGGGTGTGGTGTGGGTGTGGTGTGGGTGTGTGTGTTTGAAGGTGTGTGTGAAGAGGTGTGTGTGTGAAGGAGGGTGAAGACGATGTGTGGTGTAGGTGGGTGTAGAAGAGTGTAGGGTAGATGGTGCAGATGACTGATGAGAGATGAGATGGTGGGAGCAAGGAGAGAGGAGTTCCTTGGATCTGAGAGGATGGGGAAAGAAGGGATGGGTCCTGAGGAAATCAGCCTCGTTATATAGCTTTGTCCTCCCAGAAATCCCACTCACCAACTCTTCAATTCTCCGTAGCACAGTCCGAAGCAGAACATCAGGAGACCACCTGAGGTACACTGGCCTGCTGCTGGTGAATCGGACGTTGATACCAGCTGGATGCTTCGCTGGCGCCTGGCGGGACGAGGGGAGGCACTAGACGAGTTCCCAGGGCAGAACGGGCGTTCAAGCCAGTGCGACGCCTTGGCACCTTGCCCTTTACCCACGCGTTCCTGTGAGGGCCCCGTGTTACCGGCAGGCGCGAGGCAAGAGGACCAGAGGCAGAGTGTTGACAGCCTCTTCGGAACGAGCGAATGGCGCAATTGTTCCGCTGTCAATTGAAGATCCAGGAGTTGTGACTGGAAAAAGAAGAAGAATCAAGAAGGAGGGAGCGATAAGTAGTCAGCACCCGTATGCAGACGCGAGATGTGCATTCGAGACTCGGCACCGGGCAGTGTGGAATGTGTGCAATCAGAAAGGAGCGCACAGGCTCGAGGTGTGCCGGAAGGAATGAGTGCTGTGATCATGAGGCAGAAGGGCAAAGCAGGCAGCGAGGCAGGGAGAAAGGACAGAAGGAGGGGATGATCAGCTGCCGATTGTCGTGCATGCTGTTTCCTTCCTGTCGCACCTGTCGCACACCGTCCTTGCTGCGCCCATCGCCCCCTGTGCACCCCGACACACGCAGCTCGCACAAATAAATGGCACCACGGACAGAGCAAAAATGCCTGCCAAAGACCCGCTACAGCGAGGACCATTCAGGGGGAATGACAGACGGGCGCGTTCGTTCCCTGATCCTCCTTGTGTTGGAGCAGATGTCGGACGATGCTGGACGAAAGGAAGAAGCTTGGATTTTTGGACGTCGTAGCATGCCAGCCAGCACAACCACTTCTTACATACCTCGCCAGCTGGTTTCATCACGAGAGCTACGTGTCGACGCACCACAGCGGGAGCCGAGATGGAATCCCTTCATCATTTTTGGCATCACAGCGGGCCGTGGTCCGCAGCTTCCAGCTCGCTGAATGGTACGTATCAGCCTTTGGCATGGGAAGAGCAGCATGTTAATTTCACGCTTGGTTTCACACGCGAGCCTTGAACCCACTGTCTTCTCCCTTACTGTCCACCTTCACCAGCTCTTTCTCCACATCGCAGCCAACCTGCGCAAGGCCACTCTCCAACCGCTCGGCCAGCGTCTCCAAGACTTCGCATATCCTACGCGCCTCGTTTTCCGCCAGGTCCGCCTTCTTCGTGGTCGACGATGGAGAAGTGCCAGGCCGCGCGCCGGGTCTGTCTTCGATGGCTTCCATCAAGCCAGGGAATGGCGTAGCGCCATAGCCACTCTCCCGACCTGGGGCGACGATCAAATGTCGGAACCAGGGCCGATGAGGAAGACCTGGCAACGTTTTCCTTGATCCTGTCGAGGCCGCTGCGTCGTGGACGGAGCTCAAGCTCGGACTTTGGGCAAGGAAGCCACCCTCAAAGCGAGCGACAAGTGCGTTCGTGACGCGGAGATGCTCCAAGGCCGTCTCGATCTCCTGCCTCCCCGACTGAGGCGCTGAAGAAAACAACGCCTTTGTCGCATCCTGTCGTACTCGTTCCAATACGACCGTCACGTTCCGCACGCGCTCGACGGCCGTCCTCACCCTGCCCAAGTGGAGCGAACTTGTGCTGCTCGTGTTCCGAGCTTCGCCAAGAGCACGATCCACCTGGGCCAGGTAACGGCCAAGTTCGATCGCGTAGTGGTCGGTCCGAATGGGAAGGGAGACTTCGCTTGCGGAGCGAAGAATCACGAGGCCGACGAGTTTGGCCATAGACTCGTGTCGGCGGAAGTGTGGATCTCCATACGTCTCCACCCAATGGAACGAGCTGGAAGGGGACAGACATCGTTTTCTTTTGGTCAGCGAGAGTGTACCGCATTTAAAGTCAAAGGTGCGCCCGACAAATACTTACTCGAAGTTGGAATGATACATGTAAGCCGGGTCGTCCCTCCTTCTGCGGTAGGATGCCATGGAGCTCGCAATGCCGTTGTGCATCAGGAAGCCGGTGTAATCAGACCCCGAACCCAGTGGACTCGTTCTTCGGATTTCCAACGATCGATCCTTCTCCATCGGTTCCTTGTCAAGAAATTCGCCTGGTACCGAGCCATCGCCCTTGTTCCTGAGATCAGGCAGCCGTTCCGCCGACCTCTGAAAGACGTCGATCAGAGAAGGAACTGCTCCGAGGGACAGCCACCCGCCTTGTACGGCGATATCTAAATTGTGGTAGCAGGCCACATTGTCCTTCAACCAGGCGGAAAAGTCCTCGCTGAACTCCGTCGAGCCTGCCAGTCCTTGTTCTTCGCCGTCCCAGCTGGCAATCATGAGCTGCCGAAGGGGTTTGAAGGGGATCGAGGTAGACGAATTTGAGGATGAGGTTGGGTTGACGAGCGCACCTAGAGATTTGACGATTTCGTGCATCACGGCGGTCCCTGAGCCTGGATCTGCGGCGCCGAAAGACCAAGCATCACGATGGTTACCTATAAAGATAGTTTCGTTGGAGATGTGCCCGGGCACACAGGCGTACACATTGTACATCGGCTTCAAGTTGTACTCCACGATGTTCTCCATCGAAAGGACGTGCTCAGATGGGCCCAGGAAGTAATCTTGGACGCCGGGAAGGCTTCCCTTCCAGTATTTCCCCGCTTGAGTCGCATTTGGGCCGTGGCCGTGCAACGCTTGCTTAAAGAGTACTTCCGCGTTGGCGTACGAGATGGGCAGGGAAGGGATGCGCGGTAGATCGGCATCTTCCAAATTTAGGCGCTCCGTCTTCTCCCCAGGATAGGAAGGCCAGCCAGGAGTTGTTGGGTCACCAGGACATCCAGATGATCGGACACTGCCTCGTTGAATGGCGGTAGGATGACGAGCCGGGCCACCAGGATACGATTTGTAACCCTTTTGTAGGATACAATCGCCATCGCCAGCCGGGTCATCGTAGATGAGCACTCCCAAAGCTCCGGCTCGGTCGGCTTCGTGTACTTTGAGACCTCGGAAGGAACGGCCGTAGCGGACCAAGACAATGGCACCGCGTACGTCGATACCCAGACTGGCAAGACGTTCGAAATCGCTTCTTCTTCCCTCGTTGGCGTAGATCAAGCGCCCGGAAACACTTCCGGAGGCTGAAAAGGCATGGTAAGGGGGCGCTCCTTGGTCGGAAGTGGGGTCTTCCGGAATGATAGCCTCATTCACTATGCGACAAACAATTTCAGCCAACTACAACCGTGAACAGCCAGTCAATACCAGACTCACGATCAGCGGTCCAGTATGGTTTCGCCTCGCCTCCCTTGGAGAGTGTCACACTTGCTCGAATGGGATCGGTGACAAGCGTCTCGTACGTGTCGATCCAGACCCTCGCTCTCGTCTCGCTATCCAAAGGCGAGCAGCCCCGCGTCATCGCCTCGCGACTCTGTTCGGTACCAGCCTCGAGGACGAAGGAAGAGACGTCTTCACCCTCGGCGGGCACGATGGCCCCCAGCATCGTGCCCCATTCACGCAGCAGACGGACCGCATAGTCGAAGGAGGCCTTGGTTCCTGCCGGGTGGGGAGTGGCTGTATACCGCTTTAAGGCTTCCCGGGCGCTTTGTGCGGTGGCCGTGCGTAGAAATCGATCCTCAAGCGATCGAAGTGGCGAGGCCGTGCCGTGCTCCTTGCCTTCTGTCTTCCCTTCAGAATCGCCAAGGTGTTCGATCAAGTGCTGATAATACCGCGAGTACGCATTATTGCCGCCCTCATCCTTGATGGAGGCCGTCATGCTGGCCCCTGACAATGCCGAAGAAAGGTTGGGAAAGGTCGCTTCCGGCTCTTCTGCTGTCCGAAAGACTTGCTGTGAGGGATCTGCACTCACAGACTGCAACACCGAAAGAGGGAGCAGGACAAGGAGGACGCCGTACAGCAGTCCAAAGCTAAGCAAGGTCGAAGACAGTCGAAGGCTCGGCCTGACCATTCTCGATGGGCGTGGTGGTCGTAGCTCAGGAAAAAGAAAGGGAAGCGTGCAAGATGAGGCTGACAAAAAAGGGCGTGGGAAAGACCTCTTGGGAGGCGCGAATGGCAAGCATGGCAGACAGCAGGCTTCTACACTTGCAGCTTTCATCATGCAAGCAGAGGGGAAGCGTGACGTCCGAGAAAAGTACAGGAGTAGGGTGCAAATGATCTCCGGCACATGTGTTGCGACATGCGACAAGTGTGTTGCGACATGCGACAAGGATTCACATTTTCAAAGGTTCTCGCATCTTCATCAGGGGGCAGGAATCGGCTCCTTCTTCTTGTTTTTCGAGCCCTTCGGTCGACCCTTGGGCTTTTGCCGCAGAGGGGCATCGCCCATTTGCGCCGACGCCGTCGTGGATCTCCCAGAAGAAGGGCCAGTTCCGACCGGTCTAGCTTTCTCCTTGCCCTTGCCCTTCCCCATAGCCGACCGAGGCCCCACCGTCGAGCTCTCCTGATACACACCGCCACCTCTCGCCCGTACCTCATTCATCTCCACCCCAACCTCCTCCTCCTCATCCTCATCATCATCGCGTCGGATGTGCATACTTCCGTCGTGCATGGCCATCCAGCCTCCAAAGCGGGCTCGACAGACCGCGGCTCCGGCGCTGGCCCATTCGGTTCGGGTCACGGTGTGGGCGCGGAAGAAGCGGGCTTCGGCGGAGTCGGGTGGGGCTCGGAGAAGGGCGAGAGCTCCGTGAGCTGCTGCGTTCTCAGGTCTTCAGCGATTGTGAAAGTTGTGTGAATGATCGGGTCAACTTGGGCACGTTCAACGACGCTCTGATTCTCAATGTCCACTCACTCTGCGTACTCCCAGATGTGAATCATCATATCTTCAGGAGCCAGAGATCTGAGCTCGTTCTGCCTGTGAAGTTGTACAGAGTTTCAGTTGATTGTCAACCTACGGTCCGTCATGTGTGCCGCAACTCACAAGCGTCTGCGAAGTCCTGGTAGTCGAGCACCTCCTCCGACCAGGACGATGTTGCTCCACATCATATCACGCACATCCTCAGGACATGCCCTGATGGAGTCGGCGATGGCCTCGTGAAGTGGTGCCTCCGCCAGACCTAGATGGCGGCAAGGATCGATATGGGATGCTCAGCAATCAAGGATTATCTGGTGTCAATCAATGCAAGAAACTCACCTATGCGACCAGGAGCGAAAAGAACCTCAGGGATGGAAAAGCGCTCACTGCTCATTTTCAACACTTGCGCGTCATCGTCCTCCTCCTCATCCTCTTCGCTGCTCCCCGCTCCTTCCTCATCATCATCATTCTCGCCTTCGCCGGTCGCACCCTCGTCTCCAGAGTCAGAGCCACCGTCTCCCGGCTTGCGACCGCCCTTGTCCGGATCGAAGTCTTCGTCGTCGTCGTCTTCATCATCATCTTCGCCGTCGTTATCACTGTCAGAATCATCGCCCTGACTTGCTAGCAGGAACAGACCCTGATGTGACTTCTTCTTCGGCGCCTTGCGTTCGCAGGGAAGACTGAGGTCCGCAACCATATCGTCGTCTGCCGCTTGTTCGCGTCTGCGAGTCCGACGTCGCGATGCAGCTGTCTTTGCGAACTCTGACCCCGCTCCTCGTCGCACATAGCCGAGTGTGCGTGCCGAATGGGTGACGGACTCTTTTCCTATCTTCCTTGATTGATGAGCACTGGGTTCAGAGTAGTCTGGCAAGACGTAGTCCTGAGTGATGGGGTTGGAGGCAGGGAACAGCCTGCGGTACTGATAGATGGGTCAGCTCAGCACCACTGTTGCATAGGAGACAGGGGCTTGCTCACTTGCAAAGCTCGACCAGAAGGGTGAGACCCCACTGACTCGGCGGAATGGTGCGTATTAAGCGAAGCACTTCATTCCTACGCCGCCTGACGATGTTAGGATCACTTGCGGAAGGGATGATGCCAGATGTCCGAGGTCCAGTGAGTAACGAGGACGGACTGTCGCAACTATCGTCCATTGTCCCTGTCTTTTGACTAACAGCAACCCCTGGGCCAGGAGCAAGAAAGCAGCATCGCTCTTTGATGGCTTGTACGAGCCATGTCTCATCCATCATGTCCCACTGTCGAAAGCTGAGAGTTTCCTTTAAGAGATTGGTAAGGAGCTTGCCGCCGATGTCGAGTCTCCTAGCCGCGTCCCACCGAGCCTGGGCGCAGATCAGTGGTACGATATTGGTACTTGAATGACCGAGATCGACTACGAGAAGGCAATCTGGCGCGGATAGTCCCGTGGTGTTGAGCGTACTGATGTCTTCTTGCGGAGGCGCTGTATGCGATTTCTGAAAGATCGGAGCGAATGGCACAAGCTGGGCGGCTGTCCAAGAACGATTCATAGAACAGCTCGATTAGACAAGCAATTATGCCTAGAGTTTCAGAAGCTGAATCAAGGACGTACGCGTCACGCGCCAGACGGCTGCCACCCCGTACTGCTCGAAGAGGATGGTATCTGTCGCAGCCGACGAATCTGGAAAGTTGAAGTAAGGTTCTGTGAAGATGGTGGTGCGTTCCTCGAGAAGCCTGCTATCGAGGTCGGTCCCAAATTCAAAGAAGCTGACATCGGCAGCAGTCACGCCGGTCGATTTGGCCGTGCGAGCTGCCATGGCGTGGGTATATGCCATCGGCTGACGCGGAGCAAGCGGACGACCGGCAAGGCCGACCGAGATGGCGCGGTCGAGGATGACCTTCTGGGCGGCCCAATCCGTGATGAAGCCCCGCTCGAGGGGAGAGCGGAGATGCAGGCTTGAGTAATCGGAACAGTCATTGAGCAGTTGGTCGGCGACGTAAATCCTCTTCCCCGTCGCGGCGTCATTTGTCCGTGCGCGAGCGATGAGGTTGGGCATACGATGCAGAGGCTCGCTCGGGTCGGCGGGTGCCGTTGCTGCGGTCGAGGACGTAACTCGTGCGCCCGTTCGTGAGCTGGAGTGTGCTGAAGGCAGCTCGTCGTCCGAGTCTGGACTGACTTCTGTCCCTGCTGGTGGGCCAGTGGGACCCGACACGGCAACGCCTGCATTTGGAGCCGCACCTTCCTTCTGTTGCCCATCCGGAAGTACGGCATTTACCGAGGCTGTCTGCTCGCCGACAGCGTTGCTGTCTTCGCCTTCTTTACTGGTCCTTAGCTTCTTCGTAGGCCGTTCTTCGAATACGGCCTGTGCGACCTCGTCCGGGAGCGAGACTCGGACGGATGCCGCACCGAGCTCGATCAGCGCATAGCCAGCCGCATGTCTCGGGGCGGCCTTGAGTAGCACCATCTGGACAGAACTACGGGTGCAAGTTGCAACACCAGCAGGCAGCGCCTGTCCCCGAGCGAGTGTGAGTGTTGGACTTTCTTAAACCAGGGGAAATATCAGAAAAAATCGGAAAGTGTGAGCGCGTCTGAGCGCGTTCGTCGCGTCGCGTCCCTGGGCTCATCGAACGGACGAATGAGTATGAGTTGGCAGAGAGAGACTTCGGGAAGAGAGGGAAGTGGAGGAAGGAGTGGGAGGCCGGAGGAAGGTGTGCGAGAAAGAGGGAGATGTGTTGATTCGCTCGACAAGGAACAGACAGAGAGACGCGTTTGCGCATATAGATCAGTCCTTCCCACCACGACCGAACGCATACATCGACACCCGACACCAACATCAACATTCAAACACTCGCTCTGAGAGCGTGTCGATCGCGTCGGACGTCAGCAGTATGTAAGTTGTTGGTCAATCTGGGTGAATGCGTCGATCTCGAGTTTCAAGACGGAAGAGCTGACCTTGTGGATGAAACCTCTCCTGCGTCGACCCCACCCATGGTCGTACCGAAAGCCTCCATCATCGACACCCCGACTTGCTCTGTCTGTCGACAACCGTGACGATCGTGTTGGACGCGTGCGTCTGTGTATCGTCTTTGCGTCGCTTGCGCGTGTCGATTGGAAGACGGGGTGATCCCATCGAGACCATCTAGGACTCCCCCCCGTTCACACGACCACATCGAGAAGTCAAAACTCGGTCCGAAGGAATCGCACATCGCGTCGACAACCTCGAACCGAGATCAGACACGCTCTTCCGCAAGGTGCTCGTGACTGAACATCACCTGCTTGTTAACTCGAAAAGCGCACCAAGGTTCTGGTCCGATCCACTCATTCTTCAAGATGAGTGCTCCCCCTTCTGCGTCCAAACCCACCACGGCCAACGGTGAGACCAATGGAAACGGCGGCAGCGTTCCGACCCCGTCAGCCTCGCCAGCAAAGTCCAACCAAGGCGCAGCGCCAGCGTATGAGCCTTACTTCTGCCATCAGCACAAGGGAGGCACTTGCCATGGTCCGGGCTTTCAATGCACTTGTAAGTTCACGCTCCTACTTCCACGCTCCGGATGAGCGTTGCAGCTTTATACGTAAGATGCTGACCTGCGCCCTTGCCCGACCCCTCCGTAGATCTTCGGCCGAGTGGGAAGCGATGCGGCTTTCGCTTCTGCTCAACCGGCCTCAGAGAGATTGGTATCGACCCGCAGATGATGCTCAAGGTCGGCCTCAACGACCTGGCTATTGAGGTGGGAGACCATACCCCCTTGGCCCACAAGTACTATCTTCAGGTGCGCTTTCATTCCCGCTCTCTTTCGATGCATCTAGCCCCCAATAAAGCTTGCTCAAACTCATCCTGTCTGCCTTCGTCTCTAGTGTTCACGTTGCCGAGGATCATGTCAGTGCGAGACATGCGTGGAGGCGGCCAGGTAAGTAGCACAAGCCTGCGCATGCCAGACAGAAGCATATACGCGCACAGTCCTGACCATTGCAATGATTGCACAGCAATGCTAGCAAGAATAAGGGCAAGGGCAAGCATAAGGGTGCCTCGTCTCAAGGAGGACAGACGAAAGGCAAAGGCTGGGCCGGTTTTATGGAAGAGTCGAGCACCAACCAGAACAAAGGTGGCGCCGCCAAGCCGAAGAGTAGCACGTCCAAGAAGGCAGCCGCAACCAATACCAAGGCGTCCGCCTCCACCTCAAAGGGCAAGAAGAAAGATGACGCCGCTACCAAAACGAACGGGGCCGCGCCCAAAGGAAAGGGCAAGGACAAAGAAAAAGTCGCAAATCAGGGCCCCGCCAAGAAGGCAAAGACTTTCAATGGTCAAGCCAGGAAGATCGACCCGTACGAACGGCCATTCGTGCCCCGACCGCCGGTCCCCGTCCTGGCACCTGCCCCTCAGGTAATCGAGACCGTTCTGCCTATGCCAAACATCGAAGCACGCATCTACCTGTATGAGACGCTTGTCCGACTCACCGATGTGATCAAAGTCCCCAAGTGAGTCTCCGTTCGTGGAACCTAATGTGTTGGTTCTGTCTTCTCTATGTTGACCCTTTTCTCCATCTTTCCTCCACCGCAGGACGTTGCTTGGCAATTTGGACCGATTCGAAGCTTGGTCCTCGCGCCAGTGCCAACAGCTCCTGGAACGCCTCCTCGCTGCGGCCGCAGGGCTCCCCTACATCGATCGTGGCCAGCCCACCAAGAACACGGGCGGTGCGATCCGTGCTTATCGCGAGTTCGGCTCTCAGCCGCTTCGTGGAGAGCCGTGGGAGGCCGCTCGTGAGCTCATCAAGAAGCAGCTTGGCCGTGATGTCGAGGATCTGCCCAAAGTGGACCGAACGGCTGAGGAAGAGAGAGAGCGCGAGGAGGAAGACCGATTGGCTGCGATCGCTGCTGCGGCTGAGGTACCCGCTGTCCGGGTCACACGTCGCATGGCGGCGGCGGAGAAGAGGATCATGCAACGTCACGAGGTCGGAAGCGACACGGAGAAGTCGAATGGGAACGGCGGCCGAAAGACTGCCAACTCTCGTTCCGCTGCGGTATCCGGTCCCTCCGGTCGCACGTCCAGCGGTCGTGCCTCGAGCAGTCTTTCACGCTCAAGGAGGAAGGACCTTCTCGGCTCGGACGATGAAGATGACGACGATGATGATGACGACGAGGACAGCGTTAGTTCGAATGGAGACAGGTCGGGCCGACAGGCTCAGGAGGATGTTGATGGCGATGAGAACATGTCAGACGCAGACTCTGTCGCTTCTAAGGAGTCTGCAGGCAGCGCATACCAGGCTTCGGACGACGAAGGTGGATCAAATGAGGCCGCGACTGTCACTGCAGCGACTTCTCCGCCCGAGTCGATCCAAGCCAAGAAGAATGGAACCGGCCCAGATGGCGCAACGCCAGCCGCACCGCTCGAGGAACCCGTCCCGGCCCCTCACATGGAAGCGAAGATTGCGATCCTGTGCGGACTGTGCGACGTCGTGCTCCAGACCGCCGACGCGGCCAAGGAGATCAAGGCCGGCATTGACGGTGTTGTGCAGGCGGAGCGAGAGCACAAGGCCACGATGGCCCAGATGGAGAAGGAGTGGGTTGCGAAGCGGGATGCTTTGGCGAGCGAGGCGCCGAGCATGGCGGCGGAGAATTATGCTGACTGGAAGAAGAAGGTAAGAGAGACTTTGGTTGTATGTGCTTGTTTTTGGTCCTGTTACTGTGCTGAGAGTTTTCTGCTTTTTGGCTGGCGGTGTGACCTGCTTACAGAAAGCTGATGCGGAGCGAGACCACAAGTGGAGCATCGTGCAGGAGAATGTTAAGCATGCGCTTCAGCTAGACACCCTCAGTGAGTTGACTGGTTGCCCTGACAATTTCTGCTCAAACGCGTTCTGACCTGGTTGTCCTGCTTTATTACCTTCAGAGATCCGAACAGGCCCAATCGGCGTGGACTTAGATGGTCGACAATACTGGCAGCTTTCTGAATGTGTGTTGAGTACCGTCGCAAGCTTACTGCACCCTCTGTGCTGACTCAAGCTTCTCTCACCAATCGCTCAGACATAGAGAAGATGCCTGGCCAGACTGGAGGGCGATGGGCTTGGTGCCTTCTGATTCAAGGCCCACCCTTCCCCAAGAATCCCGAGGACCCAGCTGCCAAGGCGTCCGCCGAGGCCTCTACGACTCCAGCGAATGGCAAGAAGGCCGACGACGGAGCCTCGTCCGCGTCTGACCTAAGCTCCATCTCAGCTTCCAGTAAGTCCTCGGGTCTTTCCTCTGCGCCGTCCGATGTGGGAGACAAAGGCCAGAAGGCTAAGGAGGATGCGCTGCGTCCGTTTGGAGGGTATGATGAGCTCGGTCGGCCGCGGAACAACTTTGAGGTCGCGATACCGGTCCGGCCGAAGGGCTCGGCTTCGTCGACTACCTCGACGTTGTCCTCGCTTTCGACCACTTCCAAGGACGGCGTGGCCGGCAAGAATGGGGCTGCAACGAAGGAGGGGGACAAGAGAGTCTTTATGGGCACGAACTATCCGGGAGGTGAGTTTCTCAGTTCTTCAAGTCGCAGATTCTCCACTGTTGTACCCCCCACTCACCTTCTGGATTTGCCGCCGCGGTTGCCCTCGAGTAGAGATCAAACAGATTATCGACTGGATCAAGTACGAGGCCGACATGTACCGTCACCACGATATCCTGGTGCAGGCCTATCGAGACGTGCCATTTGATCCGCAAGAGAAGGCGGCGGCTAAAGTGGATGTGGCCAACATGCAGGCGCGGATTAACGAGCTTGTCAAGGGGCTGAACAAGTGAGTTTCTTTCTTTTTCTTTTTCTTGTTCTTTTTGGGTGCCAACACGGCTTCTCTATGCTGGCTTGGCTCCTTATTCTGCAGCATATGTACGTTCAACTTGCTAACCATTGCCACGCTTCCTTCTTCCTCTCTCTACTTCCGTTTTCTTGTGACAGAGTGAGGGAGTACTACGTGAGTCTTTTCAAGCCGGCTTTTTCTCCGTATCGGGTGGATGATGTGGAATGCTGACGCCCTTGCTGTTCCACATACATACATAGATCTGGCACCTCGAAGAAATCGCCAGCATCGAGTGAAGAAGGAAGTCCCAAGTCTATTCGATCCATGGTGCAAACTGCAACTCAAAAAGACGGCACAGATCCACAAGGTACTCCATAAAGCAGCGACCGGGCTTTGATCGCATCTCCTTTCACCCTTTCCCTACACCATGCTATGCCCCTTTTTGCATCCCGGGCTCGCCAAGGGGCCGGTCCGACCCAGAAAACACCCCTTTCTCGCCTTTCTGTACCTCGCTTTCTCATCACACTTCAAACAATCAACTTCTGAATTTTCGTGCACCAATACACACTTGTCGAGCAGCGTGCGACGAGTGACGAGCATAGTGGACGATCGAGTGCGGCAGGGCGGCGAACGAGAGTCGAGGATGTTTGAAATGTATTTCAGAAAGGGTAGTAAGACATCAATTAATCCCCCTCTCGTTGCCTGGCGCAGACGATCTCATGCCTTGACGACACCGGCATCTACGGCCGTTACCTCTCCATCGGCCGCTGCGCCAGCTGCTGCCGTCGGCAATGGCTTGTTCGCAGGGAACGCCAGGACCTCCTTGATCGTCGAGTTGTCGGTGAGCATCATCACAAGACGGTCGATGCCCATCCCCCAGCCGCCGGTGGGTGGTAGACCATGTTCGAGCGCGTCAAGGTAGGTGTGATCAATCTCCGCGGTCGCCTCCTCGTCCCCTGCCTTGGCCTGGACGACCTGTGCCTCAAAGTTGGCCCGCTGGACCCAGGGGTCGTTCAACTCCGTGTACGCGTTGCAGATCTCCTTCGTCGCGACGAAGACTTCGAAGCGCTCGCACAGCCCGGGGATGTCACGGTGTCGCTTGGCGAGTGGGCTCATGACTTGCGGGTGGCCGACGATGAAGGATGGGTTGATGCATTGGATCTCGATAAAGTCGCCTACGAGCTTGTCGATGAGGCGGGAGGCCGAGCGCGGGGCCGAGCAGCCGACGTCGTGCTTGACACAGAGGTCGTCGAGGAACTTGCGCGTCTCTTCGGTGTGGAGCTGGTCGGCGGGCGGGAAGGTGACCTTCAATTGGGACTCGAGCTCCTTGATCATGTCGAAGCGTTTCCAAGGGGTGGAGAAGTCGATCTCGTACTCGCGGCCGTTGGGGACGTCCTTGCCGTCGGGGTGGTACTTGACCTTGTACCCGCCGGTGACGGACTTGACAAGGCCGGAGATCATGCTCTCGGTGATCTCCATGAGGTCGTACATGTCCGCGTAGGCCATGTAGAACTCGCAGATGGAGAACTCGGGGTTGTGGGTTTGGTCGATGGACTCGTTGCGGAAGACGCGTCCGATCTCGTACACGCGGTCCAGACCACCGACGACGAGCTCCTTGAGGAAGAGCTCGGGGGCAACACGCATGAAGAGGTCCATGTTGAGATCGTTGTGGTGGGTGATGAAGGGCTTGGCGGTGGCGCCGCCTGCGATCATGTTCATCATGGGGGTCTCGACCTCGAGGAAGCCGAGGTTGTCGAGGTAGCGACGGACGTAGTTGATGATGCGGGCTCGCTTGACAAAGACGTCGCGGACGTGGTTGTTCATGATGAGGTCGAGGTATCGCTTGCGGTGTCGTTGCTCGTGGTCGGTGAAACCGCCCTTGTCGCCGTGGCCGGCCTTGGGGAGCATCTTGAGGCAGGGAGCGAGGAGCTTGATGGACGAAGGGAAGATGGACAGCTCGCCCTTGTTTGTCTTTCCGGGAACACCCTCTACACCGACAATGTCTCCGCGGCGGAAGAGCTCGTGAACTTCGTGGAAGTCGCCATCCTTGTGGTGCTGGAGCTGGGCGGTAACCTGGATCTTGACACCCTCGCCGTGCAAGTCGTAGAAACGGAGGTTCTTGCCCGATGGACGCATGTTGTGGATGCGACCAGCGACGCGGATGACCTCGCCCTCGATGGACTCGCCGGCCTTGATTTTGGACTCGTAACGGGCGATGAAGTCGGAGAGGGAGAGGGTGACGTCGAACTTGTGCGGGTATGGGTTGGGGCTGTTGTTCTCGCGGAGGGCGCCAATGGTGCGGTACCGACGCTCGTAGTACTGGTTGGGCGAGAGCTCCTCCTCTCCGGCTGCGGAGGGAGCTGAGTTGGAACTGGAAGCCTGCGCTGCGGGCGGGGCGGCTGCTGCCTTGGCTGCCTTCTGAGCGTCCTTCGCGCGGACCTTTTCACGGCGCTTGTACTCGCTGCCGATAGGGAAAGAGATCGTCAGCTTCGAAGTGGTGAAAGGGAGCAACCAAAGGAAGAGACGCACCTCTTGCTGACCATCTCGCCGGTGGCCTCATCCTTGACGATGTTGACCTGCTCTCCTGCTGGTGCTGGTGCTGGTGCTGGTGCTGGTGCTGTTGCGGACATGTTGCGTATCCAGCTGGTGTTGGCTGGGAAAGTGCGTGCTGCTGCTGCTGCTGCTGCTGCTGCTGCTGCTGCTGCTGAGAAGATGTGCTGTGGACGAGGTCGGATGGAAGCGGCGAGGAAGTGGAGCGAGCCAAGTGTTCTCATTCACCAGCCAGTGCGAAGTCGACGTCGAGCGAGCTGAAGATGGGAGCGACGGTCGCGGGCCACAAAAGGTGGTCAGGGCAGGCAAGGGCAAGGGCAAGGTCAAGGTCAAGATTTCTTCTGGCCACGCAGTCACGTGACTCACTCTCTCGCATGCGTGAAACGGACACGCGACGCGACGCGTTCCGATCTGATCGCATGATCATCTCGACATCAACACTCGCTTCCTCTCTCCAAACTCGCATTCATTATTCCAGCTTCAACATCGACGTCCTTGCTTTCGACTTCATACAGGCAGAGCTGAGTGAACCGAACCTGAAGCGCAGATGGAGGACCGAGGCATACCGTCGTCGAGCCCAGTGCAGGCCTTCTCCTCGAGCGGCCACCTCCCGATTGCCGGACGCACAAGCGCAAGCCGACTCGCCACTTCAACTCGAGCGGACAGTGCTCCGAGCTCATCAAGAACAGGTATCAATCGACCGATGCTGGCAACGGCCTCGCGGAGTCAAGGCTCAAGCCTCCTTGATGCTTTGAATTCGCATTCTGCCTCACAATCGAGAGCGATTGCGTCGCAAGTTGACGATGAGCCTCCAAACAAGCGCAGGCGGAAGGAGGCTGCTGAGCAACAACAGCAACAAGTGAGTCTCTCCATATCGTTGAAATTGGGAAATGATGGACTGACGATACTTGATTTATCACAGGCTGCACTGAAATCAGCGAAGAAGGCAGAAGAGAGGATTTCGAAAGAAGTAGAGAAGAATCGGAAGAAAGTGAGTTACAAATAGGCGTCAATCGAAATGGTACATCTCTGCTGACAATCCAGATCTGACTGCTCGAACAGGCCGAAAAGGCCAGTATAATGGCCACCAAGAAGGACTGGACGGACGCAAACAAGCTCAGAAAAAGCAAGACCGAGACCTTCACCGAGATGGTCGTCGACGTCGACGGAGCCCTCACCGCCCCCGCCAGCGCCCCCTCCACCAACCCAACCAACGACCCCATCCAACCCAGCTTCGCCGGCGCCCTCCACGGCTCCGGCATCACCGCCCTCCAAACCAGACTGCACGAAGAAGGCGCAACAGTGCACATCCTCGGCTCCTCCGAACCGCGCGGAGCCTCATCTACGAACCCACTCTCCACCGCCTTGGGCATCGCCACGCCCTTACCGGACCTCCCCGTGATCCGTCTGCGTCGGAAGATCAAGGCTCGGTTGGACGTCGAACATCGGATATGGGTCCCCCTGGGCAGCGCTACGATGCAGCATGAGCCTACGGCGATCATTATGCTCTCTGCGGCTGAGGTGCTTGCTCACCTTGCCCGGGGCCAGGGAGCGTTGGCGCAGATGATACCCAGGGTGAAGGCGAACCTCGCGTCGGGTGGGGGGGTGCAGCAGTCCCAGGCGTTCCAGCTGTTCTTCGTCGTGGTGGGTTTACAGATGCATTTTCGGAAAGTTGCGCAGAAGAACGATCAGGATTGGAGGAAGGCGGTACAGACGAGTCTGGCACGACGGACGGAGGGCGAAGGGATTGTGGAGACCGGTGCTGGTGCTGGTGCTTCGACGTCGACGTCGACGTCGACGGCTCGGAAACGGAAAGGTCAAGTTGCTGAAACGTTTCCTCAGGTCGATCAGGAGCAGGCCGAGCTTGAGTTGCTCAGACTCACGATGGAGCATGGGGTGTATGTGATCCATGCGAAAGCGTTGGTGGATGCGGTGGAGGCCGTGGTGGACGTTGTCGGAGAGGTAGGGATACGGCCATACAAGTGAGTGCATCTGGTTTCTGTGGGGCTTCGCTTTCTGGCCATAGGCTTACATTTCACATCTTGTTAGGATGGTCGCCAACTCCCATCTTCCCTTCTGCACCGATGCCTCTCGCACTCGCACGGTAGCAACAGACGAAGACACATACATGTCCATGCTTCAACAGATCGTGAGTGGTCTCTCCGCCTCCCCCAGGGCCCCCAATCATTTTGTCACCCAAACGATCCCCGACGGAAAGAAAGTTCTCACCTGAACTTGCGCTTTGATCTTCGTCCATCAGCCACGCGTGACGGAACCAGCCGCGCGGGCGATCCAAGAAGAGTTCCCGACGATGCGCAGCTTGATGGAGGCGTATGACGCCGCACTGGTGGAGGATGACCGTCGGACGGGTTCGAAAAAGGCATCCAGGACGGATGACCTGCTCGCGGACTGTATGGTGAGTTGTGTTCTTTCATCTTCTTCTGGGACTTCTGTGGGACTACTCGACTAAACGTGTGTCTGCTGTTGTATTGCAGATACGGAATCGTAAAGACGGTCAGGCTTCCTCGCGTAGGGTGGGGCCGGCGTTGTCGAAACGTGAGTAACTTCCATCCTTTCGGGCCAACCCCCTTGGTCGGCGGTGGCTGGGCGATCTCACAATGACGGGCCTGATGCGTGATGTTCCTCCCTTCACAACAGGCATCGGATTCGTCCTGACCCACGACGACCCGCTCGCCCTCGTCTGAGCCTCGGGCCCGGGCGTGCTTGGGTATCTCGCCAACGCACCGTTTTTCCCACCTACATCGTTCCGCGACGCTGCCTACATACGTATCCACACCTCACTCGATAGAGCTTGAGCAGACTTGCTTGTATCACCAGATCTCTCATCACACACTTCGCAAGAATAGAAAATCATGCGAACACTCGAGAATTGCAAACCGAGTCGCCATCGAGCTGCTTTAGGGGCCAGCGAGGGACCGGGGACGGAGGGAAAAAAAAATACAGAGGGGGGATCGATTTTAAAAAGGTGTTGGATCGTCGTCGTTCTTTTGTTGTTGGGCTCATCGTCATCTTGCCCTCTTCTTCTTTGTCATCTTCATTCATTCATTCTCCTCGCTCACTTCTTCTCCCCAGCAAGACCCTCGGCCATCCGAACCAAAAGCCTCTCCAACCTCTTCGCCTCCCCGCTCGCCCCCTTCCCACCATCCAACGCAAGCGCCTCCACAAGCCCGGGGAACGTAGTCGCTCCATAGCCCAACCACCGCCCCGGCGCGACCCCCAGATGCTTGTACCACTCGCGTCCGACCAGGCCGTCGGTGGAGATGAAGCCGCGCTCGAAGGACTGCGCCCGTTTGTTCACGGAGCGGATGAGGTGGTAGATCTCCCGCGGGTCGTTGGCGTGTTTTGGGTGGTGAGGTCCGCTTTTTGTTTGGTCCGCGGCGGCGGCGGCGCCTTCGTGCCGATGATGGAACATGTGCTCGAGCTTGCGTTGGGCGTGCGACTTGTCGGCTTCCCACTTCCGCGCGGCCTTCTGCACTTTCTCCACCGCCTTCTGCAACGGCCGGAAGTCCACAGCTCCACCACTCCCATCCGCACCGCCGTGCCCACCGAAGATCCTGCTCCCGCCCATCAGCTTGTCGTCCTTGACGACGATCTCCGTCGCCTGGTCGAGATACGATTGCAGCTCGGTGGCGTAGGCGGTGATGTTGATTGGTAGGAAGAGGTCCGAGGCCGAGCGGAGGGTGACGAGGCCGAGCAGTTTGGCGATGGACGTGTGCCGGGCGAAGGTGGTGTCGCCGAACTTGTCCATCCAGGCGAAGGAGTCGTAGTTGGAGTGCTGTTGGTTAATAACGGGAGTTTAGCGCTTTGGGAAGAGTAGTCAAAAGAGGGAATAGAGAATTGAGACGTACGTAGTGGTATACGGGTGAATCGCCTGTTGAACTGTAGCCAATGGTGGAAGAGGCGATGCCGAGGTGCTGCAAGAAGACAGTAAAGTCCGACCCCGAGCCGAGCGCCATCTCATCCTCAATCGTCATATTGCGCTTCCCATCGTCCGGATGGGGCAGCTCCGCCGCCGCCGTCCGGAAAAGATCAAACAACGAAGGGCTCGCGCCGACCTGCAGCGAAGGCCCGGCAACAGAGACGTCCAAGTTGTGGTACATGGCGACGTTCTCCTGCAGCCATGATCCGAAATCTTCGCCAAACTCGGTGCTCCCTACCAGACCGTACTCCTCCGCGTCCCAAGAGGCGACGATGATCGTGCGCAGGGGCCGCCAGCCGCGTTTGACAAGGGCCCCCAAGCCCGCGACGATCTCGTGGAACGCGGCTGTGCCGCTGTTAGGATCGACGGCGCCGAAGGTCCAGGCGTCCCTGTGGTTTCCGAGCACGATGGCCTCGTCGTCGATGAAGCCGGGGATGATCGCGTATCCGTTCCAGATCTTGCGGACTTGGAGGTCCTGATAACTTTCGAGCTGGACGATGTCCTTCGAAGGACCCGTCCAGTATTCGACACCGGGGATGGCGCCGGACCAGTGTTTTCCGAGCTCCTTTGTGTCGGGGGAGACGCCGTTGCCCTTCATGGCTTCGAAGAGGACTTTGGCTTCTTCGTACGAGAGCGGGATGGAGGGGATCGGCGCGAGGGTGTCGCTCTCCTCCGGTTCGAGACGGGTGGCGTTCTGGTATGATGGCTTACCGGGCGTGGATGGGTCTCCGGCGAGGATGGACAGGGCCATGACGGAGCCTCGCTGGACGGAGGTCGGGTTCCGTGCTGGACCTTCCGGGTACGGTTTGTACCCGTTCGCCTCTGTGAAGTTCCCGTCCTCAGCCGGGTCCGAGTAGATGATGGTGGCGACGCATCCGGCCTCGTGTGCGGCGCGCACTTTGAGACCGCGGAAGGTGTCGCCGTAGCGGACGAGGGCGATGGTGCCGGTGGTGTTGATGCCGAGGGCGTGCAGCCGTTCGAAGTCCTTCTTGGAGCCCTGGTTCGCATAGACGACCGGACCGGAGACGGATCCGGAGGCCGAGTAGCCGTGGAACTGGGGTTCGCCCTGAGACGAGGTTGGATCCTCGGGGAAGGCGTCCTCTTGCAGTCTGGCGACCCACTTCGGTTCTGGCTCGGGCACGTCCTCGGTGGGCTTGGGGACGAGCTTGAGACTGGAGTTGATGGGGTAGTTGAGCCAGGTGTGGTAAGTGTCGACGAAGGCGCGGGGGGCGACGAAGGGGCTTCCGAGGAAGCCTTTCCAGTTGCCCTTGATGTAGTGCTGGGACTGTGACGAGCCGGAGTCGAAGACGTGGGTGTCTTCGGCGAAGTCGGCGCCGAGCAAGTTGGCCCATTCGGAGGTGACCTGGATGGCGGACTTGTAGTCGGCCTCGCTTCCTGCGATGTGGCTCACGGCGGTGTAGCGACGGAGGGCTTCGCGTGCTGAGTCTGGGTTTGGCACGTTGAGGAACTGTTGTTCGAAGAGATGGGCAAGGCTGTTGTGCTTGGGCGATGTGTGCTCGTTGTTGAGGTTGATGCTGTGCTGGACAAAGGCGTCATATTCGTGCAGCTTCTTTGGATGTGCATGGCGGCAGGGACGAGCGTGATGAGGATGAGGATGAGGATGAGGATGAGGATGAGGATGAGGATGAGGAGAGAGGAAGTAGTTGCCCAATGCGCGCACGCCGGGGTGATCGGCGACGAAGGGGATGAGGAGGACGCAGGTGAGAGCGAGGAAGACCCAGGACGCGGTCTTCTTCAGCTTCCTGCTGCCGGCATCGACTGCGCTCGACTGTGCGCTGTTCTTCTCCGCCATCGCCATCGCCATCGCCATCGCCGCCTTCTCAATATCACTGACAGGAGCGACCATCGTTGCTGACTTGCTGACTTGCTGTGCTCAGTGGACGATGCCCGTCCCAGCGAAGGACGCTCCAAGGACCAAGATCAGCGAAGGTGGTCAGCTACTCGTACATAAGGTGGCCCGTGCAGACCACGATAAGATAAGATAACAGACACTCAGACTCGCAGTCTCACAGTCTCAACAATCGAGTCACCATCCGCATGCCAAAATTTCGTGGGATCTTCTTGATGCGGACGAGGACGAGGACGAGGACGAGGACGTCGAACTCGAGCTCGAGCAACACACACTCGCTGGAAATGGTTCTCATACGCGCAGGGCCATCGGTCCTCAACAGCGCAAAGCGCGACCAGCTGCTGGCATCGCTCCAGGCGCACAGCAGCAGCATTGCAACCATCGAGCCCATCTTCATCCACTTCGTCCTCACCACAGACAGCAGCCACAACGACGGCCTCGAGCACAACACCCTCGACACCCTCCTCACATACGGAGACGACGTCGCAGCACCCGCAGCACGCAACCAGCTCAACGACGCACTCCAGAACAAGACCCAATCAACCGGCATCCTCTACGTCAGTCCCCGCCAAGGCTCACTCTCCCCATGGTCCTCCAAGGCAACCGACATCGCCCGCATCTGCGGTCTCGCCAAGCTTGTCCGTCGTATCGAGCGCGGCATCGCATATCTCATCACCCTCGCTCCTGACTCCGATCTCTCACTCGAGACCATCGCCAGCAACGAGGCCATCACTGCGTTGCTCCATGACCGCATGACACAAGTCATCGCAACGACCTTGCCCTCAAAAGACTCTTTCCTCCCGCGCTCCGATCCTGCACCGCTCCGACACGTCGACCTTATCGGCGATGGCTCCGCATCTTCACGAGAGCAGGCACTCGCCCGTCTCGTAGACGCCAACGGCAAGCTCGGCCTCGCTCTCGCAAACGACGAGATCACCTACCTCGTCAACGCCTACGTGCCTCAACAGTCGAGCACCAAGAACGAATCAGATGTTCAAGCTCTCAACCGGAACCCGACCGACGTCGAACTCTTCATGTTCGCCCAGGTCAACTCCGAGCACTGCCGACACAAGATCTTCAACGCAGACTGGACCATCGACGGTGAATCCAAACCGAACACCCTCTTCGGCATGATCCGCAACACCCACAAGATCACCCCGCAACATACCATCTCCGCCTACTCCGACAACGCAGCCGTCCTCGAGGGATACTCCGCCAACCGCTTCGCACCCTCCGCCCAGCATGATCAGACATACACACCCAACGAAGAACCCATGCCGATCCTCATCAAGGTAGAGACTCACAATCACCCGACGGCCGTATCGCCGTACCCGGGCGCAGCCACGGGATCAGGTGGTGAGATCCGCGACGAAGGCGCCGTCGGACGGGGTTCCAAGCCCAAGGCCGGTCTTGTCGGATTCATGACCTCCAACCTCGACTTGCACACCCAGGATGGCAAGTCCAAGAATGCATGGGAGGCAGAGGCTTTCGGCAAACCTGCACACGTCGCTAGCGCGTATGAGATCATGCGTGATGCGCCTCTGGGCAGTGCCGCCTTCAACAACGAGTTCGGTCGACCGGGTCTTTCGGGCTTCTGGAGGACATTCTGCGAGCGCGTACCGGTATGTTATTCCGCTCTTTCCATACAGAACTCTATTTCCTATGGGGGGGCTGAGCTTTTTTTCCTGTGATTCCCCTCCCTCACCTTCCCCCTCCAGGCTGTCCTGCCCGACGGCAAGGAAACGACCGAAGTCCGTGGCTACCACAAGCCCATCATGCTCGCCGGCGGACTCGGCAACGTCCGCCCACAACACGCCCTCAAGTCCAAAATCACAGCAGGCGCAGCCATCGTCGTCCTCGGTGGTCCCGGCATGCTCATCGGTCTCGGCGGCGGGGCTGCGAGTAGCATGACGACGAGCGGCAGTGCGGAACGCGCTCAGTTGGACTTTGCGAGTGTGCAGAGGGAGAATCCGGAGATGCAGAGGAGGTGTCAGCAGGTTATTGATGCGTGTGTGGCGCTGGATGTTGGTGCGGGTGCGGGTGCGGGTGCGCTGGGCTCGAACCCTATTCAGTCGATTCATGACGTCGGCGCGGGTGGGATATCGAACGCGCTGCCGGAACTTGTGCATGATGCTGGACTTGGCGCGCGCTTCGAGCTCAGGGACGTGCCGATTGATGACCCGGGTATGAGTCCGATGGAGATCTGGTGTAACGAGTCGCAAGAGCGATACGTGCTCGCCATCCAGCCGGGCGAGGGGCTCGATCGGTTCGAAGCGATCGCGAAGCGGGAGCGGTGTCCCTATGGCATTGTCGGCTATGCGACGGAGGAGGAGCGACTGGTCCTGACTGACAGGCTCTTGGGTAACACTCCGATCGATCTGCCGATGTCTACGCTCTTCGGCAAACCCCCCAAGATCGCGCGCGAAGCGAAGAGTCTGAAGCCAGCGCACCACGCGTTCGACTCCTCCCTGCGCTCCTACCTACCTTCCGACAAATCGGACCTCAGCTCCGCCCTGACAGAGGCCGTGGAGCGGGTGATGCACCTGCCCACCGTCGGCTCCAAGTCGTTCCTCATCACGATTGGCGACCGCTCCGTCACGGGTCTGGTGGCGCGCGATCAGATGGTCGGACCGTGGCAGGTGCCTGTCGCGGACGTGGCCGTGACCCGGACGTCGTACGGCTTTGACGACTGTCTGACCGGTGAAGCGATGGCCACCGGCGAACGGACACCGCTGGCCCTCCTCAGCGCGGCGGCCTCGGCTCGGATGGCCGTCGGTGAGGCGTTGACGAACTTGGTGGCTGCGAGCGTGGGTGATCTGCGGCGATGCAAGTTGAGTGCGAATTGGATGTGTGCGGCTGGACATGGGGACGAAGGTACACGGCTTTATGAGGCTGTCCAGGCTGTGGGCCTTGATCTGTGTCCCGCGTTGGGTCTTTCGATCCCGGTGGGGAAAGACTCGATGTCGATGCGGATGGCGTGGGAGGAAGGAGAGGGCGATTCGCGCGCGGTTACTGCGCCGCTCTCGTTGGTTATCACTGCGTTTGCGCCTGTGGATGCGATTGACGACACCTGGACACCGCAGCTCCGGACCGACGTCGGGGAGAGTGTGCTCATGTTCGTCGATCTGGCCAAAGGAAAGCAGCGGCTGGGTGGGTCGGCGCTTGCGCAGGTGTTCCGTCAGCTGGGCGACGAGGCGCCCGACGTGGAGGACGCGGCTGCGCTCAAGGCGTTCGTCGAGGCGGCCCATACCCTCAAGGGCCTCAAGGTGCAGAAACGGAAGGAGCCCAGTCTCGTGTTGGCCTACCACGATCGGTCCGACGGTGGTCTGTTCACCACGGTGGCGGAGATGTGCTTTGCCGGTCGGGTTGGTGCCTCGGTTGAGGTGGACGCGCTGGGCGAGGCTGCGTTGGCGGATCCGATCGCGGCGTTGTTCAATGAGGAGCTCGGGGCGATCATGCAGGTCCGACCGGGCGACGTCAAAGCTGTCAAGATGGTTCTCTCGTCTGTCGGGTTCCCCCTAGAGGCTGTCAAGATTATCGGCAAAGTCAACGAGGACGCTCACGATCAGAGTTTCCAGATTACGTTGAAGGGCAAGAACATCTATTCGAGCACGCGGGCCCAGCTTCAGCGCGCGTGGGCGGAGACGAGTTACCGCATGCAGTCGTTGCGTGATAACCCGCTCACCGCCCAGTCCGAGTACGACCTCATCACCGACGAGCCGACGAGCCCTGCGGAGCTGGCATACCAGCTGACCTACCTCCCGCAAGCCGATGTCCTCGCCTCCCTTGCGCCCTCGCCCGAACGGCCGATCACGTCCTCGCCCAAGGTGGCCATCTTGCGCGAGCAGGGCGTGAATGGACAGGTCGAGATGGCGTGGGCGTTCAGCCGGGCTGGCTTCTGTGCGGTCGATGTGCACATGGATGACCTCATCAGCGGCCGAGTCTCGCTTTCTTCCTTCGTCGGTCTCGCCGCCTGCGGTGGGTTCTCGTACGGCGACGTCCTAGGAGCGGGTAGTGGCTGGGCCAAGTCGATCCTGCTTCATGACCGCGTCCGGGGCGAATTCGTGATGTTCCTCGCGAAGCGGACCGACACGTTCGCGCTGGGTGTGTGCAATGGGTGTCAGATGTTGAGTCAGCTCGCGAAAGCTGGGCTGATACCTGGTGCGGAGCGATGGCCTTCCTTCAAGCCGAACGAAAGCGCGCGATACGAAGGTCGGGTGTGCATGGTGGAGATTGCGCCCGACGAAGAGGGCGCGTCGACGAATAAGAGTATCTTCTTCTCGGATATGGGGGGAAGTCGGATCCCTGCTATCGTCGCGCATGGCGAGGGCCGAGCGTCGTTCGCGTCCTCGGAGGATCTGGAGCATTGCGAGTCCCAAAAGCTCGTCGCGGTTCGGTACGTCGAGATGGGCGCCAGCGCCGGTTCCGGTGCTGGTGTGAGCGGACAGGGAACGACGAGGTACCCGATCAACCCGAACGGCTCGGCGAATGGCATCACCGCCGTGCAGTCGCCTGACGGTCGTGTGTTGGCGATGATGCCCCATCCGGAACGCGGCGTCTCTGCGGAAGCCATGAGCTGGCGACCTTCGTCCGCGGCACGGGAGTGGAAGGGCCGGGGACCTTGGCAGCGCATGTTCGAGAATGCGCGCCGGTTCGTGGGATGATCCCCGTCCGTCTAGACACACACTCAAAACTTATCAAGGTCGGGATTGGAGCATTCCTTACCCCATGCATAGAAGTTCCAGTATCAGAGAGAAAGGCGATCGATATTAACGATGAAAAGCTCGATCATTTAGCAATTTAAGAGTTAAGAGAGAAAATGGTTGGGGATGGTAGATAAGTGCAGATTGGTGTAGAGAGGCGTGGGAAAAGACAGCTTTGGGAAAAGACCGAATGGAATATGAGCAAACGTTGGTGATGGGCGAACAGAATAAGCGAAGAGGAGGGAGGGCCGGAAGGACGGGAGTGAGCGCGGTTGGGGGGCAAGAAGTCGAAAGGAGTGCAGCCGAAGGCCCACCAGCCAGGCGGTGAGGGAGACGGGAAATCGATCGCGCTTGGGGGGACCAGCTCTGTTGCGATTGTCGGTCGGGGCCAAATCGAAAGAGAGTCCGAGACTCAGTCCTGCCACATGGCTGGCCAGTTGACCTGAGGAAGCAGCCAGAAAAAAAAGAGAGGATGTCAGTTTTCCAACTATCTTTTTTCACTGGAACGTATTTGTCGGTTCGGCCAGACTCACCTGGAGGCGTGGGACCTGGGCCTTCTCGGTCTCGGGCTGCGCTCCGAAGTACTGGTCGTGCTCCTAAGGGGGTGAAAATCATATAAAGAATCATTATCAGCCACCTCCACCTCCTTGCAGAACATGACCTGACTCGTTCGTCCACTCACCTGAATCGTCCGCTCGTACTCCGTCAAACTCTGCACAGCATATGTATGCAAAGTCTTGTCGTACGGATGTGACACATGGCCAGGCAACGCAGGCACAGGCGGCGTATCGGCCGTCTCATCGCCAACAAGGTCGAAAGCCGGACCAGGCAAGATACTCGAGCGCTTCGAGAAGGCCCGCGAAACTCGGGGCGAGGCTCCTGATCGTCCCGGACCCGCAGCGAGGGGAGGCGCGGCCGATTGCAGATCAAAGCTCGCGTCCGGGGTGATGTTGTCGCCCATCCCGATGTCGGAGTCTGCGACGACAGCACTGCCTTCGGCGGGTGCGATCATTTTCGCATCGCTCACACTATCAGCGTCATTCGTGCCCTCGCCGCCAAGCGAAGGCTCTTCATCCGTCCCGCTGCTGTCGACATCCGCATCGTCAAAGTCGAGCTCGTCCAACAACAACATCTTCTTCCGGGGCTCATTGTTCACAGTCGGACTGTCGGTCTCCGACATACCGACGGCGGCCTTGCCGTTGCTCCATCGGCTCTTCTTACCCTTGGCGCCCAAGCCCCGAAGCCATTTCGCAGCGAGCGACTGCTTTGCAGAGTCCGCGCCACTTTTGCTGGCCATGGCAGGATCCGGCAGCCCGATCCCGAGGATCCGCTCCGCCTTCGACATCGCCTCGGGACGGTGGACAGATGCTGTGTGCTTGATCGTGCTGACGAACGAAGCCGGTCGGTTCTTGAAGCGAGTGAAGTCGTCGCCATCATCTTCGGTGGGGATGGAAGGCGATAACTCTTCGTATCTCCGTCGGATCTCGTCCAACCTTTGATTGAAGAGCCGGGCCACGCGCACCTGCGTCTTGCCATTCGGATCCGCCTTTGGATTTGGGAAGTCACTGATACGAGCCAGGCGGACTGTGATAGGTTTGTTAACCGTCAGCGAGGCCTTACGTTCGCAGTGTGAAGATATTTGACACTTACAAACTAGCAAGTGGAGGAAGTAGGCCCTGATCGTGACCGACCACGACAAGAAGAGCTTGTGGAAGATGACAGGTTCCAAAAGAATGCTTTCACAAAAGCGTAAACGAGTGTCCTTGTGGCTAGTGAGCACGGCAAAGTTGGAATAGCAGAACTGTGGAAAAAAGAAAAGCAAGAGTTTAGCATAAGCACATGTGCACTCATCTGTATCGAAAAGGGGACAGAGAATACGTACTGCAATGGTGCGCATCAACGCCAACGCGTGATCCGCAGTGTTGAGAAGCATCGAAACCATATCAATGAGGAAGTCGACATCGAGAAAGGTATCCACCGGAAGCTCCGCAGCGTCCATTTGACTGATAATCCCGTCCAGCCAGTCGAGCAAACAGAAGACACCCTCCGCATCGTACAGCGACGTCCGTTTCACCACCGACTTCACATGGACACCCAACATGCCACTGAACAGTTGGGCGTTGGTGTTCGGGTGGCCTGTCCGCGCAATCTCGACCACGATCGCCGTACATCTCCGGTTCGCGGCCTCGAGGTGTCTGGGCTTTCCTGCCGTCGAACCTGATAAGACGTTGGCAGTCTCGCCCGGATTGCTGTAGACAAACGAAGACAGCGTGAAAATGTCAGCGCGGTCCAAACAGTTGGGCCACCTGGAGGTGGCCTTGCCCGAGCATCACAGAGAAAAACTTACAATGTCTTTTGTGAAGAGAGCGTAGTGACCGAGAAGATCTCCCGATGCACCATCGACAGACACTTCTGATGAACCGAAGTCGCCAAATGCGCATACCCAGGCCCACCAAAGAACCACTTGCTAATCTTCCTCAACCGCTTCGTGCTCGTCAGCAACGTCGACATCTGCCGATGATAACTCCGGATGAACGAGAAGAACAGCTCCGAGTCATCCGACTGCCATCGCCGGAGCCAGTTCCCCGCCATCTCAACCTCAACCTCGTCCTGTCGGACCAGATACCGATCGTCGTCCGAGTCCAGATCGCCGACACCGGGAGGGGTCTGTCCGTCGAGCATCTTCAGGTAACTGCGCGCGTCTTGGAAGCAGAATTCGCGAAGATGCTGGGGAAACCTTTTCCGGTATCGTTCGAAACTGCGCGGTTGGCCGAGGTCGCAGTCGGCCTCGGAGGAGACGCGCTCGAGGGCGAAGCGGTTCACAGGTAAGGCCCGGAGGAGTTTGCTCGCAACACCGTGGATTCGGAAGAAGGCGATGGCTAGCGAAAAACAAATCACGACCCAGAAAAGACGACGTCAGCGAAGAGACACCAAAAGAAGCGAGACGAGAGAAAGAGAGAGGACTCACCTAGCAACCGACCAGTAAAGATCAGCGTATTCTGATATACCCCCTTCTTATTCAACTCCCCAATAGCCCACCCCAAAATGAGCCCAAAAATACTATTAAACTCCTCCCAATCCCCCCCATCCCGCTCCAAAATCCGCGCCCCCAAATTCCGACTCTCCAACACACACCCGATACTCTCCAAAATAGCCCCGCGGTCCGCAGACGTCTGCGTCTGCTGTAGCTCGCCCAGCAGAGAGCGGATCCAGTCGAAGAAGAGCGCACGGCGCGCTTTGCCGTTGCGGAACTTGCTCGGTCCGGGCACGTCTACGCTCGGCGTCTCCCCCTCGAGCGCAAGGAAGGGGAGCAGTATACTGCGCAGTAGGCCGCCCTTGTCAATCGGACCCCCCGCAGCAGCAGCGCCAGAAGCAGCAGCGGCGGCAGCAGCTTCGGCAGCTGTTACCCCGCCTTCATCCCGGAAGCGCTTTAGGGCAGCCTCGACCTCGACCCACGCGTTCGCAGGCATCTGATTATCCACAGCCGGCGCCGCACTACGGCGCGACGCATGACTGTCCGTGCTAACCCCCCGACTGATGATCGCGCCTGCCGCGCCGCCCTGTCCAACCTCCAACTCGTCGTCGCCGCCCTCCTGCTCGTCCTCGTCCGAAACAAGCCCATCCGACGAGCTCAGATCATCCTCCCCTTCCTCCCCCTCCCGACCGCGCGGGTAGCCAGGGGCAGCAGGCGTAGGCGTCTGAGGCGTAGGCGTAGGCGCATCATCTCCCATCCGACCGCGGTGTCTCAGCGCATCGTCGTCCTCGTCCGAGTCGAGCGAGAACCGGTTCGGACTCCGGCCGTCATAGGAAGACGATGATTGCATCGTCGGGGGCGTCTTCAACGCTGCTTGCAGTTGTTCGGCCTGCTCCGCCGCTTTTGCAGCCGCTGCGCCGACCTGTGCTCCGCGTCGCGTCCGCGTGAGCGCGTTCGAGGGGACGTACGTCTTCGGGTCCGCATCCTCAGGGACAGGCAAGCCATTCAGGATCACAGCCGCTTTGGTAGCCTTTGTCTTCTCCTGCACATCCTTCGCCTCCTCCTTCGCCAGACTCGCCCCGTCCACCGAGCCAGATGAAACATCCCCTCCTCCGACGACAGCTCCATTCGCTTTCCCATCCGCGCGATGAAGATGGTCGCCGTCATCCTCACTCCCCCCGCCCGACGGCCCCCGGCCAGGACGCTCCACCGCACCATTAACAAGCGCACTCCGCAGATTCGCCTCCGAAAACGTAGCCAAATTCAACGGACTGGCCGTACTCCTCGCCTGCGCGCTCTCCAGCTTCGCAAGCGTAGCCAGCATGGCCGGGTCCTGGAGCGGCATCAACGACGACGTATCCGTGCTCTTCGTCGAGCCCGCCGTGCTAGGCCGGGAGAGTCTTGGTCGGTCCTTGGACCGGGAGGGGAGGAGGGGTGCTGCTCCTCCTCGTAGTGAGCTGGATTCACTCCCGCTCCCACTCGCCGTACCCGTGGCCGCGTCCATATCCAGACGCGTCGACGCACCCTTCAGACTCGCACTGCGCGAATGCGAAGACGGCGTAGTCCTCAACGCCGTCGGCGGCTGTTCGAAACCAGGCACAACTCCACCCCGGGGCGTCGTCGGACGACCGGCCTTATTCGTCGTGGGCGCACCAGCAGCACCACCAGCAGCGACGGCGGCGGCGGCGGCAGCGGCAGCAGCAGCCCCACCCGAGCTGCCGGGCCGACGAGATGTCGGCGCGCCAACAGGCCGTCCATTCCCATGCCCGCCCGAAGACGCCGTCGTGAAACTCGCAGCATGACTAGCGCTCGACCCCTGCGCATGACCCTGAATCGAGTTCCTCGGCGAGCCACTTCTCGAACCCGCAGCCTGGGCCAAGCCAAGATCCTCCGTCCCATGCCCCTGCGTCCCATGGCCGAGGGTACTATGGCCAATGGTGCTACTCCCATGGCCCGGATTGCCATGCGACATCGTGCTCCCGTTCCCGCCCGAGCCGCCCGAATGGTTCGCCCCGTGACTGACCGTGCTTCCCAGTCCGCCGTGGTGGTGGTGGTGGTGGTTCGACGAGTCGAAGGAGCCGTGGCCCAAGCTGAACATCCCGCCCGGCACACCGTCGTCCGTGCCCGCCCCGCCCACAGGCAGTCGTTCAAACAGCGGCGCCAGGAGCGGATTCGGACTAAGCGCCGCAAACGTGTCCGACGAGGCCGACCCATCCAACCCAACCCCCATCCCCGCTCCCGCTCCCGCTCCTGCCCCCGCCGAGCCATTCACAAACGGTCTCCCCAGCGGCGTAGCATTATTCGACCGCCCCACAACAGTAGACGCCACACTGGCCCGTCCATCCGAGGAGACCACACTGGCAGAGGCGGCAGTAGACCCCCTCCGGGACCTCGACGCTCCAACCCCGCTCTCCTGACTCGTCAACGAGGCCATACTCCCGCTCGCACGCGGACCATACACCGCCGAGGGGTGTAACGGCGGGTTCGTGTCCGGCTCGACCTGCCAGCCCTTGGTGATGGCAGCGATCGAGGTGGCCTGCGACATCCCCGAGGACACGCTCGAGCGCTGGGTGCCCGAGGCAGGTGGCACCGAGAGCGGACTGCTGTTCGCCGTACTCAGCGGCCGGGGTGACACAGGCGTAGGCGGCGACCGAAGTAAAACAGGCGCGTTCAAAACGCCCACACCGGGCCCGCTGTCAAACTGCCCAAAGCTCGGCCCAGGTAGGAAGTCAACAGAGGGCGCAGAGGAGGTCGACGAGTCCGCCGTGCGCGCAAGCGGATGCCCCGCGCCGCCGGACGACGAAGACGAAGCGATACTGCCCAATCGGACCGGCTGGGGTTTACCCAGATTGGTGGCGCGGGACGAACGCCGTCTGGCCAACTCGCCAATGCCGCCTTCTAGGACCACCGCCGCTCCTGCCAGGGACGAGGATGAGGGTGCTGCCGAGGTATCGCCTCGTTCCGCTGCGCTGCCGCGGCGACTTCTGCCCTGGCTCCGTGGCGACGTCTCCATCTCACGTTCACCCTCACGCGGTGGACGGTCCATGTCGTCGAGGTAGAAACCGGGCGAGGGCAGGTTGAAGTCCAACTTAGGCGGGCCCGTGCTCTCCCGTCGTGAATCAGTACTGGCACTAAGCTGGGGCGTCCTTGGCGTGGAGGTGCTCCCGTCCACACTGTACTGATCTCCATCTCGATCGCCATAGCCTCCGCCGTCTGACGATTGTTGGGGCGACTTGGCAAAGGGGTCCAAGGAGGAAAGGATACGCGACCGGCCGGGCGGGTCGCTCGTCTCCGTCGTACTCGTGGTGGCGGACCGATCGCGGGTGGTGGTGCGCGAACGTTGGCTGTCGGTTCGTTGTGCCTTGGAGTCTCCGCGGATATGACTATGAGCGCTTCCCGAGATAGCATGGACCTCGCCGTCTCGTGCTGACGAGCCCAGGGTGGAGAAGGGAGGTTGGGGCGCGTTGGAAGAAGGATGGGAGCCCTGTGCACTGGCGGAGCGCATGGACGGTTGTGAGCCGCCTGGGGGTGGGAGGGGCTTGTGGTTGTTGGAAGAGGACGCGGCGGACCAACGATCCTTCTCTAAGAATGTCTCATGCACGGAGCCTGTCATGGTGCTGAAACCGCTGCTGTAAGGGGATGAGGCTGTGGTACTTGATCCGCTCCAGAGCCCGGAGGACTGATTTGGTTGATGCTGTTGCTGTTGCTGGATCGAGGGAGATTGAGCCCCGCCGTCGCGGCTTGCCAATGCCTTGCGACTGGATCCCGAGGAGAAGAGGCCGCGGAGCCCCTTTGTGAAGGTGCGTTTCTTCTCGCCGGGTGAGGCCGTGCCCGAGAAGCCTTGCTCTGCGCGGTTGTTAGAGGATGCCATGCTGGTGTTCGTGGAGTTGGACATCTGACCTTGGACTGGCCGAAAGGTACCCTTCTGTGTCTCCATCCAAGCTCCAGCTGTGGCAGGGCGGGAGTCGTGAGAACTTATGGTGCGTGATCTGTTCCCCGATTTTGATGGCTGAGCGGAGAGGGAGGAGGACATGATCGACGATGTGGGTGAGTAGCCCGTCGCGCTGGAGGGCCGATGTTGTACCTCTACGGGAGCGAGTCCCGTGGGATGATGGATATGATTCCCAGCGCGGGAGGAGGGGTTGTATGCTGAGGAGTAGGAGCTGACGACCAAGCTGCTGGCAGCGCGTGGTGCGGGGTCAGGGGTGTGCCATCCTGCCTCTGCGGCTGCGATGTGTACATGGGCGTGAGCATTGGCCTGAGCGCGTCTGTCTGCGACGGTCTTGCGCTTCTGTGCTGCATTGGCTACGCTGAACTTTTGGAGTGCGCCGGTGGAGCCGATGGGGACGAGGAAGTCGCGTGATGCGGGGACGAGTGCTGTTGGTGTGGTGGGAGTGGTTGCGGGTGAGGTGGGAGAGGGTGGGCCGAGGTGGGATGGATTGCGGTTCGACATTGATGGTGGTGCCTACTGGCAGACGAGCGAGGCTGGTAGAGATGAATTTGCAGACTGAGTGAGTACGTTCGGAAGGAGAGAGACGACACTGCGAATCTTGTGTGGGTGCTCACCTTTGTAAGGAAGTCGGTGTTGTGGTGCTCTTTGAGGTTGGATCGCGGCTGGCTTCCTGCGTTGCTGATTAGCGAAGGGTGCGTGGTTGGCAGGAGTGTCCTCGCTGGGTGGACCGTGGACCGTGGACCGTGGACCGTGTACGGCAAGACCGGGGCTCGACAGACAGAGCGAGTGTAAGAGAGAGAAGGAGGATACTGTCTATGATGATGATGATGATGATGATGATGATGTCGGGTCGCCTCGCCGCGGTGAAGATGAAGATGCGAACGAGGGCGTGTGTGTGCGCTGATCTCGAGCCTGAGCCTGAGCCTGAGCCTGGCAGAGTGTCGACGTCGTTCCCGTTGTTCGTCGTTCGCTGTTCGCTGTTCGCTGTTCGCAGTGTCCCAGCAGCCAGGAGCCAGCACAGCACTCGACACGCCCAGCTAGTCGCACACGTCCTTGCTTCCTTACGACAGCAAGCGCGCAGTCCTCAGTCGCGAGAGAGGCAGCAGCGAGAAGTGCGACGGCCGGCGAACTGACTGACTGGAGTCTGGAAAGCGTGAGCCTGAGCCTGCTGAGCCTGAAGCCTGAAGCCAGCGTGATTCTTCAGCCAATCTGTTTCCCCTCACTCACTTCCCAAAATGAACCCGTTTTTGGACGCCGGAAAACGTGGGCAGACGATGGCGCAATCACGTCACGTGTTTCTTGCCAGCCGGAACTCAACTCGGGATGAATCGGCCCGCAACTGGCCGCCCCAGATGCGCAGCACTCACACTCAGCCAGCCAAGCCCAGCTGTGGCCCTCATTCCAGCCAGCAGTCAGCAGTCAGCAGTCAGCACTCATTCACTCAGGCACTCTGCTCAAGGTCTTCTGCACGCAGACGCAGTTCACAGCAGCCAGCGTAACAAGAAGAGGTGAGCACTCCGATATGTATCTCCATCAGCGCGCGCGTATTGGCTCATCGCTGACTCCCGGTCGACCAGCCCCCTTCCAGACAGCGCTCTTCGCTTTGTTCAACGGTGTCCTACGTCTCTTCCCTCGCCTCGCTGAAGAGCAAAAGGAAGCAAGCACATACATACGCAGCAACGAACACACACCTCTGCTGCGCGCACTCATCTCCCTGCGCATCTCGATCCATCTAGAACCCTCCGCCTCTCTCAAAAGAACGGTTGGACTTGGAATCGTCAGCCAGCACAACCAGCGCGTCCATCTTCTTCCCCTTACCACAGCGTCAGCCAACATGACACCCGCCTTCAAGACTGGCTAGGAACCTTCTGCCATCTCAGCAACGTACTACCACATCTCACGCATGGACTCCTCATACACCACCACGGCCACAGCCACAGCCACAGCCACAGCCACAGCCACAGCCACAGCTGCCGCCACGACAAACATGTCCCAGCAGCAGTCACCTTCAAAACGTGGCGGCGGTGGCGGTGGCCAAGCAGGATCAGCACAAGGAGCAGGAGCAGGAGCAGGAGCAGGAGCAGGTTCCAAGGACATCGCCTCCGCCATGATCTCATACCAGCGCAAACAGAGTCGCGCCGCAAGAGCAAACGCAGCAACTGGCGCCGCAGACTCCTCCTCCGAACCACCCCTCGACCCTGCCAACTCCCAATCCCACTCCCACCCGCAGTCCCGTTCGCGAAGTGGCAGAGGACGGCAGCGCAGTGGGCATTCTGATCGGGCTTCAGCCGCAGGTGGGTCTGGAACTGGAGGAGGAAGTGGGAGCGGCCCGGATCGAGAACCGTCGTCCTCCTCCCTCCGCATCATCCAGCACGGTCCTGCCTCCGCAAACTCAGGCCATGGCTCGGGCCGTCTCCAGCCCCAGCGTCTGACTCAGACAGAGCTCGAGGCCCTGGCGGAAGAAAGCCCCCATCATCAACCTCCTCACCACCATCATCATCATCATCACAACCATCACTCTCATCATCATCATCATCAGCAACGACAAAATCAAGGCTCGGGCTCGGCGGGTGGTGGGGGGAAACATTCTTCGAACTCTGTGCACCGCGGACCCAGCTCCGGCGGACAGAACGACACGTCCTCTAGGAAGAACGGAGGGAGTGGCGGTGGTGGACGACACCCCAGCTCGCCTTCCCTCCTGCACGCACCCTCCGGATCGATGTACTCCGGCACCGGCGGCGGCAACAGCTCCGTCTTCAGCACCGCCGCCCATGCACACAACCACAACGGCATCGGCACAGGCTCGTCGACTGTGACCTCTGTGGGCACTGGCACGAACAACACGGACCAGACTCGGACCCTTTTCGACCCGCGCCGACACGACCCTGTTAAATTTGCTATGAGCAAACGACTCCCTGGCGTGCTCTCGCTCTCCCAGCCGCACTCCGCTGCGTCGTCGAACGCGTCCGGACATGCCCATCCCGCAGCACATCATCATAATCTCCAGCACCAGGCCCATCACCGCCTCGCCAATGGCGGACTGGACTCGGGAGTCGACAGCGCCGCGGCGGGTCACTTGGTCGGTGGTCCCTCCCCGAGCGCGACGAGCTCGGACGCGAGTAGGGAACGTCGACGACGACGCGCGCCGTCCTCCCGCTCGAACGCGACAGGAGGAGGCGGCGGCGGCGGCGCGCTGGCGGGGAGCGAAGCCAGTCGGAGCGACTCCAATGCCGGCTCGGAGCTCTCGGGCACGGGGACGGGGACCAGTTCTCGGCCTGGTGGCGAATCCGCAGCGGGCGCGGGTGGGGGCACGGGGGGTAATGCGTATTTGAGTGATATTGCAACGACGTACCAGGTCATTGCGAGGTTGGAGACGCAGTTGAAGGAGCAGCATGCGACTGCGGCTGCAGCTGGGTCCTCACTTGGTCTCTTGGGCCCGAATGGGACTTCTTCCACTAGTGGGCCCGCTGTCATCTCCGGCGGATCGGACGGGGGAAAATCGAAGGGCATCGTCCAGCGGAACGGGAACGGGAACGGCAATGCGAATTCAAATCAAGGCGCCACCCAACTCACCACGCTCGACATCAGCGCAGCCAAAGCGGTCGACGACGGCGTCGACCACGCCTTCTGGACCTCCCTCGCCACCCAACACAAGCACCTCGCCGAGCTCAACGCGGCCTTCATGGAGATGTGCTGGCGGCCCTACATCCCGTCCTCCTTCGCCGGTCTGCCGCTGAAGTACAACACCCCGGCCCGGCTTTGGCAGAATGCGTTCCATATGTTCCTGGAACGGTTGCGGCATGCGTTGCCGTTCCCTTCGCCGAGTAGTCCGCCGCCCCGGGGGGATCGACGGGGGGCGGCGAGGCAGGCGGCGTTGTTGGATCATCTGGAGGAGTTTATATACTTTGCGTATGCGTATTACTCTAATTTGCACGAGGCGGAGACGTTCTTGCGCTTTCGGATGGCTTGGATTGAGTGTTTGGGCGATTTGGCGAGGTATCGGATGGCGGTTGCTGGCTTTCGGATGGGGTTGGCCGCGTGGGAGGTTGGAGAGAAGGAGGGTGTTGTTGTGGGGAGGGGTGAAGCGACGGCCGTGGGGGACGGTCCGTTTGGTGGACAGGTGCTTGGTCGGATTGACGATGACGACGCAGGCTCTGCGGACGAGGTCTCACGCGAACAGGGTCGGACAGCAGCAGCAGGAGCGGTCCACCGCGTAATGGAAGCTCCCTCGATCGGGGAAGCCGCGTTGGGCGATTGGGATCTGGAGGAGAAGGAGACGTGGCGGGAGACGGCGCGAGGTTGGTATGCGAAGGGGCTTGCGGAGATGCCGGGCACCGGACGGTTGCATCATCATTTGGGCATATTGAGCCGGGGGAAGGAGGAGCTGAAAGGGTTGTATCATTTTGCGAAGAGGTGAGTTTCTCTCCCCTGACGTCCCCTTGCTGATAGTTTCTTCAGTACGAAAGGAAGGCTGACACTTCGATGGTAAATGTGTCCTAGCTTGACGACCTCGAAGCCATACCCTCCCGCCCGTGAGACGATGGGCCCGATGTGCGACCGTGAACACCAGTTGCGCAGGGTTCAACCAGGAGCCTCGGCCACGGATCTGTTCATCCACCTGCACGCCATGCTCTTCACCCGGATCGACCTCGACAACTTCGAAGACGTCTTTGCGCGGTACAAAGAGGCGATCAAGACTGCGCTTGCCGTCGGTCCCGGTTCCGCCGGCGCGACCGATGGATCGCAGGCGGGTCCAGGTTCAGCTGGCCGTGCGTTCTCGCGGCACGGTAGTTTGCCGATCAGTGATGGCTCGGAGTTGCTCGGCGAAGGTCTTATGTCCGAGGCGACGTGGATGATCTATGGGACTGTGTGCATTGCTGGTTTGTTGCAGTACGGCGCTACGGACGCGTTGTTGTCCGCTCCGCCTGTCGAGCACACCACCTCGGACCGCAAAGACGCGCACCGGGGCTCGAAGGGCAAGATCACTCAGAAGGTCAAGAGTCAGACCCCGACGGCTATCATGATCAACAAGGACAGTCCATCTACCTCGACAGCTGCTGCAGCTGCAGCTTCTGCGGGCCAGTCGCCATTGCGAAATGGCGTTGCGTTACCGAATCAACAGGAACACGATGGCGATGCTGGAGACGAGGTAGATGGAGAGAACGAGCTCGATGGAGACGAGGACGGTCGTCTCGCCGAGCCGCATGAAGACAATATTGTCTCTCTGCAGCAACCCGCGTTCGACCCGACTTCGATCCCGCTGACTTTCAGCTACGCTGCCCGCGTCGCGTTCGACACGCTCGAGATCGTCATCCAGCACGGCGTCCTGTCCCGATCGGGCGGCGGGACCAGCCAAAACCAGAGTGGAGGCGGAGGCGGGCAATCGTCAGCCAGCAGCAGCAGCACCACAACAACGACGGATGTGCCGAATCCGTACATCACCATGCTGCTCACCTTCTTATTGACCATCCTCAAGCAGGCCCATACGCCCGTCATCCTCGAGCGGTGGGTACCCTGGCAAGCCCTGACGGAGCTGGCGAACAGCGGGCCCGACGCGGGAAACAGCACCAGCCTCATCCCACCTGGCGCTGCCCTTGCGGAGATCCCGTCCAAGGTGACCAGCGGGATGCCGCTTCCTGAAGATTGGTGTCTGCGCGGGATGTACTGGACGACCCGTCGGGTGTTCGAGCGTGGGTTTTGGAAGGCGAAGGGTGGGGCTGGGTTGCCTGCTTTCGAGTCGGAGATTGAGGTTTTGGATCGGTTGGATGGGATGGGTGGTGCTGGTGCTGGGGCCGACGACGAACGTGACTCGGGAGAGAATTTCGTTGGTACGAAGAAAGGTGCTGTTCCTGTGGGCAGTCAACATGGTCTTGCGCATGCATCGGCTTCCGGCGGCGGCGGCGACTCGGAATCTGGACATGGCACCTTCGCTCAGCTCCGTTGGTCCCGAATCGGGTACGCCATTGGCTCCCTGGCACGAACCGTGCCCGGCCTCGACGCCCGACAGTCCAAGAAGAACGGCAAGAGTACGCTTGTCATCGTGGCCCCGCTTGCGACGAAGATCCTCGAGTGGAAGGCGGAGGAGGAATTCCTTCGAGCTGAGGAGAACAGTCGGCGTGTTAGGACGCTGTTCGAGGATGATGATGAAGATGAAGTGGGCGAGGGGTGGGAGGAGGATTCGGACTCGGAGGCTAGCTCGGATGGGGAGAATGATGAGTCTGTTTCTGAAGCTGTGCGCGCTCTGAAGGTAAGTCCTTTGTCCTGTTTCTTTGACTGTCTTATCCAGTACAGAGCGGGGAAAGCTGATGTCTCCTACGAACTCCGCAGGCCCGTCGACGCGCTCTGAAGCAAGCTCTAAAGGATGCCAAGAAAAATCCTTCTGCTTTGTCTCGACCTCGTGTCAACCGTTCTCCATCGAAACGTGGCCAACGCAAAACTGCGGGTGGCCCTACTGCCGCTGCTGCGAAACCACCGGGCGTCTCGCTTGACGCTCTTCCCGGGTACACCATTCTCGTCCTCGACACGAACATCATCGTCTCTCCTGCGGGCAACCTGCTGCGGACTCTGGTCGAGGCCAAGAAGTGGACCGTCGTCCTGCCATTGGCGGTCATCACCGAGTTGGACGGGCTCAGCAAGAACCGCAACCAGGTCGGGGATGGCGCGAAAGCGGCGTTGAAGTATATCGAGCAGAGTCTTCCCACGCACGGCAAGTGGCTCAAAGTCCAGACGAGTCGAGGAAACTACCTCTACAATCTCAACATCCGGTTCGAGCATATCGACTTTGCAGGCCTGCACTTGCAGAATGGGGACGACGTCGCCTCTTCATCCGCAGTCGACGCTCAACAGCGCAAGACGCTCCAAGCCCGCAACCTAGACGAGATCATCCTCCGCGCTGCTATCTGGCAAGAGGATCACTTCGTCAGCCGGATCCCGATCCTGTTCGCCCAGTCGGCATCGGAGCGAGAGGCCGCTTCGGCTCGTGTGACGCCGAAGACGACGAAGGTGGTGCTGATAACTCTTGATCGGAATTTGCGGCTCAAGGCGCGCGCGAGGGGGATCAAGGCTGCGTCTGATGTTGAACTGCTTGACGTCGTTATTGGGCGGGATGCCCGACCGAATGGGTAGGAGTGGTTATACCAAGTCTTTGGAATCCATCTGGTCGATGTCTTGTTGGACGTCGATCGATGGAGGCCACTCCTATACTCTTTTCAATGCAGGGCATATACCCGCAAATGCCCTCCTCTCCCACCTTCTTCCTCTTTTCCCTTCCCTCCGACCCGGTGCCGCACGGCGTCCCGCCCATATCGAGCTCAGATGCGATACGGCGGACTCTTTGCGGAAACGTGTTGGCATGTCCATCAGCCGTGATTCCCCCAGGCGGCAACGCTCACCACTAATCTGGCGCGCTGACACGCTCAAATGGCTTCGACTGGACACACACTGCCTTTACCTTTCCACATGGAGGGATCTTATGGGATGCGGACGCCCTGTGTGTGGCTCCTATCAGACGGCGACCCTCCAAACACACACCTCCTTCACCTCGTCTCGTTCGACACATCCGCGCTTCAGGGTCTAATGGATGTCCACATCGCGAATCGCCAATGCCCGCTTTTTTGACTCGAGCTTGGAATTCCCGACAATTCTTCGCTCATGGCTCCAAGAGGGTTCCGATCCTTCTTGTTGGCTGCAGCGCCGAACTACACTCGCCAACGGCATTCGCCCTCGTCCTCGAACACCTGAACCAACCCCCATGACCCTCATCCACCCTCCAACGACCCTTCTTCCCACAACTCTTTCCGATCCTTTCTCCTCCCTTTTGCGACTTGACCCTGCCTTTCTCCCTTTCCGACGCGTTCCCAAGTCCCCCTGCAGTCTGCCCACTCTGCTCCCCGTCGGGGACGGGGGGAAGCAGCTCGTTGTAGCCTTGCATTCCGACTGCCAAGCAATTGAATGAGGTTTTGCTGTCACGTGATGGATGACATTTTCTCGAAGATCGATGACGCTCGCGTCAACTTCGTGTCCTCGTGTTCCCCCCCCCTCCCGGAGCTCGTGCGTTCCGACATCCGTACGACTTTGCCTGACCGGAAGGACAACAAGAAAGATCGAATGTCAGCTGCTGCTCGTTGTGCCACTGCCGCTGCCTCGCTGTCCAGCATGACTTACTACCAGCGCCCGCATCCAGCGGTCCGCATGGGCGCCGTCACACTGCTGAGCGCGACCTCCCTGCTCGCCTCGGCCATCCTCAAACCGGTCCTCGCTTCACCCCTGGTGCTGCCCTTCAACCCGTTGGCCGTGCATGGAACAAATGCCAACCTCATCGGCATCACCTCGCACGGGCACCACGAGGGCGAAGATGCACCGCGGACGCCTCTCAAGCTCGCCTTCGACATCCTCTCCATCGCAGGCCTCGTCTTGCTCGGAGGTGTCTTTGCCGGTCTTACCCTCGGCTTGATGGGCCTGGACCCCATAAACCTCCAGGTGCTCAGCACGTCGGGTAGCGCGAAGGAACAGAAGAACGCGCTTAAGGTACTTCGTCTCCTTGAGAAGGGTCGGCATTGGGTCCTCGTCGTCTTGCTACTTGGCAACGTCATTGGTGAGCTTCCCACAACTTTTTCCACCTTGACTCCCTTCATTCTGGGCTCTAACCGCATCTATCTCCGACACCCATAGTGAATGAGACATTGCCTGTCTTTCTCTCCGACTTCGGCGGTGGTATCGCTGCCGTCCTTAGCTCGACCGTGCTCATCGTCATCTTTGGCGAAATCGTCCCGCAGTCCATCTGCGCGCGACACGGTCTGGCCATTGGAGCTTTCTGCGCGCCACTTGTGCATCTGACGATGATCTTGTTTGCCCCCGTCGCATGGCCAACCGCCAAGCTGCTCGACTACTGCCTCGGCGAAGAACATGGAACGACGTACCGCAAAGCCGAACTCAAGACTCTTGTCTCCCTCCATGCTCAGCTGGGCACCGAGCATCTTCACGAGGACGAGGTCACCATCATAAGGGCTGTTCTCGACTTGAACGACAAGACGGTCGAAGACGTAATGACTCCCATCGAGGATGTCTGGACTCTTTCGCACGACGAAATCTTGAACGAGGCAATGATCAATCGCATCATCAAGGCTGGATATTCTCGTATTCCGATCCACGAGCCAGGCCAGCCCGACGCGATTCTCGGCATGCTCCTGATCAAGAAGCTGATCAGCTACGACCCGGAAGACGCGCTGCCTGTCTCCTACTTCCAGCTCACACCCTTGCCCGAAGCCACCCCCGATCTCAACTGTTTCGACGCCCTTACCTACTTCCGAAGCGGTCGAAGTCATCTTCTCCTCATATCCGCGACTCCAGGTGAAGCGGGAGGTGCGCTTGGTATCGTCACTCTCGAAGACGTCGTGGAGGAACTGTTGGGCGGAGAAATCATTGACGAGACTGGTGAGTTGCGGCAAAGCCAAAACCCACGCCTGATGTCCGGCTGCACAGCACTCACCTTGATTGATCCCACACCTGCAGACTACTATGTCGATGTTCACACCAAAACAAAAGTTGTCCGCCCTCGGCATCGCGACGACTCCAAAGGCGGCGGAGAAGAACACCGCATACAGCCCCTCATCCGTGGTATCATCGAACGTCGTCGGAAGCAAGCCGGCTCCGAGAGCCCGTTCCGCAAGTCTTTTGGCCTGCCTAGCACGAGCATCCCCAACCTGAAAGAATCGGGCGCTCCCTCCCCGCGTGCATTCATACCCACCTCGGCTCCCGGTTTCCCGCTTCCGGATATGATGGGTACTGCGACAGACAACGAGTCGTCTGCGGGCGGTGGGAAGTATGGTGCAGTCGGGACCATGACGCCTGGCACGATGTCCCGCGCCACCAGCCGAGCGAAGACAGTCAACCCCAATCTTCCCTTACGTCACCGGCCTGGAAGTCCTGTGTCGAACGCAGGAAGCTCGTATGTGTCCGATCTCAATGGTGGATTCGCCTTGCCCAACGCTGCGATGGAAGACTCGGTGACATCAAGTAGCGCGGGTGGAAGTGAAGTCACCGTTCCAGCCGCGAAAAAGACGTCGTGGTGGGACGCAGCGCTCAGTCAAACGGCGCTTACGGGCACTCGCAACTTGTCCCGAAGTCGGACCATTGAGGACGCGATGGCCAGAGGTGGGAGCGGCAGTGCCAGCGGTAGCGGCTCTAATGGAAGCGCTGGTGTCCAGCGGTTCTCCCGCCGAAGCATTCCTGACGATCTGAATGGATCAGGTCGACAGACGCCTCGGGCGCGCAGCGTGGACGGCCGTGCACTCGCTGATGCAGACATGGACAGCCCTGCTGAACGAGGGCCAATCATTCGATCTTCGTCAGGCTCAGGATTTGGATTCGTCGCCCTCGGCTTCACACCTTCCTCCAGCAGCGACGGAGAAGGGGGTAGTGGTAGCAATAGCGGTGTCGTCACAGCTTCTGTCTCGACGCCACAAGAAACCCTTACCGCTGCCGGTGCTCCCAATCTGAGCACGCTCAGCGAGAATCCACGAGCGGAAGAGCTCGCTAGCGCGAACTATGCCGCCGCGGAGGCTGAGTCGATGAGCGAGACTAAGAACAAGGCAGAAGGCGGGACGACAAAGGTCGTCGTTAGTGCAAACAAGATTGCTGTCGTCGAAGCTGCGCTGCTTGATCACCAGGAGCGCGAGAGGAAGAGGTCACAGGAGGCGAGCGAAGTTGGAGAGAGCCCAATTCGGGGTGGGGGCATCGGAAGCAGACGAGGCTCGGATGACACGGACAAAACGCCCACAGACGTGGCGCGCGCATCCTCCGAAGTGGCAGATGAAGAAGCGGTATCGCAGGTGGAGGAAGTTGAGAATAACTCGGCGGCGGAGTCAACGGTGGGGAACGGGCGTGTGGCTGATGATGCCCATGTTGAGAATGATGAGGGAGAAGATTCAGCATCGCGGAACGAATCGAGCAAAGGCAAAGGACCTCAATAACGGGTTTCATCTTCCCAGGAAGGTATTTTTTTTTCTTTATTCGGGGCAGGAACGTCCCTCATCCGCCGGACCGAGACGACATGTGGATGCTGTCAAGTGTCAACCTTGCCACAGCGACCGAGTCCCATGACGGTTTTTTATTCTCACCCCCCCCCCCTTCACTATTCACGGATCGAGACCTCCTCGCCTCACTTTCCTTTTCTTCGCTCCTCTCTTCGTAGGTGTCCAGCATGATGGTACTCGCTCGCTCGCAACGCTCTCCTGCATCAATCATTATCGAGCCAAAACTTGCATCTCAAGCAGCAAGTCCACTTTCGTCTCGTTTCAGGAGGGGGGCACGCTGACTCAGAACGTCTCTATATAGTGAAGACGGCTCGCTCAGACCGTCTCTAGTGAGGACGACTGTAGACAGCACAGCATCCTTCTTTTCTGGAGAATGGTGTCGGCTGTGCAGGGTGCACCCACCTCTATTTCTCGCGTCTCTTCTCCCTCTTCTCGACCTCGGTATGCTTGAGATCATTCCGCCTTCCTGCTCGCTGATCTTCTCAATGCGTTCTGTCGCCCAGATTTGGACGATTTCCTTGGCTGATCCTTTACATTGCTTCTTCCTCTCTTGACAGTTCCAAGTAGTGAGTCCTCCCCCCGCGCTTGCACTGGAAACATATGCTGACATATGCCTGATGCCCATCTCAGCTTACTGAGTGCGTCGCGAATGAAGTTGTCTGCTCTGTCAAATGTCGAAGCTGGACTCGCGAGGATGACTGCACCTCTCAGCGTCCTTCTTTCCCTTCTGAACCCCAACCCCCGGCAGCTAGACACGAGCGGTATAAATGGATGGCACCGAAAGCCGAAGACTTGGGCCCGACTCTCGCCCTATTCACCTCCCTCTTGCCCTCGCCTCTGTACGATTGGCGGCCTTACCCTGAATTACAACATTCCCACGTCGCGATGATCTTCCGGATCAATCTGCACCTCTTCCTTTTCGTCAGCCTCGTCACAGTTACGTTCGCACTTGAGACTGTGCGCTCAGGCTCGGCTTCAAGCTCAAGCCCCAGGCATGCTGCCCCCCTCGAGACGAGCCACCAGCTGTACGACAGCCGTAGCGTCCACCCGGCCCTCAACGTCACGGAGGCCATCCCATACATTAATATCTTGCGCAACTACATCGCGTCTAAGGATCACGGCAAGGACCGCTGCTCTACCATTCACCCGCGTGCAGAGTGGCGGACTCTGACGGATGTGCAGCGCCAGAAGTGGATCAATGCTACGTGGTGCCTGACTACTCGGCCCTCCATGCTGGCCGGGACAGAGACGAATCTCGACGGACGGCGAACCTCTCTCTTCGATGACTTCAGTCTGCTTCACGTTAGACTCTTCTACACGATCCACTACGTAGCTGCCTTCCTTCCTTGGGTAAGTGACACTCTTGCGACTTTCCGCAGCTCGCACGTCCTAGCTATGTCGCTGACCAGACGAGCTTCTCCTTCATCTCAGCATCGGTGGTACGTTCGCGCCCGTGAGCTTGCTATGCGGGATTGCGGCTTCGAGGGTCCCTTTCCGTACTGGGACTGGGGTCAGTTCTGATGCATTACCTCGGTGGCTTTGCTCCATTTCCGTGTGGCTGATGTTCTTTCTCCCTCGACAGCTGTCGACGCTGATACGGGAGACGTACAAGCTTCGCCGATGCTGAGCAACAGCTTCGGAGTGGGTGGCAACGGATCCTACCCCGACGGCACCCTCACCTCTGGTCCCTTTGCGTATCTCCCTGCATCGTACCGGAGTGATGAGGTGAACCAATCCGTGCCCATTTACGATCCTCACTACCTTCAGCGGGCATTTGGTACACTACCAGCGCCGAACAAGACGTATCCCATGTTCGAGGAGGGCTTCAACACCACCGCAGTCCGGCGTGTGCTGAGCACCAGCGGGTCCAACTTTTCGACATTTTCCCCACTCCTCGAAGGTTTGCAGCAACGCTTGGATATCATCGGTGCTGGACCTCATAGTGCCGTTCACCTGGCTATCGGAGCGGATGGAGTCCGTCCCCATGCTCCTAACGAACCGCTTTTTTTCCTTCACCACACGAACATCGACAGGATCTGGTGGTACTGGCAAAACGGCGATACCACGGGACGCGGCCTGCCTGCGGATCGAATCAACACTTCGAATCTCGACAGCCGCTTCTGGGCCTTCTCTGGCAACACGGTTCAGTTCCAGTTCGATTCCACGGGAGGTCCCGAGGCATCGCTCTTCGATGTCCAGACTCTTGAGGGACTCTACTTGCCAAACATCGAGACGTACAAGCTAATGGACATCACACGCCCCCCACTTTGCTACAAGGTAAGATTCGTAGACGTGGACCTGAGGAGCGGAATGAATGAGGCCCACGAGTACTGACATCTCTAACGCTCCTTTGCAGTACGTCTGAGCCTTTGCAGTCGCCATGGACCCAAGCCCGGCAAAAACGTGGACCTTTTCAGCACGATTCTGCACAATTTCTCGATCCCCGTTTGACAGTCAAGTTTGTCTTCTGTCTTCTGTCCTCGCCTTTTTAAGCTCGATTCTGCTCATCATTCCTTACAGTGTATCATTGAAGTCTCTTGCGTTGCACATCTTCAACCGCCCTGATTTTGAGCCGCAGTCTCAGATAGAAGGAGCTGACCATATGGGACGCTTTTCAACATCCTGTCCCCGCTACTTGCGTCCTTCTTACACCTCTCTTCAGGAAAATTAACACGATTGGTGCTGGTATGTCGCCAATCTCTGCGCAGAACGTAAAGGTTAGGATCCCGCGTTTGATCACCGCATGTGTGTCAACTCCACGAAGAACGGCAAGGTGAGCGTTACAGCACCCCTGTACGGGCTGTCTCTGCTGCAAGGCTCCTTCATTGACAACAACTTCCTGACCTTTTTCCCCTTATCCTTGTCTCTTCAACCTCAGCCCTGCAGACAAGCGTGCTTGGATGACCTCTACGGCAACCGCGACATGTGTTTGAAAATCTGTCACAATAAGGATACTTGTCAAGGGATCAGTCAGACAAGATGATTGATCGGAAGACCCGACCCACCGCCGAAAGGACGTTTGTCTCTGAGAAGGTGAGCCATCCTAGAGAAAATGAAGGCGCACTGGGATTACTAACAGTTGCTTCTTCGCTGAAGGCGTAACTGCAGTCTTTCAGGTCGATTCAGTTACCAGCAAGCGGCACAGCAAGAAATCGCCAGTCATAGCGATGGAGTTAGAGACCTCACATCTGGATTGGGTGGAATTGGGGAGATCAGGCGATCAGGACGGAGGATGGCTGAGCGATACGGGCGAGATGGCAGGGGGCGTTGAACAGTTAAGGGCTGCACTGGGCGTACAGGCTGATTGCTGAGTGGTATTTGATGGAAGCATAACGGACCAGATTTTCCGAGCTTCCCTCTGTCCATGGCAAGAACGTGCGGGACCAGAAAGGTGCATAAAGGCAACCTATGGTCAGCGGTCAGCTGGATCAGGCCCTCATCAAAGTCGTCTCTTCGTTCGAGCGTCTGATTGCAGCAAATGTTGAGTGCCTCTCGAAGTCCGCTTACGTCGAAGTGGGTGTATAAAAAGTAGCGCTGCCGAATCTATCTCCCACCTCTCAAGTACCATCAACCCTTCTGCCCCCTCCATAGCTAGGTACGCTCCATGATACTCTTTGTTCTACGTAAATCTGCTGATAGATTTCGCTTCTTCCTACAGAAATGTCCGCTGCTGTCCTTCACAACTACTCGCCCGCGCTCTTCGAGAGTCTGCCGTCCGTCGGCCGAGCCGCTGCCAGCTTCAAGGAGTCCGGCGGTCTCCACAAGATCGAGACCGCACTTGCTGCGGTGGCTCAGAAGCACCCTTCCGCCGTCAACTACGGTGTCCAGCTCCTTCACCGCCATTCCGGTCTTGACCAGGACGAGATCATGCTGGCGTACGGCCCGACGACCGTCCCCGTGAAGAAGTCCGAGCTTTCGGAGGCTAGCCAGGACAACATATATGCAACCATCTGGGGCATTCGTCCCGGAAGCAACGAGCTCATCCCGCTCGAGTTTGCGTTCGCCGATGATGCCGCCGAGAAGCTTCCCGAGCTTGACCAGCAGTTGGCGCAAGACTTCGCATACGCGCTGTACCAGCTTGGACTGGAGCACACTCTTGGTCTCGCCCTCGTCAAGCCTGGGCAGGACCTCGGACTAGAGACAACGCATGGACGAGCGAACATCGTTCTGCCCGCCAAGTATCTCGCCAAGTCGGGCAACCTTGTGGACGTTTGCTGGCCCCTCACTACCCTGGGCCCGGAGTTCACGAAAAAGTGCAGCCAGAGCTGCTGGACGAATGTATCCGGTGGCCACAGCGAGATCCATAAGGTGGGTAAGTATCATATCTTTTTTCTGGCTCGAATCGCGCGTCGCATGGACTCACACATTTGGCACGTCTTGAAGCTTAACTATTTGGATGGTTATTCGTCTTCCGCGTTCTTAAACGGCCCTGCGACACGAGCTTCCAGGGATCTTGCCCACCGTTTTCTACCAGAACGGATCATCCCGCCTCATTCGAGTTCCACCTTCACCTTTACCACCTAACAACGATGATTTGCTACGGCAGAGAAATGAGAGAAGGCTTAATGTTCACTGTTGCGTTCCAGAAATTTTCGACGTTTATCTCATACCGAACGTTGTCAAGTCCCGTGGGTGCTGAAACTTCAGTAGTCTCTTCTCCTTTCCACTCTGAGCTTGACAATCATCCCATCAATCCTTTGTCAGATCATATTCAGTCCAATAACAGACTCAGATGGCCTACACATATGCCAAGACGTAGCTAAGTGCTCTGCGGCATACAGTAGCCAGTGCACTCCCGCTCCAAGCAAATACATGCTCACAATAAGACCGGTCTTATTGCGACTTGCGGTCTCCGGGTATTGCGACGATCTTGACTTGGGATTGTACGCTTGGGCTCAGCTTAAAGCTCAAGCTCCACATATGTCGCCTCCCTCGACTCGAGCGACCAGCTCTGCGATAGCCATACTGTCCACCAAGATCTCAACGTCACGAATGCCATCCCACACATCGAACCTTGCGCAATTATATCGCTTCGGAGGATCACGGCAAGGACCGCTGCCCGATCATTCCCTCGCGTGCAGAGTGGAGTGCAGAGTGGCGGACTCTGACGGATGAGCAGCGCCAGAAATGGATCGATGCTACATGGTGCCTGACTATTCGGCCCTCGATGCTTTTCGGGACGGAGACGGCTCTGGACGGACGGCGAACCTCCCTCTTTGATGACTTCACTTTGGTATTCGTCAGATTCTTCTACTCGGTCCACTACGTAGCTGCCTTCTTCCTTTCTTCCTCGGGTAAGCGGGACTCTCCTAGCTTTTCACATTTCGCATTTGCTGGTAACGTCGGCTCACCAAACGAGCTTCTCCTTGATCTCAGCATCGGAGATACGTTCGCGCCGGTAAGCTTGCTATGCGGGATTGCGGCTTCGACGGTCCATCTCCATACTAGGACTGGGGTCAGTTCGGATAGATCACGTCTGCGGCTTTGCCCAATTCTCGCATACTGGTGATCTTTCTCCTTAGACAGCTTTCGGTGCTGATACAGGAGATTTACAAGCTTTCCAAGCTCCAACCTCGGATACAGACAGAAGAAGGCGATCGACCACCTTGTACTCATCTTGTCCCAACAACAACACCCAATCCCATCTCACCTTAGCTTCCTATAGCAGGACCACACACAACAGGCCAGCCTTCATCGACTGCAGCGGGACAAAAACTCGCCTTCGCATGTATTCCATGGTCAGAGGTAACGGAGGCCAGAGGTTGTCGGTGGCCCCTCTCCGCTTTCGATGTGGCACCACGCTGCCTTCATGTATACGTATGTATGTACGAGCTTGGTTCGTTTCAGCCGCAGGTTTGCTTATTGCTTAAGCTCTATCCATTCCAAAAGCCGACAATTCAGTTCCGTACACAAGAATCTGCGCCGCGGACAATGAGATTGACGTCCGGCGAGATTTTTCTGCGATGCTGCTGATTCATTCGCCGTATGTACATATGATACGAGATTGGCTTCAAAAGGGGACTGGTCGAACCACATCCTCCTCCTGCCAGCTCCTCCCTCCCATTCTTTTCCTTCCAACAGGAACATTCCACCACGCACCCTCGCACCTCCCTCAAGACTTGGCCTCATCCTACCCCATGAGACTCCTCATCATTCTATTCAGCGTCGCCCTGGCTGCCAGCGGTGCTATGTCCGAGGAGGTGAGTTCAACGAGCTATCGCAAGACCACATACTGGTCTGCGCCTGGGTCCGACCCGTGTTGCTGCTTCCTGACTGAGTCCTCCGACGGATCTCGCTACCGAATCCCCCTCCTTCTGTCTCGGTCACTTACGTCCTTGTCTCCATCCTCGTCTCTTTACATCTTTTCTCAGAAAAGTCCGCAAGAATGGTGTACGAAAGTCGCCAGTATCTGCAAACACCCTGATGATGTATACCTCGCGTTTGACTTCTGCATGTGTGTCAACTACACGAAGAACGGCAAGGTGAGCACGTTGTGGCACCCCTGTACGAGCTGGCTCAGCTACAAGGCACTTTCATTGACAGCAACTTCCTCAACTTTCTGCCCTCATTCTTGTCTCTTCAACCTCAGCCCTGCAGACAGGCGTGCTACGATGACTTCAGCCGCGACAACACGCCGAGAACGAAGGGCTTCTACCGCGACCTGTGTTCGGATATTTGCCACAAGAAGGATACCTGTGAAAGTAACAGTCCGAGAAGTTGCTGGATTTGAGTTCTGGTCGTACGCAAGGACCGCGGCCAGCTCGATATCCGCTTTGATCAGACCGGCCTCCTTTCCACGCTCGATACACCCACTGGCTCCGACGTCCCATACTCGCATGCTATAAGCCGAACGCAAAGACACGCACGCAACCCTGCGAAGTAGAGTAGTGGGGATAGTCTAGGAGCTGGCCAGAGACTCAAAGTGGGGAACGTTGATGTGCCTTGGAGCTGTCAATCTCAATGCGCACCAGCACGAGCGGTCTTTCTTGCAGTGATTTCGCATCAATGGGAGTCAGTTTTTGTTGCAGCCACGCCTACGTCTGTTCAGCAACAAGGACTCCCTGCCCGACTAAGACTTAATCTCCATCTCGTTTCCGTTCGAGACTGACGGCAATGTCAGTCTACACCAGACAGAACGCATCGTGTTGTCAAATTACCACATTGCCACGTCGCTGAGGAATTTGATTCTGATGAGCGCAACAAACAAACGAGGCACATGTTGTGCTTCGTGTGACTTGAGAAAGTGCTGATGTAGCGGCAAGAACGTTTGTCTCTGAGAAGGTGAGCCATCCTAGAGAAAATGAAGGCGCAGTGGGATTACTAACAGTTGCTTCTTCGCTGAAGGCGTAACTGCAGTCTTTCAGGTCACTTCAATTACCAGCAAGCGGCACAGAAAGAAATCGCCAGTCATAGCGATGGAGTTAGAGACCGCACATCTGGATTGGTTGGAATTGGGGAGATCAGGACGGAGTATGGCTCAGCGATACAGGCGAGATGGCAAGGAGCGTTGAACAGTGAAGGGCTGTACTGGGCATTGCCCTCCTTCAGCTGCCTGGATGGACAGTCACAGCTGAACGGAACCCTGAAAGACTCTGGCCTAAATGCGGTGGTGGCAAGAGGGAGGGCACGGGAAGTTCGAGGCTCCGCACTGGGCGCAGATCTGTGCGATAGAGGAAGAAGGAAAGGTTTGTAGGTCAGATTCTGCGTTTCGAAGTGGCCTCGGGGAAGTGACACCTCTTACAGGACGACGAGGGTCGACCGGGGGAGGGATGTCGAAACGATTGAGCGGAGAACCGGCCTGGGCAGCATCGACGAGGTCGATGGAATGAGCCTTGATGATGTTGGACGGACCGACTTGGGCGACGGCATCGCGAGCCTCCGGATTGCCGACCGATGCGGCAATGCTAGACGCCATCATGGCGGAGAGGCAGATGACTTTGAGAGTGTTGAGGAAGTACATTGTCGTGAAATGCAGGGAGGAATGCTTTGAGGCTCTCTGGTCGAACGTGATACGTTGAGTTGCTGTATGGATGTTCTGGTAGAAAGGATGCGGAAGGGAAGTGACGAGTGAAGGAGTACGATGTGACTAAGCTGGTGTGAGCGGCCCTTTTATGTCTTTCCAAACGGCGCTTCAGTAGAAGGAGAAAGTGACCAGTGCTCGGAGTGCATCTCGCCGCTGGTTTGAGAATGACACGTTGTGGCGTACGCTTTGATTCAACAAATTGATAAAAGCATTGCACCGACGACCGTGGCATCTCTGAAACTGACCGACCCATTGAGAGATGGGAAGGCTCTGGTCCTCTCATCCGCTACTTCAAGTTGGATGACGACTCTTTAGAAATGAAATGGAAATCAGAACGATAGGGGGAAATGTGATGTATCCAAAACTGTATTCTACCAGCTGCCACCTCGAAGTGAGAGCGTGAGAAGCGGAAGAACGTTTTTCTTTCTCGTATCGTGGATCGAGTGCGTCGTGCGTCATGCGTCAGCGGTTGCCAATTCAGATAAGTTCAGAACTCGGACGCCCAGATATTAAATACTACTACGACGATTCAGAACGTATAGCGCCTCCCTAGAAAGAGATCTAGCGAAGAGTATACAGCATCGTAGGCGTTGTTGCTCAGGACCTTTTTCCGCCTTTGTTTCATTCATTGTTCTGACGCCTCCACGTACGCCTGCGGTCAAAGATGATCAGCTGGCGCAAGACGTCCAGTACATAAGTACCTGGTGAAGCAATATGTATTCAGACTTGTTCATCTCCCATTTGTTCAAGCGTCTTCTCACAAATGTCACCCGTTTAACGTTTAACCCTCTGCCACACTCCTCTCCCCCGCTCTTGTCGCAAAGCGGACTGAGTCCTCCGGGCGTGAAGATCTTGACCAGCTTGACGCGTTTCGCAGAGAGTCCCAGCTCGTCCTGCGCTCGTTCTGCCTGCTACATACTTGTGATGTCCAAATCTTGCGCTACCGAAGTTGATGCAAGAAACGCCATCATGAATGTAGTGAGCCTGCGCAGGACGACGGCAACGGTGTTCCTGCTGAGCAAAATTCACATCACACATGCATCTGCATGTCCTCCACACCCTACCACACAAAGGACGACGCAATGGGCCCCATCACAGCACGCTAATCCAGCTCCACAGCTCTGCAAGTTCCCCACATTTTTGTATCCCTCTCCGTCTTACATATTATCAGTTTTGCAGATGAGGAGGTGAACAAGATTTCCACAACGAGTGCTGACCATTTGCCATAAACAGGACGACATCAAGATCGCATGGGGCTCGGTACCGAGAGGAGGTTTCCGAGGTGCGTCTGACATCAAGACCTCTTCTCGGATGTGCACTGATCACTTAGGCACGCGGTATGGACCTGGGCCCGGCAATGGCGGCGGAGACAGGTGGAGCATGAACTGGTGTCGATGCTGTCGAGGCCGATTGAAGCGAGGCACCTTAATAAAGTACGTATGGTTCGTTGCGTTCCAGAGCTTTTCGACGTTTAATCTCTTACCGAACGTCGTCAAGCGTCAAGTCCTGTGGGTGCTGAAACATCAGCAGTGTCTTCTCTTCTTCTCTCCACAGCTTGACATTCACACTTTCAATCCTTCGTCAGACCCTATCCAGTCCAAAAAACAGACTCAGATGGTCTATACCTATGGCAAGAGTCGAGACATGATTGGTTCCTGGCGGCATAAAGTAGCCAGTGCACTCCCGCCATAAGTAGATACATGCTCACAATAAGACCGGCCTTATTCCGACTTGCGTCTTCCAGGTATTGTGACGATCGCGTGTTCCGATCTGCAACTTTCTTTCACGTTCGCACTTGGGATTCTGCGCTCATGCTTGGCTTCAAGCTCAAGCTCCACATACACCGCCTCCTTCAACACGAGCGACAGGCTCTACGGTAGCTGTACTGTCCACTCGGCCCTCAACGTCACCAAGGCCATCCCCTACTTCGATATCTTGCGCAAGTACATCGCATCGAAGGTTCATGGCAAGAACCATTGTCCGACCATGGGCCCGTTTGCAGAGTGGCGGACTCTGACGAATGTGCAGCGCCAGACGTGGATCGATGCTACGTGGTGCCTGAATACTCGGCCCTCGATGCTTGCCGGGACGGAGACGAATCTCGACGGACGGCGAACCTCTCTCTTCGATGACTTCAGTCTGCTTCACGTTAGACTCTTCTACACGATCCACTACGTAGCTGCCTTCCTTCCTTGGGTGAGTGAGACTCTTGCAACTTTCCGCAGCTCGCACGTCCTAGCTATGTCGCTGACCAGACGAGATTCTCCTTCATCTCAGCAATGGATATACGTTCGCCCCCGTGAGCTTGCTATGCGGGACTGCGGCTTCGAGGGTCCTTTTTGGTACTAGGACTGTTGTCAATTCTGGTAGGTCACGGTTGTGGCTTTGCCCCTTTCTCGCATACTGATGCCCTTTTCTCCTTCGACAGCTTTCGATGCTGATGAGTAGGACGTGCAAGCTTCGCTGATGCTCAGCAACGACTTCTCAGAGTGAGTGCTGATGGAACCTACCCCGACGGCACCGTCACCTCCTGATCCTTCGCATACCTCCCTGCATCGTACAGGACACCGCCAACGAAACTCCAGGCTGATATGAGACTAGGAGGCCTTTGGCTGGTTAAAGATTGTATAAAAATCCTGAGGCAGGATGTGAAGAGTGATTTGAACTAGGCTGATCGCGAGAGGCTCCATCGAGACTGGAAGGACAAAGGCTTGTGGGAGGCTGCGAAGGCAGCCTTCTGGCAGGCATCAACACAAATCCTCGTCAGACTGAGGGTTGAATCTTTATGGAGTCGAGTCACAATACTTCTATGAGGCTTATGCGCATAACAGCCCTCACGACGGTGTCACCGCTCGCTGCTTCGCCTGTTCCTTCTGATTTCTGAATACATAAGATGCCTGAGGGCGCTGAGGGCGTTATAGGAGATCTGTGCAGTGTGAAGCTCGCGAGCAGTGCCGTTGTTGAAGTTATGGTGGCTGGATGTGTGAAATGGGTCGCGCACTCTCTCACCCGAGTTTCCGCCAGCTTGTCACTGACAGTACTCGCTCAATTCCCATCCGTTCTCTTTCAGACCTTCACTGTCATAATCGGGGACACTGTAGCTATCATTTTCACTGATTTAAACATGGCATGGGTTCCCCCCCGTGCATGGGACATCATGGTCGTGGTCGGGCGGAGGAAGCGATCGGAGCTGTCCGATGCCACTAAGTAAGGTAGATTCAATTTCTCAGACAGCATTGCTAATGCAGAACTATACATGAGCGTGTGGTTGAGCTGTGTGTGAAGCGTGGCGGGCGTGGGAAGTGTCGTCGTTGAGTAATGGCCGGATATGTGGCGCGCGCACAGGGGTACTAAAGTACACGCCGAGTTTGGACTTATCAGTCTCGCTCAATTCTTCCTCAATCTCTCCCAAACCTTGGCATCCATAATCAGGGACACTGTAGCTATCATTCCCATGCATTGAATTAAAAAAATGACATAGCTTCCCCTAAATTCGGACATCATGGTCGTGGTCGGGCGGAGGAATCGATCAGAGCTGTCCGAGGCTACTAGGTAAGGAAGATTGCATTTCTCAGACATGGTTACTAGTACAGAAAGATGCGCAGTGGTATGGTTGAGTAGTGTATGAAGCGTCACGCCCGCGAGCAGCGTCGCTGTCGAGTTGTGGCGAGATATGGGACTCGCGCTGAGCCGATGTTCCCGCAGACTGAAAAACTGACAGTACTCGCTCAATTCTGACTGAATCTCTCTCAAACCTTCACAGCCGTGTTCAGAGAGACTGTATCTATCATTTCTATCGATCTTAATAAAAAAATGACAGAGTCTCCCCTGTAATCGGACATCATGGTCGTGGTCGGGCAGAGGAAGTGATCGGACCTGTCCGAGTCTACTAAGTAAGGTAGATTGCATTTCTCACAGATGATTACTAATACAGAAAGATGCGTGAGGGTGTGATAGACTAGGGCGTGACGTTTGAAGCTCGGGAACAGCGTCGTTATCGAGTTTGGGTTAGATATGTGGCTCGCGCGGGGGGTACTAAGTAGCCGCCGAGTTTGCTCTTATCGATCTCGCTCAATTCTTCCTCAATCTCTCCCAAACCTTCACACCCGTGATCAGGAAGACTGTAGCTATCATTTACATGCATTGAAATAAAAAATGACATAGTTTCCCCTAAATTCGGACATCATGGTCGTGGTCGTCCGGATGAAGTGATCAGAGCTGTCCGAGTCTACTAAGTAAGGAAGATTGTATTTCTCAGACCTAGTTACTACTACAGAAAGATGCGTGATGATGTGATTGAGCTGTTTGTGGAGTGTGACGGCCGCGAGCAGCGTCGCTATCGAGTTATGACGAGATATGGTACTCGAGCAGAGCCGATGTTCTCGCGGACTGAAAACTGACATTACTCGCTCAATTCTCGCTCAAACTCGCTCAAACCTTCACATCCATGTTCACGAAGACTGTAGCTATCGGGAAGGATCTGGGTAGACACCCTCTTCGGACACACAGAATCAATATCATCTCAGTGATTGAATATTGAATGCTACTGTATTACGAGAGGAAGGGATGATAATATACAGACGATTCCCAAGCCTGAAGCATCTCAGCAGCTCGGCCTTCGAGGCCTTCGAGTGCGGATTCGAAGAGCGAGGGCGGGGGGGTGTCCACGAGCTAAGACGTGATTCCGCGAACTCACCCTAAAGGGTGGGCGGAATGGAGGAAAAAAATGGGGGGAAAGGGGGCCACAGGCAACAGACAGCTGATGGGATGGGGAATAATGAGAGGAGATGAGAGGAGAGAGAGAAAAAGAATCAGCATCGCAAGTCAGTCGGGTCAGAAACTCAGAGGGAAGGGGATGAGGGAATGAACTGCATCAGGACTGGAAGGCAAAGAAAAAGGATGTGTATCAGGAGCTGCATCAGAAGGGAGGAAGGGATCAATCTGGACGGGACAGCTGGACAGCTGTCCAGCGCTGTCTTGGATGAAGAGGGGAGGACGAGGACCGAGGCGCGTCGGAACTCGGAGAGAAGACACGGCGCATCCAGGGAAGTACCAAGTCGCTTATGAGCTGCTTCAAAAAAGTAAGAATGATAGGGAGGAAGGAAGAGAGGGAAGAAGAGAGGAGATCAGCAGACGAGGGGACAGCTCGGACTCTCGGAGGGAAAGAGGCTCTCCGGAGGAAGAGGAGATCCTAGGCGCTTCAGACCGGGGAGAGCGAAGATAAACAGTCAGCAGCGGGAGGGTTAGAGCAAATACCCACCTTGGGAGATGTCGATGCGAGGAGAAAGGAAGATGGTGCGCTTATGAGGCTGGTTGGCGGTGGTGGTGGTGAGGAAGAAGGTCATGAAGAAGAGGAGAAAGAAGGGGAAGAGGAGAAGACAGAAGAAAAAAACAGAAGGAAAGGGGTCTGTGATTGATGAGTGAAGCATGAAAAAGACGACGTGAGCTGGGATGGGTTAAGGAGAATGGTCTGGATATCCAAGCTGAAGGTATTTGTTTTACAAACGAGGGCCCAGCTATGAGCTGCTAAACATCGTCGTTGTCCTCAGAGAATTCGTCGTCTTCATGTTGTGTTTGGTCGAATGTTGAAGCAGCTCCATCATTGCGCTTCCGTCGTTTCTTTTGCTCCTGCTGAACGTGGTTCTCCATCCCGGTCTGAAACGCTGTCGTGACGTCGTCGATGGTGGAGACGCTGAATTGCTGGCTGATTCGGCTCCTGAACAAGGGAAGTGGGTGGCAGAGCATCGTGTGGTTGAGAAGATACCGTTGATGCCGTCCCTGTTGCCGGTGTCGGATCGCAGGTCTGGTGATGCCTGTCAGAATCCGCTCTTGCCTGACATCATGACCCTCATGATCCACGCCGCATTGAGCGTGCACGCAATCGTGAGGAGCGTTGAGAAGCTGGATTATCGCCTGAGTTGGGAAACAGAGGATAGTTGCACTATGCACATCAGAACAATTTTGAAGGGACTAATGTCCATCTCTCTCTCTGCCAAGCGCCAAATTCACAAGTCCCAGCACAACATGAATCATGACAGATCGGAACTCACGTCGACAGCCACCGTGATAGAGATGCCGGTTGATCGAATGCTTCGCATGCCTTAGTTGGGATTGATGGCATGGAGTGAGTATCGTTCCACCGTGACGAGGCATTCATCCTCATCGGAAAGTCGGAATCCCGATATACGCCCGACCTCTAGCTACAAGAGTCAAGGCAGATCAATGTGTCAGTGGGGAAAGCGGTTCTGGGTTATGATGGAGACGTCTAGCTGGGAATCTACTCACCTGGGCTCTCGCATCGGGATCCCCATCGTAGTAGACGAAGTTACCCACAGCACAGTTTTCTTCTCCCTTCGAGCGAATGTGATGAATACGACCCTGAGACTTGAAAAGAGTGGGAGCTGTGATGGAAAGTATGTTGTCAGAAACACGCCAATTATGGGGTTGTTATTATTGGGAGCTTGTAAGAAACATACCAATCACGTTATCCATGCTAGTCAATCCCCATTTCTCCCGGAAGATTCGATTCTTGCGGTGAGAGATGATCTCTACCATGCTGTGGCAGCGTTGTTCGACCCTTGCTTGCTGATGATTCAGGCGGTATCCGCCCGTCATCAGGTGACGCAAAAGCTGTTGGTCCAGCAGTCGCTGGGCCACATCTCTCGAATTCGCCATGCGGTTGGAGTGGGCTACCGCTGTACGTTGCACGGCGACGAACCGTTCCGTTCGCTCCGTGGCAAAGTTAGCGGCCACTCCGAAGGACCTGATGGCTGCAGGGACGTGGGTGAGGAGGTGGTACTTCGGTCGAGAGACGATTGACTTAGGTGCTATCTTTGCAACGGCAGCCATCAACGCCCTCGTGGCATGTCCTAATCGGTCCTTATGACAGTACAATTGAATCTGAAGTGTAAACATTTCATCGAACTCTGAAATCTGTATGTCAACCTTGCTCACCGTGTATTCCTGCAATTCGTTCCTGGGAATCTCGTCCACCCACAACAGCTTGGACAGCTCCGCTGCACGTAACCACGCCTCCTGTAGGTCCACAGAAACCAGTTCCTTCTTGACCAAGGGAGCCATAGACGCGACCATCACCTGGCTCAGCACCTTAAGCTCCCGTCCCACCAGTGAATTGAGATGTTGCAGATGATACGAGGCTCGAAACGTCTTGCCGCAGTCGATGCCCTCGGTGGCGCAGTCCTCCAGGGCAAGCAGAAGATGATCGCGAGCATCATCGTTCAATGTGGAACCGGTTATTGCTGCCAGATACTTGAGAGGACCGAGGGTAAGTGTGTGAAGACATTCGGGGGAGTTTGGGCGTGAACGTCGAAGGCGAGTGGTACTGCATAAGCCCATTGTAAATTAATTGACCTTAAGATCCATCTCAAATCTCAATCGTCGATACTAGTCTACTCACAGTCAGGAGAAAGTAGGGATGACTTCCAGGGTGCTTGCCTTAACTTCCGCCGCTCTGATTTCATTCGAGTGGCGAGCTCAAGTGGATCGAGCGGTTGGCTGCGGTTGTGAGGCGACTTTGTTGCTTTGCCTGAGAGCTCGTGGTGGAGCTGAAACAATATGGTGCAGCACTCGGTTGTAGAACGATCCTTCACTCCAGTCTTCGTCCAGCGCTCACGCAGTGTCTGCTCGGTGCAATTCGTGGAGGCCAATCGCAGCTGTTTGCCTAATTCTTTGACCGTCTTTTCAGGAGAGCGCAGACTGCCACCCTGAAGACAAGAGGAGAGAACAAAACGTTTCAACAGACGAAGTTGAGTTCCACCCTAGCGCGAGTCAGGGGTGACGGGAGGCAAGAACTTCGACTCACTTCAATCATTTGGCGTACCCCATCTTCTGTTGCCTTTTCAACGAATTTTTCTCCCCAGGAACAGATGCGGCAGGGAAAATTGGCCTGCATACCGGAAGATGCCGACAACTCTGCAGCCATGGGGTTGTCCGCGCACACAGCCAGAAGGTACGGGACGACTATGACATTGTTCTGAGACTGGCAGTCCCATACGTCGAGCGGACCGTGGCTGAGAGCAAAAGGACGAAGTTAGATCACTTTCCTTAGCTTCAAAGTGTGTAGGTGTAGGCTTAGGCCTGATCTGATGATCCACTTCAGACGGAAGGCTATACTGGCACCCCTGAAGTGTTGCAAAGCGAGTGACTGTAGACGAGTGGGAGACGGATGGGAGTACAAGTCACTCACCTCAGCTCCGCAACAAACGCTTCCATCAGCTCCGAGGGATTGGCGTGGTTCGAGGCGGCAAACAAATGAATGCTCTGCTCTTTATCGAGTTCTTTTCGGTCGAGGCCAGCAAGCATGAGGAGGAGGCTATGGTGAGGATGCCACTTGCGTGATTTTCCTCCGCCCCAATCATCGATCGCTGTAATGATGGGTAGGGAATACACCATCTTGCCCGGGAATCGCCTCCTGAGGCTCTTGACGAACTCATAGCCGGGAAGGTCCGTGGCTGCCGAGCGTACGAAAGGCAAAAGTCATCAACAAGCAGTCCCTGTGTGTGGAACCGGATAGCATGGCCACTCATACGAAAGATCAAAGAGCGACGACTCAACACTGAACCACAACCTGAGGATGGAATGAGGAGAGCGATGGGGAGTGGGATTATACCAGCGAACTCATCGAGGCGGTAATGGCGGATACCCCGAGCAAAACTGGACGAAGTTGTGAGCGTGTCAACAGCCACATCGCAAACTTGACTGGTGGACGTAAGCTTCCGGGACGAAGTATCGACTGTCAGTTCATAGGCTCTAGCAAAGGTATTTTGGGCGGGCCCCTCATACCATTCCAGCGGAAGAATGGCCCTATCTTGACCAACGATAGCTATCGGAACCCCAATATAAGCGCTTGTGCCGTCCCGCAGAGTGACCATAGGTTGAGCCTTGCCGAGTCCAGGCTGCTTTCCGAATTCTTCGCCGTCCCGCAGCTCGCGAACTGTCTCACAGCGACGTGAGAGGAAGTGGAGCTTTGCTCTCGTCTGAGGGTTGGAGAATTGACGAGAGATGATGTCGTGTAGAGGTGTGATGTAAAAGAGATTTCCGGACGATCCTTTACGCTGCTCGAGACCCGAGGACAGTTGACGCAAAGACTTCAGTGCTTTCAAGTACGTGTCGTAGCTTGGCACTCGTTCGCCTCCTACCGCGTGGGCGAAGGATAGCATCGTCTTGATCTCAGAGACGCTCAGGGGAGAACGTGGATTGAGCGAGGCGACCGCCACAAGGAAGGTCTGTAAATGAGGAGAAGTTGTGTTTTGGGCAGTTAGTGGAAAAATGATGATGACTAGGACGATAATCAATCATACACATGACACACTTGACAAACCTACATACCTCTCTGTCCGGAAATGGTGCCCAGTCTCGCACGTCAGATTGGCCGATCAGCTTAAAGGCCTGCAAGAACGCATCGATTGCCCTTTCCGAACTGTTCTCATTGTTCCCGTCCTCTGGGACATCTCGACCAAGACTGTTGTTGCCTGCAGGAATGTCGTCCTCCGAGGGCTGCTGATGCAGCAGTCCTTCGTAGGTAGATCGATAGCCAGTTGGCAGCGCTGCATCGATGTTGGGGGCAGATGCATGCTGCTCGTTGACGTCTGGCGCAAACGTCCAATGACTGAAGTACTCGACTCCGTCGAGATCATGCTGCACGTCGTCATCGCACGGAGGTCCTTCGTCTTCTGCAGCAGACACTGCCGCGCCGAGATCTTGAAGTTGCCGGCGGGTACTGGTGGAGGGAAGAGCACAAGGGGGAGTCGCAAACGGTGCTGGTGACCAGAGGAACGAGCGTGGTCCAGGACCTTGCTTCTTTTCAGAACCCGTGGACCAGGACAGATCTTGCAGCGAGCTTTGGACGAGGCGGGAAGCTCCTCAAATTCTAAATGCGTACACAAGAGGAGGGAATCAGGAAATAGATCAGCCGCTGGTGCTTGTCTGACAATGGCTTGCTCCGTCACTTGTCACCAATCCCCCCCCCAAATCCTGGGAGCTCCTGCCGGCTGCAGCAAGCAAGCGCTGCGTGACTCACCCTCCGGTAGATCAGACATCGGCTCGAGTCCGAGTATCGCGCTTTGTGTTCCGACACCGACTGATGCAAGGCGAGAGGGACAGACTGTTGAGCTCAGATGGAGAGAGGGAGTAAACAGCATCGTGCCGCGACGCACACGCGTCACGCGCGCCGACACGTGCACTTTTGTCAGCGCCACAAGTCTCGGTTTTCACCTCTTCTGCAGCTCCGCCTCCCGACACCGCCACCCAGTTGACACTACTACTCACCAGTGACCAGATCACCCAGGAACGCCAACCCAGCAACACCAACGACCGTGCTGCTCCGCCAGAAGCCCCACAATGGCTCGAACAACCAGGTCTTCCGGAACGACCTTCTCCGTGATAACCTTGTCCCCCCCGCGCCCGAAGATACGGATACGGATGAGAATGGCGTAACCCAGCAGGGGCGCCGCATGCGCACCCCCGTCCCGGATGCTCCAGATCTCCTCACTAGCGCCGAAGCCGAGCACGCGAGCGTCTTGCCCGCCGCCAAACGCTACAAGCTCTCGAATGCCGCTGTTCATGGCTTGAACACGGCAGCAAAGATGATGGTCGATGCTTTCGAGGCTGAAGTGAGTATGAAAGGAGGCTCGTCAGTGACTCAGCTCGCACCTTCTACACTCGTCGATGAACTCACATAGCTTCTGTTTGCCCGCCTACCTGTCCACAGGATGGCCATCTCGAAGATCGCATCGAGATGGAAGTGGACGGGCGTGCTCAGGCCTTGTCCACGACAGACATGATCGTGGAGCTGCTGAAGGAGGTGAAGCTCTTGCGGAAGGAGGTGGAGGTAATCAACAGCAAGTTGCCGACACTCCTCCCGCTGTTGGAAGTCAGCAACACAGTTCGAGAGGAAGGGAGAGTGAGTGTTTTGGAGGTCACTCGAGATTCAAGCTCATCCAAGCGACTTGATGCTGTCCATTACGAAGATCTCTGACTCAGCACTCTGCGTCTCTACCCTTCTAACTTTTACAGGCCAATATCGAAGCAGCCGTAAAGAAGGCCTGGTGGAACCCCAACTGCCCCGGCTACTCTCATCACTGCCGCGCCATCGAGGAGCTTGTCGTCGTGAGAATCTCAGCACCCACGCATGGGCCATGGCTAACGTTCCCTACTTGCACTCTAACCTATTTAACATTTCTGACAGCGTATGACAGAGAAGAAACCTGAGATGCTGGGTACGAACGGAGGACAGCTCATGGACATCGACAATGCCGACGGCCATGATGCAGTCCTCAGCGTCATCAGGGCATGCATGGATAGCATGCGCTTTGCTTGGAAGCAGAAGGTGAGATACGACCCTCTCATTTCTCAAAGAAACTTACGAGACATTCTGAGTTCTGACTGATCAATCTCACTTCAATCTTCAATCTTCATACATAATGTTGAGCAGATCTACGACGCAGCTGGCGGAGGAAGAGGAATTGACAAGATGAATCTGAAGGATTTTGTTGAAGATGTTCTTCTAAGCTGCTCTCAGCTCAAGCTCACCTGGGGTCTGATTTATCGGGTGGCTTTGCTTGTGAGTATTCTCATGCCATTTACTCATAGTTCTTCTACATCTCTTGTATTGTCTGCTTACCCTCCCCTTCTCTTTCATCGGACAGCGAGCCCTTGCTCTCAAAGTCGACATTAAGGACACCAAGGGTCGTTGGAACCGCGACTTCTGGGCCGAGCTGGACCCGGCGGTCGCGGAAGTGGTGGATCAAGCCTCTGGCACGGAAGAAGAGATCGCAACGTCAACAAGGCAAGTCCACACTCTATTTCAATCTCTTTCCAATGCCAGTCACCTACTGACAACCTGACCTTCTCCGACCTCCAATTGCATCTTTTTGCACAGGTCGCTGGAGTCGGCACTCAGCAAGTGCCAGTCGAAGTTCGGAAGGTGCACCTTCATCAACGTCCCTCGCCAATCCGAGGAAGAGCAAAGATTCATGAAGATGTTTAGCACCGGCAAAGCCTTGTAGGGCTTTTAAGTTCCAACTTCCAACTGACTGCCAACATAAAAGTTTCATCTCCATGCAGCTCATCTCTCTATTCTCTTTGATTATTGCTACCCACCAGGATTCTGACGGCCGACTCTCCCTTTGCGCTAACATCTAAGCTGACCGCTGACCTTTTTCTCACTCCCGATTCCCGGCTTGCTCATCCCTTCATCCCTCATCCGTTCAACCCAATCTCTATGGTCAAGCAGAAACAGATCTAAAGGCGTCAGCTCACCCCTTTGGTCCTGTCCCTCACCTTTTTTTTGATTACCACAGTCCACACCCCCCTGTTCTTTCTCACCCTCTTGCCTCTTCTCCCTCAGATCCCATTCCAACGGCCAACCTCCTTCAGCCATCTTCACGATGACCGATGCTGGCAGCTGGGGCCTGGGGCCTGGGGCCTGGGGGCTGGAGGCGTGGGCCGTGGGGTATCCGACCCACGTATTCATATCACGTCCGTATTAGGAAATACACTGCAGCAGTGCGGCCATACCCGCTCTCATCCCTGATTTGCAGTCCCGTTATAGGCTTTGTGCCTCAGAGCAGACTTCTAGAAAGTCATACAGCAGAGTAGGCATGAGAGATGAATGAGACTAGGGTAGCAATCGATATGAGATTTGTGATGAGATCTTGTCCAGACTCTATCATGTGGATGGGCCTAGGCTTGCTTGAAGGTCTCCAGGCAGATACGATCTGGGAACTTCACCAGGAGTATAGCGAGTATCTGGTCAAGTATGGCCTCCCAAACTTGTCCAAGAATGGCCTCCCAGACTTGTCCAAGAATTGTGACCTATGCCGATCGAAGATCTTCGTGAAAGACTGCGACAACCATTTTATTTCATCTTGAAAAGACTCAGAGAAAAGGGGCGCTAGACTTTGTTGCGCCTTTCGGGTCTTATGTTTCCCAAGAATCTGTCAAGTCTCTCCCCAAGTCCTATTGAGACTGAGACTTCGTTGGCGGTGGAGAGATGCTGTGAATGAATCAGGGCCTACGTACGATCCTCATTACGTTCAGCGGGTATTTGGCACACTACCGGCGCAGAACAAGACGTATCCCATGTTCGAGGAGGACTTCAACACCACCGCAGTCCGGCGTGTGCTAAACACCAGCGGGTCCAACTTTTCAACAGTTTCCCCACTCCTAGTAGAATGTACCGCTCGGACATCGTCGGTGCTGATATAATGCGGTCCGCCTGGTTATCGGGGCGGACGGATTCCGTCACCACGTTCCGAATGAGCCGAGTTTCTTCCTTAAAAAATCAAGGACCTTTCCAGCACGATTCTGCACAGTTTCTTGATGGCCATTGTTCTTCGACGTCCCTTTGACAGGCAAGTTACCTTGTATCTGCTCCCTTGCAATGCTCATCATACCTTACAGTGCATCGTTGACTTTCCTACATTGTATTCCTTCAGCAACCTGATTCCTTTGGAGAGTTGATGTGATCTCGAACGATCAGAAAGTAGAAAGTAGGAGAGGGGAAGAGCTTGCATTATTGCGGAGGGCACAACCACGACCGCTTTCACAGCTTCATAGAGACATCCAGAACAGGTGAGTATAGCTACGCATCCACGTGAGGGCAACCGGAGGAAGGGCAACTGCAGGATGAGGGTTACTATCCATGAGGGATACTGGGAAACCGTTGCTGGTTACAGGCGCCCGGACTGACGCCATCCAATATGTAATTCCAAGCCCCAGTCTCATCACTCATCAGCTACAGACAGAAATTGGTGACCACCCGTGCGCCGATGAGATTAAGGGCCTGCTAGACGAGTTGGCTTGTTAAGACGGATATGAAGTGCTGTAGCAATGCCCTGACGCCGTACACAGAGACATGCGCCGCGGAAAGTGGGATTGGGGTCCTGCTACATTGTTCTGCGATGCTGCTGATTCATTCACTGTATCATACGAGATTGGCTATAAAAGGGGACTGGTTGGACGTCGAACCACGCCTCTTGCCATCTCCACCCTCGTCCCTCCATTCTTTTCCTTCCAACAGGAACATTCCACCTCGCACCCTCGCACCTCCCTCAAGACTTGGCCCCATCCTACCCCATGAAGCTCCTCATCATTCTGTTCAGCGTCGCCCTGGCTGCCGGCGGTGCTATGTCCGAGGAGGTGAGTTCAACGAGCTATCGCGAGCCCATTGAATGGTCTGCGCCTGGGTCCGACCCGTGTTGCTGCTTCCTGACTGAGTTCCCTAATCGATCTCACTACCGAATCCCCCCTTCCCTCTGTCTCCGTCACTTACATCTTTCTCTTCATCCTCGTCTCTTTACACCTCTTCTCAGAAAACTCCGGAAGAATGGTGCATGTGTCACTATTCGAGGGCAGCTGTGACTGCCGCACGACTACTCACCGAGAGTGGTAGAGTTGCTGTGTGTGCACGCGAGAGGGAGAGGGTGCACTCGGACAAAATGGAAGTAGATGGTTGTTGATTGCAAGAAAGAAATGGAAGGAGAGAAGAGACTTTTCACAGAGCACAGAAGGAGTAACCAACGAGACTGGACAGACGGGTGAAGCCGCCAGACCCCAAACTATGACACTCCCACCCTTCGGCCGTCGTCGTGATCGTTGTGACTGTTATCGTAGGCCGATGGCTGAGCGATGTTGTTGGAAGGTTGCTGGGATGAGGGCCTTCGTGAACATATCCGCTGGATTCACCTTGGTGTTGATGTAGGTGACATGCACAAGGCCTCGTTCTTGGTGCTCGCGAGTAGCCAAGTACTTGCGCTCCATGTACCTGGTCAAGCCGTTGCTGACAGGGTTGGAAAGAATGTGGATGGCGGGTTGATTGTCGCAATAAACGACAGTAGGGGAACCCGCGTTGATTTGGCGGAGGCCGAGGTCTTCGAAGAAGTGTCGAAGGGCGAGAACCTCCCGAGCAGTTTGCCAGACGGCGATGAGCTCTGCCTGTGCAGTAGAATCTGCGACGAGGGTTTGTAATTTCGAGCCCCAAGCGACTGTGGCACCGTGTACAGAGACACACCACCCGGAAGTCGACTTGGCAGAAAAATCGCCACCAAAGTCGGCATCGGAGTAGGCGACGATGTCCTCGTCTGAATTAGCGGTGATGTGGAGCTTGAATTCGACTGTGCCCGCCAAGTATTGCATCGTGCGCTTGATGCACCCGAAGTGTTGGGGACCAGGGTTCGAGGCGTGCCTGGCTAACGTAGAGACCGCATACGAAAGGTCGGACCGCGACGCCTGGGCGAGCCACATGAGGCAACCGAGCATGGCTTGGAAGCGGCGACGATCTTCATCCGAAGCACTGCCGTCGTATGGTTGAAGCCTCTGCTTGGGGTCAAGGGGACTGGGCGCTGCCTTGATGTCCTTGTAGTTGAATCGTTCGAGCATCGATCGGATATAGGCTGACTGAGAGATGAAAAGGGACCGAGAATCTTCGCTGCGCTCGATCTTCATCCCCAGGAAGTGCCCAATTTGCCCCTGATCCTTCATCTTGAACCGTTTGCCCAGTGCAGTCTTGACTGCATCGATCTCCTCGGTGTTGCTTCCGAGGACGAGAACGTCGTCCACGTAGACTGCGACGATGATGGCGGAAGTGCCTTGCCCAAAAATGAAGATAGCTGGGTCTGCTGCTGACTGTTCAAAGCCGAGCTCGATAAGCGCCGCGCGGAGGGTAAAGTACCACTCCCTGCCGGACTGTTTGAGTCCGTACAGTGAACGAATGAGCCGACAGCAGAGATGCTTTTGACCAGGCAGCTCGAAGCCGGGAGGCTGTCGCATGTAGACGGGCGTCTCCAGTTTCCCGTAGAGGTAGGCAGTGACCACATCCAGCTGGTGGATTTGCCATCCGAAGTAGGCGGCCAAGGCGAGCAGGGTGCGAATGGTGACGAAGCGGGTGACCGGCGAATAGGTTTCGTTGTAGTCGACCCCAAATATTTGGCTAAACCCCTGAGCGACCAAACGAGCTTTGTACCTCGAGACGGCGCCTTCGGAGTCCAACTTCAATTTAAACACCCACCGACTGCCCATTAGTTCCCTATCATCTGGAACTTTCTCCAATACCCAAGTACCCATCTCCGAATGTGACTCCATCTCCTCGCGCATGGCTTGAAGCCACTGCGCCCAATTCGATCGGCGCATGGCGTCTTTGAGTGTCTTAGGCTCAAGTTCGATGCCGTCAGCCGAGAGCTGGACGTGGAAGGCAGATGCGAAGGAGTCGGACATTGATAGCACAGCGCGAGACGTTTCACGCTGCTGCCGTCCTTGCTCCATCCTGCTCGTATGCTGGCGCGTCTGGTACTGCCTTGTGGGAGGAGGACGAGGCCGTGCGCCTGGCGCTGCTGCTGGCGCCTGAGCTCCCACCGACGCGGAAGGGACGGAGGCAGAGGAACGTGGCGCCCCTGACGGAGCGGCTGGGGCAGCAGCTGGAGCCGGGCCCGGAGCCGGTGCTGATACCGGTGGCAGTGGTGGAGGTGCTGCTGGTGGAGGTGCTGCTGCTGCTGCTGGCAGTTCCACGTCGACCGAAGCAGACGGAGCAGGGTCCGGTTGCCTGGGGCCGATGACAACTAGGCGGGGCCGGAGGCCAGGAGGCCGTGGAGCCGAGCTGACGACGACCTCTGGGGGAAGTGGTGGCTCAGACTCGGCGACTACGAGGGAGGAGAAATCGTAACCTTTGTCTTCGTGGAAATCGACATTGCGGGTGACCACCAGTTCCTTGGTGTCCGGAAAGTGAATTCGATATCCCTTTTGAAGCGTATCGTAACCAATGAACACACCTGGCCGAGAGCGCACAGCAAGGCTGTGTTCTCGAGCCTTGGTGGACAGCATCGGGAACGCCAAGCAGCCGAAGACCCGGAGATCGGCGAGGTTGGGCTTGGTTCCGTGCCAGAGCTCGAAGGGGGTCTTGCCGTCGTTGGCAGTACTGGGGCACCGATTGCGAACGTAGGCAGCCGTCGCTGCTGCTTCGGCCCAGTATTCCAACGGCAGGTGCCGTCCATGGAGGAGTGGCCGCATCACCGACTTGACTATCCCTACATACCGTTCCGCCACACCGTTCTGTTGAGACGTGTATGCGCATGATCGCTCATGGCGCGCTCCTGCGAGTGCAGCTCGGAGAGCAGCGTTGTTGAATTCGCCGCCGCCGTCCGTGCGAAGGCAAGCAACAGGACCCTTGTAGGGCACTACCTGGTCGCGCCACTCGATGAAGCGGAGGACGAAGTCGGATTTCTGAACGAGGGGGAGGACCCACAGCATGCGGGTGTAGTCGTCCACGAGAATCGCCAGATACTCCGCACCGCCCAACGACTTGCAGATCATGCGCCCGGTGAGGTCGGCGTGGACGAGCTCGAGGGGTCGTGTCGACTTGGTGGTGGAGGCGGAGAACGGCAACCTCTTGATGTTCGTGAGAGAACAAATTTTGCACTGGAACGCCCTGGTGGCGCTCCTCTTGATCAGCGACGCGGGAAGTCCGACGCTGTTCTGGGCTAGGATAGGCAACGACGAATTGCCCAGATGGCCGAGTCGTGGGTGCCACAATACCCAAAGCCGAAACACTTGGTCAGAAGGAGTTGGAGTAGCTAGCTCCGATGCTCCAGATGACGCACTGCGCTCATCGTCACGAAGGACGAAGGCGGAAACGTATGCGCTCTCCGCGGATCCCACAACGGGGAGGAGATACGCTTGGGAGTTGGGACTGCCACGACCAGGTCGCTGAGATGGTGAAGTCTCGCTGGAAGGGGTCCGTGATCAAAGCTTCGAGTTGTTCGGTAAACTCGACTCGTAAGTAGTCTTGGTTCAGTTTGACGACCGAAACCAAGTTGCAATCCAGCTCGGGGACATGCAAAACGTCGTGAAGGATGAGTTCGTTCCAAGTAGGATTGGTCGTAATGAGGGTGATGGAGCCACGCCCGCGAGCGCGCAGCCTCTTGCCATCGGCCGTTTTGACTGTGGTAGAGTCCGGCTGAATGTCCGAGAAGAGTTCTCCGTTGGGCGTCATATGAGATGAGGCACCCGAATCGAGGATCCACTTCAACGGAACACCTATATCTGGGCCTTGCCGAGGCAGCGATGCCGAAGACAGGGCCGCGAGTTCCTAATAAGGACGGCCCGAAACAATGTCTGCAGGTGCCTCGCTGAGTCGCTGTACCAGGCTGAGCGACGGGGTCGTATTCACCGGATATTCGCTGATGCGGTTTGCGAGACTCGGCGGGGGCATGGTGTACCCGCCATGATGAGGCTGAGCAGGGACAGGCGCTGCGTATGCAGGGTAGACGTAGGGGCCGGAGTGGTCGTAACCACCGAAATGAGAAGCATGCAGGGCAGTGGCGTGCATCATGCCGGGGTGTACCATCATCGCGCGCGCTCCGACAGCGTAAGGAGCAGGGACAAGCTGAGGCTGTGGGTAACCTGCATTGAGCTGATGCAGTGGCTGATTGGTCCATCCCTGTGAGGCAGCGTAGCTTTGAGGGTGCGGGGCATGGCCATCACGCCTCTTCCTGCAGTCGGAGCCCATATGGCCGACAATGTTGCACCAATTGCACTTCGAGCCCGTTTTAGCCTTGTTGCGACGCGCATTGTTGGGCCTGTTTGCTCCGGTCTGTTGCTGCTGTGAGGGCTGTTTCTGCGACGATGATTGAGGCATGGAGGAACCGTGCTGGATGCGCAATGCTTGAGCGCCGTCCGAGCTTTCAGGCTCACTCTGCCTGTGCACACCCAACAGCGCCTCTTCGGCAGCGAACCGCTTTACAACCTCGTCGAAGGTAAATTCGTGCTTGTTCGACCAGGTCTGTTGGATGGCCGCCCTGGTGTCGTTCATCAAGGGAGATTGCGTGTAGCACTTCAGCACGGCGCCAATCTTGCGGTGCTCTTGAACTGCACCTCCTCCGGCGTTGAAGATGCGGGAGAAGATGCCTTGGAGATCGCGACCGACCTCTACAGCTGTCCGATTGCCGAGCTTGAACGACGAGAGTTCGGCTTCGGCTTCCTGAAGTGAGGCGATATCTTGAGAGGCGAACTTGTCGACGAGCTTGTTCCATATGACCTGTCCGTCTGCAGGAATAAGGAAGTCCTCGCTTGGAGGGTTGACGTCCTCGGCTATGCGGTCCGTCAAGGTCTGGTTGATCGCATTGGCAACGTCAGCGAGATCGAAACCGCGGATGGCGTTCGCTTCTTCGAAGTCGACCGGCTTGTCGTCTTCCGGTGCGAGTATGTGGCGGTAGGCCTCAACTGTGGTGGATGGGTGGTTGAGCATGAGATGCCAGAGTCGACCACCGGCAACGGGCTGGAGGATGGTGGCCAGACGCATGCGCCAAACTTCCCAGTTGTTCTTGCCTTCGAGCAAGGTGACATGGGCCTTGGACACCCGAATCTCTTGCTGCTTCCTCGTGCGATGAGCGATGGTGAACATCCTCAGAGCGCTTTCGTAGGCAGAGACTCCGCGGATCTGGACCTGGGGGGTTTTTGCCGGCAGAAGAGCCGTCGGAGGGAACGGGGTTGAAGGACGAGTCTGCCATGATGATGGATTGATCTTGATATGTCGTAAGTGTCGTGATTAACGTAAGTGTGTGGGCGGATGATCAGTCCGAAGTTCGTAATGGCGCCGAGGAAGAGGAAAGACGGAAGGGAGAGACGAAGTAAAAGAGTGTGTAAGCCAAGTGTCCGAAATCTCACCCCCCTCTCGGGCGACAGCAGAGTAATGGGCTCATAACCTGTCACTATTCGAGGGCAGCTGTGACTGCCGCACGACTACTCACCGAGAGTGGTAGAGTTGATGTGTGTGCACGCGAGAGGGAGAGGGTGCACTCGGACAAAATGGAAGTAGATGGTTGTTGATTGCAAGAAAGAAATGGAAGGAGAGAAGAGACTTTTCACAGAGCACAGAAGGAGTAACCAACGAGACTGGACAGACGGGTGAAGCCGCCAGACCCCAAACTATGACAGCATGAACCTCGCCAAAAACTTCTGCACAGACTCTAAAGATGTGATGCCCGCGTTTTGGCACTGCTTGTGTCTCAACTTTACGAAGAAGGGCAAGGTGGGCACGTTGTGGCACCCCTGTACGAGCTGGCTCAGCTACAAGGCTCTTTCATTGACAATAACCTCCTCAACTTTCTGCCCTCATTCTTGTCTCTTCAACCTCAGCCCTGCACACAGGCGTGCAACGAGGAGATCGGCTCGGCTTACGACGACACGTGTCGGCACGCCTGCGGCAAAGATGATACTTGTCGTCAATTGCCGAGAAGCTGCTGGATCGGACCACCGTCAGCTCGACAGGGTTAACTCCCACGACCGCATCTGCAAGGCCTTCGACCCTACCTCCAAGGCTCCAACCCACTTCCTCCCTCCCGACGAGCCTTCCTTCTCTCCTCTTCGCCCGTCCACAAAGTCCCGCTCCGATCCAGTCAAATTGGCTGTCACGCTCGTCTCTGCTTGGGATCACTGTGACCCGCCCAGCCAAAAATTCAACGCTCATTCGCTATTCGCTGCCTTCCCCATACATAACGTTTTTTTCGTTTGGAACTCCCCTGAGACGTCGGGACGTGTGACTATGTGAAAAACAGCCGTATTACGTATTTCAGTCCGTGACTCCCTCGTTTTTCGGCTATGACTCCGGCTTGACTCCGGTAACTTTATAAAAGCGTCGAACGTCAGTGCGAGGAAGAAAGCCCAGGGTTCCGGTTCTTCGTTCCTACCACCACAACCTCAGCGCAAAAAAGAGAGAGAGAGAGAGGATGGCATCTTCCACACGACTCTCCATCGTCGCAGCGCGCGCAGTATCCGCAGCACTCCGCACCGGCACCGGCACCGGCGCAGACACCACCGCCTCCTTCTCCCGGTACTTCTCCACTTCCTCACACACGCGCAGCTCATGGCCCGTCGGAGCGTCGGACGATGCGGACGAACCTCACCAAAGCCAGAGCCAGAGATCAGCCAGCGCCGCGCGTCCGACTGGTGTCTCTGCTTCCGGCTCCTCGTCTTTGCCTTCGACTTCGGGCTCAGCTCCTACCGCCCATCGCACGAGAGCAGGACCGATCCTCGAACGGGTACCACCCACAGCAGCAGCTCCTCAGACTCAACCCGCGGAAGAGGCCACGAGCAGCGTCTCAAATTCATCAAGCTCAAGCTCAAGCTCAAGCGCAAGTCATGGTATCCTCTCCAGCGCCGCGAGCACTCTCGCCAACGCCGCCGCCGCCGCCGCTCTTTCCACGCGCAGCAACAGACCACCAGAAGCACCCAACAAAGCTGCGCGCGAGCTTGCAGGTGCGCAAGGCCATCGTTCTCAGCGCCCGAGCTCGAGCTCGAGCTCGAGTTCAAGTCCGGGAGCGCCTGCTGCGCGTCGACTTCCGCCTGCGCCGCGGCAGAAGACGATCATGTACCTCGACAAGATGAAGGAAGTTGGCACGCCGATGTGAGTAGGTTTTTCCATTCCCCATACATGTCTCGTCCCCTCCCCCATCCCTGCCTCCTGCCTCCTGCCTCCTGCCTCCTCCTGCGTCTTCGTCGCTCAGATCGCTCATACCAAAATCCCCGCATTTCCCGCGCGCGCGTCCTCAATCCCTTCCACAGAGCCGCGCTCACAGCATACGACTACCCAACCGCCCTCGCCCTGCGCGCAGCCGACATCGACATCTGCCTCGTCGGCGACTCCCTCGCGAACGTCGCCCTCGGCTTCTCGACGACCCAGATGCTCCTCCTCCCCGCCCTCCTGCACCACGCCCAAGCGGTCCAGCGCGCCCTGCGCGCCTCGACACTGCTCGCCACTGGTGGGCCGCCCGTGCCGCTGGTGGTGGCTGATATGCCGTTTGGAACGTTCCAGACGAGTTTGGAGGAAGGTGTGCGAGCTGCTGTTCGGCTCATTCAGGAGGGTGGGGTTGATGGTGTTAAGATCGAAGGAGGGGTCGAGGTTGTTCCCCTCGTCCAGCGGTTGACAAGTTTCGGGATCCCGGTCATGGGACACGTGGGACTCCAGCCGCAGCGCGTAGGTGCTACCTCGGGCTATCGCGTGCAAGGTCGGAGCGCGGGGAGTGCGCATGCGATTTGGAAGAGCGCCAAGGCGATCCAGGACGCCGGCGCGTTTGCGATCGTGCTCGAATGTGTGCCGAGTCCCGTCGCGCGGGTGTTGACGAGGACGTTGAGGATCCCGACCATCGGGATTGGGGCCGGTCCGGACTGTGATGGGCAGATCTTGGTGACGAGCGACATGTTGGGCGAGTTGACCAGTCCGGCGCATGTCGTGGCGGGACTGCGGGGCGATCATGAGGGCGATCATGAGCTGGCGACGTTGGCTGGCGTTGCTCATGCTGGTCTGGGGACGTCGACGAGCGCGGCTGCGGCGGGGGGGATCGTTCCAATTACTGCACCACCACCCGAGGACGACCCCACCTCACCAAGCACCTCTCCCGCCTCCCAACAACACAACCACCTCCCGCTCCCGCACCCCTCCACCCCAACCCCACCCAAATTCGTCCGCCAATTCACCCGCGCCGGGACGACACTAGGCGCAATGCGGATACAAGCCGTGCGGGACTACGTGCGCGCCGTGCGCGAGCGGGCCTTTCCCGCCGAAGGGGTGGAGACGTATGGCATGAAGGACGAGGCTTTCCGGAGCTTTGAGGAGGCTGTTAGGCGGGATGTCGAGGAGGAGGAGGAGGAGGAGGAGGAGGAGGGGGAGGGGGAAGGGAGGAGAGGGGAGGGCAGGGGGTTTTGAGCGCGCGTCGCGGGCGGCGGGCGGAGGGTTTCTGAATTTCGGGATGGGATGGGAAGGGTTAACGGGATGCATATCTTGAATCGCTGTGGACGGTCGTCAGTGTGCTATACTCCAACAAAAAAAAAAAAAAAAAAAGGAGCCGTATACTTCTATTCTGCTAACTCCCTTGTGTATTCTCTCCTTGACCCCCCTATATCAGTATCACTCCCCCCCCCCCGCCATGCTCAAAACAACGATTATCCAGCCAAACAGTCCGCAGGATGATACGTAGGTCGCGTGAGATGCGTGAAGATATTTCGTTTCGGGTTCAGCCTGGTGGCCGAGCCTGATCTGCAGGGGTGACTCCGATGGAAGGTGTTCTGTGAACGCGACGAGGAACAGCGGAAGCAAAGACAGTCAGCATCACACACATACACACGACGACGCAGCCCCCTTCTCTTTCCCTATCCCCGTCCCTCCCTTCCTTCTCCCCAGAACAAAAACACTCACCGAGTCCAACTACTCCCCCTCCCCCCAAACTCATACTCAAACAAGATCAGCAGCACAAGCACATGCAACCCCAGCGCGTACGCCGTGAACGCGATCCGCATCCGTCGGTGGCCGAGCACGACGCGTGTGACCATGTGCAGGAGACGTTCGAGTGGGTTGAGCGCTGCGAACACGCGGGATTGTTCCTACCACCCCCGTGTTTTTCAGAGAGAGAGAGAGAGAGGTGTTCAGTGTTTTTGCCCTCCCCCCCACCCCCCCTACGCACCTGCAGATGGAAGGAGGGAAGACTCACCCTTCCGCGGAACGAAGCGAACGGATCCATATGCTCCTCGTACCGATCCCGATACCTCTCCTCTCCTCCCGCCCCATTCCCATTCCCATTCCCCCTCCCCACAGCCCGATCAACCACAATCCTAGTCTCCCTCCCGACCCCCACCGGCGGATACCCCTGCACGCCCCCTCCAGAAGAAGAAGAAGCATACGACTGCAGATACCTCACCTTCTCATACAGCCCCAGATTATCCGCCTGCAGCTGCTTCACCTCCGCCCGGAGCTCCGAGATCGTCTGGAACTGGGTGCGCAGCTCTTCTTCGAGCTCGGCGTTCCGGGTGCGGAAGCGGTCGCGTTGGGAGGTGATGATGGGGAGCAGGGAGGATTGGGAGGTGGCAGGGGCGGGGGCAGGGATTGCGGCTTGGGCGGTTGGAGTGGGGAGGGAGGAGAGGTCGAATGGGTCCGAGGGGGAGGTAGGGATCGTACTTCCATTGACCCCCTCCACCACCCCACCCCCATCCCTATCCCCAGCACCCGCACCATCCTCCTTCCCCTTCCCAGCACCCGAGCCCGCGCCTAGGCCAGGCACGTCCAAAACAAGCAGATCATTCTCCAACCGATCTGTAAGCGCCTTCAAGCGATCAACTTCCCCCTTCGCCACTTCAAGCTCGCCCACAAGACTCGCTTGACTACGCTTGAGCTCGTTGTGAGAAACCCGTTCCGAAGTGAGTTCGTCCTGGAGCTTCTTGTTCTTCTGTACGAGCATCGATTCGAGTGTCGTCTTCGTCTCCTCACTCACACCTCCGGCGCCGCCGGTGGTGGTGGTGGTGGAGGTGCTCGTGGGAACAGCCTCGACGTCGTCCTCATCCTCGTACTGGGCGAATTCGACAGAGCGAAAGATGGAAAGTTCGCGCTTGATCTCATCATAATCGGCCATCGTGGCCAACTTGGACCTCATCACGCCCAACTGCCGCTCCAGTTCGTCCAGCTTCCTTCCCGACTCCTCGACCTTCCGACTGCGTTCCTCGTCGGCGCCATCGGCGCGTGCGCGCTGGAGGGAGAGCGCTTCGCGGAGGGAGTCGGATTGGGTGCGTGCGTCTTGGAGGGAGGAGGTGAGTTCGGCCAGTCGATCCTCATGTTCCCGGCCGGAGCGGATGGACTCGAGTTCAGCGCGTAGTTCCTCATTCCTGCGTTCGAGAGTGGTGATGCGTCCCTGTGCGCGGTCAAGTTCGGCTGTGAGGAGGTCGTGTTGGGCTAGCTTGGCTGCGTCGGCTGCTGCTTTGCGTTGGGTGATGTCGTCGTCTTCTGATGTGGATTCTTGGGAGGCTGCTGCCGCTGCAGCTGAGGAGAGATCTGCGATTTGCTCCTGGGCGAGGGTGAGAGAGTGCTGGAGGGCTTGCTCGCGCTCGGCGGCATTGCGGAGTCGCTCGTCGTACTTGGCAGTGAGTTCGTGCTGGGACGCAGTGATGCCGTCTGCGAGGCGGGTGTCAAAAGAGGACTCGAGCTGTCGTATGCGGTCTGTGAGTGCGTTCTGAGTCTTCTCGGACGCGAGATGGATGGATTGGAGGTCTTTCTGCAGACGGGTGTTGGTGGCCTTGAGGGAGTCTAGCTCGGTGAGTGCTGCAGTCTGGTCGAGGATGACTTCGAGGAGCGGGTATGGATCGGGAGCGGGAGCGAGTGCTGTCTGGAGCTGTAGAAGCGAGTTCTCCGCGGCCTTGGAGCGTTTGCTGAGTGCGTCTATCTCGGACTGGTACTGCTTGAGGAGCGGCTTGAGAGCGTCGAGCTTGTGTTCGTCGGTGGGGAGTGCTCTGAAGTCGCGGGTGCGTTCGGCGAGAGCCTTGCGTGCGAGGAGGGCGTTGCGCTGGGAGTCGACGATGGGCTCGACCTGTGCGGCGAGGTCGTGCTGGATGCGGGGCAGCTCCAACTCGCGCCACGCACTCAGCGCTGATGAGAAGTCCGACGCCATCTTCTGTGAGCTGCCAGGTGGAAGTGGAAGTGGAAGTCAAGAAGAGGAAGGCAGTCGATCCTGAGACGAGGGAGCGTCTGTGCGTTGGAGTGAGTGACCGCACGTGGCTAATTCATGATCTCGGCCGAGAATGAGAGACACGTGACTTGGAGTCGAGTCACGCTCGGTTCGTTGTTGATTGATTGCAGAGATAAGCAAGTCTGGTTATCGCCTTCCTTCCGGTTCCGATCCGTGCCTTGTTCAGTTTTTCTTGCTCTTGCTCTGGTGTATCTTGCCCACTGACTGTTGACCATCATCGGATCGCATCTGACTTGCACTGACTGCTGTCGATCTTCTCTTCCCCATTGCTTGTATGCTGATTGAGTTCTCCACGCCCACCTCCGCAGACTATCTCAGCGACCATCTCTGGAAACTGCGTGGTTGAATCACGAGCCATTCTACCCACCCACTCCGACTACTACTACAAACACCCAAGCATGACTATGACTCCCTCCATCCGCCTCGCCGCGTCCCTCGCCCGTCGCAGCCTCAACAGCACCGCTCCTCCCGCCAGGCTGCCCATCGCCATCAGCACCACCACCACCACCACCACCACCCGCTCCTACGCCTCCACATCCACCACAGCCCCGCTCACACACACGCACGCACCGCCCTCCCAGCCCGCAACCCTGCACCTCAAGACCGGTCAGAAGTTCAACGGCAAGACCTTCGGCGCACCACGCTCCGTCTTCGGCGAGACCGTATTCACCACCTCCATCACCTCCTACACCGAGTCCCTCACCGACCCCTCCTACCAGGGACAGATCCTCGCCTTCACCCAGCCCCTCATGGGCAACTACGGCGTGCCTGATAACTTCTCCGGGGGCTCGCCCGTCGAACATCCCAAGGACGTCGACGTTGGCGCCCTCATGGAGTCCAACAGGCTCCAGGCTGCCGGCATCATCGTCAGCAACCTCTCCGAGCGATTCTCCCACTTCGCAGCAAAGGAATCCCTCGCCACTTGGGCCGCACGACACAACGTCCCCGGCATCTCCGGCATCGACACCCGGGCCCTGACCACCCTGCTCCGCGACCAAGGCTCCACCCTCGGCGCCATCGTCGTCGGTGAGGGCCACGAGGCTCCACCCAGTCAGGACTCCTTCGTCGATCCCATGACCGAGAACCTCATCGCTCGCGTATCCACCAAGACGGCGTACACGATCCACCCCGTCGGAGGCGCCTCGGCCGCCCGGGCCCACATCGCCCTCCTCGACTTCGGCTGCAAGGCCAACATCCTCCGCTCCCTCCTCCGCTGCGGCGCCTCCGTGACCGTGCTGCCGTGGAACTACGACTTCAACGCGGTCCGGGACTCCTTCGATGGACTCTTCCTCTCCAATGGTCCTGGGTCGCCGTACTCGATCCCGGAGGCGATCGAGACTGTCAAAGTGGCCATTGAGCAGTGGCGCAGGCCGATCTTTGGCATCTGCATGGGCAACCAGATCATCGGCATCGCCGCCGGGCTCAAGGCGTACCGGATGAAGTTCGGGAACCGGGGTCATAATCAGCCCGTCGTTGCGCTTGCGTCTGTCGGCACTAGCGTTCGTGCGGGGAGGGTGTACATCACCTCGCAGAACCATGGGTATGCGCTGGAGTACATTCATGGCTTGAAGCCGGGTCAGGAGGGCGCGTGGCCGAAGGGGTGGATCCCTTGGTTCGTCAATGCTAACGATGGCAGTATCGAGGGCATCAAGAGCAGTCAGTCTCTCTTCCCCCTTCTCTCTCTTCTTTTTCCAAAAACCGATAAAGCTCATCTCATCTCATCTCTCTCCCCTTTCACAGCCCCCGACAGCGGCAAAGCAGTCTGGGCAGCCCAGTTCCACCCCGAACACGTACGTACCCCCACCTCCCCTCCCCTCCCTCTAACAGCCACACTCACCCCTCTTCTCCAAAAAAAACACACCACAGGCCGGCGGACCAGAAGACTGCTCAGGCATGTTCGAAGACTACATCTCCCAAGTCGAATACGCCAAGCAGTCCCGCAAAGTAGAGAGCGGCGGCAGTTTCGCCGGCGACGAGGCTGGGCGCGTGCCTGCCGAGTTGTTGGCCGAGGCTCCCAACAAGGGTCAGCCGGGAGATGTGCTTGCGACGGTCGCTGTGGCTGCGTAGAGAATCTTCCTTCCTTGAGCGAGGGCAGTTTCCTTTATGTTCCACTTCCTCTTGTCCTTCCTCCTGAAAAGCTCGTATAATTTCAATGGTTCAAAAAAGAGATTTGGGTATCCTTTCTCGCCTTGTCGCAGGGCTCTCCCATGTCCTCTCTTTGCTTGAGCTCCCGGAGAGCGTAAGGGCAAGTCACACCGCGTCCTCGCGACTCGTGAAAAAGCTCATGAAAACGTCTCAAGATTCCGCTCTCCTCCTAAAGAAAGGAAACCGACTCGTAGATACAAAACCACCGCCATCCCCATCCTCCGACCAACCTCACTTGAAATGCCGGTACGAAGGAATCTCATACTCCTTCCGATGCCTCGCCCCCGTCTTGCCCTGCTTATACACCGGCATCCGATTCGTCCCCGGCTCCGCCAGCGCGCGCGCCTGGAAGCTCTGGAAGCGGTCCCGGAAGAGGTTGCCCTCGGGCTATGTATCATCAGAAAGGAAAAAAGGGTCGTGAGTTTAACTCAAGAAAAAAAAAAGGGAGGAAAAAGTTGGGGGGGGGGGGACAATACCTTAACACCCCTCAAGCCCTCCGCCAAGTCCTCCTCCAACTGCACCTCCATCCCACTCCGAACCTCGCCCACCCGATTCCGCCCGACCCGGACACCCTCGAGCCCGTTGGCCCGGATGCGCTCTTCGCGTTTGAGACGCAGCGAAGCAGCCGCTTCGAGCCGGGCTTTGTGGGCCGCGTTCGCGCGGCGCCGGAGGGAGGGCAGGGTGTACAGGAGCGCTTTGTGGATTCGGGCTTGTTTGGCTGCGGCGGCTGCTGCGGCCTGGTTTTTGTTCCGGGACGAGGAGGTTAGAGGGTGAGCTCGTTCACGGATGTAACAAGGATATTGGGAAGAGGGGGGGGGGGGGGTTACGCACCTCTTCCTTAACGCGCTGAGCTCGTGCACGCTGTTGTTTCGTCTTCCGCTTGATCTCGTACACCTGCTCCTCCTCCTCCTCGCTTTCCTCCCCATCCTCCACCCGCTCTCCTTCAACCTCCTCCTCGTCCTCAGCCGGGGGGAGCGGATCCATCCCCGCCATATGAACCAACGTATCATTCACCCTCTCCGCCACACTCCTCTTCCCCCCCTCCCCTTCCTCCCCCTTCTTCCCCTTCCCCTTCCCCTTCCCCTTCCTCCCCTTCCTCTTCTCATCCCCATCCCCATACTCCCCCCCCTCCCAAGCCCTCTCCCTAGCCTCCTTCCGTCCCTTCTCCAAGTAAGCCTTAAAAGCCCTACCCTCCCTCTCCGCCCTCTCCTTCTTGATCTCGCTATCGTACGCCAAGCGGAGGAGCTCGGCGTGGTCTGCTGCGGTGGGGTTGTAGGATGTGCCTGGGTGCGGGATGGGGAGGGCGGGGGTTAGCGTCCTGGCCAGGTGGATTGGGTCGGTTGGGTGCGGGGTTGATGTCATTGTTCGGGGGAGCTGTTTGGGTGATTGTTTGTGGTTAGTGTTTGTAGAGAGAGAGAGAGGGGATAAGGAGGGTGTGGGGGTGTACTCACTTTAGCCTGTACGCGTCTCGGATCTTCAATCCACTCCTCTTCCACCCCTTCCCCTTCCGCCTCCCCGTCCCCAGCCTCCTCCCTGCCACCGTTCCCCTCCCAAATATTAAACTCGGCCTCCACAACAGCCTCCTTCACCCCCGTCGTCCCACTCCCCACCATCTCCGCATCCCGATGCGCAATCCTCCTCAACTGATCCTTCACCTCCTTACTAACACCGCCATTCCTGCTGGGCCGCGGCCGACCAGGAATAGCAGGCACATCACTCCGATTCTTCAACACCTCCAAGCTCTTCAACCCAGCTCCCTTCCGCTTACGTTGCGGGACGAGCCCCAGGACGACATTCGCGCCCACACGGTCTGCGGAGCGGTCTTCTGTGTAGAGTTGGGCGTTGGTTAGGGTGTGCGAGGGCGGGGGGAGGGTCGAGGGCGGGGTGTCGATTAGGGCGGGGAGGTGGATGTTCTTGCGCCAGGAGGACTTGGTCTTGCGGGACGGTTGGGAGGGGGTTGATGGTTTGCCGAGCGGGTTGCTCGCTGCGCTTGAGGCGACTTTGGTCTTGGGCTTCGTGGAGACTGCCATTGCTGCTTTCTTTGGTCTGCTTGAGTGAGTAAGTGAGTGAGTGAGTGAATGATGGACCTCCGCTAGTCGACCAGCCAACTTTTTTCTTCTTCACCTTTCGAACCCTTGCCAGCCAAAAAAATCATTGCGCAACGAACGCATTTCGACGGTCAAATGCTTTTCTTTTTTCAATTTCACATTCGACCTGGAGAAGCAAAGGCAGAAGAACTGGAGGGGAGATACATGTACACACAAACTAGATGGGAAGGGGTTAGAAGAACTGGGAGGCCGAGGAGGTGCACCGAAGCTCGTTGTCGGTCGGTCGTACGGGGGGGGGGAGAGACTGTGTATATGTAGCGGTGGAAGTGTATGTAAGACGTGAGAATGGGTGGCGGCAAGGCGCAGATGCAGTGGCAGTGGCAAGTCGACCGAGGCAGGCGAGCCAGGGCGGGGTGCGGGGCTGAGAAGGTCGTGTTTGTCGTTTTTTGCCGCGAGTTATATGTACAAAGTTGGGCCACTGTTGAGCTGAACTGGGAGAAAAGATTGAGGTTCAGGGCAGGAGTGGGATGGCTCAGTCGTCCCGAACACCGTTCAGGACTGTTCGTGGAGAAGGAAACGGAGAATCAGTTAGCAAAGTGAAGTGGCTACGAGGCATCTTATGTTTAGATGGGTGACTCACTGCGCAGGATGTTGATGAACAGGTTGACTGCGAGGAAAGATAAGAATGAACATCAGGTTCCGAAGAAGAGATAGAAGGTTGAGCAGCAGGAGGGACACATACTGATGTCGAGATAGAGCGACAGGTTGGCGAGGACCCAGTCTTCGGGGCTGAGCCGCTTCTGCAGATGAGGCAGAGGGAGAGCACGGAGTCAGAGGGACGTGCCGCCACCGAGGGGTTATGTGATTTGAAAAGATACTCACGAGAATGACGGAGGTGTCATAGACAATGTACTGAGGTGAGAAGGGAGAAAGAGGTCAGCAAGAGAAGATGGGGGCGTGGGTAAAGGATGAACACTCACGAGGGAGAAGAGGACCGTTCCCGCACCAGCCATGACCAGATCCAAGGTCCGACTGAAGGGCAGGAAGATCTGAACAAAGCCTGCTCCGACAAGGATGAGGAGGCCACCGAAGAGCCATGAGCCCATGCTCTCGAAGTCCCACCTGGACTGGAGGGTTATGAGGGTGAGGCCGACGAATGCGAAGCAGGTGATGATCATGGCCTGGAGGACGACGACCTGGTCTACGTAGGAGACGACTGCGCCGAGACTGAGTGCTTCGAGCTGTCACAATGCAAAGGAGGGAGAGTGAGTGAGTTTAGAAAAAAGAACAGAGGAAGAGGGGGGAAAGAGATGACATACCAAAGTGAAGGTGGCGAGAAGGACGAGGTTCCAGGGATGCTTGTGCCGCAGCGCATACACGCCAATCATAGCAACCATCGACAAGAACAAAGGGGAGATCATCGCCCAGCTATTCTCATGCAACCAATCCGCCACCGCCGGCCGACTCAGGAGCGCGCCCACAACAGTAGTGCCCAACAGCTGGAGAAAGAGCGTAGTATACACCTTGCGCAGAAACGCATGCCGGACGTCAAGCGAGCACTGGGAGACAGTGGTGCCGTACTTGAAGTCATCGGGATCGTCCTCGTCGGCCTCGCCGCGCGGGGTGTCGCTGTGGAAGAGCTGTTGGTGTGCGGATGCGGACTGGGCGGATGCGGAGGCGGATGCTTGGGCGAGGATGTCGTGTTGCGGGAGTGGCTGGTAGGCGCCCTTGCTGGAGGTGGGGGTGGGTGCTGCTGCGCCGTATGCGGGGGGCTGCTGTGCGTATGACATTGTTCGCTGTGTGCTGTGCTGAGATGAAGCTTGTCGGTGTCGGTGTCGATGCTGATGGCGTGCTGTGAGCTGTGAGCGGTGAGCGGTGAGCTCAGAGCTGTGGGGTGTTGGTCACGTGGTGTGTCTGATCACCGGGTGAACTTCGGGCTGTGATGATCATGGTGGTAGTATATCCGTGCCTGATTCAGCCAAGGAAATAGGGGGTGTTTCTCCGCGGACACGCACGGTCACAGAATTTCTCCGATGGGGTCACGAAGCGGACACAAGTTGTCGCAGAACGGTCACCAACTCCACAAGCATCCTCCTTTGAGCAACCAGCCCGAACCCAACCCAACGGACAGAGTAAGTACTTCACAGAACACCACTACCGAGCACTGAGTATAAGTAATCAGACACTTGTACTGACGCTGTTGATTTCCTTCTCATATTGCTCTCTCCTCCGCCCCTCGCACTTGCTGATCGTTTCTCCCTATTTCTTCTTCGCTTCGCTCCCATCTTCTCAGCACTCACAGTCTACATCGCTGCTCGCAGCTCCCGTCTTGCGCCCTCGACTCTGCTCCGCGCGCGCTGTTGCGCGTCTGCCGTCGCCGGCCGCTGTTTGTTGCCGCTCCTCGGAGTTCGGACAGTGAGTCCCCTATTCCCATTCATGCGCGTCGCTTCCAAGGGCAAATTACTTATGCTGACGCCTTCTCTCTTTCTCAGTGTTGTGTCGGCAATGAAGTTGGGTTTTCTGGAGGAGGGTGAGCCGCATCCATCAGAGACATCAACGAGTTTACGCGCAATGTGCTGATACGCGTTCTTACTTCTTTTCTTCTTGCTTGTTGGATTCTTTCCCATTCAGATTTTCTGCTAATCATTCAATTCCGGTTTGCGGTGCTTGAGGAGAAAAAGGGGATAGGAGAGTCTCGTCGGCAGGGGATGTTGCCAGTGGCGCAGCGCATCCTCTGCCGCGGACAACATGGCGAAAATAGGGGGAACGTATGTCAGTTTGGAAATGGGATGTCGAGGCGAGGTAGTCTCACGATAGTCGATAACTGATAGTCGATAACTGACACTTCTCTCGTCTTTCTTTGCGCAGCTATTCATCAATCGACGCTGGAGGCTTCAGAACGAGTTAGGATTCAGAAATATACGGGGGATGAATGATCGAAGATTCGAAGTGAGTAATGCCATAATCCCAAAACCTTTAAAGAGACCTCAGCTGATATGCTTTTCCTTCACTCATGAAGCTACTGTTTCCTCCACCGATATCCTATTCACTATACAGGCACTTTCGTCTTAGACTTCGATGCAATACAATCCCAATAATTGTTCTTCAAGCCAATCACCCCGCGCGACGCAAGAAAGGAAAGACTCTGCACAAAGTTGCCCAACACATCTTCTGGCAATCAGCGACAGTGCGCGTAAGGAGGGACAGCCCAAAGGTCGGTGCAGGCCTAAACGAACACACAGCCACGGGAAGAGTCAAGACAAAAAGCGATGGAAATGCGGGAACGAGTACGAAGGCCAGATTACATGAAACAGTCGGAGACTCGGGAGACGCAAGTGCGAGAGGACGAAAAGTGCGAGCGGACCAAATCAAAGCGGTGACGACGGGCGAAGGAGAAGAGCTTGCGAGGCGAGAAAAAAACAAGGCCGGATGATGGATTTGGCAGACTTGGATGGCGCAGGTCTGCGAACGTGTCGTATCGCCTCGACCACCTGGGGTATCGACTACGTCTGGGAGATGGGACCTGGATAGATAACTCAGCTGTCTGAGTGGATGCATAATGAGAGAGGGAGAGAGGGGACGATTTTCTGGACGCTTCGAAAGGAGTTGGCGTCACTACAGTAGTCAGTATAGTGCAGATCCCAGCAGCAATAATGAATAGGAAATTAGGAAGACTACTCACCTTCTCATGGTATCGTAGCAGTTGCTGAAACAGTTGCTGAAAGCGCAGAGCGGGGAGAGTCAAGCTCGAGGTCGAGCTTGATGTCGGCTACGAATGTAGCGCGTACGTCCTTCTTGGCGAGAACGTTGTCCGAAAGAGCTCGCAGTCCCATCTTCCCCAAGGACTTGAGCTTTCGATCCACCTCAACAGCGACCTTGTCCCGGTCCGTACCGCTGCTCAGATCCTCGACCAACTCGATCACCCTGCGCCAGCGACTGAGAAGCTTGCGCGCAGCTACCGCTCCCGCATCCAGGCCAGCATCTTTCCCCTCCAATCGGTCTTTCAGAGACCTGATCAGCCTATCCCCTACATGCCATACCTGCACAAGCTGACGCACCGATCCAACGCGCTTCGCCAGCTGCAGCAAGGAGAGGGGTGTCGAAGTAGCAGAGGGGGGAGCAGGGGTTCGAGAGGGAGATTGAGAGGAGGGTAGGAGAGCGGGAGAAGCAGGAGGACCGGGGGCTTGAGGGACAGACGCGTTTGAGAAGGCTGCTACCGACCGAGCACTGACATCGTTGATGATAGGAACGGTTGGAACGGAGCTGCTGACAAGAGTGAAGGGCGCTGTAGGCGGCTGTCCAGTGTCCAAGTGCTGCTGTAGTCGAAAAAGTGCTGCATCAGCATCGGAGGAAGGGCCGGAGCTACCAACGAACTGAAGACCAAAGAAAGGAGGCATGTAATGTCAGAGCATCGAACATCAGGAGAGAGAACAAACCACATCAATGATCCAATTACCTCCTCAGCTTCGAGAAGCGCGCGAGCACTCGTAGCAAGTGCCCGACGAGTGTTGCTGCGCTGCTGCTCTGCACTGTTGTTGTTCTGCTGAAGCGCCGACACAACGAGACGGAACATATCCGAAAGGAAGGACCGTGATTCTTCGCGCTCGATGCGCGCCTCGGTGACCGCCGCCTTGACCATCGCCGAGGTCTCCTCCTGCTTGACGCGAAGCTCAGCCAGTGCATGACCCACCGCAGGGACAAGTTGTGTGATGGTGACCTCAATAGGGCTGACTGCTGCGGACATAGCTGCTGTGAGAGCGGAGGCGAAGGTCCCGAATGCGGTAGTGTCGAAAGGTGGCATCGACCAAATAGGGAGGCCTTCGTATTGATGTCTGAGGCACGCTGCGTCTTGTAACATTACGGTCCGCAGCCACTTCAACAAGGCCAGGAAGTTCAGCGCGGCCTGGTCGGTCTCTCCGCCCGTCCGATGTCGCTCCTTGATGGTCGTCTCCGCCTCCTCGATCTCTGGCCAGAGCTGCTGCTGAAGCGCCAATGGTGGTTCCACCAATGTGCGCGGCAGCCAATAGTCGCCTCCTCCTGCGCTGAAGCCCGCCAACGCTCGCACAGGCTGAAGCGCCACACCTGTCAAATATCGCTCTATCAGCTGATCACCTCCAGCAGTCCAACGCCCATGCTTCCGGATGCTGTCTTCCGAGCAACCACGCTCGAATGCCATTCTGGCTCCTCCTCCTCGCATCGCGTGCGTGACATTCGAAGTCGCAATGCCGAGGTCGCTGAATGCCTTCTTGAGTACCTGAGCTTGATCATCCCATGTAACGCCGCTGCCCTCGACCGCGTCGTCCTCGCAGTCCGTCAACAGCATGAGGTGGTACCAGGAAGCACGACTGGAGAAGTTGGGAAACGGCTCCTTTCGCGTGTGCCAGCGCTCATAGAAGAAGAGAGCAAGCGCTCCCACCGGGCAGGCCTCTACGTTCTTATGCCGAGCCGCAATACCGACCTCTTTCCGACCTTCTGTGTTGACTTTGCTGCGGGGAATGGTCACCACAAACGCTGGACATGCTTGAGGCTGTGATTGAGGCAACTATGATGGACGAACGAGGAAGGCAAAAACAAAAACCAAGTCAGATCATCGATCAATCATCAAGCATTCAGAGCAATGGCGACATCTGACAACACCAATGCCACGCCAGACCCATATCCCAGTACAACCAAACCGAGGCGCACACAGTAGTCACCGTAAGACACACACAGTGCAGACTACAGGTGCACCCCGCGACCCCGCACCATCTTTGCCCTGGTTTCAGCTGACGCTCCCCCGACTGCCGTGGGCCAATACCCACATGTCGTTGTCCACCCCTGATCTATCATCTATCCGATGACATCAAGGGGGAGGAGAAGGGGAGGACGAGGGAAGAGGGAAATGACTCACTGTGCGCGTGTAGAGTCGCGATAGCTTGGCCTTCCGTAAGTCTTCCGACCTTCCCATGATGGCATGCTGCATCAGGAAGTCGAATCGAGCTCTCCAAGTGGAGGTGTCGCAGGCGTCGGAAGCTGAGGCGGGGTAGGCGATGGTGCTGTGCTGCTGGGAGGTGCTGGGCTGCTGGGACATTTGCCTGAGGTACCATTGACTGATCTCGAGATGCTGATCCTCCGTGTACCCGTCGTTGAGCGAGTGCTTCCAAGTGTCCTCTCCGAGCAGTTCTGAGTGCTGAACCTTGTGTCGCCGGACTGCTTTCCTGAAGGCTTTCAGCAGGGCGCCATTGCGCGGGTGAGGAAAGGTGTTGGCGCCCTTCAGGACCTGCGTCTCCCAAAGGTTGACGATAGCTTTGACATGGGTCTCCAGGCCCTCGTCGCCGATCTGTGGGTTTCGGTGCAACACAAAGCAGCTGTGGTGACGATGCAAGCCCAAAGACACAATACCAAGTCAGCCACTCGAGCACAACACAACAATGTGATATATTGACAGCAGGATGCATCTGCCCTCACCATACCAGCTCGCTCGCACAACAGACAACAACCAGCACTCACTTCAAGTATGTGACGAGCTTTTGCTCAGACACCAGAACCTCGTCGACGTTGCTCTGCTCCCGCGCCTCACTCTCCGCGCTGCTATCTTCGGTGTGCACCTCCATCGCATCACAGGCGTGGGCGTTCGCTGTGGCTGGAGCATTTTCGTTGGCTGCTGGTGCTGCGCTTGCGCTCGGGCTCGAGATCACTCTTGCTGGTGCTTGCATCGATAGCGGAGAAGGGACCTCGGCTGCAAACGACGCTCCAAGCGCTGGTTGCTGCGAGCGAATGCGGTTGAGACAGCGCCAAAACGTCTGAGAGAGAGAGAGAGAGAGAGAGATGCCGGGGTAGAAGTGAGTTGAACAAAGAAGTCAGTAGTCTGAGATGCCAGTGTCAAGCCAAGGGGACTGGACTCGCTCAACACATCGACTTACGAGAAAGCTGCTCTTACACCGGTCCCAGTTTGCTTTGGTTCCAGGAGCGAGAGTACTCTGCTTGAGGTGGAGCGCAAGATCGATCGTCTCGTTCACGAACGTTTGCGCCCCCGGTCTTGTGTCGGCGTCCAGCTGGATCGCCATCGCCCCCCCGCAATCTCCGCATCGGTAGCCAGTGCACCACTAATCCGCAGCTGCTCAACTAGCTCGGGCGGCAACACACCAGGACCAGCCGCCCCGAATGTCTCCTCGCTCTCCACCTGTGGACCAAGTCCGTCCGCTCGTTCGAACGCCGTCGAGGATTGTCTCTCTTGCTCGACCTGTGTATTGCTTCGGACACCGCTGACGTTACGACTACCTCCTGGTTCCCGGGCGAGAGAGTTTGCATCCTGTGGCTTCAAAAATATCGCGAGATTAGAGGCAGAAGAACGTGATCGATTTGATGTAAGCTCTTCAGCCAGAGCTGAGTCAGGAGCTGGAGTGCATCCAAGGCTGCATCGAGTGTGAGAAAAGACGCTGTATCAGACTGTGTGCCCAGGGACTGAATCAAGCTGTGATCCAAACTCACTTGATGCCTTGATCGTGCGTCTGCTTCCAGGAGTACAGTGTAGGCACACCTACGCCAAGCTGCTTCGCCCTGGAGGCCACAGTTCCTCCCTTCTCCTGTCCAAAAACACCAGAAAAACCGCCAATCGCTTTCTACTGTCGGTATATATGACTCCATCTCGTCTCCTCTTGATACCTCGTCCACCCACTGCCGTTGATGGCGCTGAGATGAGACTGCCAAGCGGAGGAGACGCGACAACCGGGACAACCGGAGGCTGCGTATCCGCCGAGGGCGCGGTGGACGGTGCATCCACGTCCATCACGGAGGAGGGAGGGAGGGGAGCCGTCACTTGAATGAAGCAGACCAGTCGGGGAGTCGGGAACTTGGGTGTGTGTGTTGCAAGGAGAGAGGAGAAGAGATGGATGTACAGGAGGAAAGACGCGCTGGTTGGCAGGAAGGAAGACGCGCTCACGCGCTGCGCTCTACTAGCTCAAGGCTTTCGGCCGATACATGTACATCCTATAGGAGCCCCGCAGGATAACTGTCCTAGGTTCAAGGAAATCGGGTATTTCTAGCTGGTGACCGCTGTGTCCGGTAACGTGACCTCACTCTAATGTCTGTGACCATTCTCTGAAGAACGGATGGGGTTTCATTTCGCAGGAAAAAGTTTACCAGTAACTCATCGTACTATGTAGATAAAGCGGAACTGACGAAACCCCATCCGTTCTTCAGAGAATGGTCACAGACATTAGAGTGAGGTCACGTTACCGGACACAGCGGTCACCAGCTAGAAATACCCGATTTCCTTGAACCTAGGACAGTTATCCTGCGGGGCTCCTATAGGATGTACATGTATCGGCCGAAAGCCTTGAGCTAGTAGAGCGCAGCGCGTGAGCGCGTCTTCCTTCCTGCCAACCAGCGCGTCTTTCCTCCTGTACATCCATCTCTTCTCCTCTCTCCTTGCAACACACACACCCAAGTTCCCGACTCCCCGACTGGTCTGCTTCATTCAAGTGACGGCTCCCCTCCCTCCCTCCTCCGTGATGGACGTGGATGCACCGTCCACCGCGCCCTCGGCGGATACGCAGCCTCCGGTTGTCCCGGTTGTCGCGTCTCCTCCGCTTGGCAGTCTCATCTCAGCGCCATCAACGGCAGTGGGTGGACGAGGTATCAAGAGGAGACGAGATGGAGTCATATATACCGACAGTAGAAAGCGATTGGCGGTTTTCTGGTGTTTTGGACAGGAGAAGGGAGGAACTGTGGCCTCCAGGGCGAAGCAGCTTGGCGTAGGTGTGCCTACACTGTACTCCTGGAAGCAGACGCACGATCAAGGCATCAAGTGAGTTTGGATCACAGCTTGATTCAGTCCCTGGGCACACAGTCTGATACAGCGTCTTTTTCTCACACTCGATGCAGCCTTGGATGCACTCCAGCTCCTGACTCAGCTCTGGCTGAAGAGCTTACATCAAATCGATCACGTTCTTCTGCCTCTAATCTCGCGATATTTTTTTTGAAGCCACAGGATGCAAACTCTCTCGCCCGGGAACCAGGAGGTAGTCGTAACGTCAGCGGTGTCCGAAGCAATACACAGGTCGAGCAAGAGAGACAATCCTCGACGGCGTTCGAACGAGCGGACGGACTTGGTCCACAGGTGGAGAGCGAGGAGACATTCGGGGCGGCTGGTCCTGGTGTGTTGCCGCCCGAGCTAGTTGAGCAGCTGCGGATTAGTGGTGCACTGGCTACCGATGCGGAGATTGCGGGGGCGATGGCGATCCAGCTGGACGCCGACACAAGACCGGGGGCGCAAACGTTCGTGAACGAGACGATCGATCTTGCGCTCCACCTCAAGCAGAGTACTCTCGCTCCTGGAACCAAAGCAAACTGGGACCGGTGTAAGAGCAGCTTTCTCGTAAGTCGATGTGTTGAGCGAGTCCAGTCCCCTTGGCTTGACACTGGCATCTCAGACTACTGACTTCTTTGTTCAACTCACTTCTACCCCGGCATCTCTCTCTCTCTCTCTCTCTCTCAGACGTTTTGGCGCTGTCTCAACCGCATTCGCTCGCAGCAACCAGCGCTTGGAGCGTCGTTTGCAGCCGAGGTCCCTTCTCCGCTATCGATGCAAGCACCAGCAAGAGTGATCTCGAGCCCGAGCGCAAGCGCAGCACCAGCAGCCAACGAAAAATGCTCCAGCCACAGCGAACGCCCACGCCTGTGATGCGATGGAGGTGCACACCGAAGATAGCAGCGCGGAGAGTGAGGCGCGGGAGCAGAGCAACGTCGACGAGGTTCTGGTGTCTGAGCAAAAGCTCGTCACATACTTGAAGTGAGTGCTGGTTGTTGTCTGTTGTGCGAGCGAGCTGGTATGGTGAGGGCAGATGCATCCTGCTGTCAATATATCACATTGTTGTGTTGTGCTCGAGTGGCTGACTTGGTATTGTGTCTTTGGGCTTGCATCGTCACCACAGCTGCTTTGTGTTGCACCGAAACCCACAGATCGGCGACGAGGGCCTGGAGACCCATGTCAAAGCTATCGTCAACCTTTGGGAGACGCAGGTCCTGAAGGGCGCCAACACCTTTCCTCACCCGCGCAATGGCGCCCTGCTGAAAGCCTTCAGGAAAGCAGTCCGGCGACACAAGGTTCAGCACTCAGAACTGCTCGGAGAGGACACTTGGAAGCACTCGCTCAACGACGGGTACACGGAGGATCAGCATCTCGAGATCAGTCAATGGTACCTCAGGCAAATGTCCCAGCAGCCCAGCACCTCCCAGCAGCACAGCACCATCGCCTACCCCGCCTCAGCTTCCGACGCCTGCGACACCTCCACTTGGAGAGCTCGATTCGACTTCCTGATGCAGCATGCCATCATGGGAAGGTCGGAAGACTTACGGAAGGCCAAGCTATCGCGACTCTACACGCGCACAGTGAGTCATTTCCCTCTTCCCTCGTCCTCCCCTTCTCCTCCCCCTTGATGTCATCGGATAGATGATAGATCAGGGGTGGACAACGACATGTGGGTATTGGCCCACGGCAGTCGGGGGGAGCGTCAGCTGAAACCAGGGCAAAGATGGTGCGGGGTCGCGGGGGTGCACCTGTAGTCTGCACTGTGTGTGTCTTACGGTGACTACTGTGTGCGCCTCGGTTTGGTTGTACTGGGATATGGGTCTGGCGTGGCATTGGTGTTGTCAGATGTCGCCATTGCTCTGAATGCTTGATGATTGATCGATGATCTGACTTGGTTTTGTTTTGCCTTCCTCGTTCGTCCATCATAGTTGCCTCAATCACAGCCTCAAGCATGTCCAGCGTTTGTGGTGACCATTCCCCGCAGCAAAGTCAACACAGAAGGTCGGAAAGAGGTCGGTATTGCGGCTCGGCATAAGAACGTAGAGGCCTGCCCGGTGGGAGCGCTTGCTCTCTTCTTCTATGAGCGCTGGCACACGCGAAAGGAGCCGTTTCCCAACTTCTCCAGTCGTGCTTCCTGGTACCACCTCATGCTGTTGACGGACTGCGAGGACGACGCGGTCGAGGGCAGCGGCGTTACATGGGATGATCAAGCTCAGGTACTCAAGAAGGCATTCAGCGACCTCGGCATTGCGACTTCGAATGTCACGCACGCGATGCGAGGAGGAGGAGCCAGAATGGCATTCGAGCGTGGTTGCTCGGAAGACAGCATCCGGAAGCATGGGCGTTGGACTGCTGGAGGTGATCAGCTGATAGAGCGATATTTGACAGGTGTGGCGCTTCAGCCTGTGCGAGCGTTGGCGGGCTTCAGCGCAGGAGGAGGCGACTATTGGCTGCCGCGCACATTGGTGGAACCACCACTGGCGCTTCAGCAGCAGCTCTGGCCAGAGATCGAGGAGGCGGAGACGACCATCAAGGAGCGACATCGGACGGGCGGAGAGACCGACCAGGCCGCGCTGAACTTCCTGGCCTTGTTGAAGTGGCTGCGGACCGTAATGTTACAAGACGCAGCGTGCCTCAGACATCAATACGAAGGCCTCCCTATTTGGTCGATGCCACCTTTCGACACTACCGCATTCGGGACCTTCGCCTCCGCTCTCACAGCAGCTATGTCCGCAGCAGTCAGCCCTATTGAGGTCACCATCACACAACTTGTCCCTGCGGTGGGTCATGCACTGGCTGAGCTTCGCGTCAAGCAGGAGGAGACCTCGGCGATGGTCAAGGCGGCGGTCACCGAGGCGCGCATCGAGCGCGAAGAATCACGGGCCTTCCTTTCGGATATGTTCCGTCTCGTTGTGTCGGCGCTTCAGCAGAACAACAACAGTGCAGAGCAGCAGCGCAGCAACACTCGTCGGGCACTTGCTACGAGTGCTCGCGCGCTTCTCGAAGCTGAGGAGGTAATTGGATCATTGATGTGGTTTGTTCTCTCTCCTGATGTTCGATGCTCTGACATTACATGCCTCCTTTCTTTGGTCTTCAGTTCGTTGGTAGCTCCGGCCCTTCCTCCGATGCTGATGCAGCACTTTTTCGACTACAGCAGCACTTGGACACTGGACAGCCGCCTACAGCGCCCTTCACTCTTGTCAGCAGCTCCGTTCCAACCGTTCCTATCATCAACGATGTCAGTGCTCGGTCGGTAGCAGCCTTCTCAAACGCGTCTGTCCCTCAAGCCCCCGGTCCTCCTGCTTCTCCCGCTCTCCTACCCTCCTCTCAATCTCCCTCTCGAACCCCTGCTCCCCCCCCCTCTGCTACTTCGACACCCCTCTCCTTGCTGCAGCTGGCGAAGCGCGTTGGATCGGTGCGTCAGCTTGTGCAGGTATGGCATGTAGGGGATAGGCTGATCAGGTCTCTGAAAGACCGATTGGAGGGGAAAGATGCTGGCCTGGATGCGGGAGCGGTAGCTGCGCGCAAGCTTCTCAGTCGCTGGCGCAGGGTGATCGAGTTGGTCGAGGATCTGAGCAGCGGTACGGACCGGGACAAGGTCGCTGTTGAGGTGGATCGAAAGCTCAAGTCCTTGGGGAAGATGGGACTGCGAGCTCTTTCGGACAACGTTCTCGCCAAGAAGGACGTACGCGCTACATTCGTAGCCGACATCAAGCTCGACCTCGAGCTTGACTCTCCCCGCTCTGCGCTTTCAGCAACTGTTTCAGCAACTGCTACGATACCATGAGAAGGTGAGTAGTCTTCCTAATTTCCTATTCATTATTGCTGCTGGGATCTGCACTATACTGACTACTGTAGTGACGCCAACTCCTTTCGAAGCGTCCAGAAAATCGTCCCCTCTCTCCCTCTCTCATTATGCATCCACTCAGACAGCTGAGTTATCTATCCAGGTCCCATCTCCCAGACGTAGTCGATACCCCAGGTGGTCGAGGCGATACGACACGTTCGCAGACCTGCGCCATCCAAGTCTGCCAAATCCATCATCCGGCCTTGTTTTTTTTCTCGCCTCGCAAGCTCTTCTCCTTCGCCCGTCGTCACCGCTTTGATTTGGTCCGCTCGCACTTTTCGTCCTCTCGCACTTGCGTCTCCCGAGTCTCCGACTGTTTCATGTAATCTGGCCTTCGTACTCGTTCCCGCATTTCCATCGCTTTTTTGTCTTGACTCTTCCCGTGGTTGTGTGTTCGTTTAGGCCTGCACCGACCTTTGGGCTGTCCCTCCTTACGCGCACTGTCGCTGATTGCCAGAAGATGTGTTGGGCAACTTTGTGCAGAGTCTTTCCTTTCTTGCGTCGCGCGGGGTGATTGGCTTGAAGAACAATTATTGGGATTGTATTGCATCGAAGTCTAAGACGAAAGTGCCTGTATAGTGAATAGGATATCGGTGGAGGAAACAGTAGCTTCATGAGTGAAGGAAAAGCATATCAGCTGAGGTCTCTTTAAAGGTTTTGGGATTATGGCATTACTCACTTCGAATCTTCGATCATTCATCCCCCGTATATTTCTGAATCCTAACTCGTTCTGAAGCCTCCAGCGTCGATTGATGAATAGCTGCGCAAAGAAAGACGAGAGAAGTGTCAGTTATCGACTATCAGTTATCGACTATCGTGAGACTACCTCGCCTCGACATCCCATTTCCAAACTGACATACGTTCCCCCTATTTTCGCCATGTTGTCCGCGGCAGAGGATGCGCTGCGCCACTGGCAACATCCCCTGCCGACGAGACTCTCCTATCCCCTTTTCTCCTCAAGCACCGCAAACCGGAATTGAATGATTAGCAGAAAAATCTGAATGGGAAAGAATCCAACAAGCAAGAAGAAAAAGAAGTAAGAACGCGTATCAGCACATTGCGCGTAAACTCGTTGATGTCTCTGATGGATGCGGCTCACCCTCCTCCAGAAAACCCAACTTCATTGCCGACACAACACTGAGAAAGAGAGAAGGCGTCAGCATAAGTAATTTGCCCTTGGAAGCGACGCGCATGAATGGGAAATAGGGGACTCACTGTCCGAACTCCGAGGAGCGGCAACAAACAGCGGCCGGCGACGGCAGACGCGCAACAGCGCGCGCGGAGCAGAGTCGAGGGCGCAAGACGGGAGCTGCGAGCAGCGATGTAGACTGTGAGTGCTGAGAAGATGGGAGCGAAGCGAAGAAGAAATAGGGAGAAACGATCAGCAAGTGCGAGGGGCGGAGGAGAGAGCAATATGAGAAGGAAATCAACAGCGTCAGTACAAGTGTCTGATTACTTATACTCAGTGCTCGGTAGTGGTGTTCTGTGAAGTACTTACTCTGTCCGTTGGGTTGGGTTCGGGCTGGTTGCTCAAAGGAGGATGCTTGTGGAGTTGGTGACCGTTCTGCGACAACTTGTGTCCGCTTCGTGACCCCATCGGAGAAATTCTGTGACCGTGCGTGTCCGCGGAGAAACACCCCCCCGACATCTTCCACGTCTTTCTGGAAGAAGCGATGTGGGATATGAGATGATGGGAAAGGCCAGATGAGATGATGGGATTACGATGAGGATGAAGTGAGCCAAAAAGGTGCACCTGAGCACGTTTTTGCATTTCCGACAACGATATCGTACTCAATTGAGGGAAACACCGAATCGCCGTGTCGTACTTCATCTGGTGAGATATCGTGGAAGTACGATTTAGCACTACAAGATCTGACGAAACCCCTTAATACATAGCGCGGGGTCCTGACTTTTTTTGTGAGCTCATCTGATTTCCAATTCCCGCTCATCGCTCATCTCCGATCTCCATTAGCCTCATTGACTCAGGCGTGTCTATGCGGTCGCGGCAACGGCGTTGCCGCAGTGTCACGTGGCAAATTTATCGGCCGAGATGAATTCAATTAGAGAGCAGACAGAGACACCGCGATAGACAGCCTGAGAACACTTGTAAGGAGCTACCCGGACTGCCACCTCCGCAGGGGACTTAGACAAAAATTGACCGAATCCACCACTCACATACCTGACCCCTCGTCACACTTCATCCTCGCACCTCGACCAAACTCACGATGAGCACATACGCATACTGTCATCCTCTCAAGCATCCTATCTGCGCGCTGCTGCTTGGTTAGTTCGGAGGATTGCGTCCACTGACCTCCTCCTCTTGTCTCCGCAGTGCGCAGTATTCAAACTCCTCACATCCAGCTGACAGCTCCCAAGTCCCACTTTTGTTTCCTTTCTCATACAGCTAACATCTGCTACACTTCCGCTTATCTTCTTTGAGCCCTTTGCCTCTCGCGCCCAACACTACGCGTACCTAGATGTCGCTGCTTGCTCAATGCTCTCGTCTTCCTTGTCCTCCCCTTCTGCATTCCTCTCACAGGTCACAACGTCTACTTGCTTCTCTCCCTTTGCAGTTTGCCTTTCTTACACCGATCGCAGGGCCCTCCACAACTTCAAGGTATGTGTGCCCATCCACCTTCGGCTGCCGCAGATCTTCTCACTCACTCACTTACTCACTCACTTCTCGTTCACGTTGACAGACTCATCAACCAGGCTAGCCATGACCGGTGTTCTCCTGCAATCTCGAGCGAGCCGCTGTCGGTCCTCCGGCCTCCCACTTACACAGCACACTCGTTCTCACTTCTCGAGCCAGAAGAACGTCTTTCACCTATTCATTGTTGGCACTTGGCATAGCATTTATCTGCAATCCACTTCATCGTTTTCAATGTCCAATATGCTGTCTGAAGGCTGAGAGTAAGGAGCAGAAGCAAGCTAGAAATGTACATAGGTAGACAGTGGTGGATTGCGGTCTATTTCGTCTAAGTTCTGTGTGGAAATGGCAGTCCGGGTCGCTCCTTGCAAGTGTGCTCAGGCGTGTTTGTGCACGCCGCGGCTTCTGGCCATTGAGCAATTCATTACGGCCGAGAGAGCATCACGTGAGCGACATTACAGCACACACACACGCCTGAGTTTCTGAGGCTAGCTCTTCACGACGACGGCGACGAGCCGGTGAACGACAGCAGCAGCAGCAGCAGCAGCGACAGCGAAGATGAGTGACGAGACTGAGGAAGAGTATCTCCAGCGTCTGTTCGCGAAAGTACAGACACCGCCCCCAGTCTGCCACGGCCCATCGCTCCTCACAGCCTGCATCCGCGACCACCCCCTGCCACAGCCACAGCCACAGCCAGCAACAAGCGCAGTCAAACAGCAGCACGGCATCCTCCGCAGGGACGAACACTCCCAGCAGACACCCACAGACGACCACCCACGCTTCCACGAGCCCGTGATCCCGCACAGACCACATCTCCACCACCACCACCACAGCCGGCACTCAGCAGCGACGACATCGATCCTCACCGCGCCCACCCCACAGCGACGACAGACCACCATCACCTTCGCAGACCACAACACTCCACGCGACAACACAACAGACCGCGAACTCCTCGCCTCCCTCTGCAACGGGATACAGAACACACAGCCTGATCGCATCAGCCAGCAGCAACAGCAGCAACAACACAACGACGAGCACGAAGATCACTCCCTAGCAACATCACCCTCCGCACTGGGAAGACGAAGCAGACCATCCTCAAGTCTCGGCTGGAGACCCTTCGCCATCGCTTCCCCACCTCCCCAGCTCAACTCACGCTCAGCAGAAGCCTCACCCAGACCCGGCTCATCCCCTCCTCCCTCCTCCAGAGTACATGTCGAACCCACAACAACGCCCACGCCAACCACCGCCACCACGAAGAAGAAGTTCCCATGGTGGCCACCCGAACGACTCGTCGCCCTCCAGAACGCAGCAAGAGACCGCATCACAGCCGGCACAGTCCGCACGTCCTCCGGAGCCGGGCTTTCAGGAGGAGGGAAACAGGACGAAGGAGCAGGTGTAGGAACGGCTCGACGACTCTCCGCAGGGTCCACCCCGCTCCGACTCAGTCTCGACAGCGGCGTCTTTGACGAGACGAACGTGGAGAAAGCGGGGGCGGGGGCGGGGGCGAAGGGGAAAGGCAGGAGCATGGTCATCAGTCAGGAGGGTATACCGGCACGCAGTGGCGGGGGTGGGAGACCATTCCACCCGGGACGCTCTATCTCTATGGTCGACCCCGCAGCAGGGGCACGACTGGCCTTCACCAGCCGCGAACACAGACTGGCATCTTCCCCCTTTGTCGCCGTCGATCCGGTCACGGTGGGAGGAGGTACAGGTACAGGTACAAGTCCTCAGCGCGTGCTCTCCCCTTCTTCCGTCTCCATTTCGAACGGCGGTGGGGCGGTTCAGCAGGACCTGCACCTCAATCCTGCTCCTGCTCCTGCCCCTGTTGCGGCACGGCATATTCAATTCGTAGAGACGCATTCGTCGTCGCCAAAGCGGGCGCTCTCCCCTCCGATCCTCAGTCCGGCACAGGACGAACATACTACCACAGCTCCCATTTCCGTTGCCGTTGCGGCGCGACACATCCAGTTCGCAGAGACGAAATCAGCATCGTCGTCGTCCCCCAAGCGCGCCCTCTCCCCGCCCATCGTAAACACGTGCCAGCTCGAATCCAACAAGAGCCCAACTCCAAGAGATCCAGCCATCAGCAACCCCGCGCCAACAGCAGCCCGACATATCCAATTCGTCCCACCGTCCTCGCCACCGCGGCATCTCAGACGGAGGGCAGCCGCTGCTGCTGCTGCGGGTGGCGGGATGAAAGGATCGTCGGAGCGGGAGGATGAGAGTGCGGAGAGGAGACGGAAGTCGTTCCATGGCTTGGGGCTGGAGGACAGGGAGGTCGTGCATTCGTTCCGATTGGGTGAGTGCATCTAATTTCCTTACTTTCCTTCTTCTTTTTCAGTGGACCCTTACATTTTTTTTTTTTTTGTTGAGGAAACACAGGCTCGCATGGACGTTCCCGGACGGAGACGGACGAGCGGGACGACGAGGTGGAACATGATGAGCTCGGATACGATCTACGACGTTCACCGCTCCCGCCCGCAGCCGCAGCCAACGACGGGGACGATCCCGCATTCGAATACTCAAACTCCAGCATTCTCGAACCACAACAGCAAAAACTCCCTCTCGTCCTCTCCCCACCCCCAATGCCCGACGAACAAAGTCCAAGTCCGCCAGAGGTCTGCTCGCCTCGCTTCGTAGATGCCGACGATTGGGACGGCCATGAGCGCGACGAGGGAGCAGAGGTAGAGGTAGGAGAGGGAGCGAACGTGGACGGGAGGGGGGCGAATTCTGCTGCTATCGTCCCCACGAGACGCTCGAGTGCGGGAGGGGAGGAGGGCAGGGCGAGATTGGTCCTTGGGCCGATTGATCCTGGGAATGTCTCTGTTGAAGAGGAGGGGGAGGAAGATTACTTCTCGGGCGTGGTGATCCCAGCGGCAGCGGCCGCGGCGGCGGAGGTTGGGACTGTCTCTGGAGGACCGGCGCAGGGGCAGGGGCAGGGGCAGGGGCAGGGGCAGGGGAAAGTGCCGGTATCTAATGTGGACGGTACGCGCAGACTTCCCCCTCCTCTGTCCTTAGCTGGCGGTGGCGGAGCGGGGCTCAACACGAAAGACTCATCGGGAATGAGCACGCCTCAAGCTACGTCCACGTCCACACCCACACCCAAGGTATCCACACCGACGCCGACGCCGAGGAAGTCCAGTATCAAACTGGCGACGCCTCCCCAGCCTGCGCGGTCCCATCTGCACGTGCTCGCCTCGGGCTTGGGGCTGGGGAATAAGGAGGAGGTGCAGGAGCAGGGTCGGACGGTCTTAGGTCGGTCGCCTGCGCCTTTTACTATGCTCTCGTCGCAGATGTCCGCCGGGGCCACTGGAGGGGGAGGGGGAGGGAGATTACACCGTCGCCTTCGTGGTCGTCAATCGCGTGCGATGCGGGCGTACGTGTCTCATGGGGAGGGCGAGGGCGAGGGCGAGAATGAGAATGAGCTCTTGCGGAGTGATGACGGCGGTGGTGGTGCTGGTGGTCGAGGCGGTGGTGGTGGTGGTGGTGCCGAAGCAGGCAGGGGAAGACGGTACTCAGACCATCAAATCTACGGCGTGAGCCCGTACCCGGGCGGGCCACCGTCGTCCTCCTCGATCCTACCCCTCCTGCGGGCCGAACGACGCCGGCGGCGGAGTCGGCGGGGCGACCTCCTTGTTGTTGAAGGCGCGGGTGCTATTTCCGAGACGGAGCATGCTGAGGGATCGGGATCCGGCTCGATGAATCTGAGTGCGTTGTTGCGGGCGAGTCAGGGGAGGAGTCGCTCTCGTCCTGCGTCGCGCCAACAGCGGAGTTTTGCGTTCGGGGGCAGCCCACCGCCGCCGGCGCTGTCATCTACCGAGCAGCAGCAACAACAGCGCGAATCGCGGCCGACAAGTCGGGCGGGCTCTGGATCTGGCTCTGGCTATTGTGGGGTTGGGTTTGGGCCGAGGACGCGCACGCTTAGTGTGGATGCTGGTACGGATTGTGGGGCGAGTTCGAGTGGGCGGACGAGCGTGGAGCCGATTTCGTTTGTTGGTGGCGGGGTTGGGGTGTTAGGGCAGAAGAAGGCGGGTAGGGGGGTGCTTTCGCTCTCGTCGTCGTCGGTTTCTTCTGGCGGTGGGGGGCGGGTTGTAGGGCCTGGGTTTGATAATGATGATGAGGAGGAGGAGTTGGAGGATGAGGACGATGAGGATGGGGATGGGACGGAGGGGGAAGGGGAGAGTGAGGAGGATGATGAGGATGAGGATGAAGATGATGAGACTTTTACGGAGGATGGGGAGGAGGAAGAAGATGGTTACGAGGAGGATTCGGAGGGTGACGACTTTGACGACGACGACGACGACGAAGACAACGATGAAGACGACGACGACGAAGATGAAGACGAAGCCAACCGAACACAAACGTTCGCCGACGAACCGACCAGACCGAGACGGAGGCCGTACAAGCTCACCAGCGGCAGCGGCAGCGGCAGCGGTGCCGGCGGGGGGCCGACGACGTCGACGTCTTCGTGGCACAACGACGACGACGACGGGGACGACGACGGGGACGGGGACTCAGCCTCGGTCCTTGCGCCCTCGATCGACTCGCGCAGTCTGGCGCATCCTACGAGTTTTGCGATGGATGACGATTGAGCCGAGCTCGGGCGGGCGGGCTGTGAAATGGGGGGTATAACGGAAACTACTCAGCACTCTTCGATGTTTTATACTCGCCCTTCGCCCCTTGCCTCTTTGGCTTGTTTACGACTCGACTCTTTCGGTTTTTGTCGATGAGTATACCCCCCCCCCCCGGCCTCCCTCGGCCTTTGCCCGCCTATACACTTCCACACTCGACGACCCCCCGACGCGACGTGCTTCTTTATATTTTCCGGGTGGGAATTTATACCCTCCCACCCTCCAGATTTCGCCTCCCGGTCTCGAGCCTCGAGCCTCGAGCCTCGAGGGTTGGCCTCCTTCCATCTCTGCATATACATACAACAACACACACCCCAACCTTCGCCCCTCTTCAACTTATCGGCGCTTGCCCCCCCCCCCCCCCCTTGTTCCATCCCATCCATCGATTTATATACTTTGACTTCACACAACTTCTTCCGCTTCCGTTGTACACCACGTCCATCCATTTCGAATCAACAAGTCGAAGGTCGCTTTTCTCTCTCTCTCTCTCTCTCTCTCGTCATCCTTGTCCTAATTCTCAGCTCGCTGCCACAGAAAGGGCGAAAAGGTTGAACAAAATGCGTGCGTGTGTGGAATTAGGATTGTGGGAAGGGGGGGGGGGGTGGGTTTGCGATGGGCTTGATGACATGATTTGCTGGGAAATTGGGATGCGTGGGAAGGTGTGCTGCTGGGGTCAACCCAACCCGAAGACAGAAGTGGGAAAAGGGACGAGATTTGCTTGCGTTTCTTGAGGATTCTGGTGACCTGACTGCATGACATGCTTTTTGCGTGGTAAGAGAGTTTGTTTGTTTGGCTCGGGGGTCGTTTCGGTCAATCGAGGTCCATAGGAGCTTCTTCGTCTCCTCCTGAATTGGCAGTGGCGAGAAGGGAGGGATGCAATGGGGTATATGAGACGGGAGTGTTGGAGCCCGTGGTAGAGAGTGACATGGGCGTCGCCGGGAAGGAGGAAGAGTGCGATTCGGACTCTGCGCCCGCTCCTTCCGCAAGATTCGTGACGACCGGGCCCAACGAGTTGAACTGAGGAGGCGGATTGAAATAGATGGAACCCTGGAGATGTTGTTGTGGCTGGGACAAGTCGATCACGCTGGGATTGTGCTGGTTGTGGTGTGAGGACGAGGTGGGCGTCGATGCGGTGGAGAGTCCAGGCGAGGAAGGCGACTCGACGTAGTAGCTCGGATAGAGGAGGTCTTCTTCCCCCTCCTCGTCGTTCTCACCGTCCTTGCGCCGGTCACGCATCTGGTCAGCTTCAAGCTCGTCGTCGTTGTCGTCGAGCTCGATGATCCGGAGTGAAGAGGAAGAGGAGGCCGAGTGCGGTAGGCCCGGTCTTGTGCTTCGACGGGATTGTGCGCGCGGTAGGTATACCTCCTCGTCGATTTCTTCGATCAAAGGCTCTTCGACTCGTCGTTGGGTAGGAACCGCATCGTCGTCCTCGTCCTCGCGTTCTTCGTCCTCTGGTCGTACGAAGGCTGCCTTGGGGGTGACGGGTTTGTAGAGGATGAGAGCTCCGGGACCGGGCTTCCAGTCTGAGGGGGCTGCAGGGAAGGGCGATGAGAGATCGTTGATGGACACGCTCGATGCTTTACTGGCGAAGGGGTGGTTGGCCGCGAGCTGTGCTGCGAGTGCTGGGTTGAGAGTGAAGTGTGGTGATGCGGGGGGTGTCGGGGATGGGGAGCGTGATCTTAGGGTGATGTCGTCGTCGTCGTCGTCATCGTCGTCGAGGGATGTGAGGATGGTGCGGTGTGTGTCGATGTCGTACGCAGCTGGTGGCCTGGTGTGCTGTTGTGGTCTGATGGGAGTGGGCTGGTAGAGTGTGGGCTGGGGCAGTTGTTGCTGATGCTGATGCTGATGCTGATGCTGTGGACTGATGTTGAGCTTTGAGAACGCGGTGAATGGGAATGCGGCAGAGTGCGAGCGGTGCCTTCTGGGATGCTGGGTCTGAGGCCGCGGATTGAGATGGGCTCGTTTGGGAGGGGGCACGTAGAAGTCTGGGTCTCTCGCTGCGTCCGCGGTCTCTACCTCGTCTGGCTGTCTCTTGTGTGTCGCCGGCATTCTCGATATCGTCCAGCAGGGAAGATCAGCACACAGACTGTCAAATGTCCAGCTCGATGGCCAGCCCTTTTATCTAACTCGACCTCAGCGTCGACGTACTCGTAGATGGCGAGCCGAACGTCTCGAAATTTCTGGGACGCGCTCGTAGGGAAGGACGTCACTCGGTAAAGATTAGATTAGATAACGAGCCCAAATCCAAAGCCCGCATCTCCGCAATCCGCAATCCGCAAGCTCAAATCAATGAAATGAACCAGTGCACTGTCGTCTGTCGGACGATCGCGCCCGCGTCCGAGGTGCAGGTGAGCTCGACGACAGCCACAGCAGCCAGCAGCCAGCAGCCAGGCATTCATCGTTCATTATTCATTCCCCAAGATGTACGTGCACGAGCTGCCAACCACCGGCGAGATCGTGTTCAGCGACTTCCTCCTCGCCTCCTCCCCCAGCCTCGTCAACCAGCTCGCACACGCAACCGAGCTCCGCGCACGCATCCGCGCCCTCCTCAAGGCGAACCGCAGCCAGCCCACCACAGACTGGATCACCATCGTCAAGGCCACCGAGGAGTACCTGCCCTGTCTCTTCGCCATACACAACTGTCTCCAGACCGACGATCTCATCCTCAAGTACGACCCCGACTTCTCCTGGCGCACCTGCTTCTCCGCCGCCTCCCTCATCGGGCCACCGCCCCGCATCGCACTCCGCGGCATCCACTACGAGCTCGTATCCACCCTCCTCCTCTCAGGCACATCCCTCTCCAACCTCGCAAGCTCACTCATAGCAGCCCTCGGCCCTTCCTACGAACGAGACCGCTCCCTCTCCGAAGCTGACCGTAGGCAGAAGGACGATCGGTTGAAGACCGCGGCGGACTTACTCGCGCGTGCCGCTGGTGTCTTCGAGTACGTCGCCAGTTCCTTGATACCCGCGTGGGAGAACGCAGTGGGGAACATCGACCCGCGTCCACCGGAGAGCACCCCGGAGCTCGCGAGCGCGTTGAGTAAGTTGGCCCTGGCCGACGCGCAGACGCTTGCCATTCGTAAACTGCTCTCCCCCTCGGTCTCCCTCGCGGAGGATACGATCACGCCGGGCCCACCGTTGCCGAAGTCACACCCGTCGCCGTCGTTGCTGGCTAAGTTGCATTTGGAGACCTGTGCGCTGTATGAATCGGCGGAGCAGCTTGCCAGGTTGGCCGGCTCGAAGCGGGCGGTGGGCGGTGGGAGTGGTGGGAGTGGCGGGATGGGCTTAGGAGCCAGTGCTTCCGGGCGTGTGGGAGGGAGCGGGGGAAGAAGAGCGATCGAACCTCCATCCTCGCTCTTAGGGAACAGCAGAGTAGGCGCGGGCGCAGGAGCGGGAGCGGGAGTTGCGGACTCTTCGAACATCCCGCGCGGTGGGGGTGCACTCGACATCAGCGACGACGGGAGTAGCAGCCATAACGGACCCGTGGCAGGTCCACGACATCCGTACTCCCCCGCCGGCGGCGGCGGCGGGGCCAGCGGTGGGAATAAACCCTCGCGTCTGCTACACTTCGCCTCCCGACTCGGGAACGCCCGCTCCAGTCCGAGCCCAGGAATATCCTCCGACTCACCACCACCGCCCTCCCACCCTTCCTCCTCCTCCGGTGGCTCGTCGTCCTACTCCCACCCAGGGATAACGTCCTCCCTCCTCAACTACCTGAGTACGAACGCGCTCTTTGCGCGCGCACAGGCGTATCGCTGGCTTGCCGTCGATACGGGCGAAGGACGATCGGCGTACGGCGAGGCGCTCGCGTACCTCGCCCTAGCTCGCGATCAGCTCGAAGATGGTGATTCTTCCTCTTCCTCTAGTAACAATCATATCAACAGCGAAAACAAGAAGGGCAAACTCGCGCGTAAAATCGGCGACCTCTCCTCCACCACCTCGACACGAACGAAAGAACTGCGCTCCTCCCTCCGTGCCCAATCCGCCCTCGAACTCAGGGATATCGCCCACTGGACGCAATCCTACTCCAAACTGAACAACACCATCACCTTCTACCCCATCCCGCCCTCTGCGGACGTGCTGAGCAAGATCCCCGCAGGAAGGGCGGCCGTCGGCTTGAAGGCGTACGTACCCCCCACCCCCGCGTTCGGGCCGGGGGCGACCGGTGGCTTTTTGAGTGTGGGGATGCGCAGGCTTGGGTTTGGACATGCTGAAGAGGAGGAAGAGGAGGGGAAGCTTGGGGAGGGGGAGGGGCAGGGGGATCATGCACCGCCGCCTGCTGAGGGGACTTTGTTGGGCACGCAGCGGAAGACGGCGGAGGTCGCGCAGTATGCGGGCGCGGGGGCGTACTACTAGGAAAATAATCATCCTGGAGCTCGACTCCCTCAGAGAGAGGAGAGCATGAATAATGCACAATCATCTTAACCATGCGACTCTCGCTCATAGAAGAAGCCCATATGAGACTTTTCCCGTGGTCTAAATTCGCAGAAATGCATAAAGACAGAAAAAATCCTTCGCCCCGCGTCCATCGAGACGACTCTCAGTTAAGAACCCACGGCCTCGCTGCAACTCTCGTCCTGCGCGCCTCTTACACGCCTCGATGTCGCCATGATCCAACATCCACCCCTTGTGGCCCCCCTTCCGAGGGGAGGCGCCAAGGTGTGGGAGGTTTTTTACCGTGCGAACGAAAAGGGGGGGGAGAGTTCCCTTTTTGGGCGACTCCCCCTTCTCTCACTCGGCCCGCTAAGAAGGCTTTCTCTCCTTTTGCCCATGGGAGTTACGCTTCCGTTTGGGTCGGACATTCTTTCCTCTTCCCTCTTTCCCTCTTTCCTTTCTCGCACCCCTTTGCAATGCAAATTCTGAAGCTTGGATTCTTTCTTCAGACGTACAACGTCGACTCGGCAGCCTCAGCCCTCCGACCGACAAGCTTCGCCCTCACAGCCTGCTCCTCCACCTCCCTCAGTCTCCGACTCCTCTTCCGCGTCCTTACGAAGTCGCCCGTTCGAGAAATCTCTAAAGAGGAGGAGGCTGTCGTCAGCGAGAGAGGGCGGGGAAGTCCTAGACTGGCTTGGAGGACGGCGGAGAGTGGGGAGGTGGTGCTTGTGCTTGCGGGGCTGGAGAGTGGGAAGATGGACTCGCTGGTCGGGCTTAGACCTTGGAGCATCTCGAATGGCTGGAGGAGGACGCTGATGGGAAACTGGAGCAGGTTGGCCTGGGGTGAGAGATTGGGGGAATTGGTTGTGTCAGCGAGGGGTTATCGCGGTAGGAACAAGGGACAAAGAGAAAGGAAGCGTACCTGCAACACCAACGCCCCATCGACACCCGTAAGCGCATTCGGCACGTCAAACGGCAGCACAGCCGGCGAAACATCGTACGAAGCGCTGAACTGCTTCGCATACACCTCCGCAGCTTGCACAATAGCCGCCGAGCAAGCTGGGCTCGAGCTCAGGAATCGCACGGGCGGCTCGTCTGACGTGGGCGGCTCGACGTCCGGACTGATGATGTAGGTTGGGGGCCAGTACGTGCTCAGGAGGGTGATGCTGTGTAAAGACAGGGGATTTTCAGTTTAAGATGATGAGCTGGCTCTGCGGGGGAAGGGAAGAGGAGGGGGGGGGGGGAACTGACCGACTAGGCATAAGCTCCTTCACAATCTCCCTCGCGAGCAACGAAGCCGTGGGATGCTCAGCCCCCTCCGCATCAGGCGCCAGCAGCAATACATCCACCCCATCCCGTTCCCCAGCTGGACCCAGGGCCGCCTGCGCCCCCGCTCCCTCCCCGCCGAGCTCAAAAGTGCCAACACACTCCAGCTGCGCGAACGCATCGAGCGCATGCGCGAGCGCTGCGTCGGAACTTGCGCCCGGGCCGGATGTGAGTGTCGGAGGGAGGACGATGAGGAGGGGTCTCTTGGATGTTCCTCGCCTTCCTGCGGTTGTGGTTGTAGGTTTGAAGAAGATCGATGGCCGGGTTTCGGGTTGGGGCTCGGTGCGATGGTCGAGGTCGAGGTCGTCATCTTCGGAGTCGCTCTCGATGTTGTGGCGCGGTGGAGCGGCGGCGCGGGAGAACGGGTCGGGGTCGTACACCATTTGTCTCTCTTTACTCGGGGGCACGGGCGGGTTGTACGGGTGGGGGATGCCTTTGCGAATGAATGCGTATGCTGCGAGCTGCGAGCACGGACGAGGGTTGGGTGAGCTGCTCGGAGCCTTTTTTTGAACTGGGTGATGCTTTTCTCGGCCAAGAGAGCTCGCTCGCATAAAAACAGCACCAGCTCGCGTTCTTCCTGCGCAAGCTTTCTTCTGGAGAACCCTCACCTTCGCCTTTCCTTTGTACTTCAAGGTGAGTCTTTCTCTTCTTCCTCCCCCTCACAGCACGCATGCTCTCCCTCTCCGCCCGAACCTACAACCCCTCGAAAGATGAAATGGTACATCTAATAATCAATCTGTCAATCCACCGAGGCCGTCGCTCTTACGAGACGATTTCCGATGGCGAGACGAACCATATTCATTATCTGACTTTTTTTTGGCTCCACCCCATCCCTTCCTTACTGCGCGCGCGTTTCTCAGATCGTCATCGCTGACAATTGCTCTCTCTGTTTCTTTCTTGCACCTCCTCTGGCACACCGGCGATCGCTACGAACCCCCCTCTAGATGTAAGTTAGTGCGCTGTGTGAAGCCTCGAAGATCCCCTCCAATCCATCCCTCTCTTTTCTACTCCTGTCTCCCTCTCTCTCCTCCTCTCTCCCAAAGATGATCAACCTATACAGAAAAATTCAAATACTGGCGACTCATTGCAAAATGCTGGGCCTTACATTCAAATATGCGTTATTGTCCTGATGGGATCACATCCACCACTCCCTCTCCTTCTTTCCATCGCGCTCCGTTGAAACACAAATAGCTGACCCCTCTCACCTCTATGGTTTCCCCCTGTTCTCGACCCAGAATACTAGCCAAACATGTCAGCTGCTCCCTCCGGATCCCCCCTGGCCGACCTGCCCGCGGACCTGCCCGCACCCACACAGGACGGCGCGACTAAACACCTAATCGGCCACCCGCTCCCCGTCCTCGTCGAGCTCCCCTGCACCCGACTGACCGACCCCCATCCCCAAAGCAAAGCCCAAGAAGAGCTCGAAGCGGCAATCGACGAGCGAGGGTACGTAGACCTCTTCAACCTCGCGCTCTCCCGACCGGTCCTGCTCTTCATCTACCCACGCACGCCACTTCCCTCCGAGACGCTTCCCGACTCGTGGAATGCGACGCCTGGTGCGGGAGGGTGTGACGCGCACGTACTCTCCATCCCGCCCCTCCTCACCCAACTCCGCACCCTCGAACCAGATCTCCAAATTTTGGGACTCAGTTCGCAGAGTAACGCAGAACAACAAGAGACCGCGGACCGGTTACGCTTGCCCTTCCGGCTGCTATCGGACGCGGGGGGCGAGTTGAGGGAGAAGTTGGAGTTACCTACGTTTGAGTGGGAGGGGAGGTCGTGGTTGAAACGTGCCACGCTGTATTTGAGGGAGAGCCAGGTCGTCAATCTGAGCTATCCTGTCTTTCCGCCGGAGTCTGCGGGGGAGAGGGCGTTGGAGATGCTGAGGGCGTATAGGGAGCAGATGGATTCCTGAATTGCACGACCATCTCGTCAGTCGTCACCCCTACATACTTTCTGTATCATATACTTATTTAACGCATCGCCTCTTGCAAATCTAGACGATATTTCGCATACGCACAGAATCCAACGCACTCAAGGAACATAGCTTTCGCGGCGACCCTTTCGTATGGCGTCGCTCGTCACCGCCGCCTGCACTGAGATCTTTGGTTTTCGAAATGCTATAAGAGAGACGTTTTGATTTTGCGATCTTTTATGATGAGGGGCTCATAGAAGCAAGCCAGGGGAGAAACTAGGGCTGCTATACGGAGTCGAGGTAGGCCATGAAGCTCCTTCTGGCCGTAGCCTTTTTTCCGGGGTGATGATAATGTCGGACCGTGTTGGGTTCGAGAAAAGAGAGAGAGCGGGTTTCCGTCCCTTCACTTGATGTCGACGAGCTTGACGTCCTGTGAGATGCATAGTAATAGGAAGAGTGTGAGCAAGGGACCAACAAATCAAGAGGAAACGAAAGGGCTAAACTCACAAAGATCAATGTGGAGTTGGCGGGGATGCCAGGCAGTCTCTGACTCCCGTATGCCAGCGAGGGAGGGCAAGTCAACCTCCGCTCCGAGCCGATCGTCATACCCTTGACACCCTCGTCCCATCCCTTATGAATTCGCAAGGCAGGAAAAGAAAGTCAGTCCATGGTCACGCGAAGTAGTAAGGGAATTTGAGAGAGGGAGAGAGAGAGAGTGGTGCTTACCTTGATGACCTCTCCGCGGCCAAGCTTGAAGTAGAAGGGCTTTCCGGAGGTGTTAGCGTCAAACTGCTTGCCCTCCTTCGTCTTGCCGATGTAACTAAAGAGAGACAAACCCAGTAGAAGACGCGTCAGGAGAACAAAAAAAAAGGAGAGAGAAACGGACCAAGTCAGATTTCGCCAGCTCATAGAATTCAAGCGGCGGGAGGAGAGAGGGAGGAAGGGAGGGAGAGAAAACTCACCGCATGCCGACGCGTTGACCTGGCTTGGCCTGTACCCCCGTCCCGACTTTGACATCCTCGATGATCAGACCTGTAGGAGTGGTGATCTTCTTACTCGCAGCCGCCTTAGCGGGAGCAGCGGCCTTAGCCTCCTTCTTCTTCTCTACCGCAGGAGCAGCGGCAGCCTTCTCCTTCTTGGAGGAAGCAGTGGCTTTGGCAGTCGTCTCAGCGGCGGCGGCATCCTTGTCCTTGAAAGAGACTTGCTTCTTGGCTTTGGCGGATGCGGTGGATGCGGTGCTCTCGTCTCCGACAGCAGCAGGAGCAGTGCCGGCTTCTGTCTTTGCCTTGAGCTTCTGGTTGAGCCGTTTTCGTTGGTTTCGGGTCAGGTCGTCGCCGTCGGCCGAGGGGGCTGAGGAGACGGCGGAGGCCATGGAGGCGTCGGCGTCGAGGCCTGCTGCGTCGGCACCGCGCTTCTTCCCGTTAGTGGCAGCGGCGGCAGCTTTGTCGGCCTTCTTGGAGGTCTTGCCGTCTTTGATGACCTTGAAGCGCGAGGGGTCTTCGATTGCGCCTTCCTCGCCTGAGTCTTCTGGGTTCAGCAGACCGGCGAGGACGGGGTCCATAGGCTCGTCGTCGTCGTCGTCATCGTCCTCGAAGTAGAGCTCCTCATCCTCGTCGTCATCGCTGTTCTCGCCGTAGATGTCGGAGTCGATCTCCTCGTCGGAGTCCTCCTCGTCCGAGTCGGGCTCCTGGTTCATGCCAACGGGGTTGGCGGTGTAGACTCCGATGAGGTCGACGGCGTAGGGGCCGGTGACGGAGAAGCCGGGCATGTCCTCGGCCGCGCAGTGTACGTTCAGACCGGTGACGGTCTCCTGTTGGCCGGGGACGAGGGCGCAGATGGTGTGGGTCTCCTCTTCGGGAATGGGGTCGATCTCGTCTGTGCTGACGTCGACGGAGTGATCACCGAGGGCGAGCTTCTTTGCGGCTGCCGGCTTTCCGTTTCCGTTTGCCTTTGCGGCATCGGCAAGCTCGTCGTCGTCATCATCATCGTCGTCGTCGTCGTCGTCATCGTCGTCATCCTCGAAGTACTCGTCGTCGTCGTCGCTCTCGTCGTCCTCTGGGATGGGTGTGTGGTGTACCTTGACCAAGGAGCGCTTTGGCTTTGCGCCGTCGGGCAGCTCGTCTGAGAAGGTGATGGACGAGATGGTGAAGTCCTTGGAGAAGCTGACCTCGGGATACACGACCTCGCCACCCGCGGGGATGTGGAGCGCGAACAGACTGAGTGGAGGCGCTGCCATTCTGTCGATCTGTGGATGACTATGTATGCTGAGGTCGAGGCAATGTTTGGATGGATCAGGCCCCAGCCAATTTTTTTTGGGAAGCGTCTGACGTTCTTCGCGACGAGTCGGTGCACGTGACTTCTGCATCGGGGCGTGGTGCGTCGGAGTGTCGGCCCGGACAACCGCGTGCCTGTCGGCGGTTCGGGGATTGGAGTGCGAGCCCTGCTGGAAGGTCGGAGCGGGAAGGTCGCCTCGCTCTTGGCCCGCGCACACGCTCGCCCTGCTGAATGGGACGACGACACTCTGACTGACTGACTGACTGACTGAGTACTGAGTGTCTGGTTATTCTGAACTGCCGCCCGCCTTCGCTCTACCTGGTACCTACTCGCCCATCATTACTGGCCCGGCGTTGCTCCGACAGAACCCCCCGGTACACACCCTCCCACCCATCCCGCGACCCATCGACGTCTAATGGCTACTCCTATCTCCGCCGCTGACCTCCAGCGTCAGCACGATGCTGCTGCCGCCGCTGCTGCCGGCCCTGGCTCCGGCTCTTCTTCGGTGCCCATGGAAGACCCTTTCCCCGCCCTCATCGAGGATCCCTTCCCGCCTACGAACGGTCACAAGGCTTCTGGTAACCCCTCCGCTGCCAACACCGGTCACGGAGCCGCCGCTGCTGCTGGCGCCGCTGGTCCCATTGGAACACCCAGCAGCACCCCGGCCCCTAAGCGCTCGGCTCAGCCTGACTTGTGAGTATCATATGTGTGGAATTTGCTATGCATACAGACGCATGTAGTCCAAAATTGAACGCATATAATCCACTACTCCATCAGCTCGTCCGAGTCGGCCTTCCCCTCGCTCGGTGCTGCTGCAACCCCTCCCAAAGGATCCTGGTCCAAGAAGCTCGCCACGAACCGTAACGCTGGTCCCGCCTCGTCTGGCGGTGGAGCGGCCGCTGCGGCCAACTGGGCCTCCTCTGCTGCCACGGTCCCCGTCATCGCTCGTTCCTCCGCCCAGGAAGTCTTCACCATCCCGTACGATGCCGAGTCCGCCGCCGCCCAGCCCAACAAGCTCGGCCAGGTCATCCAGCGCGTCCAGACCAAGTATCCCGGCATCAAGGTCGACGCTAGCACCACCCGCAAGAACGGCGTCACCACCTTTGTCGTCAAAGGTCAGAACGAAGCCAACGTCAAGGCCGCCCGTCGCGAGATCACCGTCCTCCTCGCCAAGTCTGTCACCCTCACCCTCATGGTCCCCAGCAGTCTCCGTGCCTTCGTCATAGGTGCCAAGGGAAAGAACCTCAAGAGTATCACCGACCAGACCGGCGTCCGCATCAACATACCCAGACAGGACCCTGCCGCCCCGGCACCCACGCCCGCCCACGGAGACCAGGACTTCGAGGACGAAGAGCAGATACCCGTCACCATCGACGGCGATGAGATCAACGCCAACACCGCCCTCAAGCTCATCCAGGCCATCGTCGCCGAACGCACCAGCAAGACCACCGTCCGTCTGACCGAGATCGCCCACAATCTGTACCCGTTCATCCAAGGTCCCAAGAACGCCAACGCCGCTCGTCTCGAGAAGGAAGAGGCCTTCGGAAATGGAGAAGTCAACGTTCGGATCCCGCCCCGTGCCGCTTTGCTCTCGACCCGCGAAGTCACCTCGGCCGATGCGGACGACGGAGCCATCGACTCTGCTGCCGATGCCGCTACCGGTACTGACAATGCCTCCGGAAAGCCCAAGGAACGCGAACGCGACCCCGCCATCGTCCTCTCGGGAGACCGCGAAGCTGTCCAGCGCGTCGTGGCCGAGATCGAGCGCCAGGTCGCGGAGATGAAGTCCTCGTACCGGACCCTCAACATCGACACCCCCAAGCGTCAACACCGGTTCCTCGTCGGCGAACATGCGCACGAGATCCTCGCCGCCACGGGATGTTCGGTCGAGTTGCCTTCGATCGAGAGTACGTCGGACACGGTCACCATTCGCGGGCCCCCTAAGAATCTGCCTACGGCTTTGACGGCTGTGATGGACAAGGCGAACAGTGTACGGGTGGAGGTGCTTGACTTGGTCACTGCTCACCACGACCCTGCGCACGCTAAGCGTCTGCTCCGCTGGCTCATCTCGACGGGTAAGCTGCCCCGCGGTGCGGCCGGTGGGGCCCAGGTCTTCATCCCGCGCGCACAGGTCATCGAGAGTACCGGCCAGGTCCAGCTCGAGATCGTAGGCGCGCAGGAGGACGCAGTCGTCAAGCTTCGCGAACACCTCTTCAACCTCGTGCGTGGAATCAGCCCGGCCTTCGTGAAGGAGATCGACGTCGACCCGCTCGTGCACCGCTTGGTCATCGGTCGTAAGGGCACCGGCTTGAAGAGTTACGAGGCAAAAGGGATCGACGTCATCTTCCCCGCTGTCGCCTCTTCTTCCAACGCCTCGGAGGGCACAGGTATGAGCGGAGCCGGATCCCGGTCGGACGTCCTGCTCGTCTTCTCCAACCCGTCCGCCGACTTGCCGACGGAGAAGAAGGCGCGCGAGGCGAAAGCGGCTGAGATCCTCGACTCCGCCGCGAACGAGCTTAAGAGCGCTGAAAAACTCGCGGCGGACATCCGGACGGAGAAAGTTGCCTGCGACCCGAAGCTGTACCGCGCCGTGCTCGGCCCGAACGGGACGACGCTCAATGCGGTCATCGGCGAGGAGCGCGCTGTGCACGTCAAGCTGCCCAACGCCGGCGCTGGCGAGTCGACGACGACGACGAACTCGACGGGATCCGAAGAGCAGGACATCACGGTCCGTGGGCCGTCGGCGGAGGTGGAGCGTGTGGTGAAGGCGCTCCGATCGATCATTGCTGATGCGGAGCAGGACAGCATCGTGAATGGCCACGTGGCGGAGTTGAGCGTCGAGCATTCGCACATCCCGCACCTCGTCGGTCGTGGCGGGGCGGCCATTACCAAGCTGAAGGAGGAGCTCGGTGTCCGGATCGACATTGCTGACCCTACTGCCGCTGGTGCCGCTGCCAATGGGGATGCACCAGCAGCCGCAGCGGATGACAAGGCCAAGAAGACGACGATCGGTAAGAAGAAGGCTGGTGCGGGCGGAGCGAGTGCGTTGGCTAAAGTTACCATCACGGGCCGGAAGGAGAATGTGGAAGAGGCGAAGAAGCGGTTGCAGACTCAGGTTGCGCGATTGGCGGATGAGACGCAGATCGTGGTCAAGATTCCGGCCAACTTGCACGGGTCGATCATTGGTACCGGTGGCAAGTACGGTGCGTATCTATCTTCTCCTTCTTCTCCTTCGCGGGCCTATTTTCTTGTCGTGTCCCCCCCCCCCTTTCGTAAACTGACCATCACTCTCCATAAACCGCAGTGACTCGCTTACAAGACACGTACGGCGTCCGGATCAACTTCCCCAGCGCGAACGGCGACGGGGCACAGAAGGCGGACGAAGTCACCTTGCGGGGCGGCAAGAAGGGTGTCGAGAGTGCCAAGGCGGAGCTGCTTGAGCTTGTCGACTACGAGAAGGAGAACAACAACACGTTGACGTTTGACGTCGCGGCCAAGTCGATCTCGCGGATTGTGGGTAAAGGTGGTCAGACTGTCTCTCGTGAGTTGCCAGATCGCGATTGCCAAACTCGATAAATCACGAGCATATACTGATTTTTTGACCTTTTTTGTCATGTGTGTTTTACGCAGAAATTCGAGATGACACTGATGCGCAGATCGACATTGACAGGGAGACCGAGACCAGCAAGGACGGCACCGTCCAGATCAAGGTCCGCGGAACCAAGAAGGCCATCGCAGCTGCCAAGGCGGCCATCCTCGAGCTCGCGGCCGAGGCCGAGGACGAAGCCACCTTCAAGCTCGACATCCCCGCCTCTGCCCACGGCGAGCTCATCGGGCCTGGCGGCTCGGCCATCCGGGACCTCGTCATCCGATGCGGTGGACCCGAAGATGCCTGGGCCGCCGCTCGCTTCGTGTCCTTCCCGAAGAAGGGCGGCCCCCCGGCCAATGCGAACACGGTCACTGTTCAAGGTCCGAGTGCGATTGCGAAGAAGCTCAAGGCGGAGCTGGAGAAGGTCGCTGGGGACGTTTCTTCGCGTGTCGTTTATGGCGTGGTGATCGAGAAGATGAAGCACCGGATCATCATAGGTAAAGGTGGCTCGCGTCGGGCGGAGCTTCAGGAGAAGCACAACGTCCGCCTCGTCTTCCCCGGCTGGGACGAATACGTGTCCACTGGCGAACCGGTCAATGCGGCCGAGCTCGCCGAGGGGGATGCAGAGACGGTCATCAAGATTGTGGGCAAGCCGGAGGCGTGTGAGGCCCTTGCTAAGGAGATGAAGAAGGAGTACACGTCGGTGACGCGCAAGATCACGATTCCGCGCGCGGTAGCCAGTAAGATTGGCAAGCCGCAGTTCTTTGTGAACTTGCGGCAGGCACACAGTGTCTCTGTCGACACCCCGCGGGACTCCGGTGCTGGGAAGGAGGCGGCGACACAAGCTGCTGCTCCTGCACCTGCCTCTGCGCGCCCGACGAATGGAAGTTCTGCCGCCGCTGCGACGGCACGCATTGACGCGGACGACAACGACCTGGAGGACGACGACGAGAACGGCGGACTGGTGTTCCACCTCGAGACCCTCGCGCTGGACGCCTCCTCGGACGCGACGGTCACCTGGACGCTGAACGGCCGGGACGCGGCCTCGGTGGAGAAGGCCGCCAAGACGATCGAGAACGCAGTCGCGAAAGCGAAATCGCACTCGCACATCGGGCGGCTGTACGTCGATCGTGGGGCGGTGCCTCGGATCGTGGGTAAGAAGGGTGCGGGGCTGGCGGCGTTGCAGGGGGAGACGGGGGCGAATGTGGAGATTCCGAGGGAGTCGGATGGGAATGCTGGTGCGGCCGAGGCGGTTTGTATCATCACGGGCACGGAGGAGGCTGTCCTTGCGGCGCGGGACCGGCTCGTTGGGATTGTGAACACTCGGAGACGGTATGACTGAGGTGATGAGAGGGGCTCTTTCCCCCGTTCTTTTTTCGCCTCCGTCTTGCGATCTGCGACTTACGGTACGGAGGGAACAAGAAACTCTCGAGGCATCGGTCGATTTTGGGACCATATCTTTCCTGCTCGGGGTTCTCTTTCCACGGCAACAAACATCTCAGTGATCCATCCCAGACTGGCAACACACCATCCCCTGTTGCCTGACTTCAAAACTTGGCCCCGTGCGGTCCCCACCAAACCCCGAATCCAAACGATAACGAGTCCCTTTGCACTCATATTCACGATCCTCGGTATCCCCTCCATCCAGCCTATTTCCACGCTCAACGACGGTTCCAACCTCCCATCACGCATCACGCTCCCTTTCGGTCTCCTGCTTCCATCTCTGTCTCCCTCTCGCGCTCCTTTTCTCTTCCTCAAATCTCTGTGCTTCTTTCAATCATAGTCACCTTGACCCCCCTCCCAAAAAATCTCAGGCGCACAATCAATCATTCCATTCCTCTCTTCTCGTACCTTGTCACTCATCGGCCTGATGGCATTCGCAACGAGATCAGACAAGGGCAAAGGTGTGGAAAGGAAAGCGGCGTCTATAGTGATATTCCTTGACAACAGAGAGAGAGGGGGTAGAGTAATACATGCTGGTGTGGGGATACCTCGCGATTTGCAGGTGGAGTGGGTAAGAGTGAAGGGGAGGGGGTTAAGGTCAAGAGGGTGCTGTGCGAGTTGGGACTCCGGAGTGGGCCCCCAAGGAAGGGGCGCGCTTTGACCATTGTCGCAAGGCTACAGGGAGCCACCGCGCTGAATTTCGAAGTGAAGGTGAAGGTGGGTAAAAGTGGATGAGGCTGGCTGATCGGCGAACGGATCAACGACTGAGGTCGAGCACCGTTCCAAGTCCCCGTGGAGAAGTCCAAAAAAAGATAAAAGACAGGGAACGAGCGAGATTCGGGAACGCGTTCCCGTGTGCTCGTTCGTACTCGAAGAGGTGCGATTGATTAGCTGGCGATGTTTGCTATTGACCGTGACTTGAGGAGACGACCCCGCAAAATGAGAAAAGACGAAGAAAAGACGGGATTTGGTTGGGTAGGGTTGACCGGGGTCTTGCGTTCGCTTGGGTGGGGCTTGACGCGTGTGGGTGGGTTGAGACCGGCTTCCTTGGTACCAGAGAGAGAAAAAGAAAGTCGAGTGGAGATTGCCTTTGGACGGAGGGACGAGGGCGGGCAGGAGCTGGCGTGGAGCTCCGGGCCCAAGTCCCAAGTTGAAGGCCGAAGGAGGGAGTATTGCAAATGCTGATGATGAGGATCGAATAGTGGTTGGCATGTAAGTTTGATGAGAGTTGGATAGTGTTTTTTGGTGTTTGTGTTGGTTTTTGTGTCTTGTGTGTGTGTGTGTGTGTGTGTGCGTGTATTGATGTGTTGTGAGCTTTCGCTCTCGGCTCGTGGGAGTTTAGACAAAGTGCCAGGAGATGGGAAGCACGCCGACGTCGAGGGATGCCCAGCGGCCGAACATGCCTCGGCTGATGTCCAAGCTGCCCCGAGGGCAACCGGGGCACTCGTCGGCCACCTGTGCGTAGATCGTCTTGCCGCGCGATGTTACGGCCACGGTGCGTCCGCACATGGACATCTTGAAAGCGCTCCCGGAGATGGCGACGATCATGTCGCTGTTCTTGTGCCACTGACCACAGGCGCCCCTCGATTGCTGTCCGTACCAGGTGGCTGATCCGTGATGTGTTCCCCCGCGGGCTTCGAGATCGAGTGCGTTTGTGGTTGCGTTTTGTGCTTGTGCTGGGCTGGAAGACGATGCTGGTGATCTTGACAGTGTTGATTGTGGCAGAGGAGCGGCTGTGATGGAAAGGAGTAGGAGAGTTTGTGCGACCAGGGCCGTGGAAAGGAAGGATGTGAAACGCATTCTTGCTGTGGTTGTGTTGGTTGGTTGACGTGTTGGGTGGCTGGTAGCTGTTGTGGCTTACTGGGTACCTGAGTCGGTTGCTGAGGGAGAGCGAGGTGTTGGAGGGAGTGAGTGGGTGGGTGGTTGAGTGAGTGGATGAGAGGGGGAAGTGGCTTCGAGGTTGGCTGTCCTTCTTATAGGATTCTTGCTGATGAGAAGAACGAAGAACGGCATGTCAATTACCTGGAGATATGTATAAGATAGACCGGAAGAAAGGAGGGTACTCACTCTGGATCGGGAAAGAAAGTCGAGGGTACTGTTGACCGTGTTAGTAGCAGTTAGGCTGTCGAAGGAACGCTTGACGCTTGGGGAAAGGGATAGATGGATGGGAGTGCGAGGTGAGTGAGTAGTGAGTGAGGTATGTAAGAAAACGAAGAGGGCAAAGTTCGGGGAATGTGAGCGAATCCAGCCGGACAAAGGTTGTTACCGTGTTATACTGCTGCTTTAACCAGAGCTGTGAACAAGGCATGCGCCCGAGGGCCATCGTCAGCCGACACTGAACGGGTGCCTGCGTAGGAGCACTACAGCAGAGCAACGCGTCCCGGGGGGTCAGTGATCAGCGCGCCAGCCCTTGTTTACTTTGTTACATTGATATGCTGTCGATGTTGTTCCTTTGCTTCCTCATGTCGTTGTTGTTCTCGCCCTCCGTCCAAAGCCCGTCTTGCGTCGTTGTTGATCAACAACGAATTCCAAGGTAAAAGGCGGTTGTCACCCGAACCTTTTTCTTTTCCGAGGATTCTCACGGAGACGCCGCACTGATTTAGCGCCGGAGTAACCTTGCAGTCGGGCGATCATTGCAAAATATATTGAGGCCTCATTTGATTTGTCGCTGAGGCGCCCGCTGAACATTAAAATTTTCATGCTGGTGCGCGTCCCAGTGACGGAGTCAAAGCAGGGAGAGAGCATGATCCAACCCCTTGTTGCCTCCGACACACTGCAACAGCCCGTTGCTCTTCATGCTTCATGATCGTCGCCTTGGTCCTGTAACAGCCTCATATTGCGACCCTGACATAATTCTGACCACTGCCCGACGCTTCAAAGCGTCCACCGGCGGAAGGAGGGGCGACCCACGCGGCGTTACCCCATCGTTCGAGGAGATCCCAGGATCGAGAGGGCCCCTGTGTCAGGCGAAGAAAACGAGGGTACTCCCAGGATCAAGGATCGGCATTTCATTTCTCTCTCCTTGCATCCGGGGCCATAATGTATCCCTCACATATTATCTAAGCATAAAGCATTTTTTATTCACGTTGCTGCTTCCGGATTCAGGAACGGGGGCGCATTCTACGCCCCTGTGGCACAAGCCACCACATGATCGGCATATCGCTGGTTAATTCACGGATCAGCTGTAAAGAAAGGGAAAAGGGCGGTTGAAAATTTGCTGAGACCATGCTGGGAGAGAGCGAGCATCTCGAACGTGTGCGGATCGAGGTGTTCCATAAAACGCCGGCACGCCTGGCCACCTTGCGGTCGGGGCGTATCAAATGGGTCCGTGTTCCTTCACAGCTTCACACAACTGAACGATGTTCTTGACAAACGCTTTCCTTTGTCTTCCTCTCATCGATCACGACGACACTACAGCCGGCCGAGGAACAATTGATCGCTCAAATTGGGGTCCTCAGAAGCCACTGTAACTTATTTGTTCGACGCACACAGCCTTTGGGTTTCGATCTAGCGATGCTCACTCTGCAGATCATTGAGAATTTTGGGGAGGATCGGGATCCGGGATCCGGGAGGAGATTACAGTGGCGAGCAGAAATGGCCGCATGTTCTTCCAGTACACACATCTCAGTCAATTGCACCTCATTTTCCCTATACTACCACGTTGTGACTTTTTTGTGACCAAAGCACCAGATAGTAGCTTCTAGAAACTGCAACGCGCGCACAGGTCGCTGGACTACGTCCGCGACGCCAGCCCCTTTAACCTGAGAGCCCTGTGGCCATTTTTGCACCTCCCCCCCTCACCATCCATCCCAGCTTCACCATACCATATAGTAAGTGCCGCAAACTGCATGTAAGAGGGCTATTGGGACTGACAGATGCTTTTCGCCTGCAGAACGGCAATACAATCAATGAAATCTTTAACCCCTGCAAAGAAAGCTCATATTGCGGCTGAGCTGCGGAAGGGCAAGTCGAGCCGGGCCGTGGCACGTCAATGTGGGGTCAGCAAGACGACTGTGAAGTGTGAACTCCCTGAGATCACAGCATAAAGATATACCGCATGCAAAGCCGAAAGGCAGGCCGCCAAAAACTCGACAATCGGGACAAATCCGCTCTCAAGCGTGCGATAAAGACGGGAAAAGCAAACAATGCTCGTCAGGCTCTAAAAGAGCTGCAGGCAGCGAAGGGCCTCAAAGTCTCTGTCTGGACGGCACGGCGGGCGCTGCGCTCTGTGGGAATGCACTAAGGTTGTCCCCGGAGTAACGCGGAGGGCTCCGCCTCCGCACTTCCAAATTCCGCCGGAATTTTGACTTTCTGAGGCGAGCTCCGCCTCCGCAGACTAAGACAGAGCGGAAAAAAACCAGCTCCGCGTTCCGACGGAATTATACAAAAAGTTGAAATCCCAGCTCCGCGCTCCGCGTTTTTTTCTGTGCGTTTTTCATAATGCTCCTCCGTGCTCCGTGTATGCGGAGCTCGGAATTCCGCGGAATTCCGTCGGAGCGCAGTGGTGGTATAAGTTGCTCTCAGAATGACTCTAATACACTCAGAGCTATACATTCACCATCCGACATTGTTGCGGTATTGACTCCAGTGCTATTTTGAAGTTCTCAACGGATGATGATGCCTGTTTTATCCCCTGCGGGTGTCTCGAGGATGCCTATTTTCTCGGAATTCCGCACTTTCCGCGGAAATTTTGCGGAATTCCGGCGGAGCGCACCCGAAATGAGGTCACGTGACCCTGATTTTCGACTATCACGTGACCTCACAGCTCCGTCGGAATTCCGCCGGAATTTTCACACAATTTTGACGACTCCGCGCTCCGCACTTTTGGCAAGTGGGCCCAGGATTGGGCTCCGCCTCCGCACAAATTCCGGTGGAGTCCTCCAAGCGGACTCCGTGCTTTTTTAAGATCAAAAATTTCTCGAAAGTGAGCTCCGCGCTCCGCCTCCGGCGGAGCCCTCCGTCGGAGGAGTGTGGAGTCCGCAAAACCCCAGCTCCGCGTCAACTCCGGGGACAACCTTAGAATGCACCCTGTCGTCAAGAAAAGAGACCCTTGATGACCCGGCGGTACAAACAAAATCGGCTCCGCTTTGCCCTCAAGCACGTTGAGTGGACCCCGGAAGACTGGGCACGCGTCATATGGACGGACGAGACTAAGATCAACCGCATCTCTAGTGATGGGCGAGAGGTGGTCTGGGTCGAGAACGAATCGGGCCTCAGCGAACGGACGATTACCCCCACCGTCAAGTTTGGGGGCGGCAACATCATGGTGTGGGGCTGCATGACATGGTCTGGCCCGGGCAAAATAGAGCTCGTTCAAGGCCGCATGAACGCTCAGCAATACACCGAGATCCTTACGAAAAACCTCGTTCCCGTTATCGATGCGATGTCACTGCTTCCAGACTCTCCGGCGCGCGACAAGATCATCCTGCAGCAGGATAACGATCCGAAACACACCGCAAAAATTGGCAAAAGCATGGTTCAAGGCCCACAATATCACCCCCTCGAGTGGCCTGCAAACAGTCCGGACCTTAATCCGATCGAACACCTATGGAACACCCTCAAGCGACGCCTTCACACCTATTCGACCCAACCCAAGGGCGCCCACGAGCTGTGGGAGAGGGTTCAGGTAGAATGGGAACGACTTCCGACTGATACGTGCAAGGGGCTGATCGAGAGCATGCCTAGGAGGTGTGCAGCGGTCATTAGGGCCAAAGGCGGCAACACAAAGTATTAGGTTTGTTGGTGTTTCTCTCTGGCTGTGGGTCTTGGTGCAAAAATGGCCGAATGAACAAACAAACCCTTTTTCTACTTTTCTACGTCCTCGGTCGAATTCAACAGCTGGAAATGCCAGCATAGAACCTTGATACGTTGCTTTCCTCGGCCCCAATAGTTGGCTATGGGTTTGTTATTTTGGAGTGGTCTTTCTCGTGGTGTTTATGGTTTACTTAAGAACATGCGGCCATTTCTGCTCGCCACTGTATGCTGGGACACGCGGGAGGAACTCTGTCAATTTTCACCACTACCGGCTCGAAAGATCCTTTATGTCAGGTCCCGAGATCGGCATGAATCTTTTGTGTACAAGGGGAAGGAGAACAGATCGAGTGACTTGGTCAGACGCGGTCCAAACATCGACGCGTCGCGACGATGATCGCGATTCGCGCGTCAGGCAGGCTAAGTTTAGTAAGGAGTGAGTGATATTTACCATTTAGTGACCTCCTGCTGGTTGGTTATTAAAGTGATGGGGGACATTCTTCCGTCTTCGCCGTCCGCTAAGTCCCGGGCCCCCGGGACAATGCATGGAGATCACAGCATCACGCACGTGAAACAACACAAAGCCCAAGTTCCATTCCAGTTTTCACAGACACGTCTACCCTGCCTTCGTCTCCTTGACCTCCACGTCATGAGAAACCGGCTCGTGTTCCAGCATCCAGACCGGACAGCCGGATGGCGAGTGCAACATGCTCCTCTTCTCGGTTCATCTGGCCATCATAGCCGTGCCTCGGTCGCGGCATGCATCCTTTGCAGCGCTGCAGCCTCTGGGTCGAGGAAAATGATGGAAGGAATTGCATGGAACGCTGAGGCGCAGGCGACAGCGCCTGGATCAACGATCAGCGCACAGGACTTAGGCGGTAGGCAACGCCGTGACCGTGCTCGTATGTTATGTAATTCGCTGCTACATATGGACCACGTTAGATGTTCGATATGTCCCGCCTGCGCTCGGCCTCTGATGCTCTTGGCCCCGCTCTCCCTTTGTTCTTGGATGTTGTGCGTGCATTGTCTCGCTGAGCCCGCCTGCGGGTCAGGGACGTCCGCAGGACGGTCTCGTGACAAATCTCCGGAGTCTGAGTGAGAACGGCAACCGCCGCATCTCATACTGACATGCAACACCACCTCAACGAGCTCACCACTGACCAGTACCGAGTACGACCCATCTCTCTACAGGAAGACCAACCGCTCCATACCTGTGCACCGGTACAGTGTACTGTGAGTCAAGACAATGCTGCTCAACTCGTTGTCCTTGTACTGACTATGGCTTCTGGTTCGTCCACACTCCACCCAGATCAAACCTCAAGACAACAGTCATCGACTGCGGTCTGCTGTCCTCGCCGCTTGCTCACCGTTGCGGGCTGCCGTCCTCGCCGCTTAAGGAAAGGCGCGGAGGAACTCCGCGCCTCCGCGCCTCCGCCCGCCTACCTCCGCCAAAACTCCGCGCTCATTTTTGAGCGGATCATTCCGTCCGCCCAAGACAGTGGTGTCGGCAAGGCCGGTATCATTCCGTCCGCCGTAGCAGGGTGGTCCTCACCGAGGCCGCCTCCTCCGTCCGCGGTGGGTAGGCGGAGTTTTCCAAGGAGGGAACCTCCGTCCGCCTTCCTCCGGCGGAGTTCCGGCGGAGTTCCGCGCCTCCGCGATCCCAACTTGCTGACCCAAGTCTTGGTCTCAGACTTTGGAGTTACTTGCTTAACTCGGCGAAAAAAATCATTTGAAGAGGGGTCTCAAATCTTGAGACTCCGGTGTGACTAGAGATCACGTGATATGAAACCCGAGACTCCGTCTTCTGAGACCCCTTCAATAGGTGAGACCCTGTGTAACCCCTGAGTTTTCAGTCTCAGAGCGGAGTAAGCGCGGAGGCGCGGAGTTCCGCCGGAACTCCGCCGAAGTTGGGGCTGTCGACACCTCCGTCCGCGCTCAAGTCCGGGAACCTCAAACCCCTCCGCCCTCCGTCCGCGTTCAAGTCGTTGGCGGTACTTCTCCGTCCGCCCCTCCGCTGTCAGCCTCCGCGGTACGGAGGACGCGACTATTAGTTTTCTTAGTTAGACTAAGTCCGACTATGGGACTATTGATCGACAAATAGTCTTGAGACTTACGGCCGATACTGCGGAACGGCTCAAGAATGGCCTGTGATTCGAGATCCTGAATCACAGGCCATTCTTGAGCCGTTCTCACACTGTTTTTGCAGCCATTTTCGGACAGACAGTACTATAGCACTACTATAGTATCTCCCATAGCACTCCTATAGCACCTACTATAGCAATTCTGTCTGTACGAATGTAATACTTACTATCGTAATGACTATAGCACTAGTACTATAGCACCAACTATATCACTGGTAGTCTGGTACTATAGTCCTACTATAGTCCTTCTATAGTCCTACTATATTCCTACTTAGTCCTGCTATAGTCGTAGCATAGCACTGACCACTGGTGCTATAGTCCTAGTATAGTCCTAACTCCTAGAATAGTACTGGCCACTGGATACTGGTAGTCTGGTACTGAGATCGTCGTATAAAGAGTATGACCCCCGTACCGTTCGCAAATCGCAAGCGGACGTGCAGAGGTGGACGTGGTACCACACCCGGAAAGCTGTGTACATAACTACATAACACATTATGTAATAGAGACTCGGCTAATGCGAATGTTAGTCAGATCACAGATGTCGGACAAGTCAAACTATTTCTCGGACTAATCCGACGAATCGTCGGATGTTAGTCTGAGATATCTGTCACAATTATGTGTACCTACTAATTCGAAATGCACGACTCGAAATAGTTTGTGAATGCAAAGGAGGACCTTCCAAGCATCTCAGCCCGGACGAAAACCCAAAAAAGGGTCTGACTAACAGACTAATACCGACTATAATCGGACCTGGCGGGGCCTTAGTGTACTAGATGTACCTGTAATATAGGCAACCTAGTAAGTGAAAGCAAGTAGAGTGTGATGAATGACGAGGGAAACTAAGTACAAGGGAGTGCTGCGATCTGGGTGAAAGATGTGACTGAGGAATATGCGTGAGAAAGTGGAGGACTGGTGTTGCTATGCAAAGAATTGTGGCAAAGAGAGGGAAAGGAGATAAGAATGGGAAGATAAGATACTGGCCACATGGTGGTCACCATATGGTACCAGCACAAAGATACTGGCCACATGGTGGTCACCATATGGTACCAGCACATGCCCCACCGAGAAAAGACGACTGTCCCGAGTCGTAGTGGTGGAGCTGAGGTACCTCAGTGAGCATGGATGAGCAGAGGCGCATGAGAAGGGAAGGTAGCGGAGAATGGAAGCCATTGCGCGCGAAGGAAAAATCGATGCGTGGGATCTGAAAGTCACGGTAAAAAATGAATGCTGGGCAGAATTGATGCGATGGAAAGTGATGGGGTCGGATGCGGAAACAGCTGGCGTGGCGTGAGATTGATGGAAGGCGTAGCCGTCTTCAGGACGTCATCCACCGTCGGGGGCTGAACTGCCGAAGCAATGGGCGCGTGTTGATGCTGAGGTGTGAAGCGGTTGGCGGCGACGGGTTGGTATTCTGGCGAACGCAGGTGAAGCGGCTGCAGCGCATCCAGCACTTCTGCAGGAGAACCATGATTAGCAGCGGGTTGGAGATGGTGATGCGGTCGACAAGGTGACCGTCCGAATGAGTCGCCCTCTTCCGCTGCGAGAAACGATCGAGCCCGCATCCATTCCCTGCCTACGCGTGAAATTACGTCCGCAAGCGACGATGGGTGCGTTGATGCCGGCGGCTCCGTCAGGCTCCAGCGTCGAGCATCCACCCAGGCGGTCCGAACGCGGTCGATCGCGACTTCCGCAGCATGCAGCCTCTTCGCGTCGGACGTCGCCGTCGAGGTCGAGGTAGGATCTGAAATGACAATATCATCGCGGGATGCGTCATGGGTGCAGGGTAGCGACTCAACTGCTCCGATGGGGGTATTGGAAGCTTCAGTTGCGGCAGGAGAGGCGAAAGCACCGAGATCTGTCGTAAACTTGGGGCAGGAGGAAGTCGGTACTGAGCCCAGTCCCGAGGTCAGTACCGAAGTGCTGCTCGGACTGAGGGACGACAAAGTTGATGCGCAAGCCCCTTCGGATGCGTCTGTCGTCAAAGGGGAGGTCGTTGTAGTATCCGGAGTGGCAATGTAATGATCGGTGGATGAATCTGGGGTTGTGGTGGTCGAAGAAGTTGGAAGGCTCGATGCCACGACGACCGGAGTGTTTGTGGAGTCCGAGTCAACGACCCCCGCAGGCACGCGTGGACTGATGGCAGCGCAACGCGTGCTAGGAGAGGTGTCCGGGGGAGCAATGGACGAGCTGCTGCTGCCGGCGATGACACGAGTCGCGTCTATGAAGTCGCCATACCGGAACGAGACGGACGAGGCACATGTGGGCCCGGAAGTGGATGGATCCGGTCCGGAGGACATGGAACGAAGGAGTGGCGAAGTCGTAACTGTGCAGGCGCTGAAAGTGAAGAGAGCAGGACGAGAGGGCGAAGGGGAGGACGACAGCTTGAAGTGCCGAGCCATGTCATCAAGACTTCGGCTCCGATCGTGTGGCTGTGCATACCGGGGGCCATGCTGGGAGGAACTGAAGGTATACGGACCAGGCAACTCGAGCGACGGAGATGAAGAAGTTAGGAGGTCGACTCGGCAAGAGAGAGCGGGCCGGAACGAGGAGGAGGAGGAGGTTTCGGTGCAGGCTAACTCCACGATGTCGTTCTGTACGAGGACTCGGCAGGCGCCCGCGGCCAGGAAACGGCCGTTGACGCGTGTGGTACTGCGGTCACCGCTATCGTGTAAAGTGAAAGAGCCCGCGCAGAAGCTGATCCGAACCTGCTTGGAAGGAAGTTCGGAGGTGGAAGGAGCTGCGGGACTGGAAGACGGCTCGATGAAAAAATGGCCGCTGTCATCTGCCGGCCAAGATGTGGTGGGACCGTCGGTTCTGCCGGTGAGGGGGATGAGGTGGAGATGGAAGTAGAAAGAGCGACCCATGGCGGAAAAGAAGAATAAGGTAAGGAATGCAGAAGAAGGGTGGGTGAGGGAGGGAGAGTGATCAAAGGCACGTTGCGCGCAGCTGATGAGGCGTTGGGAAACGAAACTACTCTCATCACCATGTACTAGATGTACCTGTAATATAGGCAACCTAGTAAGTGAAAGCAAGTAGAGTGTGATGAATGACGAGGGAAACTAAGTACAAGGGAGTGCTGCGATCTGGGTGAAAGATGTGACTGAGGAATATGCGTGAGAAAGTGGAGGACTGGTGTTGCTATGCAAAGAATTGTGGCAAAGAGAGGGAAAGGAGATAAGAATGGGAAGATAAGATACTGGCCACATGGTGGTCACCATATGGTACCAGCACAAAGATACTGGCCACATGGTGGTCACCATATGGTACCAGCACACTTAGTCATAGTCATAGTCGGATGCCAAAAACCCTTAGTCATAGTCTAGTCTAGTCGGGACTAAGGCTTAGTCGGATAGTCTTAGTTTCTTAGTCGCCTTAGTTTTGCCGAGTCCTGGACGCGTGAGTGTTGTCTTTTTCTCCCCTTCAGGCGTCATGCCAAAGTCACGACTCTACAGCTGACCTATGTTCTTACTTCTATGCGTCCCTCGCCTAATCTACATGCCCTCGCGCCCATCATACATCAATAACGATAGGCAGAATCAAAACAACTCGGTAGCCCTGGTCCTCGCTGCGGTTTGGGCGGTCTGTGGGTTCTGTTTGCGTGTCGTGACTCGTGATTTCCGTTGAGTGAGTGTCAAATGAGAATCTGGTCTATTCTAAATCCTTCGCACACGCTGACGATGGTCTATAATCACTCTCAGATAGTTGCTGTTGGAATTCATACTGCACGCCATTGAAGCTCGGTCCAATATCGTTTTCCTGCTTTGGAGACGTCGTGACGGATTGGGGTTTGGGAGAGTAAGTGGGTTTCTTTCTGTGTTAAGGCAAAGGCGTGACAGACATTATTGATTACTCATGTTCTTTTTTTCCATTCTACCACTCTCTCGACAGCTGTCTCGCTGATGCTGATCACAATTCATCCGTCATCGTGCGTTATCGATATTCGATTCTATGCTGCAATTCCCGTCTCAAGAATATGGTTGACCTCTCACCCCTTATGTTTCTTCAATTTTTTTCTTGCAAACAGGCAGCGAGCAATACAATGACAGATGTTGCATCCCCTTCCGGATCAGTACCACATCCGAACGGGTCGAACGATCAAACTCGGCATCAGCTTAAGCTCATTGAGATAACCAAAACAATTCAAGCACATAATCTGAGTTTCCAGCAATTCGTGGTAGGTGTTATACGCTCTTCGAATCCAACAGTCAGGCTCACCACTACGAAATGGCTGCGCAGCCACACGCATCTGTCGTCATACGGGCCATCTACGCTCGTCAACGAGGTGTGGGACGCCGTCGAATCTCGAGCCGATGAGGAACAACGAAAGAGCTTTGTCGATACGATGGCGGAGCGTTCACAAGACGTGTACGTTCGAGAAGTCGCCAAAGCTGCATCGTCCCAGTGGCTTCGCGTCCCCCATACCGCCGACCTCAGCGACGAGACCAGTGAGCAGGCGTTGACTGGCAATCTTCGAGACATTCAATCTTTCTATAACGACACTATGCCTCGAACAATGACTCTTTTGGCTCATATGTCCGATCTGAGGTCGTCGTACGATACGTCCGACGCAGTCAAGAATGCCATCACCCCGCAGCAACGCCAGGAAGTTGACGAAGAGGAAAGAGGAGTTGAAGTAGAGGGTGAAGAGGACGGAGAGGATGATGATGAGGAGGGGAGCAGAACCAAGGAGGACGAGAAGGCGTTGAGTAGAACAGAAGCAGTGAGTCTGTTAACGTCTGGCATTTAGCCACCAATCCGCATATCCGGCTCTGACTATCTTCATCTTTCTGCCACGTCCCCTATCTACCAGCGGATCCTGACGGCTGCATCTTGTGTGCTCGCGGGACGAACGCAGCAGGCAAATCGATTTCAAATGTCTTTGGGAATCGTCTTCGGCCTACAACGTGTGCCGACAGCTTCGATGCGCATCCTCAACTGCTGCGGGATCATTGTTTCGAACCGCACTGTGCACCGAGCGATGGACGGTATGTCCTCCCGAGCTGTGGAGCGTGCGTGTCAGCTACGGGAGGACAACCCTGGACGGACTACCTTGCTTTTCGACAACATCAACATCTCCGTACACCATGCGTCAACACAGACAACCGCAGCCAATACTCCCGTTGCACTCACAACCAGAACTGTGTTTGCTGTTTCTCCCGGATGTCACGCGCTTACCCACTCTGATCTTGAGACAGTACTGCGCTTAGATCGAGAACGGTTGACGATGGACATGACGTTCGGGGACGATGACTTCTTGCGGCGCTCCTGCGAGATACACATGGTCAAGGCAATGCTTCCGCTTCTGAAGATATCGGAAAGACGATCAAAGACCCTACGAGGAGCTCTGTCAAGGAGGGTCAAAATCCACGCAATACAGCCCCTAACGCCATTCAAAACGCCATCCGTACCGATGAAGCTGCTGCACGTCAATGAGGGTACCATAGAGGGAACTCAAGAGGTCCTCAAACGTGCAAAAGCGGAGCTCAAGATAGAAGGAGCTGGTACAGATTCTCTTGTCGTCGCAGGCGACCTGCTGACGGTCATGAATGTCCATGCAGCATGTCATGCCGCTCGTTGGGAACAAGACCCGTCGGGACAACTCGAAGGAATCTATGCGGTCTCCGGACCATGGCATCTTCTCCTCAACTGGCTTTACATGATGTTCCGACAATACAGCAACAGGGATAGGTCCACATCTCTGGAGCGTATGCGGCAAGCTCTCGGACGTGGGAAGACGGACCTCGACATGAAGCAGCCGCAGTTTGAGGAGGGATGGCGCCTGTTGCGGTGCGTCTGGATAGGACGGCTTCTCGCAATGCTACAGTGAGTATCTCTGATGATGGTCTGCACTCTACAGTGACCATGAGGCATTTCTGATTCATTTGGGCATTCTAGAAAGGAGCTGCAAGAGAATGACGAATCGAGCGACACTTGGAACCCATCATCTCAAGACCTTTTCCGCACAATGGCCAACTTGCATACTCGGCACATGTCCCAACAAGCGGTCGCTACTGCCAGGGCAGCTGGCGACAGCGCCAGGGTAAACACCGTTCTGTTTCTTCGTGACTGTGTGATGGGATGGGAATACAGCGCTGCGGTTCAGGATGGGGACATTGGAAGAATGGCTGCCACGGAGAAGTTTCTCGCCCAATCTTTCTACGGAGCAGGCCAAACGAAGTACGGATCTCTGCTCCTAGACCGGATTCTGGAGGATACTGTTCATCCCAGCATAGCAAAATCCTTACGTGCAGCACAGCTTGTGAACACGAGCGGGAAGGCTGGCTCGTGGCAGGGAGCAGATCACTACCAGGAGATCCTCAACGGCCGCATCAAAGTGAGTTTGGCTGGGTCCTCAGACGTGGAATTTCACACCAGGTCGCTGTCCGCTGACACTTTTCATTCTCTCATGCAGGACTATGATGTACCTCATGCTACGGACCACGTCATCGTCCGATTGGAGGATAAGATTTCAGCCTTCGTCGGCGCCGGCCAGACACTTTCTCAATGCGTGACACTGTGTTTGGGAATCGGCCTGAGTGAGCGAAGAAAGCGGAAAAGGAAGCAGCAGGTCGACATTTTGCTCGTCGCCAGAGACACGACAGCGTATGGGATTACGACCTGTCGGCCGCCCACGAGGACGACATCTGGGGAGGAGAAGGGAGAAGGGTCGACGTCCAAAGAGAAGATGTCAGCAATGCAACAAGCCCGACAAGTGTGGGACTCCGTCAACAGGTCCCACCGGGATGAAAGCAAGAACGCCGATGATCTTCTTGAGCTCGGATACCTCAAGCTCATCGGCGGCGCGCTGGACGCTTTCAGAAGCAAGGTTCGGGACATCAGAACGCGGGATGTTGATGTGTTCGAGATGGCCAACGAGCAGGACGCGGACCAGGACAACAGTGCCGTTCCAGAGTCTGAAGAGGACGAAGATGGTCAACGTCAAGCAGAGCAGCCCGGATTCGATCTCAGCGACGAGGACCTCAGGGCAGCGGAAGCGGGACTACGGTCACGAAGGGAACGTGTAGACTCGGAAAGCGATGAAAGCGGCGAGGACGAATGAACGATGCATCAACGCATACTCCTAGAGGTATCTGAGCACCGACAGCTTGTAGCAAATCAAATGTCTGTTGTCTATTGAGGCAGTGGCCTAGGAGCAGGATGAGACAGATATGAGCCACTGTTGCTGATGTGGTTGAGAACACCTGGGTACTTTTGAACACATGTCTGAGCCCAAGTGGTGAGGGAAGAGGACAGAGGCTCCCGCATTTGATCAGGGAGCTGCGTCGCAAGAGTTCCTAGAAGGGTATCGATCGCTGATATCTCGATGTTGGTGGTGCCACTGCGACGACACTCATCGAGCAGTCGACCGGTTTGGGTGATCAGGCGGAAGACCAAAGGCTCCGGGAGTGCTGCGCGCTGAGGGAAGTAGTTGGGGAAGATGTGTAAGCGGTGAACGGACAGTCGCAAGTCGTGTAGCACCTCAGCTAGGTCGGTCTGAAGCGGGAGAAAGGCTGTGTGGGCAGGAGGTGCCCGGCTGCGAGTTCCTGTGGTGGTGCATTCAGATTCGGGGGCAGGAGCTGAAGGTGCTGCATTGAAGAAGTTTGGAAACGCTGCGATGGTGAGGTCGGGAGAGCACGTGGAGCAGCAGCCCGGGGGTGCCGCCTCCTCGTCATGCGCACATGAGGTGGTGGCCAGTTGGTGTTTCTGGCGAAGAAGGCTGTATGGAGCGACCGAACAACGAAGGTTTCCAGCAGCAAGACCTCCGGTCACAGGCTCGAGGTCGGAAAGCAGGCTGCGTACGGTGGAAGGGCAGAGCCGTGCCGCGTGGGAGAGCGCCTTACGGATGCATCGCTCGCCGCCGGTGACAGCTTTTATTCCCGTGTCGAGGTCCTGCCTGAGCTTTGTGGTGGTTCGACTGACGCTGCCGCTTTGACCCGGCTGGATCAGAATTCGAGAAGGAGCCATTAGAATTGCGTTTCCACCACGAGCCAAGTCTCGCATCGCCCTGCCAAAGTGCTGACACAACTCAAGCGCAGTACCCGGAAGAAGATACTGCACGATTTGTTGAATGTCGCGGAGGTCGATGCCCAATCCTCCCGCCTCAGTCGATATCAGAATCCGGAGCACTCCTCCAGGCTGGAAAAGGACGCCCAAGATTTGCTGTTTCGATGAAGCTGAGGTTAAGGAGGTGAAAGGGAGCACAATACCTCCCAGACCCTTTCGACTGAAATGCTGTTCCAGTAGGTCAGCGACGGCATAGGCGGCAGCCCGGGTCTTGACGTACAACAGGGTCTTCGGAACGTCACTCCGCTCAGCATAGTTTTGGTTGAAGAGCTGGAGAATGTCTCGATAAGTCGTCACTGCGTGTCGAAGCGGAAGAACGTGATAAAAGATGTTGGAACGATTGACCCCCACGTCGATCGTGAAGGTGTCTTTGAAGCCAAAATCGAGCAGTGGTAGAATCGATCGCGTCGTGGATGGTGGGAGGGTTGCGGACATAGCAAGAAGGGGCAGATGGGAACCTAGAAGCGCTCGCAGAGTTTGGATTTTGCTGAACAGCGGCCGGAATGGCAGATTCGTCCGGACAGATGGTGTCAGACCCCACGTCTCCACAATGTGGGCCTCGTCTACCACGATGCACTGAAGCCGAGAACGGAAGACATCGTTCTTCATAATCTCTCGCACAGTAGGGTTCGAAATCAGCGCTTCAGGCGACGCAAAGATAATTCGAGCCTGATTTGTGATCAGCTCGTCGTACAGTGGCGAGCAGAAATGGCCGCATGTTCTTAAGTAAACCATAAACACCACGAGAAAGACCACTCCAAAATAACAAACCCATAGCCAACTATTGGGGCCGAGGAAAGCAACGTATCAAGGTTCTATGCTGGCATTTCCAGCTGTTGAATTCGACCGAGGACGTAGAAAAAGTAGAAAAGGGTTTGTTTGTTCATTCGGCCATTTTGCACCAAGACCCACAGCCAGAGAGAAACACCAACAAACCTAATACTTTGTGTTGCCGCCTTTGGCCCTAATGACCGCTGCACACCTCCTAGGCATGCTCTCGATCAGCCCCTTGCACGTATCAGTCGGAAGTCGTTCCCATTCTACCTGAACCCTCTCCCACAGCTCGTGGGCGCCCTTGGGTTGGGTCGAATAGGTGTGAAGGCGTCGCTTGAGGGTGTTCCATAGGTGTTCGATCGGATTAAGGTCCGGACTGTTTGCAGGCCACTCGAGGGGGTGATATTGTGGGCCTTGAACCATGCTTTTGCCAATTTTGCGGTGTGTTTCGGATCGTTATCCTGCTGCAGGATGATCTTGTCGCGCGCCGGAGAGTCTGGGAGCAGTGACATCGCATCGATAACGGGAACGAGGTTTTTCGTAAGGATCTCGGTGTATTGCTGAGCGTTCATGCGGCCTTGAACGAGCTCTATTTTGCCCGGGCCAGACCATGTCATGCAGCCCCACACCATGATGTTGCCGCCCCCAAACTTGACGGTGGGGGTAATCGTCCGTTCGCTGAGGCCCGACCCGTTCTCGACCCAGACCACCTCTCGCCCATCACTAGAGATGCGGTTGATCTTAGTCTCGTCCGTCCATATGACGCGTGCCCAGTCTTCCGGGGTCCACTCAACGTGCTTGAGGGCAAAGCGGAGCCGATTTTGTTTGTACCGCCGGGTCATCAAGGGTCTCTTTTTCTTGACGACAGGGTGCATTCCCACAGAGCGCAGCGCCCGCCGTGCCGTCCAGACAGAGACTTTGAGGCCCTTCGCTGCCTGCAGCTCTTTTAGAGCCTGACGAGCATTGTTTGCTTTTCCCGTCTTTATCGCACGCTTGAGAGCGGATTTGTCCCGATTGTCGAGTTTTGGCGGCCTGCCTTTCGGCTTTGCATGCGGTATATCTTTATGCTGTGATCTCAGGGAGTTCACACTTCACAGTCGTCTTGCTGACCCCACATTGACGTGCCACGGCCCGGCTCGACTTGCCCTTCCGCAGCTCAGCCGCAATATGAGCTTTCTTTGCAGGGGTTAAAGATTTCATTGATTGTATTGCCGTTCTGCAGGCGAAAAAGCATCTGTCAGTCCCAATAGCCCTCTTACATGCAGTTTGCGGCACTTACTATATGGTATGGTGAAGCTGGGATGGATGGTGAGGGGGGGAGGTGCAAAAATGGCCACAGGGCTCTCAGGTTAAAGGGGCTGGCGTCGCGGACGTAGTCCAGCGACCTGTGCGCGCGTTGCAGTTTCTAAAAGCTACTATCTGGTGCTTTGGTCACAAAAAAGTCACAACGTGGTAGTATAGGGAAAATGAGGTGCAATTGACTGAGATGTGTGTACTGGAAGAACATGCGGCCATTTCTGCTCGCCACTGTAGATGTGCTGGCGTCGTGTGGCCTGAAGAACGGTTCTATTGAGTCGGGGTGCAGAGTAAGTTATCAGCAAATAGCAATAAGAATAGATGGGGAAAATGAAGATCCCAGCGTCTAACGTAGCAGAGGCCAGAGCTGCAGCTGTGCGCATCAGACTACACGATGGACTATGGGTCAAAGCCCAAAGGTAGATCTGCACGGTGTACCGCAGTCTGTGCTTCATGACAATTCCGATTTCCGCCCGCGCTAAGCCCTGAAGCTGCACCAGATCACTGATCACAATGCTTCCAAAGCCATCCACATGCTCCTCATCTCTGAGGAGTGAGTGTGTGCTAGACGAGGTCCATGTGGCTCTTATCTTATCTTATCTGTTCTCTTCCTCTTCCTCTTCGTTTCCTTTCCTTTTCTCACACTCGCACTCCTCCGCATAGCAACACCAGTACCTCCACATTTCCCACGCTATTCTCTCTCCTCCTCATCTTTTTCCCTTCCCGAGCTCATCCTTGTACTTAGTTCTTTCTCCTTGTCAATTACTCACTCTTCACTTGTTGCATATTGCTTCGCACTGCTAGTCTATCTAGTACATGGTGATGAGAGTAGATCTGCTCCGCTGAGCGAAGTACGCAGGCCGAGCGACCCACAAGACACCACCCTTCTCCCTTACCCTCCCACCTTCTCACCGCTGTCATCGTCCCTTTCTTGACCTCCTTCGACCTTCACCTTATTTTCTTCTCAGGTCACACGAACACCTCGCCCTTCTGCTCGCGCTTTCGCTGCTGTTCCGCTGCGCGTGCGTCGAGGTCGAACCTTCCCTCCGCCCCAAGATCTCCACAGCTCTCCTCCAGTGCTCTCGTGTCCGGCCCTCCCCAACTACAAGCCATCCCGCCCGCAACATGCACGCCGAGCTTCGTCTCTCGTCTACCGGCTCTGGCGAGTCGTTTGCCCCCAAGACCTTCATTTTTTTTGACCGTCCTTCCACCCTCGAACTCGATGGCCACGTCCCCGGCTTGAACTTCCTCCCCGCTCCCGCTGCGGACAACGCCATTCTTCCCTCTTTTTGCCTTGGTGATCGACCAGGCTTTCATTCGTTACGATGGTTCCTCCTTTACGCTCAAGTCCGTCCCCTGGCATTCTGACTCGGTGTGCATCGACGGACGGCTGCTCGGCGACCGTGTACATGCGCTCTCGGACGGCGACAAGCTGCGCTTTGGCAAATACTTCAAGGACGGTCTTCGCTTCGAAACGGAGTGCGCTGTTCGCGTTCGCATCTCTTTTCCTCCTCCAGCACCCACGACCACGAATTGGCCCGGTGTACGCAAGCTCCTCAAAGACCTTCGGGAAGACAAGGCGCAGGATCGACCCAGCCGACAGTCAGCGAGCCGTGACAAAGCCGGGACGCTTTCGGCGAGTCGGGTACCAACCTCGGTACCGACTTCGGTACTGCAGTCTCCAGCTTCTCCCACTACTCCAGTACCGGTCTCCGACTCGCTTCTCCCATCTCATACGAGCATCCCCGGCATCAGCACCTCCTCGTCGTCCGCAATAGACCATACCACCAGCTCTGCGACCGAGTGTCGTCCCGTCGTGTCTCGTTCTTACGCGGAACTGATCGCACAACATTCCCATGCGTACGATCCACCACCTGCTTGCCTCGCTTCCGCTACCGCCGCAACGCCCAAATTCTCTTCTCCACCATGCATCATCTCAACAACACACTCGTCGACGGTCCTTGGTTTACCGCCTCCGGACTGCGCTTCTTCTGGCGAAGTCATCGATCCATTGCGTCCGCGCACCAAAGCAGACCATGAGGGCATTCTTCAGGACGCGACCCAACTTGCTTCTGCCGAAACGGTGTCCGGCTCTTTGGTCTCCTCCACCTCGGTATCGACTTCGGTACTCGCGCCCTCGTCACCGCATTCAACCGCACCGAGTCCCTCAGCCGCGCCTGGCAATCATGGCAGTGAGAACGCGAAACCTTCGTCATCGCAAGTGACGTCTGCACCGACCCTATCATCTCCTGCCCCCCCCCACATCAGAAGCTCCGACGCGTACCTGTCACAGCGAGGCGAGGCTTGGATCCGTCGACTGTGCGCTGGCTCGCATCCGATCAGCGTGGCTGCTATTGCGACAGGAGGTTATGGATGCAGCATCGGCTGCTCTTACCGCCACACAAGTTCCTTCTCGTCCGCCCGTGCATGTGGCTGCCCCAACAGCGATCAGCTCTCCATATCGGCCCTCTTCTCCGAATCATGCTCTTGCTCGCGTCGCAGAGGCTTGGAGAATTGCGCGACAATGGATACATGAAGACTCAGCTCCGCCGACTACCGCCTCCGTATCATCCGTGCGCACTCCTGGCTCCCTTGCTTTGGATGTCGATCGTACGGTCTCAGCTCTTCCATACAATCACTATGGCGACTGTAGCGCTGCTCCGTCGGTCTTCGCTCCTCCCCCGCCACTTAGCTCTTCACCTCATCACCTTCCGACTTTGTTTTCCTTCAGGCCTTGTGTGTCATGGCTATGGACGTCGAATCCGTGCCTCGCCCATCCTCAGCTCTATCGCCCATTCACACACCACGCGCAGATACTTCGAAGCCTCTTCAGCCAGGACTCGTTTGCGCCTCTTTTCTTCCCTATCCATTGAGCCGCATCCGGTGCATTCCTCAACCACGACTCGGGACAGTCGTCTTTTGTCGGTGGGGATGTGCTAGACGAGGTCCATGTGGCTCTTATCTTATCTTATCTGTTCTCTTCCTCTTCCTCTTCGTTTCCTTTCCTTTTCTCACACTCGCACTCCTCCGCATAGCAACACCAGTACCTCCACATTTCCCACGCTATTCTCTCTCCTCCTCATCTTTTCCCTTCCCGAGCTCATCCTTGTACTTAGTTCTTTCTCCTTGTCAATTACTCACTCTTCACTTGTTGCATATTGCTTCGCACTGCTAGTCTATCTAGTACAGAGTGAGACCTGAGCCCTTGGCGCCTACCGCAATAGCTGATACGCCTACACTCTTGTGCCGTTACGCTGAGCCCCGCTTCCGCCGCCATCAATCGGAAGATGGAACGCATGCATCCAGCATCATCAAGACTCCAAGCAAACGAGAGTGAAGTGCACGGGAAGGGAAAGGGGGAAGGGAAAGGGAGGGACTGCAGCTCATACTGTAAGGATTATGGTCGAGTGTGCTGATCACTCGCAGCCACTCTTCCATATCCTACAATTATACAAGATTACTACTTCTCACATATCCTATTAGTCTCCCTCAATGTTCATACTAGTGTGGGCATCAATGATGAATTGTTGTTGCGCCTTCACTTTGTGAATAGTGGGTTTGAGCATGGTGGTGTATAATGACCAACTGGTTATTGCTTCCAACTTATGACTGCATAGTCTAGTTGGTATTATGGTTGACTAAAAATTTGTGTCGACAAAAAGGTCGTGTGTTCGAATCCTTTTGTCGGAGACTTTTTGGTTATCAATTCTTTTTGCCTCACGTTTATTTCCTCACTCACCACCCACTAGCCGCTATTTCCGGCGACGCGCGTCGAGCGTCCGTGCACCACCCGCACGTAACCTGCAGGGCGCAATGCCGCAATCACCGTTTCATCTCCTTTCACTGACTTGCCCCTATCTCTAACTCCGTCTCCCGTGCACCACCCGCACGGTAGCCGTATGGCGCAATCACCACTTCACCGCTTCATCCCCTCTCACTCTCTGTCTGCCACTCTGGCTCTCTCGACTCCCCCATTCCCTTTTGCTGCTTCTTGACTCAAGCTCTCCCAGTCTCTCTGTCTAAAGTCATCAATATGTCCCGATGACTCTGTTTGTGATTAAGTTGTGCCAAGAGGAGTGACTGGGTTTTGACTCATGGATGCTTAATGGTGACTGTGCGACTTGACGTGGCTGTGACTTACTCGAGTCACCAGCACTCAAACGCGCTCTCGCCACACAACATCTCTGCAGCTCGCACTGCACAGTGTGCTGCGCACTGCTGCGCACTGCTGCGCACCAGGGAAGCCTGAAAGGTATAAAAGGAGCGCCCCTCTCGCCCTTTCCTCCCTTTCTGTCCCCCCAGCTCTATACTTTCACACACCTTGACACCTAACTTGGCAATCACATAACATTGCAGAGTTAAGTCAAACGTGTGAAGTCTGAGTCTCATCAAGTTTCAACAATTAGTCTCATACACTTTATTACTTTTATACACCACACCTCCTGTAGGACTACTAACATCTAGATCAGTGATCAACCCAGTAGACATAGGCCAAAGTTCTAGCAGCGTGTCACTTCTGTCTCCATACAACGAGCGGTACTACACGTGGACTGTCCAACACCGAATCTACTAGGTCGATTGCTCTCTTGTAGTTGGGAAACCTTACACATACTCACCGCGAACCACGGGCTATTTCGATTTCCTCGGGCCCTGCTGCTGTGTGGATGGGCCCTGTTGTGACCTGACTCATCGAGATTGCTCGGATATCGGTACCTCGGAACTTTCGAGCCTGACAGAGACCGAGGGAAGGACGATGGAGGCACCATATGAGATTTTTTCGTGAAATGAGGAATGATGCAGCGGAGGTCAGCAATGATCACTTGAAGCGGCAAGATGATGGATGCACCGCAGGCGCTAAGGCTTCAGCTACACTCACATGATCGTCCTCCAATGAGACCAGTGGACACACCACAACGATGGTTTTCCCCGGCGAAGCCAGGGCAATCATCTCCACTGGAAGTGTTTTGCCTGCTCCTGTAGGCGCGCCTACGATGCCATCCCATCCATTCATGATGCGCAAAGATGTTTCCATTTGCCAGGGTGTAGGTTGAAAGGAGGACGACTTCCGATGGGACTGTAAGAGCGAAAGAAGGCACCGTTCTTGATCTCGTATGGTGCTGTTCAGGGAAAATGTGAGCTCAGCATCCGCCTGTGCCGGTAATAACGTCGAAGACGATGAAGCAACTGGTTGGAGGGAGGTCTGTGTATGCAGTAAGCGTGAACTCCGCCGCCGCTTAGCGCTGCGATCTTCGCCTGGATCACCGAGATCATCCTCTCTCGGACGGCGATCAACGATGTTGCTGATGTCCTTTAGCGGCGTCATTGTTGCACTCGTTCGCTGGCTGCCGGACAGCGTCTGCTTCTAATCTGCTTCTTGGACAGCGTCTGCTTCTAATCTGCTTCTTGGACAGCGGCTTGGTGGACGGTGGTTGGGTGATGGGTCGAACTGAAAGAGACCAAAACTCCAGAGACAAGAGGTGAAGAGGACATACATAGGAGACCAAGAGGAGCGAAGACCAAGACTGGAAGACGAAAATGACGACATTACAATCTGACTGAGTTTCAAACCCTCAGCTGGTCAAGTGTGAACCGCCTGTGATTGTCGAGTTTCGAGGGCCAAGGCTTCCAAAAATCACTACACACGGAGCATTGGTCCTGCTCAACAGATGGGTCTCCTGATCTCAAAATTAGCTGGGTGACTGTCTAGATCTCCGACGCCAGATATCTCGAGTTTGAGATTATGTTCATAGAGCAGGTTGAGAGTGGCGACGGTACGAAAGAGGGCCAAATCGACATCGGCGGTGGCCGTTCCCACTCGCAGCGACCACATTTGTCACGAGACCCCGCCCCAAGGGTCGGGTGTCTCAGCGAGACAAGTGCGTGCAAGAGTCAGATAATCAGATCGGCCAGCGCTTCAGGCTTCCGTATTTCAATTTTCTTGAGTGCGGACGATGTATGCTCCGCGGTGGGGTCGCGCAGTGGGCTTCCACCGTCGCCGTATGAAAAGGGTCGGACTTTCAATCGAGAGTCGAGACCTGTTGAAAGAGGCGTACATTTTGAACGTGTGGAATTTTAATGCTGGACCGCTCGTACGCTCGTCCATCGTACATACACAACGTGGGGCAGGTTGCAAGTCCGATCACGACCCTCACAGCTCACACAGCGAACGTGCGGCTTCCTGAATACTGACCTGCTCTCTCCGCTATTTTACCGGCTTGCACTGCCCTCAGTAACGCTCACAGGCCACAGTGTGACTTACTGACGTCCCGATCGCCCCACAAATGTAGACGACGCTCCATGCTTCATGCTTATTACGGGCAGGCTACTGCGGGGCATGTTCCGGAACTGCTGATTGCTGCGGCAGCGGAGCTTGGGCTATACTTCGGACAACGTAATTACCCTGTACGCCGAGCCGTAGATGTTCGTTCACCCGTTTGAACGCAAAGCATTAGAGGCCGTGTCGTAGTCTGGTCACACCAGACCGCGCTGTGCGCGGTCTGGCTCCACTCGACGAAATTTGAGTGACACCTCCCGCAAAATTTCCTTTTTGCATCCAACCAACGCACACTTCCATGCCTCACAGCACCTTTACTCATCAACCAATGTCAGAACAAAGTCATCGGCCTTGTGAGGGTTACACCCAAAGTACACAGTCCAGGTGTTGTTTTGGTATTCCGGCACTTCCCATGGTCGTAGCTGACGCTTCTGTCAACCGCATTTCTGGTCTCTTCCTTTATCTGCTACCTCAGCCCTATTTTTCCACTCCTCTGCATAGCAACAGCCTTGCTCAGTCAGTCGAAGGGAGCTTTGAGTGAGTGAGGGCCCGTGCGCGAGCCCTCTGGAAGCGCGAGATGGGCGACGAAATGAGGTAGACAACTTTGGCTCTGAGTGAGGGAGGTGCCCAATGAAATCGAGTCGAGTGGTGCCAGACCGTCTCCACGGGATCTTGTGTCCTCTCATCACGTGCGTCGACGGTCTGGTGTGACCAGACTAGGCCGTGTCGCAGGTGTCTCTATGATGACAGATGGTAGGCCTTAGGATGGGAGGAATTGCATCGGATACTGAACTTGCACTGAAGAGGAGGAAAGATGATGCGAGCTCCCGTCATTCGTGGAAGAATATAAGTAATCGGCGTCTTATGGGAGAATAGTTGAGGTCCTTCTGTCCGAAGCCGGTGTCGCCAAAAACCTTCAGGAGGGGAGGTATATAGATCTACCCGCCGTCCGAGCAAGAGAACATCGCTCCCATCTTCGTATTGAGCATCCATTTGTGCCGCCCAAGCTGTGGTCAGTAAAGCGCGTGGGTTATGTATCCAGTGCGATGAGGATCAATTACAAATACAGCCCTGGTACGTATTCGCCACTAACCACGACCTAATTACGTTCCTTACCCTCTTTCAACCCTATCCCTCTCAAGTCAGTGAGCAGCTGGTCTGCTCATCACTGTCTCTAACCGTGTCGCTCCTCTTCCACGCTTCTACCACATCGCCACAGGGTTTCACCTTGGTTCGCCCAGGAATCTGAGGCTTTCGGATCAAGGATCGCGGTCATCGAAAATGCGTCCCAGATTCTCTCTTCGTGTCATCGCTGTCTCTCATCAGCTCCCTGGCGAGGTGAGTCGAAGCGTTGCACCGAAAGGGTTGTGATCTCTCTGTGGCCCCTCTTCCCACTGACTTTAGACTTACGTTTTGTTTACATTGGTCCATCGAAACGTCGACCATCGCTAAGCCCACGCCAATTCCCTCCAACACCCCCGCGAGCAGAGACTTAACAGCACGCACTACCAGCAACTCGGTTCTCCTGGCCGTACTAGCAGCGGGAACGACGATGTTCTTCATCTCATCGGCCCTCAAGGACATCTACGGATCGTCGCCTGCGCTCTCGATCCATCATCCCCGTATACCGCTACTGTCTCCAATCGTTGGTACTGCAGATCAGTAAATGGTGGAGCGAGCTATGGGCTCGAAGGTTCTTGTATATGGTCCTTGTGTCCGGTCACTCGCTCGCTTCCTACATAGTCTACGCCACCGGGCTCGTTGTCCGCACCGACTGATGGCCCGCGAACATTACATCGCTAGACGGCAATATCTGGGGGGCTGAACGTTCTGTCATCTACGTCTCTGCTTCTCTGAAGAAAGCCGTCTGTTGTTCAGCTTGCTTGGCCACGTTCACCGGGAATACATATACTGAAGGAAGCTCACCTCTTTCACTCGTCTCCTCACCTTTTTCTACTCCTTTGCCTTCCCTCCCAGCTTTTATCACCATCTTAACCTCGACGTCTCACGCCCAAGAGCCTCCGCCATCATTACTGCTCGCCGACGCCCTCGATCCATCACAACATGAGAAGCTCCACGGCTCTGTTCACAATTACGTCCTTCCTCCTGCTCTTGACTGGCAAGGCCCATGCCGTCGTCGTGGTACGTCTTCCATTACGTTCCTAACCAGCCACGCACTCTCCCAAGCTGATGCATAGAATTTCCGTGCCAAAGCATCAAGCTCTCCAATCCTTTCCCAGCCGGATTGCGAAATCGTTTGTGGGTCCATGTCGCCCAAATGCCTCTCCAAATGCCAGAGCTGCTTCCAAGCCTGGTCTACTGCGTATCTGGTACGTTCTGTCCTCCGCTCACCCGTGAAACACCCCATCACTCGTAATCCGGCAAAACTTCGAGACACGCTCCTTCCACGCCATTGTTCTGCACGCTCATCGCTCATTCGATTTTCTCGATTCATACAGACTCCTGATGGCGAATTGCCCCTCGTCGACTGCGAATCGTCCTGCGCTTTGGATCTCAACCCTGGCCAATGCTCGTCGGACTGCAAGGCGGCGCAGCGGAACTGCTGCATCGATGGACGTTGCTGTCCCTTTTATGGCCCGAGCTGCGTCAACCATCGCGCTCTGGTCCATAAGCTCTGAGGTCGACGTTGCGACTGGTCTGCCGTGCTACAGCAATCGGCGTAACGCAATTCAATTGCTGTCAGCTTTCATCGATTCATCAGCTGCGGTTCGCGAAAGAGGTCCATTGCTATGGGAAAATTGTCTTGGGGAAGTCTGTCCTGGTGACTTTTAGAACACGACTGTGCGAACAGAACTGTAGCTTGGTTCTTTTGGGAGGAAGGGTGACGATTGGCGTTCTACAGCAAGCTAGGACAGTCGATAAGTGTATACAAGAACGGCGTGAAAAAGAGGATCATGAAGTCCTGGTTGCCAGGAGAGCGCGGGATGGGTGATTGGTGCAGCTGGGTACGTTCAGACGCCAGGCAAAGATGGAGCCGCCTTCTCTTTCTCCGCGCCGATGTTTTGCATCTCGACGGTCTCCACCTCGTTGCCTGAGGCGGACGAAGTCGATGGCGAAACTCGAGAAGAAGTGACCAGCAAGAGCGCTGGTTGAATCCCGCTGGCCTCAGCAGCGGCGACGATACCTCGCTCCACATCGCTCGGCCGGCTGAGTCCGGCAGCGTCCCCGACGACGGCCTCCTTCTCTTCGTGGCGCGTCTCTTCGCTGCGCAGGGGTGCCACATCGCGCAGAGCGATGAAGGCGAGCACCACGGCGAACAGACTGAAGCTGGCACAGGTCCAGCCCGCGGCCCGATATCCACGTAGGAGGGCGTCCGGGTCAGTCGGCTGGACGTCGGTGTGCGAGTGGGCATACTGACGGGCGACCGCTGTAGAAATGGTCGAGGTGAGAGCAAGACCTATGGACGATGCCACTCGGACCGTGGTGGCGAACAGAGAGCCCGCCAGCGCGGCGTGTTGTCGACCCACACTACGGACAGAGTAAAGTTGGGCGACAGGGAAAGCGAAGTCCGTCGCTACGACCAGAACCATTATGAGGAACATGCCGGGGAAGTAAGACGATTTCGGGGAGATCAGAGCGAACAGAATCGCAGCTGCACAGCCGCCGGTGGATCCAATCGTGATCATCCAGACCGGTCGGATTTTGGGGAGAAGCCAGCCGGAGAGGAAATTGATAAGGATGCCGACGAAGATCATGGGGAGGAAGCGGATCGAGGTCTGGAGGGGCGAGACGTCCTGGATGAGCTGGATCATCAGGGTTATGAAGTACGAAAGACAGTTGAAGGAGAGCCAGGCGGCGAATATGACTGTAAAATTGGGGAACGAACGTGAGTATTGATCGTCAATAAAGTCGCCAAATAGGGAATGACTCACTTGTGAGCAGGAGAGACTGCAAAAATCGGGAATTAGACGTGAGTATTGATCGGTCACTGAAGTCGCCTGGAAAAGAAAGATACTCACGAAGCGTGGAGCCCTCCAGACGGCTGGAGGGAGGAGAGGCTCGAAGGTGAGGCCGGGCTCACCTCTGCTCCGCTTGGCGATGGCCGCTCGCTCCAGCCTGCGTTCCCAGAGCACAAAGGAGGTCAAAGCTAAGATGGAAAGAGGCAACATCGCTGGGATGTAAGGTGTCTTCCATCCTTGTGGCGCAGTCTCTGCGTCCGCGAGAGCGAAGGTGAGCAGGACGAGTCCAGAGGTGGAGAGGAAGGCACCGAGCCAGTCGAAGTGCCAGAGTGCCTGGCGGAGAGTGGTCCGGGAAAATTCGGAATCTATGGCGACGATGCTTGTTATGCGTTCGAGCTGATTGTTGCTGTCGTTGTCTATGTTGCTGATGGAGCGTCTAGCAGGAGTTGCTGCGCCGGAGGTGATGTGGCGGGTGCTGTCTGATTCGTTCACAGGTGGTCCGGATTTACGTGTGGCAGACGAGTTCGGGAGTGGTCGCCGCTGGAAAACGATGGTGGTACCGTCCAGTGGGAGAACAGCAATGCAGAGACCGAGGAAGATGAATCCGATGCCCGCTGTGATCCAGAAGATCAGTCGCCAATGTCCGCCAGTGGAGAGGATTCCACCGAGCAAGAGACCGACAATGAACCCAATAGGTTGACCTGCTCCCAGCGCAGCGAACGCCCTACTCTTGAATTGACCATCGTCGGGGAGACAACCAGCCAGAATTCCAACGCCGGCAGGGCTGAGCATCGCTGCTGCTGCACCCATGCATGCGCAGAGGGCCGACAGTTCCGCTCCTGATCGAACGAAGGCCGTCCCAACAGCCGAGATGGTGAAGGCTGTCAGCCCGGCGAGGAACGTGATGCGCCGACCGGCTATGGTATCCGCGATGGCGCCGGCGATGAGCAAGAGGGCTCCGTTAGAGAGGGAGAAACAGGCGATTGGCCATTGAAGCTGATCCGGGGGCAGACCTAAGTCATCCGCAATGGACGGCGTGGCGACGGTGAGGGCACCATTGACGAGCGACTGTAGGACCGTGGTCGCCGCTACCGAGACAACGACTAAGTTTGCGAGGAGCTTCGGGTGTCTGGCGATGCAGAGCAAAGGGACCTCGGGAAGTCGTCGCTGTTGCATTTTTCCAGGAACGGAGAGAGGCGGAGAGCAGCGAGACAGAGAGGAAGATAATAAGAGAGGAAGAGAGGAAGAGACTCAGAGAGAGAGAGACGTTGGAAGTTAGGAAGTTAGGAAGTTAGGAGGGAAAGAAAGGCAAAGGACGGGCTTCTTCTTAACAGCACGACAGGGACGGAAGGAAGGAGGGGCATCCGAAGGAAGGGAGCGCATCCGTGAGTATCCGAGAACTTCTCATCACGTAAGCCGCAGTTTATCCGAACCTTCCCCGCCGGTCCTCCCCCGCGTAGCCGAACTGCCGAATCCCTCCACCCCCTCCGCACGAATTGATTGAGTTCTGACTTGTCCTTGGTGACGGCAACAGCAAGGACGACGACGGCGGCCTCAAGCAAAGCGCCTTTCACCTGCTTGCTGACTACTTGCTTGTACAGCAATCATGGCTTTCACTGATGAGACTTCGCTCCAAGGCAGACTCGTGTGGTCACCTTCCGACGTGCCCTCCACACGCATGGACCAATTTCGTGCCAGGGTCGAAGCCAAACACGGACCTGGCATCGCTCAAGACTATCATTCCCTCTGGAAATGGTCATGCAGTCGTCCAAACCTCTTCTGGGCTCAAGTCTGGGATGAAGTCGGTATCATTGCCAGCAAAAAGTATGATCAGGTCAGTTCACACCCCAATGTCATGAGAACGCTCAGAGAGTCTTCCGTGTTTACGCTTTCCTCGTCTGGCAAAACAGGTTCTCCCACCCAACGCACCCATCTACCCCCCTCCGCGCTGGTTCGAGGGTGCTCGTCTCAATATCGCCGAAAATCTGCTGGAAAGGCATCGCAAGTCGACCGGAATTGCGCTTATCGAATGTGCAGAAGCCGCACCAGGTTCTGAGCCTTCCTTTACAACCCTTCAAACCCTGACCTTCTCACAACTCCGCAGTCGTGTTGCACAAGCCGCTGGAGCACTGCGAAAGCGTGGCGTCACCAAGAACGACTGCGTGGCGGTATATGGTGCCAACTGCGTCGTGACCACAATCGCCTTCCTCGCGGCAAGCTCCATTGGCGCTGTCTTTGTCTCAGCCGCAGCGGATTTCGCAGAGGCCGGTACCCTCGAGCGATTACGCACCGTCCGACCTAAGGTTCTCTTTGGTGTCAACGCCGTCCGTTATAATGGAAAGATATTGGATCATGTGGCCAAAGTCGAAGGTGTCGTCAAGGGGCTCGAGGCGGACCGTTCAGAGGACGAACAACCGCTTGAACTCACTGTACTTGCGGACCTCGTTCCAGAGCACTCTGTCAGCGCCGATCAAGCTTGTTCGACTCGAAACGGCTGGACCTCGTTCGACGACTTTCTCAAGGAAGGTCAAGAGTTCAGCACGATTGAATACGAGCAGCTCGATTTCAACCACCCTGTCTGGATTCTATTCTCAAGCGGAACCACAGGCGCTCCCAAAGCTATCACCCATCGAGCAGGCGGAATGCTCATTCAGCTTGCCAAGGAACATCTCATTCATGGTGGACTTTCGGAGAAGGACGTCTTCTTTCGTGAGTTGTCGTGCGCGTCGCACCGATTTCGCCAGGCAGCTAATCACTTTTTCTACTGTCACATGCACAGAATACACTACTGTGCGTATTTAATGCCTTTCTTCCTCGTTTTACCATGTCTGACAGATCCCCAACGCTGATGCCACAGCCTGGCTGGATGATGATGAACTTTGGTAAGTGACCAGCCTCGTCAAGCTAGAAGTGCTGTTGGCAACTCTTCATGTGACTTTCTCTCTGACCCTCGCCACTTTCCACCCATTAACCAGCATGGGGGGCACTCATCGCTGGATGCCCTCTCATCCTCTATGACGGCTCTCCACTCAAACCAGCTTCTGTGCTTTGGGAAATGGCATCCCAGCATGGTGTCACCGTCTTCGGCACAAGCGCGTCGTATCTTTCCGCATTAAACAAGAGCGGATATCGGCCCAAGGATCACTTCAACAACCTCAAAGTTCGACAGGTAAGCAAGCTCCCCAAAAAGGCGTCTTGAGTATTGCAATGTTTTTACCAAGATCTCCAACACCACCCCAGATTTTGTCCACGGGGTCGCCACTGCGGGCCGATCTCTATCCATGGATTCTGGAAGCGATTGGATCTGACATTCTTATTGGATCAATCACAGGCGGTGAGGTCCCACTCTTGTTGCCAAGCCTCTATCCGGACTACACCCTGACTCAGTTCCTTAACGTGCTTTCGTCATACAGGCACAGATATTTGCTCCCTCTTTGCAGGCCACAATGAGGCTCTACCTGTCCGAGCTGGTGAGCTCCAGGCGAGAAATCTGGGCATGGACGTTGACGTCTTCGATGATGCTGGTAAAAGCGTCGGCTTAGGGAATGAAGGCGATCTCGTGTGAGTTGAAGCTTCGAAATTACTTTCGGCCTCGCAGCAACGATCTGATCGGTCTGTGACTCTACAGATGCAAGACGCCATTCCCTGCCCAACCTCTTGGATTCTGGCGTCAACCAGAGTCCAAGTACAAAGACTCGTACTACTCTCAATTCCCGGGCGTCTGGTTCCACGGTGACTTTTGCATGTTGTCAGAGGACCAAGGTCTCGTGATGCTTGGGCGCAGTGATGGCATCCTAAACCCAGGTGAGTATTTTCGTTTCTCCGGCAATTTTAAACCGCTGGCTCTGATCCTCTTACTGGTACACTTTTAAATCGCAGGTGGTATCCGCTTCGGCAGCTCGGAAATATACGAAACGCTTGAAAAGGCCTCCGACGACCCATCGCTCTCCTTCCTCGACTCCATCGAAGACTCGCTGGTGGTGGCCCTCAAGACAACCAAAGGCGACGACGAAGTTGTCGTCCTCTTCCTCGTCCTTCGCAGTGGAGAAGACGAAGCTTCCTTTGACGCGTTGGCGACGCAGGTGAAGACGCTGATCCGGGCCAGACGCAGTGCGAGGCATGTACCTGCGTTTGTGTACCAGGTCTCGGGCGTGCCGAAAACGTTGAATGGCAAACGCGTCGAGGTGCCTGTCAAGAAGCGTGAGTTCCATATCACGGTACTTCCCGGCAACTTCATCAGAAGTGTCTGCTGACCGACCGAGATTTTCGGTTCATGTCTCTTTTAAACGGAAACAGTCATCAACGGCGCTTCTCTGGAAAGCATCAACAAGGCGACCTTGCTCAATCCTGAGGTTCTATCGGAGTATGTCGAAGCAGGCACCGTTCTGAGGCAGAAACTTGCGTCTCGATAGCCCTTTTACACTCATACTGTACGTATTCTGCAACTCGGACATCAATCTTCATTTTGACTTTGGAAGCGAATCAGGAGAACATGGAATTACGATGTCTGGTGGAATGTGCAGCAAGACGGCCAGTATAGAGTACATACTTATGAGGAATGAGATGGTGCAGTTACATTCATCCCCATCATTTCATTTGTTACATTGTTGCAAGTTGCATATAGGCTGCGTTCGTCTGTTGTTCGTTACTACATGCATGCTCGTCCGCCGGCCGAGCTCTCGCAGATCCTGCGGGATGTTCTGCAGTGGCAAGCCGACCCGAGGCCGCGCCATATGTTTACCCACCTGCTGTCTGCAAAAGAACATAAGACGCGCACGATGATTCAAGTCCACTCACTTATCTCCCCCATCACACACTTTCCTCTCGTCCTCCTCGACAGCTGTTTCTCTTCGAAATCCGCTCTGAACACACGACCTCATCATGAAGGTCAACATCCTTCTAGCTTTTCTCGCCGTCCTCCTCACGGCGACCATGACCAGCGCAGATGAGGTGAGCTCTCAATATTCCTGCAGACCACTCATCCAAATTGTCAAACAAGAAAGCTGAGCTCTTGATCCTCTTGAACCCTCTGTAGCCTTCGCACCAGTGCGCTGCCGTCGCGCGCACCTGCCCGAAGCAGGATTCGTTCTACGGCTGGACGTCGTGCATGTGCACGCTGAGCTGGAGCAAAGAAGGCAAAGTGAGTAACCTATCCGCATATTCTGTGCGCCCCTCCTCCTCGGCTCATATATCAAGCTGAAAATACTTTGACGTTCCTCGTGCCATCGCAGGGTTGCCGTCAGGGCTGCTTCGAGAGCCGTGATGCACCAGGCATCGACCACGGCGCGGTTTGGCAGAATTGCGATCTGCTTTGTCACAGCAAAGATACCTGCATTCCGAAGCCGCACAGCTGTGCATGAGCAGGCTTTCAGAGACGGTTCCTCGCCGCTTCGCCAGGGTATCGAACGTGATTTGCACATCCGTTTCCCAATCGCACTTGTTGTCTTCAAATTCAACCAGGTGAAGTGGTTTGTCATTTGTTTGTTGCGGTAACTTTCGCAAACACGACGCCACTGGTTTCACCTCAGAGACGATGTATAGAGAAGCACAGTTCACGCGTCAGAGACGACAATAATGTTGACCGCGAGCACTGCCGTTCTGCACGAGTTTGGTTACGGAGTCGGGTGGGCATGGGCACGTGGATACAGACGAATATAACACCCAGCAAAAGACATGGGGAGGGAGAACGACCAGTGGGAGTGACGATCTCTACGGTGATGTAGAGTAGTGCCTGAATGGACGCAAACCCCGATGCCTCTGCCATTCCTCCTGAAAACGCGACTGTTCGTACCTTCCGAGCGCATAGGCGGCTCCAACTCCCAGTGGAATGCCAACAAGAGCTAAGGCTGCGGAGGATCAACGACAAGATATCAGAGAAGCAACTCGACGGACATTGGCGCTGCTGACCGTCACTCACCAACTTGGCACCTGTCTTGTCGAGGATGGAGATGCTGCTCTACAGTAGAGCTCTCCGGCACTCTCAGTACGAACAGGACGACTTTCCTGTGCTATATGCGTAAGAGTAGGATCAATCAGTAGGTTATCGAGCCTGTCTTCGTGTGCACACGTACCGTAGCGTCCAAATGATGCCCGCTATCGAAAGCCTTCGCAGCACAGGTACCTGCGAGGAAAAAATAGAATAGCCGCATGCTAGAATGTATCTGTGATGCAAACCAGTTGCTGAAGTCGTAGGGTTTGAAGCTGTGTAGGTGAAGAACAAGGATGGCTGCGTAATACCGTGGGGCTCGTCTGTCGGACTGGGCCATACAGCGCAACTGTTATTTATGTATGTGTCTGCACTCTGCAAGCTGGCAGCTGCCAACTGCAGTCTCGGGGCTGAATTTGAGATGGTATTTCCTATTTCCAGCTGTGGAACAACCTTTCCCCCTCCGAACGCGCGGAAGTGATGCTCGTCTGAACGTCTGAAGTTGAACTGAAAGGTGCGGATTTTCCGATCTGGCGCCCAACCATCTTCCAGCGAAGAAGGGGGGGGATATGGTACATACAGTACATATATCATGAACCAATTGGCTCTGCGAGGATGTGTGTGCTTCGCGCGCAGACTCCTCATCTCTTTTCGGAGGACACTTGCCGCTCGCGCCTATTCATTTCTTCCAAACACTGAGCCATCCCAGCGTTGACTGGTCACAGGACAGAGACGTACTTCAATAACGCTTCGTGAGACCTGCAGAACCCGTTCGGATACAGCCCACTGTCGTTGCCGTTCAAGCTTAGCACCTCTTTCTCTCGGCGACAGGTCTGACCCTGACCAGTCTGGAATCATTCCGATCAAGAAAACAGCACATATCAGCGCCATGCGATTCAGAGCCATCACCTTGGACGTCGCGATCCTCATCGCTTCCGGAAGAACAGCGGCTGGACATTCGGTTACGGTGAGTACGCAAAGATCCACAAGCTTATGTGGGGCATGAGGCCGGCGCCGGTTGAATCCTTTCATGTGCATCACTATTCACAGACGTCGACGAATTCGTATTTTGGCAAACACGACACAGCCAAAACGATTCGACCTGCTGTCGAGCCTCCCGGAAGCGACATCTTTCCTCGTTGGCATCCTTTGGAGAACACCGAGGCGCTGCTCAAGTACTTCGGGTACAAGCTCGCCCTTGTCACCGCTGCAGGTCTTCTGATCGGTCTTCCGCTCATGGCACATCCGGACGAGCTTCCAGGTCAAAAGGCCAAAGCAAAGCCACCGTGCGATGGATCTCCCCTCCTTGCCCAACCTGTTGTCGACACGGGCTGCAGCAAAATCCTTGAGGCTCGTTGGGATTCTTCGGATACCGTCGGGATACTATCGAGGACTGGCGGCTACAAATCTGGTCAGGTCTCGGTCGCAGACCTTCTGGTTGGTCTTCCACCAGCACCAACTCTGAGCAAATCACATCAGAACGCTGGGCTACGCACCGACACGCGCTATGAGGCCGCACTTACCCCTCGCTGGCATCCCTTTGACGAGCTCTCGCCGCTGCTCGCAGATGGTACCCGCAAGCTCGGCTTTCTGCTGGGTGCAGGTATACTTTTCGGCATTCCGTTCCTAATGGCATACGAAGCGGATGATAAAAAAGCGTAAGACAAATCTAGCAGTGGTGCTTCCATGTGTATAGATACAACGCATTGAACGCTCGCTATCTTTCGAGGATGTCTTACCTATTGAGCATAAGCACATACTGTGCTCTTCGCTCTACATTACTTGTGTAGCGTGTTAGGCGTTGAGGCGTTGAGGTGTGCGAACCCATGAGAAATAATGAGCAGGATGGGCAAGATATTTCATCATGGATCCCATTTGTTTGTCCATTTCTCTCCACAGCGCCTGAATAGTTGTTAGCCCTCTCGGAGCTCGGAGCATGATCCAAACATGCACATCGCATTCTCAGTCCTTGATGCTTGATGCGCTGCTACAGAACCAAGGGAGAACCATCAAGCCTGCTTCGACTGATGGCCGGAGGCGGTGATCAGGCTTTCCTTTCCACACGACTGCATCGCACCACGGAGCGCTGGACTGAGCGAAGGTCATGAACTGGTTGATCGGACAGCTTGTGGGAAGAAAAAAAATGTGAGAACCGGTGAGCGAGATTTATCTATAGCGTTGCAGACTGATGAGATCGATCGTCTTGCAGTTCTGGATTCGGATGAAAGCTTTTGCTGAATCCGATCGATCTCAGGTCTTCTGCTTAAATAGGGACACAGAAGCCATCAGGTCGTCCGCCTGGATCGACGCATTCCATACCACTATCCGTCGACAGCCACGACTCACATACCAACGCTTTAGATGTTGCGAAGCCTCGTCACCATGCGAATGCTCAAGATCACTTACTCGTCACTGTTCGGAGTCTTGCTGTGTGCACAAGGTATCTACGTAAGTAGAAGATGTTGAGCACCGCTTATATGACCGGCCTGACCATATCTGTTTCCCCGACAGGCACAAGAAGAACATAACTCTCTGCTGTCGAATCCGGTCAGTTCGGCGGCCTCGTTGTCTCCCTTCGACAGACGTGGTGTCATGACGGATATCGTTGCGGTCAGCACAGGAGTCGTGGTTGGCACGATACTTACTGTCGGACCCCCTCTGCTCTTTCATCAGTATGGCGTACACATCATACCTATGCGAGATTACCAATAGAGGTTCGATGTGCTCATGTGCACACTTGATACAATCCTTTCCTTCGCAGCTTTCTCTGCCTTGATCTTCACCAGATTCCCTTGCACACGCAAACGTTTCTATCGAGGTTCCTTATGAGCTGCAAGGAAGTAGCAAGCAAGTGTTTCCGAAGCATATCCATGCGTGGCAATAAGTGACGCTCTATGTGGTAACATTTCTGACCAGTTTCGATCGTTACTGGACGATCCAGCGTTTATCTGATCCGCAAACTATTCGTGCAGATGCCTGAGGAGGAAGTTGGCCCCCATCTTCTGAACCTCTTGAGACGCTCCGTATCTACCATGGGCACTCAGGTCGAAGGAGGGCGCACTGTTGCAGACGATATCCCCGGTGAAGCAGACATCCAAAAGTCGCCCGGATACCGCAAAGTCGTTTACGGCGCTTGGATTGTGGGTCCAATTGAGACCGAAGGCCCCTGCTGTGAGATTCCCCCCGTGCTCGTCAACGTTTCCGTTGCGCTGAGGAACGTGATATGGGTTACCGAAGAACAAGGCCGCCTTAATAGCTCCGTTCGCGCCGTTCGAGAGCTTCTCGAGGGCACCCGAGGACACCATTGCGCCTTGACTGTAGCCGAGCAGAGCGAAATTCTGACGTGGACAGGATGCGAGGCTCTGCGTAATGTATTGGTGGATCCAGTTTGCCCCGGACTGGTGTGGATCCAGGTTCCAGTCGGCTGGGTAAACAGTATCGACCTCAATACCGTTGGCAAGCGTGCCGAGAACCGTCTCGATGGCGCCAGCAAAGACGGACGAAGGACCTTGACCCTCGGCCGTTCCACGAGAGCTAATGAGCACATAGTCTTTGCAGCTCGAAGCGGATATTTGAGGAGCTGAGGTGCGTGCGATGGCAGGAGAGGCGAGCGTGATGAGAGAAAAGTGACGCATCGTGGTAGGAATTTGCGCCGGATGGACGGGAGAAGGGTATCGATGTAAAGTGTGCAAGAAAGGTAGAGGAAGTCACGTCAGCGCCTTTGAATGGAGAGAGGAGATAAGGGAGGAAAGCGGACGGGCGAGTAAGGAAAGAGGGAGTTTTGGTTTAGTATTCCTTTATGTACAAATACTCTCTGACGGCATCAGCCGATAGCGTTCCTGTCAAGACAAAGGTGAACACAAGATCAGTCACATTAATGACACTACTCCAGATGCCACGGAAGTATAGAACTTGTGTGATTGAGAAAGCGGATATATGACCCGTCAAAGATTGTTATTGGATTGAGCTTGGGAAGAGAGAAACCGGAATAGGTTATAGAGTTGAAGATCGGACTTCGAGCCACGAGCTTGGACTCGAACACAAGGGCTCACCTGTCAGAGCCTCTGTCTAGATTTCAATCAAGAAAGAGAGGTAAGGAGGGGGTGCTGCTTTGTCTCAAGCATGAGAGATAGTTTTGCACAGGTCATCGTCACCTTTGAGGGACGTTCCGGCGGTCAACAGGGCCGTCGAACTCAATTTCCTAACATATCTTACGTCTCGGTGCAGTTTCGCTCTGCTTCAGATAGTCAAGATGTTCAATGGATCGCATGAAAACTTATGTACAAGCTTCTTGCCTCCCCTTCGCTCCTGATCAGGTACGTATGTAGCGGCCAGGCGGAATGCTCACTTCTATTCATCTTTCGAAGGTTATTTGGCTTCCTGTCATGAGCAGCACCTGGAACAGCACCACTTAGCTTGAGATTAAAATCCAAATTCTATTTGCAAGTGCGACACCCATTATCGAGCTCGTTTGGGTGGTGAGCCATGAATGGGGTGATTGCATCCATAGAGGCTTCCCACGAAGAACCCTCCAACGCCGCCCGCCAGCACACTGATTGAAATTCCAACCCACTTGATGCTGCTCATTCGCCGAACAGGCGTGCTCGTCAGATCTCGAGGGTGAGGAAAGGACCGCGGGAGTGCCTGCTGGCCGGCGGCCAAGCCTTGATGGTGAGAGACAGGAATGAGGACCATGACATGACGTTTAGCTGTAGGGAGCGTCTGTAACGTGAATTTGAAAGGACACTTCTGTCAGCGTTCAGGGCCTTGGACAGACGGCAACCCTGATACAGGAGTGTACTGACCTTAGAGACCTGAGTGGTCGCTGCTGCTGCCGTTAAGGCATGTACGAAGAGGGCCAGTATTTTTACTTTGAGCAACATCTTGGAGCTTGAGTGATGGAGGAAGTCGGTGCTTAGAGTGAAGAAGAATAGAGATGCGGAGCCAGCCTGCAGAGTTTGAGAGCTTGAATGAACACTTACTCACCAACGCAAAGAGGCTGTTGGTCCCTTTTGAGGACATGACTTCAAAAGAAAAAACATGATGAAGGCTGTGGTGGTCCCTAGTAGAAAAGTAGAGGCGATCTTCTCTTCTTTGTGAATGAGAAAGACGTTCGCCCCGAGCGCGAAAAACTTATTCCGCCATCTGTTACGTTCTCTTTAGCCTGTGAGTTCCCCGAACAATGATACGCCGAGGCGACGAGTGATGGAGATGCAGTTACTGCAAGGTAATTTGAGAAACTACTCTAGGACGTCTCGAGCAGGTGTGAAAGCAACAACCATAGATTCCCGTTACTCTTGCCGATTGCGCCCCTCTCCGACATGCACTCAGTGTGGTCCAGCCAACATCATTCTGGAACGTAACTTGTGATCTGGAATGATTCACGTTACGCTATCGTTTCGCCGCTTCGGTGAGATGCGTCTCTTCTCAACCTAGCGAGCGAATCTTTGCTGGAATTTGGTTGTTGCGACGATCCATGCATTTCATAGACAAGACGGGGCGTCTCTTCTCACCGCTCAAGCTGAAGGTAAACGAAAGAACCGGAGTTATGGCCGTACGGTGTGCTGTAAGGATCAGCACGGCTCTGGGTACCAAAGTAATTGCTAATGTATGTGCTACTTATATATAGCGGAAACCAAGGATGTGCATCTTCTTCCACGAACTGCAAGTCACCATATAGCCACATCACACCCCCAGAAAACTCACCCTTTGGCATTGGCACCGCTCTGGAAGCGTTGCCTCTTCAAGTCCATACATAACACTCCCCTTACAACCTTATCATTTCCGACACGCTGAGCACAGGATGCTCGTATCGTTCCTCCTCCTCGCGCTCTTGACTGAGCGAGCAATTACAAGCTCAGTGCATGGGCTCCCTGTCATTGTACATCTCCAGGTGAGTCAGACTTAGCGCACATCCACACGATGTCGAATCAGAACCTCCGAATCTGATTACTGGTCCGTCCCCAGATTGTTCCGCAACATGCCGTTACCGCATTCCACTTGGTTGCGGTTCCTCAGCATTACAGACACGACCTCTCTCCTATCAGCCACGGCTCGCTACGGTCTCGGGCACACATCGAATGGGACGCCTTGAAGGACGTGGGTAAATTCGGTGGAATCATGTTGGGCAGCGGAAGTGTCGCGGCTGCAGTAGGGTTCCTACTCGGATACACTTCAACCGGCTTCCGAAATATTTGAACAACTTTTGAATTCAGCGGCAGAGCGTTGCCCTCTTGCTTGTAGTGCTCCGAATCAGGCGTTTCGTCTCCCATCGCTGTACAAATGCTCTGCTGCCTCCGAAGGGGGACCAAACGGGGGTATGGAGGCTCAGTCATGCGGGCAGCGGAAGTTCCTCGCCTCGAATGAAATCGTCGGTTCTACTTTCTTGCGTTCTGCAGGCCGTATGTAAGAAGCATTGCGCCGGACGCTGCCCCGTGGGAAAGGTTGAGGCGGCAACGTTGCAAGACATAGCTCGGTGATTTTTCACCTACTTGGCCCTATCTTTTCTCTTTGTACTGTCGGATATATATAAGGGAAGGTAACCTGTGGTCAAGATGTCCATATCTTCGCTGTGCAATTATTTGCCAATAACGTTCTCACATTTCTACTCCGACTTGCGAGCTGGCTCGCTCGCTCTGTAATCGCTCGCTTTACTTCCTCGAGATACCACATATCTCCTACGCTTTCCGTCGCAAATATCTCGATGAGAGCGTCTTTACTCTTCCTTTTCGCCTTCATGGAGCTGATCCTTGTCTCCACGGTGCAACCATTGCCTCTGAGCCTGAAGGTACGTCAACGTTTCTAATCTGTGCTCGACATTTGCGGAGTGTTTGACCTCAGCGCATGTTCTTCCTTCAGATCGAATCTCGCAGCCCCGAAGCGTTCGTACCTCCAGCTCTTGATCAGAAGAAACATTCTCGAGCCCGAATCGAATGGGGCCCGTTGGCTGAGCCAACACTGAAGGTAGGAGTTTTGCTGTGCACCTCTACCGCCGGCGGGTTGTTAGGCTTCCTCGGCGGATATTTCTGGCAAGCATCAAGACCTCCGCCGAGACAACGCAACCTTGTCTCCTCTCAGCCAGAGAACCCATATGTCGACCTGGACGGTCCGTGATCTTTCGCCGTAAAGCTCTGGAGCACCGGAGCGAAGCAAGTGTTGACATTGAAAGCCCTGTTTTGTGCCACACGCAATCTCACTTCGTTGTTCCCTCTTCTCCACCTTGGCTTCTGCATCGCTCTGAAAGCGTTCCGTAAGCTGTCTATAACTCCGATCTCAGCATTCATTTTTCAGCTTCGGGACATCGAGTTTTTGAAGGTCTTCGCTGAATGATGCGTTCGATCCGTTTCGGAAAGAAAAGGACAAACATATAGGCCTGATGTGATCAGTCTGGAACACTTCTTGCTGCTTCTCGTCCTCAGGCTGTGGCAGTCCCCCTTCAGTATCCCCTCGGATCATAGGGCCTGGCAGTGGCCGCCTTCTGCTGCTCGAGATCTCCGGCTGGAGCACTTCCATCGTTCTCGGCGATCACTTTGTCGTCCGAGCTCCTTGCTTCGTCTTCTGAGGACGACGGTACCGACGATGTATCCTCGCCGCTTGCTCCAAGATCTGGGGAACTGTCGTATCTCCCAAAGATAACGACCAACAGGGTGTAGACGACGACAATCGCCAGAAAGACGGCCGAGACTTTGGGATAGTCGGGAATGGTCTCAGGTTCCTTCCCACCGGGCACGTATTGGGGATTCGGGATCTGGTGATGATCGCCAATCGTTGTGATGATCTGTGCCGAGCATGCTGTGATCATCACGCCTGTTTGATGGGCAATGCCGGGGAACGAAGCACGGTGGTGAGCTGGAGCCATCTCCTGAAGCATCGCAGGAAGAATTCCACCCACGCCCTGCACCATAGCCTGGAGGAAGAAGACTCCCGCGGCGAGACCAGAGAAGGTGGTGGGGAGCATCCAGGCAGGGATGAGGAGGCCGGCAAGGGCGGCATAGACGGCGACCGTAAGACGTCGGCCGAGGTATTGTGAAACGTAACCTGCGATGATGCTGCCGATCACTGCTCCACAGGAGCCGACGATGGTGGCAACGGATGACTGGTATGCGCTCAACCCTTTCGACTTTTGGAGAATCAGGGGATACACGTCTTGAGAGGCGTGTGCCATGAAGCTCAGGCTGAGGGAGAAATCGCGAGTAGGTGTCCAGTTAGCTTCCTCAGTATGACAATTCGTTCTTCATCGATGCTACTTACGCAACGACTATTAGGATGGCGTAAATGAGGCGGCCAGTGCAGTTCTTGGCGAGCCACTTGAATTCGGCGATAAACGCCTTCACAGGACCCACTGTTGACCGAGTGGCTTGCTTCTGTGCTTTGAGCTGGAGGAAGAGGGGCGACTCCGGCAGAGCCAGTCTGAAGGCGGCAGCCGCAGCGCTGAGTCCGGCTCCGAAGTAAAACAAGATTCTCCAGTCCCCACTGTGGTTGACCCAGACGATATTGATCGTGGCGGCCAGGATATACCCGGCTGGGTAGCCTTGCTGCACAAAGCCTGAAAAGAGACCCCGTGCAGGAGCAGGCATGTTCTCGAGCGATGTTGCCGTCGCAAGGCCCCAGATACCGCCCATTCCGATTCCGAAGAGCGACCGCACCGCAAGGAACTGCTCGAACGTCTGTACCCTCGCTGACGCCAGAGAGAATGCGGCTATGATGAGCAGATTGAAGATAAGCGGCCACTTGCGGCCATATCGATCCGAGAGCAGTCCAAAAATGATCCCGCCCAGTGGGCGAAGTAGAACCGTGAGCGTGATGGCCGTCGTGACCTTGTGGTTGTTCTTCCCGAAGCCGAAGAACGTCGTCAGGCGGGCCACGTTCAAAGAAACGGCGAAAAAGTCGCAGGCTGAAGCGAAGGGAGAGGGAGGGAAGGAGTGCGAGGGAATCATCGAGGTAGCGTGTCAGCGAGCGCAAAGGACAGCTCTCAATCTCACTGTATACCAAAAACACGTACCGTCCACGGTCCATGCGAGCAAGCCGGAGAGAAAGAAGGCGGTATGGAGCGGCGTGAGCATGGCGGCAATTTTGAAGGGGTTGAGGGGCGCGCCTGCCCTAGCGCGGATGCGTTCCTCCTTGGTCGGAAGGGTGACCAGCCTTCGAAGGACGTTGGGCATCCCGCGTCGTCGCCTGGGGGTGTCCGGCATAGCTGAGTGACTTCGAGCTGAGCGAGAGAGAAGGGGAAGAGTGTCCAGATTGCTCTGATGAAAGGGAGGGAGAGAAGAGAACGGGAAAGGAGAGGAGAAGGGGGAAAGAGACGTAAGCCTTTCAGAGATTCCTTATCCACTCGTATGTTATGTAGCAACGCGGTCACAGGTCGAGATGAGGTTAACCATTTTTTGGATGGCGCTGCTCAACGGTCCAGGCGTCCAAGATCCAAACACCAGGACATGAGATATGAGACCTTGGTAGGGCGTGGACGCGTTTGCAGGAGGCCCGGTACTTGGGAATCAAGGGGTCAGAGACTCAGAGCTCTGAGATGAAGTGGGCTTTACACGCTACTACTTGACGTAACGTTATATCATGACGCATGATCTGAGCGCCTCATGAAGTTCGAACTGCGAACTTGCCAAGGGCTCGACGTCGCCGTTGCTTTCTCTTGAGGAGCAGAAGAAAATGCACATTGAGGCTCTGAGGTGTTGAGGTGTTGAGGCGTTGAGGCGTTGAGCAAACGACTCAGAGTCTTGAAGGAGATGAAATGGATGGGATTGGGGGGCAGTCAACGCGGGGTTGGGTGGGCGCAGGCGGGCTCCTTCATCGCATGAGAGCGAGGCAGCTGGGCCCTGGGGCACTGGTTCACGATTCATGCTTGGGAGCTCCGAAGGCGATTGGTCGGCATGAAACTCGCCGTGGATGGCGCGGTCACTGCGTGGTGTCCTGTCAGAAGAAGCAAAGAAGGATGAGCGCGATTGGTCGGTATGAAACTCGCCGCGGATGGCGCAGTCAATAGTCAATGCTGAATTCGTGGTGTCCTGTCAGAAGGATCAAAGAAGGGATGAGCAGACTCTGAGAAGGGATACATACATAGCAATGAATGAAACGTACCAGACATGCATGTATGTATGAAGAGGCGAAGCACGGCATGAGAACATTGTAGATATCGCTGAATTTTGCACATCAGAGAGATAGAGCCGAGTGGGAAAGGGAAATGCGCTTGCCAGAGGCAGCAAAAGTACACAAAGATGAAGGTGCGAATGGAGGACAGCTAAAGCCTGATGTGAAAGGGTATGGGTGTGTTCGTCATCGGGTGGTGTAAGGGAATATCCCATAGTATGCGATGCGCATAAGAAAGCACGGATCTCGATGAATCGTGAATGCGTGAATTTTGACGCAATTAAACCCCAGAAGAAATCGGAAAGGCGAGCTCATCATGCCTTGAGATGAGCTGAATGTCCCTCGCTGTCCTTGTCCGAGGGAGGTGTTGAGGTGCCGAGATGCCCATTGTCCGCACGAAGGCCGCCCTTCTCCAGATCGCCCTTCTCGCTGATGTGATCGTCCTCCGACCCACCATCCGCACGTCGCGTCTGCCCGCTGAGCCCGACAAGGTCCTTCGCATCGGCTGCGCCTGCGCCAGGCTGGGTAGCCAGCGGTGCCTTCTCGAACTCGGCACCCCGGTATTCGGGCCCAAGCGATACGACGATCAAGAGGTAGACCACGATGACGCCCAGGAAGATGGCCGACACGGTGGCGTAGTCTGGGATCGTCTCTGGTAGTGTGCTGCCGGGGACGTACTTGGGGTTTGGCCGCCGCAAGTTGTCGCCACCGGTAGTCTCGATCTGTGCCGATGCGGACGAGGCCATGTTGCCGAGTTGGTATGCGACACCGGGGAACGTCGCCCGGAACGCGGGTGGCGAGATCTCAGAGAGGAGAATGGGCACGACACCCCATGCGCCCTGCACACCCATCTGCACGAAGAACGCGCCGGCAGCCAGCCCGCTGAAGGAGTTGGGCAGGATCCAGGCGGGGATCATCACACCCGCAAGGATGACGAATATGATGATGGTCAGGCGACGGCCGAGGTATTGGGAGATGTAGCCTGCGATCAGACCACCAAAGATGGCGCCACAGTTACCGATAATCGTGGCTTCGGTGGCTTTGTAGGAGGAGAGAAGCTTGGACTCTTGCATTATGAGCGGGTACACGTCTTGCGAGGCGTGGGAGAAGAAGTTGAATCTGTGGACAAATAAGTATGGAAGGAGTGATCAGTAAGGGGGAAAACGCGTCTCAAGATGCAAAGGAGCGAGAGACGTACCCAGTCATGAGGAGGACACCGTAGATGCATCGGAGCCAGTTGGTCTTGAGCATCTGCTTGAGTTCGCTCATGAAAGCACTGGCCTTGTTCTGACCGTCGCCTCCAGCTTGCCGTCTCTCCTCGGCTACGCGTAGGAAGAGGGGCGACTCGGGCAGGAGGAGCCGGACACCGGCAGCGAAAAGACTGACGCCTGTAGTAAATGGTAGGAAGCTTGTCAGCATGACAAGCAAGGTAAGAAAGCAAGGGAGGGACGGATATACACACCAGAGCCGAGGAAGAAGAGAATCCGGAAGTTGTTGGTCCGGTTGACATAACTGATGTTGACGCTGGCAGCGAGGAGGTATCCAACTGCGTATCCTTGTTGCAGGATGCCGGAGAACAGACCGCGGGGTGCAGCGGGCATGTTCTCGAGTGCGGTTGTGGTTGCCATGCCCCAGATGCCGCCCATGCCGACACCGAAGAGCGAGCGTACGGCGAGGAATTCGTTAAAGGTACGGACGTAGCCAGTGCCAAGAGAGAGAACGGAGACGATGAGTAGGTTGATGACCAATGGCCACTTGCGTCCGTAGCGATCAGAGAGGATGCCAAAGATGACTGCGCCGAGGGAGCGGAAAAGGAGGGTGAGGGTGATGGCCGTGGTGACCTTGTGCCTGTCTTCGCCGAAGCCGAAGTACTCGGTCAAGCGGCCGACGGAGAGGGATACGGCGAAGAAGTCCCAAGCATCGACGGTCCATGCAAGCCACCCGGAGAAGAAAAAGGCGGCCTCCATGGGGGTGAGCATGGCGGCGAGCTTGAAAGGATTGAGGGGCGCGCCTGCCCTAGCACGGATCCGCTCCTCTTTGGAGGGAACGGAGAAGAGACCATGGGTGAAGTCGCGCATTGTGATGGTTGGCGCTCGAGTTTGTAGATCTGCTGCGGATGGGAGAGACAGGGAGGGAAGGAAGAGGAGCACGAGGTCGCGAGGAGGGAGGGAAAGAAACCGTGTCAGAGATGGAAAGTCAGCTCTGTTTTATAGATTTCAAACACGTACCGTCAGGTTCCTGATCGTGCTGTACCTGCCTGGGGAAAAGACCGGTGGGGGAAAGGAAGAAGAAGCTTCTGGATAGCGCGGGCTTGGATGCAGCAGATAGCGCACTGCTGGACCGCGTTTAGTGGATCGTGGGAAGAGGCGTCCCAGGGTCTACCGTCTATTTTCGAATGCGGAGGAGCGAAGGTTTGCTGGAGGCAAACACAGCGGAACTGCGGAAGAGCGAGGAGGGAAAAAGGAGAGAGAAGAAGAGGAGAGATGGAGGGAGAAGTCGTGTTGGGGGCAGAGCGGCGGGGAGAGGTGGGTGTCCGCTCGCTGCTCTCTTTCTCTCTTTCTTCCTCCCTCCCTCCCTCTCTCGCTTGCCTGCTTTTTAGGCGTTCATTCAGGGGCCAGCAGATTGGAGATGCCCGACCGCAGGAGAAGAGGTCTAGCGAGCCTGCTAGCGCGCGGGCAGCGTCGTGGTTTCGATTCGTCGCAGGTTATGGAGATGAGAAATGTGGGAAGCGGCGGTAGAGGCGGCTCTCGTGCCGCAACCTGGAACTCGAGAGAGTGCGGGGGGGTCCGAACCGCAAGAAATGAACCACTTGTGAAAGCTCACTTTGATCTCGTTTCAGGCAAACCCCGCGCCCCCGTCCCGTCCCCCTCCCGCCCCCAGCAAAGGCAAATCCAAGCTGTCACATCAAGGTTCCCTTTGGGCGGCAGAGTCGCCAGACTCGCTCACCACCCACTGCGACAGCAGCAGCAGTTCTGACTTCTGTCCCAACACCGAGGCGCCCCGCTCCCGCTCGGTGGCCGTCGGTCACCACTGCCGCACGGCTGAGTGGGCGACCGGATCCACTCCAACCGCAGGCACGCAGACCTCAGAGCTCTATCTCGGGCACTTGATCGGTGATCGCAATGTGGTATGTACCAGGTAAACATGTTGGCTCAGGCCCATACGCATGTTATCCGGCAGGGCGACGGGCAGCAGGGTCAGAGCGCGGCGAGTGGTGGGTCCTGAGCCTGACCGCCTGACCGCTGACCATCATCTGAGACGGGTCCCTTCTGCCGAAGCGCAAGACTGAATGAAATCAGGCGGCGAGCTGCTCGAAGTTGCTGTAACGCTTCGGGTAACAGATAGGCAAGTAACCTGAATGTCCCGATCTATGGTCAATTCGCCCCGAGCATGAGGCGATTGGCCCCGTAAGCGTTTTTTGAATTGAGCCCGTAAGATGAGGCGATTCAGCCCGTAATTATCGGCGACTGAACCCATAAACAAAGGCGATTGAGCCCATAAAGATGGTCGATTGGCCCCATAAGGCAGGGCACTGGCCCCATAAAAATCTCAAATCGCCTTTGGCGACCTTCCCTGCTTCCAAATCTTCCAGATAAATTATTCTACAGCGGCCAGGGTGCCTGAAGTAACTGTACTGAGCTTCCAGGGTCATATCCGGTCATAGGCGGGCCGGGATGGCGGTCTTCGGCGACGTAATTCACTTTGAGAGCTCGTCGACGGGCAGAAACGCTTCACAGAAGCTCGACTTGTATGTGAGTTGAACCCTCTTACATACCTGAAGGCCCGACCGGTCGTTTGGACAGTGTTAGTACACACTACCGCTCTATCCGGCTGAAATAGACATTACGGGCTCTGTCCACCATCTTTATGGGCTCTGTCCACCATCTTTATGGGGCCAATCGACCATCTTTATGGGTTCAATGTACTAATCTTACGGGGTCAATGCACCAAAATTGCGTTTTTTACGGGCTCAATCGACCATCTTTATGGGGTCACTCAACCATAGATCGGGGTCAGTGCCGGGGTGCTCGGGGCGAACCGACCATAGATCGGGACATTCACCCGTTCTCGAACAGATAGCGGTGGGACGGTCCAGGAACGGTTCCGCAACACTGTGTCGCTATCTGTGCTGTTGTGAAGTCACGTGGGGCCATGCTCGGGTCGAACCGGCCCGGAAGTGCGGCTCTCATAATCTTTCTGATTTGCTCCTCATCCACTGGGCACTGACGCGCTCATCCGACTTGCCATCGCCAGAACATCACCACGGAGAGGTCGAGCAGCAGGAGCAGGAGCACAGCGAGGAAGCCAAATCACCGGTAGCAGCATTTTCTCCCATTAGCGCAACCCCCGCGGAGCCAGGCGGGACCACAGGAAAGAAAGAAGAGACACAATGCCAGCAGGAAGAGATTACTCGCGGGATCCATGTCCATGGGTCATCCTCACAGACTCCGGCGGTGCCTTTGCCGTCGGCGCAGTCCTGGGATCCGTCGTGCACGGTGTCTCCGGCGCACGCAATGCTCCTAAGGTGAGTCTTCCTTTCTCTTTTCCCTTGGCGCCTTCTGCTCGTGTTCCCGATGGATAAGAGCTCATAATCAACATATTTCCCTCCGCTGTTTGTCTTGCACAGGGCTTCCGACTGCCATCTGCAGCGGCAGCCATCAAGGCGCGCACACCCGTGATGGCCGGAAACTTCGGTATCTGGGGTGCCCTCTTCTCCTCATACGAGTGCATGATTCTCGGTGTGCGTCAAAAACATGACGCATGGAACTCCATCTCCGCTGGCTTCTGCACGGGTGCAACACTAGCATTGCGATGTGAGTCTGTCTCTCCCCCTTGGTGAAGGGTACTGCCTGGAGACGTCCGCTCCGACGCGCTGACTTACATGCTTTCTTGTATCTCCCATCAGCTGGACCCGCGCGGGCGATTGGGCTGGGAGTCCAACTAGGTGTATTCATGGGTGTCATCGAGGGTGCAGCAGCGCTGATTGGGCGATGGACAGCAGAGAACCAACGGCAAGTGAGTGATTTTTGATCTCTGACAATTTGCCCCTTTGTCTCGTTGTATGCGCATACATGCGCACAATTACTGATCCGACCTTTCCTCCCCCGCTCCGCTGGTTTCTGTTCTTCCTTTCACAGACAATGATGTCGCAAGCGTACGTGTCTACGCAAACCTCAGAGATGGCGGGAGAACATGGACGTTGACATTCGCTCTTTGATCGCTTTCTATCCTGCAGACAACAAGCACAGCAACAGCAGAGCCCACAACCAGGTGCAACATGATTTACCCTATCCCTTCTAGGACCAGCTCTGTCGAGGAGAAAGCACCACGGGAGGGACTTTCCTCCCTTCCGGACTCGGTCGCTCTCTCTCCCCCAACTTCACTCATCATCCACCTCTCCCTTATACTTCCCATAGCTGTCTTTCCTTCTTTTTGCACACCCAACCATAATCGAAGAAGGGAGCGCTTGCATAGAACGAGTCAGCGGAGGCAGCACGCAGTAGATACTCGCCTTGCATTCATCGCTGTTCGTGCTCGATATTGCCAATCTAAGCTGAGCTTGAGTGTTCGCGTGCACAATGTCAGGAAGAAAGGAAGAAGTGCGGCGACCTTCCATCGCACGTCCATCACCATCGCAACGCGCACCGAGATCTCAGTGAGCATACGATGGCCGACGACAAGAAGCCGACGATTGCGACTGCCCGGGTGAGCTTCCTTTCTCAGGCCCTTGTCTCCTGAGCTGCTCGCGCTCGTTTGCTGATCATGTGCGGTGTCTCTCCCAGCCCGGAGCCTCAACCACGGCTGCCCGGCCTGGCGTCGCTCGGACCACACCCGGTGCTGCTGGAACCGCCGCACGTCCATCGGTCGCAGGAACAGCTGCCACACGCGCTCCTGGCACGACGGGAACGACCGCAGCAGCAGGTGCTGTGAGACGGCCGCTCGCAAGCTCCACCCCTACCGCAACCCGCACCGCTCCATCCTCCACCACCCCCGCCCGGACGCCCGTTCGGCCCACGCCCGCCACGGCTGGTGCAACACGCCCTTCTGCTGCCGCCAGCCCAGCTGCCTCGCGCACCACCCCCGCTGCCTCGCGCATCACCCCCGCAGGCTCACCCGCCGTCCGGCGCACCATACCCTCCAGCACCTCCACTTCCTCCGTCTCGGGTGCGGCCCGTCCGACGCCTACGAGGTCGGGTGTCGGCGCCGCTGCAGGAGGGGGATCGGCAAGTGGACGCACCAGTGTCGCTTCGTCTCGATCCGTAATTTCGTCCACCACTACACCTGCTACCGCTACGGCCCGATTGGAAGCTGCAAACCGACGCATTGCCGAGCTTGAGAAGGAGCTTGGGGACCTCAAGCTCTCCAAAGCGGAGGAGAAGAGCGTTGGTTCGCCTACTGCTGAGGAAGGTGACGAGGAAGCAGTTGAAGGCGAGGAGAAGAAGAAGGATGGGGGTGAGGGAGCAGCAGCTTCGGAGGAAATTGCCCAGCTGAAGGAGCAGATTGAGACGCTTAAGCGTGAGCATGCTCAGCAGCTCGAAGAGGCCGAGGCCAAGGCCACACGCACTGCTCAATCGCCCGATGCTGCTGCTACTGCCGCCGATACCGAGGGCGACGAGATCAAGCCTGCTGCAGATGGACACGCGGAGGCCTTGGCAGCGGCCCAGGACGAAGTCTCTAGTCTCAAAAAGCAAATCGAGTCCCTTCGCGCCGAGCATACTGCCGAGCTGGAGAAGGCGACAGCTGCAGCTCCCGCAGCACCGGAACCCGCAGCCAACTCCTCGGACGCGGACGCGGCCGCCGCCGAGATCGCACAGCTTAAAGAACAACTCGAATCGATCAAGTCCGACCACGCTGATGCGCTCAGCAAGGCAGTGGCCGACGCTAAAGCTGCCGCGGCGGCCGAGCACGAGAAACAACTCGAGGAAGCTCTTACTAGGTCCAAATCGGACGCGGCAGATGTTCAGACGGCCGAGTTGGAAAAGGCACTCGAGGAGGCGAAAGCTCAGCATGCCGATGCGCTCGCTACAGCTGTTCAAGCTGCCGAGGGAAAGCTTCGGGACGAGCACGAGGCAGCCTTGGGCGAAGTACGCACTTCGCATGAGGCCAAGATCAAAGAGCTGGAGCAGGGACATGCTGATGGTCTGGCCAAGGCCGGCGCAGAGGCTGAGCGTGTCCGGGCGGCGGAGCGGGAGACACATGAGGCTACTGTCCAGTCGCACACGGAGCAGATTGAGAAGCTCAAGGCGGAAGCTGGCGAACAGTCTGCGCGTCACCAGACTGCGTTGGACGAGCATGCCTCTTCCCTGGCTGCGCTGTCGACCTCGCACGAGGGTGCCATCGCCGAAAGGGAGTCCGCTCATAAGGAAGCGCTTGCCAAGCAGGCCTCGGAATCGGAAGCACAGCGCACCGAGGCACAGGCCGCTCACGATGCGGAGGTCAAGACGCTCAGTGAGGAGCTCGAGAAAGTCAAGGCGGACCTGGAGGCTGAGGAGGGCAAATATAATGCCAAGCTCGACGAGGCCAAGGCAAACTTTGACCGTCAACTGCGCGAGGCCTTTGAGAAAGCCCGAGCCGAGGCTGGCGATTCGCACGGCGGCGATCTGCAAAAGCTCCGTTCCCAATCGAGCGAGACGGTCGGCCAGCTCAAAGCTGCGCACGAGGCCGAGGTGGAGCGTCTGAAGCAATCGCACGCCAAAGCTCTTTCAAACGCGACTGACGACCTCGCGTCGGAGCTGAACAAGGTCAAGCTGGACCATTCCGCCGCGCACACAGACCTGAGCAAGACGAAGGAGGCATTGATCCAGGCGAACCAGGCGAAAGCAGCCGCCGAGGAGAACACTAAGATCCTACAGGAGGCTCTCGAGGCGTCGAACCGCCACGCTGAAGCGTCCGCTGCGAACTCCGCCGACGCGGCCGAACTGAGCCGCCTCCAAGCTGAGATGAGCCGACTGACAGCCGAGCTGAACGACGCCCGTCAAGCGTTCGACCAGTCTCAGCGAGCCTTTGCGGAGCAGTTGGACTTAACGAGTGGGAAACACTCGCAGGAGCTTCGGGCGCAGATGGAGCGCTTCGTCAGGGAGAAGGCGGAGGTGGAGGAGCGACATGTGCAGGAGATGTCAAAGCACTTGGAAAAGCATGTAGAGAATGCAAACAAGATGATGGTGCGTGCTCGGTTATTACTCGCATGTGTCGCGGGCTACGTAGCTATCCTTTCAGCTGTTTTTATCCATTTATCTGCTTCGGCTCCCTGACATCCTCACTTCTTGTTGTTCCTTTTTTCGATGCCCAGGACTTGCAAGATCGGCTGATGAACGCCGAGAAAGAGCTGGACATTGCGCGTGAGACGGCTTCGAAGAGCACGAATGGCAAGCCGGTCGCCTCGAACGGCTCGCACGGCCAAGTGGACATCGTGAGTTGTCATCCTATCTTCCCTGTTGCAAGCTCCAAGCCGTCCTGACAATTTCTGTGCCTCTGGTTTGTTGTCAGTCCGATCTCGAAAAGGTGAGCTTATGAATCACGTTTCCAAAGAGCCACCATGTCACTGACGCTTCTGTCGCTCCCCTCGTTTGTCCTTAACAGCTCCATCAAGCTCACAACGAAAAGCTAGCCTCGCTCACAAACACACACACTCAAAAGGTGTCCGAGCTCACTCGCGAGCTGAAGCGAGCCAACGAGGAGAACAGCAAGGTCGGCAAGGAGCTGTCCAACGCCAAGATGGAGCTCAAATTCATGGAGAACGACATGGAGGAAGTCAGTGCGCTCAAGCAGGAGATTACCGAGCTGGAGGCAAAGCTCAAGGCCAAGGAGACCTGAGGTGATCAAGTGCGCTCGCTGCGCCCCGCCCTATCCGACGGGGACCCGTCAATTTATTCGAGATACCCGAGCTTACCGGTTTCCCAACGCCAAAGCACTGCCAGAGCTCTTTCAAAAACGACCTCCGTGAACCCTCTTAAACCGACCGAAGCTTCTCCCACAACGATACGCATATAAAGTACTTTCCCTTGAACCTTCCAACGAATCTGACGAAAATCAAAGACTCATAACAAACGGATCAGCCCGAGGGAAGGAAGGAAGTGTATTTCACGTCGCCAATTCCTGACTTCCCATCGCTGACACGCTTTCGTTCCCTCCCTCCTCGCGCCCTCCTCCTCCTCTTCTTCCCTCCCTGCCTTCCCTGTCCTCAACAGATCTAGACACCCGAGCGACAGCTAATATCACAATGCGCAACTTGACTCATGGTCTCTTCTCCATTCCCTCCAAGAAGGAGCGGATCCGCGCCTAGGGCAGGCGCGCCCCTCAACCCTTCCAAGCTCGTTCACCCTCCCCTTCCGCTCCCTTGGCGCAGTCATCTTCGGCATCCTCTCTGATTGCTACGGACGCAAGTGGCCATTGGTCATCAGCCTGCTCACCGTCACCGTTCTCTCTTCTGATAGGACACCACGCAACTGACTGCGCCATCCATTGCGAGTTCCATGCCGATCGATCGCCTTCGGAGCGCCCGAGAATGAGATCGTGGGTAACAAAAACTAGTGCTCAGCTCCCTTGCCCTCATGTGGTGATGGAGCCTGCCTGCGCCCGCGTTGACCGCTCCTCCAACCTTTTCAGCTCCTTCAAGATTCTGGACCGTTTGCTCAACGCCTCAGTGCGCACCCGTATTTTAATTTTGCACCTCACGAGAACGCAACGTCCTCGCCGATCCCTCAGCAAGTCCGCGTTCATCTGATCTCTAGGTGCTCAAGTCATGACAGTAGCGTGAGAACGTGCAAAGTATACACCTCATCTCAAAGCTCGATCCCCTTGATACATACACAGGGAGCGGGCCTCCTGAAAACGCGTCCATGCCCTTGCCTCATCAGCATTTCCTGTCCTAGGGTCAAGACACAAGTATTTAATCCCCTCTCGCAGATGCACAAACGTTCATCACCACCTTGCTAACTTTCCAAGGCTCCCTTCCCTCCCTTTCGGTTCTCAGCAACTCTCCTCCTTACCCCCTCGACAGTCTCTACTTTTCTCTTTCCTTCCTTCCCACCCGCGGTTTCTTTCCTCCCAGTCCTTCTCACACACCTCCTCCGCAGATCTTGACAATGTCCACCTTCCGAATGTTCGCGGCCACCCTCATCGCGGCGGTCAGTCTCCTCACTCTCGTAAACGCCCTGGACGTACCCGCCAGCGTGTTCTCGATCAAGGATTTCAAGGGTGCGGACACCCGGCCCGTCAAGAACATCTACATCTTCGGAGACTCCTACTCAGGTAAGTTGCTCACCTCTATCATGCTGGACACTCTATGTCAGGACTTGGTATCATCATGTACCGGTTTCGGACGCACGGACGATCCGTCGGCTGCGCCCAAGTCGGACAGTGGGGAGAGTCGACGGCGGTGCAATATCGGAGCCAGTTGACTCGATGGTGATTGCTGGCAACACGCATCGAGCAACGCTCCGCCTCATTCTCATTTCGAGGCCCTGCAAATTTCCTTCCTTCGCAGCAGGAAGCTCGCAGGACTGGACCACCATCTTCTCCCCCCCTTTGCACTCTCACCGCTCGTCGCTTTCCTACTCACTCTCGAGTGTGTACGAACGTTCATTGCCTTCTCTTCAGTCTCGTTGCTTTCTTTTCTTTCCCCACCCTCCGCACCCTCTTCTGGTTCTCGCATCTCGTTTCGTTTCTCAGAACGTTTCCTCTTTCCTCTCCGCGTTTCACTCAACGCTTTTCTCGATGCTCCACTCTCTCCATTGTCCTTTCTTCTGGCGCCGGCTTGTAGTACGTTTACCATTCGGTCCTGCATCGCTCAGTGGTCCCGCCCGCCCAGGGCGACCCACGATCGCACTCGGCACGAACGTAATCGAGCCCGCGCCCACCCACCTGGGGTGGGTCTTTCCCATGTTCCTTCATGGTTGCTATCAGACTGAAGCCACCTGGGAGACTGCGGGTGTGCAGCTGGTTGCGGTCCGCTGGGGGTCAGTGCAGAAAATGGACGGCAAGCACAGTCCACACCGGTGTGTTGAAGTCGGCATTGCGTTCAGTGGAGCGGCTAGGACGACACAGGGGGAGCGCTGGTAGATCGAGACGGCCTGGCCATGCTACAAATTTGTCGACATCCACTGAACAATATCTCCCATCCTCCGATAGATAACTGCAACGGCGCCCGGCTCGAGCTCAAGGAGATCGTCAACGCGCTCTTCCCCTTCCCTAAATGCGTTCCCGCACCCATCGGCCGTGCTGACAACGCTCTGGCTTGGCCTGAATACGTGGCAAACTACCGACCCGACTGGGATATCAAGATATACGCCCATTCGTGAGAGCGCCCCCTCTTTCCACCTTAATTCTATCAGACAGACAGTCTTTCTTATACCGATTCTTATTTGGCAACTCTCCCACCAGTGGCGCAACTTGCGATGCCAAGCAGCAGAACCAGGGCAGTGTCGACATTCCCGGGCAACTGCAGCTCTTCCAGACCCGCTTCAAGACCGAACTCATCCCCCGCGGTCTTACCGACAACCCGAACACAACAGTCGGTGTCCTCTTCATCGGTGGTAACGACCTCCTCTTAATCCAAGAGAAGGCATGGGGCAAGCTGCCCTTCTTCGCGTCTAGTACGGGCTCCAAGGATGACGCTTCCATGTGCATTAAGAAGCAGCTCGACGCCATGCACAATCTCGGCTTCCGTCGCTTTGTTCTCTTCGAGCTGCCCCCCGTCGACCAGAGTGAGACGCTCGGCGGCACACCCGATCACGCCGCCTCTACCGCCGCCCTGATCCAGCAAATGAACGCTCTCTCGGCCCAGTACAGTGCTGACTTGGTCAAGCAGTGGAACGACGGCAGTACTATCAGCATCTTCCCCACCATCAAGCTCCTTACCCCCATGGTGACGCTCAACCCCGCGTTCGAGTTCAAAACCGGGCAGGGGAAGTACTGCAACTTGAGCTGCCCCGACCCGTACTCCTATGTCTGGACCGACGACCTCCACCTCTCTTTCCGGGCCTTCCAGCTGATGGCCAACGCATTTGTTCGCTTCCTGGACCCCGAGTGGAAGAGCGGCGCCATCTTCTCCGACGTGACTCCCGGTCAATTCAGTTAGTAGTTGCTTCACGCGTTTTCGCAAATGAATCCAGGCGTTGGGGCCACAGCCCGTTTGTAGGGCCTGAGATTCTTCCCATCCCTCTATTTCCTTCCTTCTTTCTTTCTCGACTCTTAATCATACTATACTCGGCGCACTTTGCGTCGCCTAAATCATGCTTGTCTTGAGTAGCGCCATCAACAGGAAACTTGACCTCACTTCGACCTACAGAGAAAGTTTGTGAAATGCTTAAGCGCTTAAGTCTCCTTTCCTTCTCTCCTCTCTTCAGTCCATTCATCTCCCGTCTTCTTCTTCCCCTCTCGGTGGCCAGCGCAATCTGGACACTCTTCCCTTCTCTCTCGCTCAGCTCGAAGTCACTCAGCTATGCCGGACACCCCCAGGCGACGACGCGGGATGCCCAACGTCCTTCGAAGGCTGGTCACCCTTCCGACCAAGGAGGAACGCATCCGCGCTAGGGCAGGCGCGCCCCTCAACCCCTTCAAAATTGCCGCCATGCTCACGCCGCTCCAGACCGCCTTCTTTCTCTCCGGCTGGCTCGTATGGACCGTGGACGGTACGTGTTCTTGGAATACAGTGAAATTGAGAGCTGTCCTTTGCGCTCGCTGACACGCTATTTCGATGATTCCCTCGCACTCCTTCCCTCCCTCTCCCTTCGCTTCAGCCTGCGACTTTTTCGCCGTTTCTTTGAACGTGGCCCGCCTGACGACGTTCTTCGGCTTCGGGAAGAACAACCACAAGGTCACGACGGCCATCACGCTCACGGTTCTACTTCGCCCACTGGGCGGGATCATTTTTGGACTGCTCTCGGATCGATATGGCCGCAAGTGGCCGCTTATCTTCAATCTGCTCCTCATAGCCGCATTCTCTCTGGCGTCAGCGAGGGTACAGACGTTCGAGTAGTTACTTGTGGTGAGGTCGCTCCTTAGTATCAGGAGTCAGTCTAGGACCTCTCCAAGGCTGTCGAGAGCCCTGCTCCCGCAGTGGCAGCCGTGTTACGTATGCACATGGGACAATAGGCCGGCGCCAAGAGAGAAGAAAGGTGACCGTATCGAGAATGCAATTCGAGCGACTGCGGAGAATGAAAGGAAACGTTGAGAACGAGACGGGTCACGAATATTGATGCGAGAAGAGGGTGTGGAGGGTGGGAGAAAAGAAAAGGAACGAGACAGAGGCAACGCAACGACGAACGTCGCGCGCGCCCACAGGGATCATGGAACCGACTGGCAGTGCGAGAATTGGAGGAGAAGGAAGGGGCGACGGCTCTGCGTGGTCATGTCTGCTGAGAGAAGAGAGGGAGGTGCAGAATATTTTCAATGAGATGAAACGGAGCGTAGCTGCGGCAGGTGTCGCCTCAAGTTACCTCCGTGATCGCACTTCCTTCGCCTGACTGACGTCCGACTTGGGTGCAGCCCACGGAACTTCATGCTTCCGTAACCGGGTTTTCTCTTCTCTCCTAAATCGTTCCTTCCAACAACTCATTTCCTGGTCTCCTGTTTTCTTGCCGAACGCTCTGTAGCAGTATGTCCAAGGACATTATCATGTAGCTCGTTTGATTTGGCCGAAGGAAAGATCTTGGCTGCTGTCTCGTGGAAAGGCATTGCTACATGCATCAGGAGGATTGCTAATCATGTTCCCTCTGTTTCCTCGTCCGCCTGTCCTACTTAATTTCCTCTGTCCCCTTCAAGATACTGACGACTTTTTCCTACCTTCTCTCACACTACTTGCCATACTTCCCTCTCCTCACTCACCAGATAGGTTCTCGACCGAAATGCGCTACATATATTCTCTCACGTCCACACTCACCGCACTCACGGTCGCCTGCACGGCAGCTCCTTACCCCCGCGCTTTAGGCTGCAAGGATTATGTCCTCATCAGCAGTCGAGGAACCGAAGAGCACCAAGGCCCTTCATCCGCCTTCACAGGCGTCATCAGGGGTTCTCGACACCCTTCCCAACGGCGTTGAGGTCGACACCGTATACCCAGCCAATTTGAAGTTGAATTTCAGCATCGGTTCTGACTGGGTCACAACACACATCACGAATGGCCTCGTGTCCTGCCCGCGACAGAAGTTCGCTTTGCTCGGCTACAGCCAAGGCGCTATGGTGTCCTCGGCTGCCCTAGAGAGGCTTCCTAACGCCGCAAACGGCGCGATCAAGGCGGCCCTCTTCTTCGGTAACCCGTTCCACGTGCCTCAGCGCCCAGGGAATGTTGACGAGCACGGGGGAAATTCCACAGCAAGGGCCTCCCGTATGCTTTCGCGGGGCAACCCATGCGGTGCAAATGTCTTTGGGCGGTCAGGACGGCTTCTGGATGTCTGCTTCACCAGGGACATCTTTTTGCGACAGTCGGACCTCCTTCGACGCAGATGCCCATGGCAGATACAAAACATCCGAAGAGGTTCAGAAGATGGGGGCCGACTTCCTCATCAGGTATCTACGCAAATGATTTGCGGATCACCACAACTCTGGACTGCCCAGTCACGATCGAAACTGCTTAAAAACGTTACCACTTGAGCGTCAATTGTTGCCCATACAATGACACGCTTCCGACTCACTTGCTTGTTCCTTCCTCACAAGCTATAGAAGCCTTCAACCAAAAAGTTTGCATATGTGAGGGAATCTTATAAAGATCAAGGCAGAGAAGGGAAAGAAAGGTCATAAGTTTGCCTGCTGCGATCCCTGATACGAGGATAATCCATCACGGCGCCGCAGCCTCACGAGGAGTTGATAAGAAGGATCCCAAGGTGTCAGTATTTTTGCGCCTTTCTGGCGGCTGCGAAACCCTTGACGCCGCCGGCGAACAATCAGCTGTACGAACGTATGTTTGTTAGTGGAAGCACACACCTAAGTATCGCAGGAACTGGGTACAGCTAATTCGTGTTCCATACGTACTGATCCAGATCTTTGCCCTCATCTCTCTCAGCCTTTACTATCTCTTCTAGAGCTCACTATGCTGGGTATTTCCTGCTATCATGCCACTTCCTTTCAATTTGAAAACCCAATGAATCATACATCCTCGCCACTTCCTCCTCCCCTTTCTGCTGTCTCTCATCATGCTTGCAGAATATGCGTCCCCGCCCAGAACGTTCCGCCCTCTCCGCTTGGCACTGCCTCAGTTGTCCGGTGCGAGCACAACATGTCTTCGATATTACGTCTACGCGAAACGTCATGATGTGCAGCCGCCCGCCTGTCGAGCTCTTTTCCGATCTTTAGTGCTACATATTCTGTGAGTTTATATGTAGGCCATACAGCCTTCGACGATCGTTCGAAGCAGCGGGGTTGGCGTCCACTCAGGCACTTTTCGACGCTGAAGATATCGCTATGCCGATTGATTTCCTCCCTTCCTTGGTCCCTGTCTTTCATTGGAATTGAGTGTTGTGTTCGTCTGTCTCGATGCGCCCATCCCCACATGAAATTGTAACGTACCTCATGAGGCGGTCACAGCCCACCCTACACAATGTCTTGTGCTCTCTAGCTTGCCTCTGAAACCGGTGGCGTCGTTTGCGAAAATTACCGCAACAAACAAACAGCCCAGCACCGTCCGGCGTTGTCCAATTAACTACAGCGCAACAAATAACTGAAGCACCGGGAGGGATAGAGACCTTCCGGCGGTCACCCTCAACCGATATATTTGTGTTCAGCAACCGCAGGCGATCGAGGATGTTTGGTCAATCCGGAACTTCGGAGAACGTCACCAATGCTGTTTCCAGCTGTGCCTCTGGAACCGCAAATAACGTCGTCAAGAACAGTGTCCCCATCAAGAACCTTAGAACGAGGATCTGTGCTCACATTTGCGGCAGGTTCACTCCGGTCCCTTCTGACATCGGAATGGATGCAATGTTGTGGCGTGTGGACCTGGATGCAGCTTCGACGAGTTTGTTTAGCCGGTGTAAATGTCGTCAAAGGAATTGATCTCGTTTCTATCAGACCATTTGAAGAGGTTTGATCCCTAGGAGCAAACAAGAACTTAAGTACGAACTCTGGCAAAAATGTGCACCTTTAGTATGGCTTTCCTCGCACCTTTCTCCCTTCGCGTCGCTCTGGTAGCGCTACCACTGTTCACTCACGTCAGCTATTGCTCCCATGCGTGTTCGCTCCCTCCTCATTGTTATCGGGGTAGGGCTGTCATTGGCATCTCCCATCCTTCGGCCGCCGCTCACTGCCCATGTGAGTTGCAGAAATACACCACAGTTTCGAGATATCGACGCTAGCTGACCTCCTCGCTCCTTCTATCATGGTCTTCAGAACAAAATTCGAGATCCGACGACAACATTTGGCACCAGTAGGAACGAACGCTCTTCGATCCGTCAGAGCGCGCTCATATCCCGAGCTGAGATCGAATGGCAGGCACTGACAAAGCTGGCTAGAAAAGGTGCCTTCCTCTTGGGCAGCGCAGGTACCGGGAGTGGCGCCGGCTTCCTTGTAGGTTACCTTTGGACAGCTTCGCGACCTTCGACTGCTCCTCCGGATGGACGTGGGGTTGACCCGTACACATAGGCTAGTGGATGAAGGAGCGAAGATCCATATCTAAAGCACTTCATGTATCTACACCAGCTTTGACCTTCATAAAGACTACCACCTTTGGAATGTTGAAGGCGACGATAGTCTCTGGTGAAATTGATGCAATATCATGCTCAAGCTTACATAGCTGTTGCATTCTGAGACACAAATGTAGCATCAAGCCGTCAAGAAAAGACAGAAAGGCGCGACTACCTACGTGTAGCATTGGTCTTTTAAGCGGTACTTGTAGCTGCATATGGACAACACTACGTTTGGAGATCCCTTTTGGGCGGTTGACCATGGAAAGGGTGATGGTAACCGTACAAGCTTCCTCCGAAAAACCCACCTACACTACCGAGGAGCGCGCTTCCTGCAAGCTCTATCCATGTGATATCGTCTGCCCGTCGATTCAGATCGTTCAGCAAAGTTCGGGCGATTGGGGAGGTTGGCAGTAGGGCCCGCCTGTGGCTGACCGATGCCTTCTCGTGACGCAAAGGAATTAGTACCGTGCCATAACCTTGATGACCTTGATATGCCTTTAAAAGATGTCGCTATCAACGAATTAATGCCATACAGCCGCCGATCTCACACAGGATCGCGCTCACCTGAGATGGAACTTTGGCAGCGGTCTCCGTTGCCATGGCCATCACGACCAAGATTTGCACGAACAGTGCCGGCACGTCCAGCGTGAACAGCATTGCTGAAGTCTGATGATTTGAGGAGAGGGAATTAGAACAAGAGTTTGGTCGGTGTAGTGAAGTAGAGAGCAGTTCGGTGTCACAGGTCCAGCCTGCAGAACATGGGGAGCGCCGTGAGAAATGGAGGATACTTGAGCTGATTATCACAATACCTGGTGGAGGTTTCTGTTGCTCTTGTACTCTCCAGCACTACGTTCTGCCCTCACCTTAAGCATTATGTACATAGGTTTTACTCTTGTCCCGCCGGCCATGAGTGCAATAGTGCGGCATCAAACGCTGGTTCCGAGGAAAGGACAACGGTTGCGCTCCTCCGAAACCTTCCAGGGTTTCCGACAGCGGCCAATTATATATCTCCTCAAGGACTTGCCTCAAACAGTCCTTCCATCAAGGGCATAACTTCGCTGTCCCGGTAGAAGTATCATGGATCAAGTGTCCATGTCGAGCCACTTTGCCCCGAACGGCAATCTTCGATGGCAGAAGGCAGCTTACACGGACAGATCACCCGCACCTCGAGCTCTTGGTCAGCTCCTGACCTAAAATCATGACTCTGCTTCGTACAGTTGCATGCGTCTCTTTGAACTGTTTAGTATATCGTGTTAGCGCACTGCTCAAGTGCATATGTTCAAAAATGGGAACTCCGGGCACTTTGGTCTCGCGAAGGAATGAAAGGGTCAGAATGAAGCTTAGAGACTTAGAGTGGGGAAGCCAAAACGAAAAGGAGGTCGCTACCGTCACAAAGGTGCATCTACACAGTAGAAAGACGACATACCAGACGGCTCTGCTGCCCAGTGCAGCAGCCGGACAGCGCCTAAGGGCGACAGCTAGGGGGCATAGCGAGGCAAGCATCTCCACTGCTGCAGTAGCCGTCGCAGTGGCTGTGGATGACCTCAGGATCAAGTCCCGGCTCGTCAAGGCTTTCGTAGCAGCCTTGGCGGCAAGTCTTCCATTCGTTGGGATTGAAACGAATCCGTCGTGCGGGAAAAGGATAGGGCACAGCGATATTGAGCGGCAATGGAGGTTCAATTCAACGTCAGCCCTTTGCAATGTTCATACTGTGAGAACACTTGGCGCTCACCTTGCCTCCTTTGGTCCAAAGTATCGTACACATGCAGGAGCAATAGCCGTCATGTCGATCGTCGACACGACACGTGTCTTGAACGGCAACGCAATGATTGTTGGCCTGATTTGGGGAGATTGAAAGGCGAAAGCGGCATTGTGTGAAAGGACAAGTCGGTCAGTGAAGCGTAAAAAAAGATGCAGCATGAGAGTTGACTCACTGTTTCAGAACTCACTGCGGCTGCAGCGAGAAGTAAGGCTAGGAAGTGGATGCTGGTGACGAATTTCATGCTGAAGGGACGTTTTCGCGCAAGCCTCAGAAACGAAGTAGAAGTGGTTGAGGGTTGAGGGTGCGATGTGTAAGAAGATGGCTGGGACGCTTAAACGTCTTCGTTGAAGCTTTTATCGCCAGGAGCTACGTATTTGACATATGACCACACGTATCTGTTTGAACATCGAAGGGCGCTGGAAAGGAGTAGGAACCAAAACCGGAGGAAAGTTTTAGCGCTCTGACGCCCCGCCACACTTTCGTCGTGGACGTTCTGGATGGTGTCGGCCGATGAACTCGGATAATTCGATAATTCAAAGAAGTGCGATCCCCTCAACCTCACGACGCTCCGTATGCCGTGCTTGCAAAAAACGACCCGCCACCTCTGACAATCGTGGTTCCTGACCTGAGAAGTTGTACTTAGGTTGTCATGAGAAGCGCTGAGCCGCTACGACACGAATCCTGGACGAGCTGCACGCACTACCAAACCGCAGCTCGAGCTTCAAATTCTAAGCTCCAGCAGTTCTGACTTCTGTCTGCATCTGAGCTCTGAGGCTGCGTTTGAAATGAGGCTGCACCTTGGAACTTAAGACGCTGGACGGTGCACAACACAGAAATCTTGTGATCCATCGCAGGGATGATGAGCAGAAACAAATTTGCCAGGAAGCAGATGAATCTGTATAAGTGATTGCTTGAAAGTGTGGAAGCTACTGGACAAAGATCGTCGTCACTGCCTTAAGATCGGCCAGCTTCACTTTCCTCGTGGACCTCGACATGCTCGCCCTTGAATGTCTTGTAGCAGGCGGTAAAGCACGTTTTGTGCGCTTTTGGGTCCTTACTAAATGTCCAGAGGGGCCAAAGGACCTCGACAAACCTGTCCGACGGAACCAGAATGGTGGCTGGGATGACGATATTTGCACGACCGTGGGTTATTTCCAACCCTGGTTGTTGATTGGGGTCGACAAGGGCCAGGCCAACAGTTCGCTCAAGTCCGAATTTGTATATGATGTTGGCAAAGTCCTGGGAGAGGTCGAAATCCAAGTCTTCGGGCATCTCCATAGCACCGTCCTTAGCGAAGGCAAATTCGAGGGGGACAAACCTGTTTTGGACAAGGTCGAGGCCCCACGTAGTTGGATGAAGCATAGACAGCGCTGCCGATGAAAGGGGCGATCTTTTGATCGGCAGCGTTGTAGCGCCGTATCCCACTAGGATCTCGTCTGAGTCGAGATCGGCATGGCGATGCAAAAGCTGCAGACCGAGGTTTGCTGCAGCGGTGGGATGTTTCTTCGCTACATCGCACAACGCTGCTCCGATTTTGTCGAGCCCGCCGAGGTCATTGAAGCCGCAGTCCGCAGCTTCAATCGGAAGAAGACTCTGGAACAGCTGAGGCGAGTACAGCTCCAATGCGGCTCTTGTCATGCTGAATGCAGGGAGCACGTTGGTTAGAGATCGTGGAGATGCGCAAGAGATCAAGACCTCACTCACTTGAATCTTCTCAATATCGGATGTTGGTAGTTGTGGTGCTGAAAAAGGAACATGGTCCCTGGACGAAGGTGCATGCCTTATATGTGTGTATGATAGACAAAGGGTTTGATTGTATAAGGATGCAACATGAGAGAAAACAAAGGGAGTACCTTGCAGCTCACATGCTCGTCACGATGCGCACCAGTGAGTGACGGAGTGGTGGAACAAAGGCGCTCCGTTCCCTTTCTTCTTCTATGACTCAGCCCATCGATTACTTCGAGTGATGTGTGATCGAGCCTTGAAACTGAAAGCAAATCGGTCACTCATTCTCTACCACGTCGTCGACGTTCTCTGTATCCTCTCCGCCAAGTTTACCTTCTACCATCACTTTCTCCAGCGACAGAATGTCCGGGCCCCGTTACTCTACCAAGCTCATCTACGGCAGCCTGCCCGTTGTAGACGACGATGCCCCTGTGAGTCTCATCGACGCAACTGCTCAACACTAGGCATTCTCAGGACCTGACAGAACAAGTTCATAGCTGCCGGTTCCAGATGCGGACCAAATCCAGGTCCTATGTTGGGCCATCAACGGCTATAGGAAGGGACTTCGCCTTAGCCTTGCCCATAGAGGCGCGCTTTTCCACGTAGCACTGTTTCGAAACGCACAGTCGCTCGAATCAGAGCAGTCCAGCTTTTGTCGGACGATTTTTGACGCCGTCGAGTCTACCTGGCACGTCAGTAGAATGCGTTCGGACTTCTGGGCGTGTCGAGCTTGGTTCGACCGCGATGAAGCAGGATACGACACGGTCGTACAGCTGGAGGATGACTTGTTCGAGCTGGTTCGAACAGCTCTACCAGATCTCATCAAAAGTGCCTCAGCTCGGCGTCTGGGAGCTCTCGCCGGCTCACAGCTTTGGGCGGAAATCAGTGACGACGTGACAGCTGCAGAACGACCTCAAGTGATCTTGGTCGGAGACATCTTCCGGGAAGTCATGATTAGCGATCTACCTCTGCTTTCCGACACCGACTTTCCGAACACTCCGCGCCACGACATTAGCGTGATCGATGACTACGTCGGCCTTGTTGCTGGTACGATCTGGACTGTCGCGGGCAAGGAGCTCGACCCGGCACATGTCCAGCTTGCGCTCAAAACGATGCGAATTCCGACGCCTCGTCTGTCGGACCCCTCAGGCTACAACGCACGCACAGGCGCCTTCATGGACGAGTTGAAAGTCCTAACGAGCATTCCGCCGCACCCAAACGTAATGCCAGCTCCGGTTGCGCTGCTGACGGTCTGCGACTACGGATCGGAGCAAGAGGCCCAGCGGCTCGTCGGATGGCTTCAGCCTGTGTTCGGAAACTTCTTTGAGTTCATCCATGACTCTAAGGACATCGGCGCCGAGCGCCGGATCAAGTACGCATACGAGCTCTGCTGCGGGGTTCGACACCTTCTCAAGCATGGACATTGTCATACCGACCTTGGGTTGGAGAACACCGTGATGGCAGGACTTCCACCCAATGATCGTGTTATCGTCATCGACCTCGAGCCGTGGTCGAATTACCACAACAAGAATGGACCAGCCGCTCCGGAGGTAGAAGGCCATTGGATCGTCGGTACCGACAAAGAAAATGGTTCGGTTACGTACTCTGAATGCCCCAGCCACCCGGTTTGGCGAGGCGCTGACATCTACACGGATTGGGCCAGTATGTCTGAGGCCTTGGAACGACTGACCGTCTTCGGCATCGGCTCGATGCTTTCCGTCCTGCTCAAGATACGACTGGTATTCACTTGGGAAAATCCTGCTCCTTTACGGCGCAACTTTCAGCTCAAGCAGCCGGTCGTAATCGGCGACGATCCCACACGCGATGCATGGGAAGGCTCGATACCAGTCGAAGTGCGTGAGCTTGCTCAGCGCTGCTGCGCCTATGATCCTCGCGAACGTCCACTGCTCGACGATATTGTGGAACGGTTGAAGAAGTATTCGACACTCTAGGTTAAGCTGCCTCATTGCAACTGCATATGTCTCAAATTTCCCTGCGTAGATCTGGTGTCCAATGTGAAGTCTGAAGCTTGATCATTTTCTCCAAATAAAGCTCATACGGTGAAGCAGATATCTCAGCTGGTCGTTGATCTATTCTCATCTAAAAGCGTTCAGAACGTACAGAATGTACCGGTTTCGGACGCACGGACGATCCGTCGGCTGCGCCCAAGTCGGACAGTGGGGAGAGTCGACGGCGGTGCAATATCGGAGCCAGTTGACTCGATGGTGATTGCTGGCAACACGCATCGAGCAACGCTCCGCCTCATTCTCATTTCGAGGCCCTGCAAATTTCCTTCCTTCGCAGCAGGAAGCTCGCAAGACTGGACCACCATCTTCTCCCCCTTTGCACTCTCACCGCTCGTCGCTTTCCTACTCACTCTCGAGTGTGTACGAACGTTCATTGCCTTCTCTTCAGTCTCGTTGCTTTCTTTTATTTCCTTATCTTCTTTTCGAATGTCATCGCGAGCCAACGACGCGCGCAACAACGACGACGAAGACGAGCAACCTCTGGTCCAGGTCTTCGGAGAACCGACATGTACGCCTTTGGGTTGGGCCTTGCCCCCGGGACGAATGGTCGAAGCGGCAGAGCTTTCCATACGGCTTTTCAACGAAGGCCAGCCCGATGTCACCGCCCGGATCCACGCAATCTACACCATACATCTGGCGGAGGAGAAGAGTCCCCTTCCCGCGATCTACCGGAACCTAGAGGTCAGCACCGATCGTTTGGACGACAACCTCAGCGACGAGTTGATTTTGGTCCACAACCTCCTGCAAAACTGGAACGAGACCCACGAACGAATCACTCGTGTCCCTTGGGATTCGGAGAACGAAGACGGCAACGAGGACGAAGACGGGGACGGAGCCGAGGCGCATCAGCCGTTAGTCAGGGTGCACAACGTACCCCCAGAGTCATCAGGTCAGGCGGAGAAGCGACGCAAGGAGGACAGTCCTCCACCTCACCCCGCTTCGCCGGAAAAACGCGGCCGCGTCGACAACGAAGGCAGTCCACCCGCTCGCCCATCAGCCGGTCAGATGCGCGGACCTACCGACGGCAAGCGGAAGGCGGTCTCAATCCTGAAGGGAGTCAGCAGCTCGGAGGGTGCAGGCTCGCTGCGCCCGCCGAAGAGGACGGTCAAGAAGGTCGTCGACCTCGAGTTCGTTCACCTCTGGCTCCTCAGCAAGGAAGCGTGCCGTCGAGCGGCAGAGAAGGATACCGGCTTCAAAAAGCCGATGGGTTTCACGTCCAACGGCACGTTCGTGGACGAGGACGAATCCCGACCCGACGGGTATATTCCCGAGGGCAATCTCGACTGGTTACTCTGGGGCCAGTGCACCACCATGCGTGAGTATTCCCATTCCTTCCCTCCCTTTCCAGTTCCCGCCTCCTCCCATTGCAGCGGTGTCTACATACACCAATGCGGCTATTAACCCATGTGGAGCGAAGCTGGCCGACGAGCCGTGGGTCAGTCAAAGCACCAGGAGTACTAGCCAAAGCGCTACGTGAGGGCCAGTCCAAGTACTGCGGGGAGTCCAAGTGTTCTCAGGGGGAAGCGGATGTGCCAAAATGCATAAGCACCAACGTGCATAGCGTCAAAGAACGCAGCGTCAAAGAACGCATCGCCAACGAGCGCACAGTCTTGGAGCTTGCTTCTTCCTCATGGCTCAACTGGTCATTGATTCCTCTCGCATTCTCGCATCAACGAAACGTTGGCGAAGTGATTGCTGACCGTCTTTCAATGTAATGTCGTGAACCTACAAACAGAAGAAACCGTCATGGCCGAACACGGGGTAGACGCGGTAGTTCGGGAGATGTTCAAGGCCGCCCATTATGCCATCTATCATCACCCTCTCGCCGAGTCACAGCGCGCTGCGCTTCAACGGTACTACGCCTGGAACAGGAAGACGTGGTGCGACAAATATCAGCTGATCTCGAGCACCGAGTCCGGCGATCCGATCTTCGATCTCGCGGTCGTCGACTCCAAAGATCTGGACGTCTACGTTCGCGAGGAAGAGCAAAGAGCTCGCGCGGAGCAGGACGCAAAGATGGCGGCGACCCAAGCCAAGATGGAGCAGATGATGGCGGCAGCGGCAGCTCGGCAGGCAGTGCCGGCGCCGTCCCCGGCCTGGATGCCCAGCCCCTCCCAATCGTCGACGAAACAACGCCGGACAAAGACGCCCAGCGACCGTTCCTTTCGGATCGCCGGAGGCCCGGAGCGTCACGGTCTCCGGCCTGCGCCCTTTGTGGTGGACGAACACGTCACGACGTTGCTCGCTGCAGCAAAACACACTTCGCAAAGGCAAGCTGCTCCGCCTACGAAGTCATCGTCCGACGCGACAAGGACGAAGGACCCCTCTTCTTCAAGGACACCGGCGCTCTTGTCTGCCTCAACTTCAACAGCGGCCGGGTTTGCGCCGGAAAGTCCTGCCCCGGTCATCGCTGCTCTCTCTGCGGCGTTTCGGCGCATGGAGCACAGGCTTGCGGGCGCTCCGAATGAGCTCCCTCCTCGGCCCTCTCCTCTCACGCTCAAGGCGGACGCATGGGCCAGCGTCCTGGATAGCCTTGGGCTCGGTGCCCGGTACGCCGACGTGGTCCAAGGACTACGCGAGGGGTTCGACTTCGAAATTCTTCGCATCATCCGAACGGTTGTTGCCAACAACGCCCCGTCGGCGATTACCTATCGACAGGCGCTCAGCGAGATCGTTCTCAAAGAACGAAAACGAGGAGCCTACATTGGACCCTTCCAGCACGCAGCGGATGTCGAAGCTGTCTTACACAATTCCTTTCAGTCTATGCCCCTCGCTCTCATTCCCAAACCCCCAAACAAATACAGGCTCATTCAAAACTTTTCTGCAAACGTTGGCACTTCTCAGTCGACCAACGAACTCATACCGCGGCCCTGGGCCACCACATGGTCCACCTTCCGTCAAGTGGTCGCCAACATCCTCGCTCTGCCTGCCGACTCTGAAGCTTGCACTCGAGATGTCGACTCCGCGTACCGGCTACTTCCAGTACACTCCTCTCAGTGGCCGGCCATGGTTCTTCGGACCGAAGAAGGTTTCTTCGTCGACACAAGGGTCTCCTTTGGCATCGGTCCAGGGACGGGGGTCTTCGGAAGGGTTGGTGAAGCCGCCCTCGACATCTTCCGCGCACGAGGATTCGGTGTGCTAAACGGGTGATTCCCTTTGTCCTTTCCCTTTCTCTCTTCCATTGCTCCGGCCCGTTCCGTTCCGTCCCGTTTCCGTTCCTTTTCCGATTTCCCTTTCTCTTGATCTCTTCACTTGCTCCACTCGCACCTCCACATTTTCCCACGCTCTTCTCGCTGCGCACTCGCTCCTCTACTTATATTCCACTTCCTGTGTATATACTGGCTCTTTTCCTCATCGAATCACACCTCACTTTCACTGATAATAGCCTTGTCTATTACATTCGGGCCTTTGGGGCGCTGGGTGGACGACATCCTCTTCTTCCGCGTCCGCGAGGGTCGCATCGCGGAGGTCAACGCTCAGCGTGCGGACCTTCACGAGCTCGTCGACACACAAGCCTTCTTTCGCCGCGGACCAAAGTGGTGGGTCGATTCATCAGGAGGGAGGCACGATGAGTCCTACGAGTACGCGCTCCGACAGGCGACGGGATCTAGCCGTACCGATGGCTGGCATTACGGCGACGAGGAGATCAAGACCTTGGCCGAAGAGCTCGGTCTTCCCCTCCACAAGCCAACGCAGTGGTCTTCAATCTTCTCATACGCAGGATACACATTCAACATCTCGGCCCGCCAAGCGGGTCTGCCGGCTTCCAAGGTCCGCACCTACCTCGCAGACGTCGACCTCTGGCTCTCTCGGCCTACCCACCGACTGGAAGACGCGCAGCGTCTCCTTGGCCGACTCCTCCACACTTCCCCAGTCGTCGTCGACGCTCCTCGCCACCTTACGCGACTCATTGGCTTCGTCAACGTGGCCGTTAAAAGCGGAGCACACCCGCGCTCGGAGCGTCATGGGGGTTCCGCCCTGGAAGAGGACATCCGGTGGTGGAGGACCAACCTCGGCGGCAGCGGTGAGATCTGGCGGTCCATCAAACAATACACCCCCAGGGACATCAACCTCTTTGTCGACGCATCGTCAGACTGGGGCGTTGGTGTCTGGTGGAACGGGCGGAGTGCCTCTTATCGCTTGCGTCCAGACTGGCGATCACGTGGAGAAGGACGAGATATACAGTTTGCCGAGGCCCTGGCAATCGAGATCGGTCTCCTCCATGTCCTCTCTACAGGCATCAGATCCGCAGCCCTTATCGTCTACACCGACAACACCGGAGTTCAATTCGGAGTACCGCGCGGGCGAATGCGGAACGCGGCCGCAACGACCGTCATCGAGCGCATTCACGCTCTCCAGGTCGAGGATGACATTCTCGTTCACACAAAGCGGGTCACATCCGCTGACAACCCTGCGGATGAGCCCAGTCGTGGAGTCATCCAACAGCCACTTCTTCCCTCCATCGTCCTCCCAGAACACGTGGCCTCCGAGCTCTGTGGCCCACAGTCGACGGCGCGGTCGTCAGGAAGATGACGACAATGTATCGTCAGTCCCCGTCCAGCGATCCGTCCAGACCGGCCGCTCTCAAGCTCTGCGGCCGTCCATAGTGGCGTTGCGATCGGCGCGGAGTAAACCTCCCCCAGTCTCCGTCCCCACTCCTCTTCCTCCTTCAGCGGCTGAGAACCGGCGTCGCTTCACACCCAACGCGTTGAAGCCTGCCTCATCGTCTCTGCGACCGGAGGTGCTGGCCACACAGCGCCTGATCCGGTGGCGGCCAATAACGGCACTGACAGGAAAGCATCTGTCCTCCGAGGAGATCGCGGTGGTCGGCAGTGCCCTTGCTGCTTCGTACAGCGAAGACACCTTGGGGTCTTACGGCACGGGTCTGGCGCGTTGGCACTTGTGGTGCGACGAACGGGAGGCCCCAGAACAGCTTCGTTGTCCCGCACCCGCCGAACTACTCGAATCTTCATCGTCCAGCATGCAGGCAAATTTTCCTCCGACACCATAGGCACGTGGTTGTCTGGGTTGCGGGCGTGGCATAGGATATGGCGACAAACGTGGCCTGCAGGTGATTTGCGCCGCACCGAACTCATACGGTACGCAGCTCTGAACACCCCTTCCAGCAGCCGCAAGCCCGCTCGTCCTCCGGTGACACTCGAGTGGCTGTCTTCTATCCTTCAAGTGGTGAAGCTGGACAGTCCTGGAGACGTCGCAGCGGCTGCGGCAGCATCGGTCGCGTTCTGGGGCCTGTTGCGGTTGGGCGAAGCGACATGCTCACGAAAGGGGTTCGATCCGCGCAAGGACATCTCGCGGACCGGTGTGGCCTTTGCTTCCAGCTACGGTGGATCGCTCACGGCAACGCTCTCGCTTCCGTTCACCAAGACAAATCCTCACGGCGAACGCGTCGTCCTCACCAAGCGACCGGCTACGGTCGATCCTTTGCGATGGCTTCAACTTCATCTCGCTCTCAACATATTTCGAGACGACGCCGCTCATAGCCTCTTTGCCTTCAAGCGAGGAAGTGGCGTGACGGAAATGCGGCGCGCTACGCTCACAAGTCGCCTTCAGATCTTGTCCCGCCGAGCCAAACTTGAGGCCATCGACGGTCATAGCTTCCGAATTGGCGGGTGCACTGAATTGTTGCGCGCCGGGAATGCATTCGACGATGTGCGAGTCCACGGCCGTTGGTCAAGTGAGGCGTGGAAACGCTACGTCCGGGACCATGCAGAGATCATGGCACCGCGGCTACACCTGGACGACGCGGCGTTGAACCGCCTTGCCGCCGCCGAACGGGGATCGAACGTGGGTCCGCGCGCCGACGGTGCCGGCTAACCATCTTGGTGCTCGGGAGGGCGACCCACGATCGCACTCGGCACGAACGTAATCGAGCCCGCGCCCACCCACCTGCGGTGGGTCTTTCCCATGTTCCTTCATGGTTGCCATCAGACTGAAGCCACCTGGGAGACTGCGGGTGTGCAGCTGTACCGGTTTCGGACGCACGGACGATCCGTCGGCTGCGCCCAAGTCGGACAGTGGGGAGAGTCGACGGCGGTGCAATATCGGAGCCAGTTGACTCGATGGTGATTGCTGGCAACACGCATCGAGCAACGCTCCGCCTCATTCTCATTTCGAGGCCCTGCAAATTTCCTTCCTTCGCAGCAGGAAGCTCGCAAGACTGGACCACCATCTTCTCCCCCTTTGCACTCTCACCGCTCGTCGCTTTCCTACTCACTCTCGAGTGTGTACGAACGTTCATTGCCTTCTCTTCAGTCTCGTTGCTTTCTTTTATTTCCCCACCCTCCGCACCCTCTTCTCGTTCTCGCATCTCGTTTCGTTTCTCAAAACGTTTCCTCTTTCCTCTCCGCGTTTCACTCAACGCTTTTCTCGATGCTCCACTCTCTTCATTGTCCTTTCTTCTGGCGCCGGCTTGTAGTACGTTTACCATTCGGTCCTGCATCGCTCAGTGGTCCCGCCCGCCCAGGGCGACCCACGATCGCACTCGGCACGAACGTAATCGAGCCCGCGCCCACCCACCTGGGGTGGGTCTTTCCCATGTTCCTTCATGGTTGCCATCAGACTGAAGCCACCTGGGAGACTGCGGGTGTGCAGCTTTAACATCAAACAACGCTCGGTATGAGATTGAGTCGAAAATCTCTGGAACCCAGCGTGCAAACCAGCAGACAGTCAAGCTTTTCTCATGTCTTTGCCGTATCATATCATCGGGCAAAGTGCGAAAGGCCAGGTGGTAAGGATGAAGTTAGAATTCGAATAAGGTGGAATAATACGTTCTGGTCGGAATTGATTGACCAGACTCGCGGAAGCTCGTGTCGCGGGGTCGTGTAGAACGTGGAAGACGTGGCACCCATCAATCATCTAAGTTCCAAGAAGCGCCAAATGTGTGAGCCATAACACGCCCAGTTCGTATCAGAAACAGCCATGGTAGTTACCCTGCCATATGGTTCTCGATGTGATGACCGTTTGGAGTCGTCCTGCAGGTCTGGATGCACTTCGTCACACGCTTTTCGCCCAGCGTAGTTAGGGGCCAGCAAACGTCCACAAGGTTGTCCGACTTGGCGAGGTATTTGGCTGGCAGAACGATGTTCGCTCGTCCATGCGTTGTCTCCAGTCCGAGGTCTTGCCCAGGCTTGATGAGGGCGAGACCAAGGACATGCTCGAGTCCCAGCTCGTACAGCACGTGTGCGAAGTCTTGAGCGAGCTGCTGGTCGAGCTCCGGAAGCTTCTCGGCGGCAGCATCGGCGAACCCAAACTCGAGCGGGATGAGCTCGTCACTTCCGGGACGAATGCCCCAGATGGCTGCATAGATGTTGTTCTTGCTAGCCTCCGAAAGCTCGGACTTCTTCACAGGGACGGTCGTCGGGCCGTACGCCAGCATGATCTCGTCCTGGTCAAGGCCGGAATGGCGGTGAAGGAGCTGGACGCCGTAGTTTACGGCAGAAGGGTGCTTTCGAGCCACCGCTGCAAGTGCGGTCTCGATCTTGCAGAGACCGCCGGACTCCTTGAAGCTGGCAGCGGCTCGGCCAACGGAAGGCAGACTCTGAAAGAGCACGGGCGAGTAGTTGTGAAGGACAGCAGCGGACATTCATTTCTGTTGGAAGTATCGAAATCTGTCAGCAGATGTACAGAGAACAAAGAGTCTCACGTAGCGTACCTAGCTATATGGAAGGTGCAGAAACGTAATGGTACTTGAGAGGTGGGAGATAGATTCGGCAGCGCTGCTTTATACACCCACTTCGACGTAAGCGGACTCCATTCGAGAGGCACTCAACATTTGCTGCAATGAATCAGACGCTCGAACGAAGAGACGACTTTCATTGATGAGTGCCTGATCCAGCTGACCGCTGACCAATAGGTTGCCTTTATACACCTTTCTGGTCCCGCACGTTCTTGCCGTGGACAAAGGGAAACTCAGAAATCTGGCCCGTTTTGCATCGATCACATTACATACCACTCAGCAATCAGCCTGTGCCCGCTGCACATGTAATACAGCTTGCAGGCGTGGGAGAAGAACAGTGAGTAAATCGTTCCCGCGCTCGCGATAAGCAAATGCTGCTAGATAATCATGGCTCACCTTAACAAGTACGAGTTCATTATGATGGTGTCCGAACCAATGAAGCCAGAAAGGGCAGAGTGACACTTGAAGAGCACAAACGCACAGCGTTATTAGATTGGCAAAATGAATGAGAGGGCTAACACGATGAGGATGCTAGAGAAGGAGCAAACGAGGCAGGCGGCGGAACACGGTAGGCCGGAGGGGTGGAGACGAAAGGTGGAAGGTGGAAGGGAGAGAAGCCCATATGCGAAACACGAGCTCACATACACCGGGCATGTGGCTGAGATTCTGGTTGTGAGCGGAAAGGATTGCTGGAGCCAGTGTGCCTGACACTGGCTTAAGAGGTGACGGGTCGAAGGGGAAAATGCGCAGGACCGAGGTGATGCTGTTTGAACGTGAGAGTCTTTGATCACTGTCGACCGACAGTGATCACCTGAGGGTTGAAGGAATATGCAGCTCATTCGCGCAGATGCTTGAGGAGGAAGTCGACCGACATTTTCGTGATCTGCGGGCGCGCTCCGTATTTGCCATGGGCAGCCGGGTCCGAAGAGCGGGCCCTGTTGCAAATGGTGTCCCCTTCGAAGCAGATGTCCAGCAGTTTTCCTTGCTGCGCAAAGCTGGTCGCAGCGTTGGGATTGCCGTATGAAGCGATACCCGAAACCGCTGAAGTGGTGAACTGCCCATGCTCATCAACGTTTCCTACGCGATGGGGCACATGGAATGGGTTGCCAAAGAACACGGCCGCCTTGATCGAGTTCTTGGCCGCAGACCTGCTTTCCGCGAACTTCTGGATGGCACCCGACGACACCATCGCGCCTTGACTCCAGCCTAGGAGGGCGAATTTCTGCTGCGGGCAGGATGCGAGGCTCTTCGTGATATATTGGAAGATCCAGTCCGATCCAATCTCGAAGTGCATGCCCCAGTCGGCAGGGTACACGGTGTCGACCTCGGCGCCATTGGGGAGTGCTTGCAGAACGTCCTTGATGATGTCTTTAAAGATGAAGGAAGGACCTTGACGTTCCTGGGTTCCGCGTGAGCTAATGAGCACGTAGTCCTTGCAAGTCGCAAGAGTCGGAAGAGTTGCAGGAGTCGGACGAGTCGGAGGGAATGACATGGGGGCTGCAGTGCAGGCGACGGTGAGGGTGGCGAGTGCGAGGGTAAGCGAAGGAATGAAGCGCATTTTGGCAGGAGTGGATGAGTGAGGTATAAGTGAGGGGATAAATGGACCAGAGGAGAGATGGACGAGAGAGGAGGTGGACGAGAGAAGGAGTGGGCGAGGATAGGGAAGGAAAGTCAGGTGTGTACGGAAAGGTAGCAAAGAGATGTCAGCGCCTTCAAGCCCGCTATTTATACCCACTTGCCAAAGATTGGGCCTGCTACAGGAAAGATTCCACGGAGACTGTCAACATGCATGTCACCGTTTAATCTCGACAGCTGCATCTCAGATTGTCAGGGGGACGTCAACCCGAACTTCTGAGGCTCTGCTGTACACCTTGGAGGTGAGGAGTGGTAGGAGGAAAAGGGGTTCGCAGCTGCGCACGGAAGTAACTTTGTAACGGGTAACCAAAGCTGGCCGTCCGTGCAATGCTTTCACATCTCGCATCTCCCAGGAACAACTCCGAAGTTCAGAAAACTAGGGGAGGCAAATCGGATGAAGGTTACTGGCACGAGCATAGGCCGAGAGTACATTGTAACAAATCGCTATGGCCTGCCACATGTCCCGAAATGAAGTCGTGGCACGGAAGAGAACGCAACGGCCGGAAAAGGGTGACCTCATTTGTCAGATTGCGTTGCAGCACAGCAGATTGGGGTCGATCGCAGAGTACTGTACATACTGAGTTGATGTCCTCAAGGTGCTACTTCCATCTTTTTGTATATGGGAGTTGCTGGGGAGTCGGAGCAACTCCATTAGGAGAGCTGCTACGCAGAGCGCCTCATTTCGCGCTTCGGATCATCCCAACTGCTTTTCACTTCTCGCAGCGACCGTTCGTATGTATGTATGTAGCAGCAGCAGACAGCATTACTATCACAGTTAGAACTTAGATGTCACTGCCGTCCTGGCGGGAGAGGATGCATGCTTGCCTCAGTCAGTTGCTGGTTCCACCTCTCCCAACTTCACCTTTCGGCGTAAAATTGTCCCAGTTGCGGAAGAATTACGTTCCGTCGGCTGTACCCAGGCAACGTTGGACGTTGGACAGACAAAGGCGGCACAATCTCGTACATAGGCGACACCCGTCGGGGATGACTTAATCTCATATGCGGATTCTGTTCACCTCATCTCTCGTCTCAGCAGACGGGGAAACATATCTCCATCGTCACCTTCTCGATCCATTGACCCGCTCTCAGCGACCAGCGTGCGCAGACGTTCTGAGTTGAGTTGGTGCCGCCTCTTTACGCATACATATATAATGGTAAGTGCTTCAAAGAGAATGGCGGCAGCACAAAAGCCCAGCGTATGGCTCAGTTTGATTCGAAATGTTATCAAGGAAAGGATAAGAAGGTAGCGCAATGAGAGTGGATACATGATACTCACTGGTTGAGTGTTCAGGCGTTGTTTTGGGTCAAGGGATGGTGTGGAAGGGAGCGAGGCGAGAAGGGGAGGGGAATGGGAAGGGTTGGCAGTGGAAGAGGAGGGAAGGGTTCAAGTGATCCTCATTCCTCCGAGGGCGTATCGGAAGAGGTTCGACCATCAGTGTGCTCCTCAGCATGGACGAGATCGACGTATCATCCGCGCAGATGCTTGATGAGGAAGTCGGCCCCCAGCCTCACAGTTTCTTCCGTAAATCCGTACATGCCGTGTTGTTTCGAAAATCCGTACACGCCGTGTCTCATCGGGGCCATGGCGGGCGGCTTGTTGCAGACCGTGTCACCTGTGAAGCAGACATCCAGAAGTCGTCCTGACGCTGCAAAGGCGTTCGCAGCGGGGGGGTTGTTGGCCGATTCACAACCGGAGGCACCTGTGGAAGGACGACCGTGTTCGTCTACGTTTCCTGGACGCTGAGGCACGTGGAACGGGTTACCGAAGAAGAGGGCCGCCTTGATCGCGCCGTTCGCGCCGTGAGGAAGCCTGTCTAGGGCAGCCGAAGACACCATGGAGCCTTGGCTGTAGCCGAGCAAAGCGAACTTCTGACGCGGACAGGATGCGAGACTCTTCCCGATGTATTCCTTGATCCAGTTTGCGCCGATGCCAATCTGTAAATTCCAATCGGCTGGGTACACGGTGTCGACCGCAACGCCGTTGGGAAGGGTGTCGAAGACCGTCTTGATGACGCTTTTGAGTTCGGACGAAGGGCCTTGGGGCTCTCCGGTTCCTCGACTGCTGATGAGGACATAATCCTTGCAGCCTGAAGCGTGGGGGTAAGAAGCTGCCGTGCAGGCGACCGTGAGCGCGGCGAGTGTGAAGGTGAGAGAAGAGATGTAGCGCATTTTGGTGGGGAACTGTGTCTGATGAGTGAGGAGAAGGAATTATGGTAAATAGTGTGAGGATAGGGAGGAAGGAGTCGTCAGCAGCTCGTAGGTCTGATATTTATATCTATCACTCGGTGCTGCTGCTGAGAGTAAGAGGGTGCACCTCGAGGCAGCTCTGGAATCTGAAGAAGAGAAGCAGAAAATTAGGTACGGCATGAACGCAGGAGTCCGTAGCGCAATTCTCTTCCGGAGTGTCGCATGTCGCAGCTGATGTCGAGTTACATACAGCACGATCGCGACGGAGGGTGCTGGTCGAAATGAGATCGGAACCCGGAGTAGCTGTTGGCCCTCGTGAGTCGTGCTCGCGTTGCTACTTGCGACGTCGGCAGTAGCTTTCGTTCTCCCGTTGCCGACGCCCATACTCAGCTGCCAGGTTCTTCTGAAGCGGAGGTCGATGAACGATGGGCATGATTCAATGAATTTTTGTTTGGTTCTGCAGTGGTGGGAACGTTGTGCAGTGTCGTAACGTTCGGCGAAACTGGAACGTCACGAAATGAGCGACTCGGCCGAGTGAGTTGGGCGGTGGGCCTGCTTACGTATGCCAGAATTTGGCCCCCCAACCATGAACCAACAGGAGCTGGAGCTGGACGACGTGCTTACAGCTCACGACGGCGAGGAGCTCGTTCCCAACATTGCTGTCCAAGCGCACAGAGCGGCTCGGTATCGACCTTTCTATCGCCTATCTCCTTCAAGTGATCGCGTGGGTCTGCTGCCATGGCTGGGGTCGACTCGACAGCGGCTCTCTCAGCGCTGCTGTCATCGTCCGCCGCGCCTCAAGCGATCACCGTCAATCAGCGCGCGCTTATCGACGTAAGTACGCTACATGCTCAATACTGCGATCTTTCTCATTATTGCGCGACCTTGCTCAAGATTGCTGCTGTACTTCCCTGCAGAAAATCTTGGCCCGCTACGCTGCCGAGTGGACAGTTTTTCGAGAGCTGCTTCAGAATGCTGACGATGCGGGAGCTACCGAGTGCCACCTGCGCTTCGAGTCGAAGCAATACCACGAATACAAGCAGCGCAAGGCGCTCGCAGCAGCGCCAAGTCACAGCGATAATCCCACAGCAGCATCGGCGACGGCAGATGGGGAGCCTGCAGGGGGCGCGGACACGTCGTTTGCAACTGCGCACGGGGCACCGAATGAACCGCCACAACTAGATCTCGACGCAAAGCTCCACTCTTGGGCCTTTGCGAACGATGGTATGCCGTTCCGCACCGAAGATTGGGCCCGTCTCCGTCGTATCGCAGAGGGCAACCCAGACCCGGAACGCATCGGCGCATTCGGTGTCGGATACTACTCCGTCTTTTCTATTTGCGAGAATCCCATGGTGTCCAGTGGCGGCGAGATCATGGGCTTCTTCTGGGACAACGACAGCCTATTCACGCGTCACGCGCCAGTCCCGACTCCTCCCTCCTCTTCGGCCCAAGACGGCAGCGCAGACGCAGGGTCATCAAAGCCGAAGAAGGGCTCTCTACGAGAAGACCGGTGGACAGCTCCTGCGCCTGCTCCAGAGCTCAGTTGCGCAGAACGGCCGTGGACAACCTTCATGATGCCTTTGCGAGAACCGGCGCCTCTCCCTGACCACCCCCTCAATCTTGCACGTTTCTTGGCGACCTCTCTCACCTTTACCGCCCGGATTCGTCGAGTAGCCCTCCACTGGGACGACCGCGTCCTCTGCGAGTTTGAGAAAAGTGTTAATGGCCAGCCACCGATGCAGGCGGGAGGTGGTTCAGCGGTGACCACCCTCGCAAGTCCTAATCGGAACGAGCTAGCCGTCCCGTCCAACCTCAACGCAATTTCTCCCGGTCGGATGCTCCGGCTCGAGTCATTATCTTCCTCCAGAGTCCAGATCACCGCCCTACACCATCCCCTCCTGCTCGCAAGCGCAATGGCGACGGAACTGGAAGCAAGGCGCAAGCGCGCAAAGGCAGCCGAGCAGGCACAGAAAAGCGGCTTGAGTGCCGGCGCCGCCGCAGTGGCAGGCCTGTTCAATATAGGCAGCTCGTCTACCTCGTCTGGCTCTGAAAGCAAACGGAGCGCCTTCAGTAGCTTCTTTGGACTGGGCAAAAAGTCGACTCCCGCGCCCGCGCCAGTCCTCGCTCCAATCCCTACGCCACGGCCACCTGTTCCCGCACCAGCTCCCGTTCATCCAGAGGAAAGCTTCATTGTTCTCGCTCTGCGCGACGCAAAGCCAGTCACGACAGTCGTACACTTCCGAATCGCCACCGCACATCTGAACGTGGTCGCCGACGCCGCCTTCATTAAGGAGATCGAACGCAGTACAAAGAAGCCGCCTCCGGCTCGCACCGCATTCAGCGTCGTCTTCGCCGACCGAGACGAGGTCAAGCGCAGTGGGGGCGAGGAAGATGTCTTTACGACATCTGCGAACTCAGCAGCAAAGAAGAAGGAGGAGGAGAAGACCAAGAAAATTGCCGTCTCGCTCAGCAAGACTGATGAGCGCAGATTGACCAATCGACACTTGTTCGGCACCCTGCTGCCGTGGCTGTCGGGAGCAGGCTCGGGCGATGATGGGGTAGGAGATGCGGTGGCCAAGCAGAGTGGCAGGCGAGGCAACATATCTGACGACGATGCAGTTACCCAAATGGCTCGCGAACAACAAGGACATGTCTTCATCGGATTCCGAACGCATCAGACGACTGGATTTGCGGGTCATCTTGCAGCAAGATTCATCCCCACTGTCGAGCGAGAGAGTCTTGACTTCATCGACAAGTATTGCAGGGAATGGAATGAAGAGGTGAGTGAAACACTGGCCTTTGCGTCTGCAGCCACGGCATGAGACTGATTCATGTTGTCCATACAGTTGCTTTCCATGGGAGGCTACCTCATCAGGGCTCTTTACGAGCATGAAATGACCCTGCTTGGACAGCTTTGGGACAAGGAGTTCAAAGCAAATTCCAATCGTCCAGCCGACGACGATGTGAAAGGACAGGAGATTGCGGAAGATCTCTTCGATCGAGCTCTCCATCTCCTTCGTTTCTTCACAATCCGCACTAGTCACCCCAGCGGAAAGGTGGCAGAGATCCTGCAAAATCGCTTCTTCGCTGTCAGCACGGAAGGTAGGGCGGAATCGAGCCGCATGTTGAAGTTCATGCAATCATCGCCTTCGGAAGCGGATAAGGCCGTCCGAATCATGTCGACTTGCGGCGTCTGGCCTTCGAGTCGGGTGCGACTTCCCAACGAGGTGCTCAATCCCTTCATCAAGCAGCTTCCGATGCTCCCAGCGGCCCACATCACGAAGGCGGCGGACTTCATTCGTGCATGTACCACTAGAGGCCTGTTGATGGAGGTACAAATGCCTGACGTCTTCAAAGAGCTTTCGGATAGGCCTTTGAACGTAGAGGAGATGAAGGCCTGTTTGAAGTGGTTCATCATGGTGGCGACACATCCGGACTACAACCCTTCTCTCCGAGCAAAGCTATTCGAAACCGCGGTGCTCACTCTGCCGCCAGCACCACGGGCCGACGCCGACAAAGATGCAAGCCCCGCACAAGACCTCGCGCTACGGATACAGCCGCTCGGAGAAGTTGCTACCTACCTAAATTCACAGCGCATCCCGACCGGCTTCCCTTACCCGCCTTCCTGCTTGGCGTACGAGGTCAGCAAGAGCTTCCAGCCTGAAGAGCTTTCGAACATTTTCGACTGGCGAGAGCTTTCGGTTGCTCAGTGGGTGTCCCATCTGGTCGCCCTCAGCGCTACTTCGACGTCTAATGTCCCTGCGTCGGACGAGGAGAATATCCAGCTCAGTCCAGCTTTCTCGGAGCGCGTCTTCGTGGTGCTCGCCCGAGCCTGGGGCAACATCTCCGCAGGCCAGCAAGCTGAGATCACTAAAAGCCTGCAAGATATTCCTTGCATCCCCACTCGCAGTGGCATGCAGAAACCACAGCAAGCTTATTTCCCGAGCGTGTCACTGTTTGACGACCTGCCCATCGTCACCTTTCCTTCGGGCAACGCCATCGTCAAAGGAAACCTCGAAAAGGTCCTTGCTGCTCTCGGGATTCGGAAACACGTCGAGTTGCAGATGATCTTCACTCGTCTTCTCGCTGCGGGTGACTGGTCCCACGTCGAACTGGTCGGCTACCTGGCAAACAACCAAGGCACGCTGTCCGTCGAGGAGAGGGACCGACTGAAGAAGACTTCAATGTTCCCTCGCGAAGGCGAGGAGCCGCAGACTGATGCTGAAGGGAAACCCAAAGTCAAGAGACATCGGGCCAATCAGCTTTACGAGCCTTTGCCAGCGCTTCGAGCCCTTGGTCTCCCTTTGCTGGACTGGACGAAGACTGCCGTTGCTCAAAAAGGAGCGCTAGGCAACACAGCCGACGAAGGGCGCCCTACTGCACAGCGAACATGGCGCGCAAATTCCGAAGAAGCCAAGTTCCTGTTTGACACTCTTGGTCTGAAGCGACACCCGCCTCTGAGCACCTTGCTGGAGAAGGCATCTGACCCCACTACTACCAAGGAAGTCGTGGCGATGCGGACCAAGGCTCTGGTGTACTTGCGGGAGAAATGGGACGCCGTCTACGCGGCGCAGTACAACTTCCAAGATGCTTGTCAGTATGCATTTGTGCCTTGTCTGCCTTCGACCTCCGATGGGTCGGCCCTGAGCAAAGAAGAGAAGGAAGCCTCTTCAGCGACCAATCTTCGGAACCTGGAACAAGCCTACACAAACCCCAAAGCCGCCTTGCTTGGCTTTGACGTGGTAGACTCCTCTCTCTTCACCACTATCGACGTGGCGCGATTCAAAGTGCGCGAAAACCCTGATCCGAACGCATTGATCACTCGCCTGCTGCGCTCACCGACGAAAGACAAGGTCAGGGCTCAACAAATCTTCGAGTACTTTGCATCTGTCAGCACCTTCGGATCAAATCATTACCAGTTCCTTCGCGACAAGAACTTTATCCCCGTCGCTCGGCCTGCGAAGGATCCGAAAGGCAATGTCAAGGACGAGATTACTTTGGTCGCCCCAATCGTCGCTTTCTTCGGCAGCTCTCGTGTGGCCAGTCTGAGCTACAAGGATGTTTTCCTCTTTGTCGACTTTGGGGAGAAGGCCGGGTATTTCCTCCGCAATTGCGGTGTGACGGACGAGCCGACCATTGAGGAAGTTGCCGCCAAGCTCGTCCGCGATCCTCGGAACTTCTACACGCTTGCCGGCTCGAGCGACAACTACCTGGACATTTTGCGACAGATTGCCACCAATTGGCGACGAGTTCCAAAGCGGACACGAGACGAGATGCGCGACTCGGCCTTCCTCTTGGGATCAAAACGCGAGTCCCGTCGGGCGAATGATGGGGCCAAGCGAGAAAGCGGTCAGGATGGCATACCGAACATCATGGACGAGGAAGAAGATGAGGAGCAAGGTCTGCTGACCTATGATCTGTTGCGGCCTGCGCAAGTGGTGATCGTGGACGATGCCAGTGCGCACATGATCTTCGGTGGCATAGCTTTCTTCGCCCCTCACGACGAATTGCTCGAGCAGCATCTGTACAAGCCGCTCGGCTGCCCGATGCTCAGCACGCTGGTCGAGGAGCGGCAATCTGTCGCCGGGACCGTCTTGCAAAGCTCGCCGGTGGCTGATCAGATCAAGGCACAGATTATGGAACGGACACCTTTATTCATCTTTGAGCAGCGAAAGACGCAACGGGCCGACATCCACCGGGACGCTGATTGGCTCAAGAAACACCTCGAGGTTCGCGGTGTGGAAGGGAAGGGCCTGGTCCGAACAAGGACCTTCCAACTCGCAAGCATCCACAACAGACATACACAGTATACTTCGGCACTGGCGGACTGGCAGAACAATCGCCTTCGGCTCTACGTCTCCGTCTCCGCTTCACAAGAGCTCGATTGGTTCGAAGTGGCTTCGGCATTGAACCGGTTCCTGCTCCATCGACAGAATCTGGCCGAGGTGTTGCTCTACATGACTCTCCTCTCTTCATCGCTGCGCGACCTCAAGCGACGTGGCTTCCATGTCGATCGAATCATCGAACAGAAGGAGGCCGACAAGAAGGCCGCAGACCAGAGGTTGAAGGATGCGCAGGAGGTGGCGGCCAAGGAGCAGTTGGCTGAGCAAAAGCGGTTGCAAGAGGTTCAGCAAATGGCGACCAAGGCAACGGGACCAGAAAGTGGGCCGACCGGAGTCGGTCCTCCGGTTCCTGCGGGTAAACCTCCGCTGTATGGTGAGAAAGGTGCTGGATCAGAAGCTGCCGACCGCGAGTACGAAGAGGCCTCCGCTGCAGCTACTGCGGCTGCGGCTGCTCAGGGTAGCAAGAACCTGTTCTCAAAATTCAGCAGTCGCTTCAAGCAAGGCAACAACGATATGTCTTCCTTGGCGTCGGGGACTTCGTCCATTTCAGGCATATCCAACAATGCTCATCGACCCTCTCCCGTTGCCGCTGCTGGTCGATCCGGTGCTGGGAATCCGGAGTTGTCGTCGTCGGGGACACGCCCGGTACCGATAAAGGACATGCCCGCGCACTCTGTGGGAGCGGTTCCGACGCCCCTGAACAACATCAAGCAGAGTGTCATGTCTGCCGTGAATGCGTCTCGACCGGATGGCTCGGAGCGAATCCAGTCGCAGGTCCAGAAGGGCAAGCAAATCAAGGAGGCCGAGTCATCCTACTGCGACGTCGGCATTGCGGCCGACTTGACGAAGGCGGGCCAGATCATGGGGATGAACATCTATCTCTCCCCGGAGTACACGAACCCACGTCAGACTCTGGCGGACAATCAGGGAGCGATTCAACGGCTGATCGAGCACGTGTATCGACCTGTTGGCGAAGGGGTGTTCAGGCTGCGTCCAGGTGTTCTGAACATCTTCTGCGACGTCGAAGGCCCTACCATTGCCTTCAATCGCGAAGGGACGATCTTCCTCAACCTGCGGTTCTACCTGGCATGGCACGACAAGGACGTCGCCGCACGACAACCGGGCGACGCGATCATCAGCGTCTTCCACAGTCTTGCGCACGAGCTGGCTCACAACCTCGTCAGCGGGCACAACTCGGAGCACGAGTATTACACCTCGGCCATCTCGGAGCAGCACTTCTTGCGACTTGGCGCCTTACTCAAGCAGGTCGGGGCGTTGTAGGAGACGACATTCGGCACAGCTTTTCGATGAATCACAAATCAACTGTGTATACCGGTTTTCTTTATTCGCTTTTACCTCCCCCGACTGGTTGCTGAGCGACCAAGGCTCGCTTCTTTCTCGTTGGTCCGATATGCATCCTTGCAGCGCTCTGGACTCTCTCCTTTCCCGTTCCGTCCGGCTCGTAGCGAACCCTTTCTGCATGTCAGCTCGCCTCTCGTCCTCGCCTCTCGTCTCTGTCGTCTGTCTGACAGTCATGCTTTACATTCGAGCCCAGCAACAGCAATCGATCGCTGTCACAAGAGACTAGCTTGTACCTCGTGAAAGCGTGAAAGGAAGGCAAATTCTAGCAGACTGAATGTCATGCGGCTTCGTGCCGCGATCTGTAGAAAGCGTTTCTCAAAGGTCATCCCGTACTGACAAGAAAGGAGATAGGGTTGGACCGTTCGCAAGCCTAGAGCATTGCGGTGTCTGCCATCGTCGTGAGGGGAAGCGAAGAATGGGTTGGCGATGTCGATGTCGGGGCCGGACTGGAGGCTGGGAAGGGAGGGAAAGTCAGTGGACAGTGACATGGAGGTTGTCAACGAAGCCAAGCACTGTGTGAATGAGATCGTCAGCACATTCATTTGCAGACGGGCTGGGTGTTGAAGCTGCAGATGTCGGTCTGGGTGGGTGGGTGCATACATGCGCGCGCATCGCATGATAGGTATTCATTGTCCCTTTTTAGCAAAGAGGCCGGAGGCCTGGAGGATGGACCGTTACAGTACATCTGGAAAGGTGCAAAATCGTCGTGGGTGTCGGATCCAGAACCACCCAGGAGGTACGAAAGGGAGGGCCGTGTGTGGAAGGGTGCCTCCACGTCCGACGTGTAGAGGGCACGTTTCATCCAACGCGGGCGCGTTTGGAGGCTGGACCTGATGAGGGTACCGGTGCTGGCGAGGCGGATGACCTGGACGCAGCGACCAACTGCTGCGAGAAGAGGTTGGCCACTGCGAGCGAGGAGGCAGGATCGTCATCGTGCGGTACGTCGACGAGGTCCATATCATTTTCCTCTATCGAGCGAGCAGTAGATTGCCGAGATCGTTTCTGGGGCACGCGTGAGGAGGAGGAATGGGAGGTGACAGCTTCTGCAACGGCGGCGGCAGCAGCAGCAGCCGCTGCTGCGTCTGATGGTGATGTATCGTAGAAGTCGACGGGAGCTGGGGATGGGGGCCGTCTGACGCCGAGGTGGGAGGCAATGGCGAGGACGAGGGCCTTGGTGTGGGCGATGTCGCGTTCCATATTGTTCAGTCGGTCGAAGACGGCCTCGGTCAGTTCGCGCTGTTGGTTCGCTGCCACTTCCTTGGGCGCCTTCTCGAAGAGACATTCGAGGTTGTGGGTTCGGCAGCGGTTGCAGAGTCGGCTGTCGTCGGCTCCGATGCAGCGCATCTGTGGAGAGAAAGCTCGTTTGTGAGATGAAGTGTTCATGAGGGTGGGGAATGAGGGGAGAGAGAAGAGTGCTCACCTTTTGCTTTCTGCAGTTGACACAAGCGCGCTGGGCTCGTCCCGATGGTTTAGATCCGCCTCCTCCATTCCGTTCTTTTGGATCGTTGGCTGCTGATGCGGATGTGGAAGCTGCTTGTGATGTGGATGCATGCGGGTGGTGGCTGTGGTGGTGATGGCCATCGTCGTCGTCGTCATGGGAGGTGATATCTGGTAGGACTCCTGGAGGGTGCTGTGCTTGGCGTGGTGGGGAGAGGATGCCGTTGACTGCGTCTTGGGCGATGCTGGGATACGATGCTGGTACAGGCGCGGGCGGTGGTGGCTGCAGTGTCGAGGTGGAGGATGAGGATGTGTGTTGATCCCCTGCTGCTGCGACTGCTGCCGCTGCCGCCGCCGCCGCTGCTGCTGCTGCTGCTGCGTGTGCGACATCCGCTGCGGCCGTTGCTCCTAGTATCGATCCTGCTGCTGCTGCTGCTGGCGGTGGGAGCGGTGGATCTGCGCTGTAGTGTGTGAACTCCTGGTATACGCGATCTGCTGCTGCGTGTGCTGCTGCTGCTGCCGACGGCGATGTCGCAGTTGACGCGCCCGTGTTCGCGCCCGTGTTCGGTGCTGCTGTTGTTGTCTGCGCTGCTGTTCCTGCTGGCGGCATTGTGTCTGTGTCTGTGTCTGTGTCGCTGCTGTGTGAGAGAAGCGCGTCTGGCTGGCTGGGCGACGATGTGATGAGGCGCGTTATTCGAGGTGGTTGGTGGGTGGGCATTTCTCGCGACACAGTGTTGCTAGCATGAGATTAGATAGGATCGGGCCATCACCGCTGCCTCCCTCACTCAGTCACTCCACTCCACTCGGTAAACAGCCCCTGAGGATCTCATATTGGCAGACGACAGCGACGCGCGACATCTTGACAGCGAGACACTTTGTTACAAAAATGATTCAGCCGTCGTCGCCCACACTGTCGGTGTCGTCGGCGAGCTCGCGCCGGTCGACCGCAAGCACGCTCTCACGCCGCGGCCCGCCGCCACAGCCGCCGCAGAAGCCGTTCCACCTGACTGTGCGCTCCAAGGTGTCCCCGTACGATGCCGCACTCGCATCAGCATCGCCGTCGCCGTCGCCGTCGCCGTCGCAGTCGCCGCAGAAGACAGGCGCAGGCATCTCGCACTCCCACTGGGACAGCCAGGCGACAATCAGGGGAGCACCGCCGCAAGCCTCAGCCTCAGCCGCGCCCTCTGCAGCCAACACGCTCCGCCCAGGTGTCTCCGTCGCAGAGAGCTTCTTCTCGTCCTACTCAAACAACATGCACTCCCGCGAGCCATCGCTTCTCCTCCCAGACGAGACCGGCATGGGGTCCGCCGGGTTCGCCATCGCGTCCTCGCCCTCCGCATTCCTCCACCAGCACAATGCACATGCCATCGCATCAGCAACCGCAACCGCAGCCGCAGCAGCACCACCTGCACCTCCGTCTCCGCCCGCACCTGTGCCTGCTGCTCCTGCTCCTGTAGAAATGATGAAGCCCCTCAATCTCGACGACGATGAGGGTGAAGGCGAGGACGAGGGCTCAAGCGACGGCATCGAGGACATCGACTCCTTCCTTGGCGACGACACGCCCCAGCAGAGCATCGTCAGTCCAAAACGAGTCACAAAGGTATACAGCACTCCGACATCACCAATCGACAGCGGTCCACCCCAGGCAGCCATGCCCAGTCCACCGCTGCCGCCTCCTCCTGCTGCCGTCCCTCAAGCGCAAGCACAAGCATACGCACAACCGGAACCATTCGTCATCGCTTCCGTTATCGCACCAGGGCCACCGCCGCCTCCTCCACCGCCCCCACCTCCTGCCATTCAGCCAGACCCGCCGGTACAAGTGCAGCGCATCGAATCGCCAGTACAGGAGGTAAAGCAGCATCCCATCCCAATCTCACCACCCGCGCCATCCAGCTCGACCCCGTCCCACGCCAAGAACCGGTCCTCACACCCGCCTCCCATCCCACCCGGCTTCCCCGCACGCGCTCTCTACGAATTTCAAGGCGAACCAAACTCAAACGAACTCTCCCTCGCCGCAGGACAGGCCTTCGAAGTTCTCGACCCAAACCTCGCCGTCGGTTGGAGTTTGGCCGTCGTTCGTGCTGCCGATGGCATTCCCGATCAGAGAGGACTCGTTCCCAATGGGTGGTATTGCTTTATTCAGGACTTCCAGATCGCTCCTCCTCCCCCTCCAACGGGCAGCGAGTCATCATCGCCTATTTCTCCTCTTTCTCCTCATCCTCCTCCTCCTCCTCCCCCGCAGTCCTCCGTGCCTGCCCGGTCGCATCATGCTCCTCCTCCTCCTCCTCCTCCCAGTGCCGCTCCCGCTCCCGCCCTCCCAAACCCATTCGCAAATCTATTCCGCATCAGTCGGGCAAGCATCGCAGCCGGTATGGCATACCCTACTCCCGTCGCTAATCACGCCATACCAGAGGAAGAGCCAGAGCACGAGCGCGAACATACACATCAACCCCGTTCGCCGCACCAGAGTGCAGAGGGCACCCAGCAGCAGGGCAAGGAGAAAGAGGAGGATGACGATGATCGGTTCCAAGCTTGGCTCAAAGGGGCTGCTTCCAACGATCGCTACGAGGCCGGATCTCTCGGCTCTCCCAATGGAAACCAAACCGGATCCGCAGATGTTTCAATGGACACGACGGCTTCCTCCGAACACAGTCGCCACGGCACCTTCAAGGCCGGACAAGCGCCCCTTGCCGCCATCCCAGAGAGCCCCAACCGAACGTCAACAGGCTCAACGTCGGCGCGGATCGACAACAACGCCCTACATGGAACGCCGTCGATGAGGAAGAAACTCTCCGCGACGCGTCTTTCCGACTCGTCCTCTGCCTCGCCACTCCTCGTGCCGTCCTACAACACCATCGAGATCCGCCCACCAGCTCCGATCGAGCCCCTCTCCGCATCCACCAACGCCATCGCCACAACCAACGCAGCAGCCGTGCCCTCCCGACCCGGCTACCTCGCCAACCTGCTCTCCTTCGGTGGGAAGAGCTTCAATCGCTTCGGGCCCTTCGTCGCCAGTGGCGCCGAGGACTGGATCTTGTGTACGGAGGCGGGCGCGGGGATCGAGGCGCCCAGCGCGGCGGATTCCTCGCTTGAGAATGACGCCGAGGGCGAGGATGGTGCGGAAGGGTATGGGGCGACGTGGGGTCGGGGCACGCAGCGATCCATGCACGACCTCTCCGCGCTGACGCTGTCCTCCCTCTCCCGGAGCGCCCGACGCTCCAAGGGCGAGATCACCCAGCACATGGTCATCTCCGGGCCCGCCGGCCCACGGTGGAAGCCCCGCTCGCCGGCGTTCCACGTCGCTGTGCATTCGCCCATCAAGAAGAAGAAGATGAACGGGATGTCGGAGTACACGCTCTACACGGTGACGAGCACCTACCCGGCCCTGGACGATGTGCTCTCTTCTCAGCGTCGACAGCGGAACGGATCCTCGTCTCGCCGGACGGCCTCCGGTGCGAGTGAGGATCCGGAGATGGAGTATGCGATGCCGTACGACCCGACGTTGCTGCCCGACCCGGCGGGACATACGCTCACTGTGCTCCGCCGGTTTACGCACTTCGCCTGGCTCGCCCGCGTCCTCTCGGCCAAGTACCCGGCCTTGGTGCTGCCGCCGCTGCCGTCGAAGCAGTACGCCGGCCGGTTCTCGTCTGAGTTCATCGAGACTCGTCGGGCGGATTTGGACCTCTGGTTGGCGCGGGTGGTGCGGCATCCTGTGGCGCGGTATGAGGAGGCTCTCATTTTTTTCTTGAGTGAGGAGGAGGAAGGCGAGTGGAAGAGACGGGAGGGCGAGTTGGAGGCTGTGCCTAAAGTGGAGATCGTCTCGGGCATTGGACCCACGGGGGCGTATTCGACCGTGGGCAGAAAGGGACTGCCTGTCACGCTGGGCAATGGGTATCCAACTGTCGGCGGCAAAGCGGGCTCATCATCATCATCAGGAGCTACTACTGCGGGTGTGAAATCGGTCGTGGTGCTCGAAGGAGCACCGACGTTCTTCGCCTCTACGTTCCATCCGGATTTCAACCTGGACGTGGGCGACGCGGCGAGCGAGGCGCGGGCGATGGAACGCTTTGCGGACGCGTATGAGCGGGCGATGCTCCTGGAGCCTGGGGGCGGGTTGAGCGGTGCGCTCTCGGGACATGGGTCCGCGGGAGGCCGGTCGGCTAGTGGGAGTGGTGGTGGTGGTGGTGGTGGTGGTGCCAGTGGGGGTGGCGGAGGCGGCGGCGGCTGGTCCAGTACCGTCGGCTCGAGCGCATCTGCCATTGCGGACTCGGCTGGTCCGAATGCTGTCCCGCCGAGGGGTTACCCCGCTGCGGGTGCGATGGGCGTCTTACCTGCCTGGCGCGGGTTGAGGGAGAGCACGGCGCTCGGTGCGAACTCGTATCGGGATTTGTCGTTTGCTTTGCTTAGGCTTGTCACTGGGCGCGGGTTGGGGCTGGCGGATGATCAGCCTCCGGCTCCGGGGAGCGGGGGTGGGGGTGGGGCGGGTGGTGCTGCTGCTGGAGCGAGTGCAGGTGGTAGCGGTGGTGGTGGGCCGCGGACGCCTGATTTGCGCTCGCAGAGGGATAATCATTGGGTTCATGGTCCGCCTATGGGTGGGTTGGGCAAGCGGCCTGCTACGGGGGCTAGCAATGAGGAGGGTGGATGGTGCTGGCGTGAAGGTTGCACAGGTCAGTATCTCGACTTTGTCCTCATGACTTGCTCCAGATTCTTATCATCCAAACTGACCAACTGTTCATCGACGTCTGCAGAATGTGTTGCGCTGACCAAGTCGCTGCAGTACATGGCGCAGTCTCTCCAGAGTGTCGCTGATGAGTACGAGGAGCACACCCGCACGTCCCTCATGCGCCAGCACGAGCGACTGAAGGCCATCGGTCGACCCCGACTGAGCATCGACAAGCTGCTCGACGTCCACCACAGCACCACGGCCAAGTACCGGGAAGCCACAGGCGAAGCCGTCGAGGACGGCACCGACAACAAGAACGCGGGAAATTCTTCTTCGCTCGCGCATCTGACGCAGACGGAGCGGGAGCTGATGGCGGCGCGGTGCGAGACTGTGCTTAATGTTACGATGAGTGAGATGGATCGGGTTCATCAGGAGCGGACGGAGGATTGGACTGCTTGGGGGAAGCATTGGCTTGATGAGGAGATTGAGCACTATGAGAAGGTGAGGCTTTTCGCTGCAAACCTTTATTTATTTTTTTGATACAAAGCTGATCCGAACTTACTTTGGTCCCTTGCGAAGTGTCTGGAGACCTTGAAGAACGCCCGAGCCGCATTCGAGCCGGACTCATGGGAGTTCTACGCCCGCGAAGGACCCGTGCTGCCCACCCCGTACGACAGCGAGCTCTACGCCACCCGCCGCTCCGCCTTCCCGATCCCCATGCCAAGCGGACCCTACGCGCCTCCCGGCATGACAGCCGCGGCCTTACGCCCCGTCTCCCTCGCGACGGAGGTGGTCAGGGAGGGCGTGACGAAGTTCACCTACCTGTTTGGGTCGTCGTCGTCCTCGACTGCTTCGGGGTCGTCGCCTGTGCCGCCGCCGTTGGGTGGTGGTGGTGGGGAAGGTGGATATATGTCTGCTGCGGATGCTCGGCGGGAGCTTGCTGGTGCAGGAGGCGGTGGGGGGTATAAGGGATCACCACTGATGGCGCCTGCCGCTCCAGCAGGTGGGTATTCGGGCGGCGGCGGCGGCGGCGGTGGGGCGTCCGGCCCTGCTTTGAACGCGGCTACCAACGGGCCTACGTCGCCTTACTACAACGAACAGGCGACGAGGGGGCTATATGTGCGGCCTGGCGGTGGTGGTGCGGGTACGGATGGGAATGCGGTCCCGCCTGGTGCTGTTGCTCCTGGGACGCCGGGAGGGTCGGTAGCGTGGCCGGGGGCTGATCAGCTGTTGACGCTTCGAGCGGGACAGCAGCAGCAGCAGCAGCAGCAGGCGTGGTATGATCCGGAATCGTACGGCAAGATGGGTGGGGGGAGAGGAGCGGGGGGTGGAGGTGGGGGACCGGGACCGCCTCCGCTTCGACATCATGCGCACGCTCCGTCGGTCCCTGCGGCTTCGTCGATATTTGCCTCCTGGCGATGAGGACAACCCAGGAGGAGTGGGAATCGGTCCCAGTCAGACGTCTTTCACGAACGTTATTCGAGCCGACGAAATCCCTTAACTTCCCATATTCACGAACCACCTTTATAATGAGTTTCGGGCTCCGTTGGCTATTGGCTCCTGGTGAGCTAATCGGTACATGCATCGTTTTCTTTTCTTCTTTCCCCTGTCGTGTCATCCTTTTCCGTTCGTTTCTGTTGTACAAGCCTACTCTGAGCATATAGGGATCGTCGATCTCACAAAGAACGTAACTTCTGCCTGACAAGCTTGCATCTATCTCAGTCATGTCTCAGACCAGTAGTCAGGCAGTCGTGGGAAATCAACAATTTGCGAGAAAGATCGTTCGGCGACTGGTATTGGCTGATAGCAAGAAACGTTCGACAGGGAAAAAGGAGCAGGGTGGAGAGCGGGAGGAACACATGCGCAGCGAGGGGTGAGAAGTAGGGAGTGTGATGCTGATAAGGAACGATGTACACCGACGTTCTTGTTGATAGTGAAAAGAAAAAATCAGTCTCGTTGTGAGAGTAGGTGGAGCGGGCTGGGAAAGGAATGCAGATGTCGGCGGTCGAAGGGAGCATGACTGCGCATGGGCTTGGGCCGTAGACGATAGGGAGTAGTGGGCTGAGATGACCGGCCAGGGCTGGATCTGGGTATCCTAGCAGAATTTGAGATGATCTTGGAAGGGAGCGACGAGGGAGCTGCTACTCGGGAACGTGTATATGAGTCGAATCGCTGAGAGAGACCTGAGTATGATGTCAACCACGATTGACCGTGTGGAAGCGAGCGAGCACTTCAGGCGACAATCCTCCAGTGCGTTTCGTCGTCGATGATGTTGCGGATCTTGTAGCCGAGGTATTCCATCCGCCTCGCGACAGTCCCTGAAGATTTAGAAGCGACACGTATTTTGTGTTCAGCGATGAGCGGATTCCGTTTGGTCGAGGAAGGAAGAAGAAACACGACGGACAGAGCGACTTGCGTACTCACAGTGCATGGCGGGCTCTTCGGAACGAATGACGCGTCGACCGCCGAGATTCAAGCCTGTCTTTGACTTCCAGCCGCCGTCTTTGGTGGGCCTGAACAGCTTGACCGGGTACACTTCCAAAATCCACCATATCTGTACATTCGTGGTGAAATTGGTCAGTTCTTAAAGAGGAAGAAGCTTGTGAAGTCCTTTTCCTGCTCTACTCACCTTGCTCAGCTTCAGCTGGTCATTGATCTCGCACATGGCGTCGTAGAACGACTCCTCCTCCTCCGGCAACACCGCGTCCATATTATCTTCCAACGCCAACCTTCCCGGTCCGACCTCCCTCAGACTTGCACGCCGACTGGCAAGCGACGGCAACGAGCCCTGGCTGTACCGGTCCAAACTCGACGGCTTCGGACCAACGACGGGCACCTTCGGGTCGACGTACTTGGGCCACATCGTGTGGATGTCGAGCGAAAGTTCGGCGAGACGCTCGGTCTGCCAGAGGATTCCGAGGCTGCATTCGAACGTTTGGCGGATCATCCAGCGCAAGGGGATACGTGCCAGGGCGTGTCGAGCACCGTTTGGCGCCGCGCCTCCTCCTACATCGGCATGTCCACCTGTAGAATCGTCACAGAGGTAAGTTTCGTACTTCATTCCAGGTCATCACGGCCCCTGAGAAAACAAGCGTACGCACCTAGGAACCAAACCTTATAGCAGACCGAACGCGAGCACCAGACGACAAAATGAAGAGGTTGATCGTTGATCAGCCTGAGTCCCATATTCCAATCCTGCAGACAGCACAAAACTTACCTCTTTGACGTCAGTCTCTGACTTCTCCCTCTTCTGGAACGACCGATCTGTCACGTTGAACTTAGTCTCAAAGAGCTCCTGACGCTGATCCTTCGTCAGCTTCCTCAGGCTCTCGTTCAACACCGGGTCGTCCGTTTGGGCATGTTCGACGGCCGTACCGGCGCTCACGTTCGAAGCGCGTCGCAAAACCGAGGCCAACGTGTTGCGACGCGGCAAGCTGTTACCCCCGCCTGGCGTCTTCGCTCCTCCGTTCGCTCCTCCGTTGCCGGGGGAGAGCGGTGATCCCAGACCGGTGAAGTCGACGGTCGGGCGTCGACTAGGGGTGCGGATGCCGCCGTTATTGGAAGGTTTGGACGGAAGAGTGAAGTCGCGCTCCTGAACCGGACTGCTCGCAAAGGCCTTGGTATCGATCAGGCTGGGTGAGGGCGGGAAGGTGGCCCCGGCGTTGAAGCTCAAGTCGGACGTCATCTTGCGGATGTTTGTGCCGGAACCGGCTTGTGCCTCTTCGGCCGCCAGCTCAGCTTCCTTGCGCTGCTTCATACGAGAGGGGGAGACGTAGGAGTACGTCGGCTTGAAACGTTGAACAGTCTTTTTTTCGACTGCTTGAACGGTCTCGATGCGCTGTTTCCACAGAGTGGGCTTAAACTTGGCCCTTCGCTCGTCGATGGCAATGGCGTGGCGGAAGTACCGGATGGACGCGTTGGTGCCTGTGGAGAAGGGCAGGGTACGGGGAATGATACCGACACTGGCTACCGTGTCCCTGTGTATGGTGTTGGGAATAGAACGTCAGACAATCGCTGAAAAGAACACGGAACTGCGGGTGTCAAGAAGTACTCACCAGAGCCCGACGAAGGCAATGTTGACCTGAACACAGCAGGAAAAGTATTGGTCAGAGCCTGGGATTCTGGAAGATGTAATGTAAGGACACTCACATCGATGCAGAAAGTGCGTTTAAAGTCGGCACTCATCTTCCATCCAAGGGGCGTGTCATCCTTGAACTGTTTGTACGCGAAGACAACCTGCTCCTCATTCCACGCCGGCAACAGGCCAACCTTGTGAAGCATGCCGGCAAGACTGCGTGCTGTGTAGGCGCCACGACTGAAGCCAAACAGGCAGATGTTGTCTCCTTCGCGGTAGTTCTGCATCAGGAACGCATAGGCGTCGCGGACATGGACGCCGAGGCCGGATCCGATGGCCATGTCTAAGGCAGCGCCAAATCCACTCTTTGCCTTTCCACCCGCGTTGGATGTGTACGTTCCGATGCCGGTCTGGAAGCGGCCCCGTATGTCAGCGGATCCCCGAAAAGACGTGCATCAGTCCTATACTCTTCACTCACCTGGTAGTAGCAGATCTGGCTCGGGTCATCCTTCTTGAGGGCTCCAAAGACGCTGATCACGTTGGAAATATCGGAGTCGAACAAATCGCCAGTGCCATCCAAGCATACCACAAGCGTTCGTGTGCGTGGCTTCTCCGCGTCCCGTTGAGAAGGGATGACGGTGGGGAAAACGTATTGGCCGGGCGCAGGGTGGGAGTAGGACGTCGTGGGCAACGATGCCGTGTTCGACTTTGGGCTCACCGGTCGGTAACTCATGGTTGGCAGCAGGTTCGAGTTGAGCAGCACAAGAGAGATTGGCCTTCCTGGACCTTCCTTCTATGAGGGAAAGAAAGTGGCGAGTGGCGAGGGCTGACAGACTAGTAGTGCTGATACTTGAGGTGAACAGGGACCGTCCAACGAGGGTGAACGTGGTGATGGACGATGGACGATGAATGAACCGGAGGAAACTTCCTTGTCGTTCCAAAATTCCCAGAACTTGTCCGCGGTAGAAGCGAGGAGAGCCGAGAAAGCATGTTGGAGGTGCAGCCGCCAGCCACCGATCTACGACCATATATAATCCACTGCTGTCCAAACTATGTACTGATGTTATGCAGGGGTAGAACTTGTGAGCGCACAAGCGGAGTCTCTGCAAAGGGTTCGACGCTAAGGGGCTAGCGAGTAGCGAGCACCGATCCGCGTCTCGTAGATAGCAGTGTGACCAATGCGTGGAATGATTCATGGCTGATGGTGATTGGTGGGCTGTCGGCTGGCGCTGGCGCCTGACTTGGAAGGCCGGAAGCGGGAAGACCATCATCCGTGCGTGCATCGTGATCCGGCTGTCAAAAATGTAGCCCACTACTAAGCCTCTTCTCCAATAAGCGAGCAAAGAACGTCGCCATAGGCTTACTGATCGGTGTAATTTTGCAATAATGCCCTTGCCGCCTTTGCAGCAGCAACCCGGGCTGGATTATTATTGCCATGTCACTGGTTCGACCCGTGCATGCCACTTGGCAGAAAGTGGCCAGACAAGTGCATTCCGAGTTGTTGGGGGTGGCGCGTTACGATCTGCTGCAGTACATGCAGGCTTCGGCGTGGTGCCATCATGCAAACTTCAATAGCGAAGTTTGCTGGCCGTGGCTGCGAGGCTGTCTCTTTTGGTTGCGTGAAGCAAGGTGGTGAACGATGTATGTGGTGGAGTTTGTGGATGGTGGTGGTGAATAAGATTTGGCGCTAAGGCGCTAATAAAGGCACTAAGCTCGGGTACCTTGTACCTCGTTTCAGCGAGATGAAATACTAGATAGGCGTCAAAGAGACGAAGATGACCGCCTGGGCTCTGGCAGCAGCTGGCTGTGCGCAGCCAGAGTGTCCGTGGCTCTGCGCTCAGCGCTCGGACCAAACGGTGGGCCTGGACGACCTGCGACCGACGACGGATTATGTTCTATGTATCTTCTTACATGTGTAATAATGTGCTGACAGCTGGGCATCCCCCATTTTTGGATCCTCGCATGAGGGCAAACCTTCTCGCTTCGAAGACGAACCGCATCCTCCTCGCATCTCCCTCCGGATTTTCGGAGCTGCTTACTTCCACCAACCACGAAGCGCAGAATCGTAAGCGTGCCACACCGTCGCCGCTACTGCCGCCGTAATGCTTACTCATCACTTTGGCTTTGTCCTTTGTTGCGCCGGGGTCATCCTCACTTTTTTCACGTTTCTATGTACAGCCCCAGCCCTCTCTGGTCGCCATAATCGCCGCTCGGTCGAACCACTCGAACGAACCTCTTTTGGCCGCTCTTTTGTACAACTTGATCGTTGATCGCTCAGAGCGCTCAATGCTCAGCGCGCTCAGCACGTGTCGATGCCCAAGCGACCAAGCTTACAGTGTCAGAAGTCGGCGTCCGCGCCTTCCCAGTTTCCGATGTGCTTCTATCTGCGTGCATTTCTCAGAAGGTCGGGAAACTTTATGCACGCGCTTATCATGCATGACTGCTCGCCCCCAAGGCATGCAGCAGCGGCGTGGCGCGCGTGTAGCGGTCTAGCGAGCGGATCGCGGCGCTGTGCTAACAGGAAGAATCCCAAAGTGGTGCGCCCTCCCTTAGTTCATGCCGATCACCAATAATTCACCATCCACTTAGCCCCGTACTCGTTCTGACTTTCGAGTGTCCCTTTGGCTTCGCATGTAGATACATAACATGGCTTGGTCGGTGGCTCATGACGGATTGACCCTTCTTCTCGTCCAATTCTGCCCCCCTGATCAGAATTTGCTCTCCTTTTCAGGTCCCCTCCAGCCAGAGAAAGACACTCAAGCGCGCCTCCACTGACTTTGGGTGTGTGCATCCTTCCATTTCAATTGTTCTATCCCTTTCTTCGCCTTCCCTCCGCAACCTTCTAGATCGTTCCCAAGATGCCCGGTCCAATTTCAAAGGTGAGCACGAGTTAGTTTATCAGGCATGCAAGAAGTACGACCATTTTCGCTCACGCTTGACCGTTCTGCCCACTTCTGTGCCGCGTCGCGATGGCTTGGCCTCTCCAGCTGATTGGTACCATCAAGCGCAAGCCTACTATGGCTCTTGATGGTCTGACCGACGAGCAGGCCGCCGCTCCCAACAAGGACGTCAAACGCACATCGGTCATGCACGATCTCGGCCACCTCCGCGGTACGGATGCTCTGCACATGGCTGAGGCTCTCAAGGATCTCGCCGGAGGCCAGCCCATGGACGATCGCCAACTCTATCTGGAACACGGTGTAGAGATGCTCCAGCACTTGCCTCCGAATTCCGGGCTTTCCGAGAAGCTCAGCGATGGATTCATGACCATGCTCTGGCGAGATCTCCCTCATCCGCCTACCATGTACGTTGGGCCGCAGAACAGGTACCGCTCAGCCGATGGCTCTGGCAACAACCCCCACATGCCTGATCTTGGCAAGGCCGGAACACCATACTCGCGCAGCGTTCCGCCCATGCAGCCTAAAGCAGCGGCTATGCCAGACCCAGAGCTCGTTTTCGACCAGCTTCTTCGTCGCGAGGGCTTCAAGCCTCACCCTTCCGGTCTGAACCGACTCTTCTTCAGCTTTGCCGTGAGTCTATTTCCTACTTGCACTCGGTGTGATTATGACAACTGATGCATCCCTGGCCCTTCATCAAATGTGGTTCAGACCGTCGTCATCCACGAGTGCTTCCAGACGAGCCGGAAGAACCCCTGGATCAACGAGACCTCGTCTTACGTCGACCTCTCGACGCTCTACGGAAACAATTCCGAAGAACAGGCTACGGTCCGTACCTACGAGAACGGTCGCATCTGGCCAGACGTTATCGCCAGCAACCGAATCATGATGGTGAGTGAATCGCGGATATGAGTATGCTATGAGTAATTCAGAGGCAAAGCTGAATGTATCATTTGCTCCACCTTCCAGATGCCTCCCGGTGTGATTGCTATTCTGCTCCTTTTCTCGCGCCACCACAACCACATCGCAGAGCGCCTTCTCGAGAGTGAGTAGATGTGATGACCTCGCTTCTCTCTGAACACGCGTCCGATCTCCCGCATCTGACGTGTTCTGCTGCGCATTGCCAGTCAACGAGTGTGAGAAATACCAGCATGACGCTTCCAAGCTGTCAGAAGCCCAGAAGAAGTGGCAAGACGAGGATATCTTCCAGCTCAGTCGCAACATCAACGTGAGTCTGTGGAACTCTACTCAGATGCACAGTACCGAGCTTCTCACGCGTCTAAATCCTCTTCATCTTTGTCAGGTCGCCTTCTTCGCCAGTATCGTTCTGAGGGACTACGTTTCCGCCATCCTGAACACGGTCCGAGCGGACAGCGATTGGCACCTTGTGAGTGTTGCGTCGCGAGCCCCTCTCTATTACACCTGATTTCTCCACGGCTCAACATATTGCCCTCTTCCAGGACCTCGGCAAGGAGATCAAGGAAGCTCATGGTACACGCGTCGAGCGTGGAGGCGGAAACGCTGTTTCGTGTGAATTCGTAAGTAGACAGGTAGCCAAACGGCAACGTTCTTCGCTCACCATCATCTTATGACCTCCCAGGCGGTTCTTTACCACTGGCATGCCGCCCTCTCCGCCGCCGACGACAAGTGGATGGAGGACGTCTTCAAGGCGAAGTACCCGGAAAAGTCGGTCGATGACATCGGTCTTCCAGAATTCGTTGCGGTCGCGCACGAGCATGCTGCTGAGCTGGCTGCCCTTAAGCCCAACCAGTGGACCTTTGGTGGACTCAAGCGTGGCCCCGATGGTCGCTTTGACGATGTACAGCTCGCCGAACTTATCAAGGACGCGTGAGTATTCGCTGTTCAGACCCAAATCTTGGGGCAAAACTGACAAATACTCGAGTTCGTGGTATATCCAGCGTCGAAGAGCCCGCCCACGCATTTGGCGCTCGCTCGACGCCTGCCTCACTGAAGGTAGTCGACATCCTGGGTCAACTGCAGGCGCGTAATGTGTTCCAGGTGTGCTCAATGAACGAGTTCCGCAAGTACCTGAACCTCAGGCCCTTCGAGTCCTTCATCGAGTGGAACAGCGACCCGCTCATCGCCAAGGCTGCCGAGCAGCTCTATGTCCACATTGACAACCTTGAGCTCTACCCCGGCCTGATCGCAGAAGAAACGAAGCCTGCCATGGCCGGTAGCGGTGTCTGTCCCGGCCACACTATCGGACGCGGTATTCTCGACGACGCCATCTCCCTCGTCCGATCCGACCGCTTCCTGACCCACGACCTCAACATCTCCACGCTGACTTCCTGGGGTATGAGCCAGCTGCAGCCTCAGGGAGGTGCTTACGGAGGCATGCTCCCCGTCCTCCTCATGCGTGCTCTGCCAGGCGCGTGGTTCTTCAACTCCACGTACTGCCTCTTGCCGTTCTACACCCCGCCTTCGGTCCGCAAGATTCTGCACGCGAACAAGAAAGAGAAGCTGTACAACACCGATCGACCGGCAAGCGACATGGCTCTGCGCGGTATTCACAGCTTTGAGGCGTGCAAGAACATCTTCCTCGATCGCGACACGTACCGTGTTCTCTACGGCCACAACATTCTCGAAGTGTGAGTCCGTTTACCGCGAATCAATTTGCCTCATTATGGGTTCCTGACACTCTTTCCTTTCTTCAGCACGAACGGCTCTGGCTTCATGATCATTTACGACGACGCTACGCGCCACGACCCGCTTTCCAAGGTCATCTTCGAGCCCTTCTTCTCCGGCAACTTTGAGGAGGAGGTTAAGCAGTACTTCGTCTCGCACACCCGGGCACAGATCCAAAAGTGCACCATGGCCTTCAGCAAGGGCAAGCGGCGCCAGATTGATGTCGTCCGGGACATTGTCAACATTGTGCCTATCACCTGGCTGGCTCAGAAGTACGGTATCCCTTTGAAGACTCAGGAGACGCCTCATGGCCTGCTCTCTCCTGCTGAGCTCCTCATGGTCCTTCTCGCTCTCTTCATCTACACGTCCTTCCCTGTTCTGGAGCACGCGAACTGGAAGCTGCGCGCAGCGGCCACCGAGCACGCGCCGACCATCCGGAGCCTGCTCGAGGCCCGGCTTAAGGTCCAGGGTGGAGTCTCCGAGAAGCTCACGGACTGGTTGGCCAAGGGAACCGCTTACGAGGTTAGCCCCGAAGCGGACCGATTGTACAATGGTCTGCTGGAGAGCAAGCGTCCGATCCCGGAGCTCGTTGCTGCCATGGTTGGTACCATGATCCCCATTGCAGGTGAGTCCGGGAGCGAAATTGCGTCGATCCTGTAGTCGACCGAAACCTGACAGTATTTCTCTTTGCAAACCGATAGGAAATCTCACCCAGCAGACCGCTCTCCTGGTTGACCTCTTCCTGCAGCCGAAGTACGAGGCGGAAAAGAAGCGAATCATTGAGCTCGCAAACCGCGACGACGCCGAGGCCTTCAAGGAGCTCGAAGGCTTCGTATACGAAGGTATGCGAATCCAGCCCGTTGTTCTCGGTCTACCACGTCAGGTTGCAAAGGATGTAGTCATCAAGGACGGCGACCGCGAGGTCTTCGTCAAGGCAGGCAACAGACTGATCATCGGCACATCCAAGGCGCACTTGGACCCCAAGGCTTTCCCCGACCCGGAGAAGTTGAACCCCCACCGGCCCCGGAAGGACTACATCTTGCTGGGTGCGGGTATGCACTTCTGCTGGGGTGCACGTCTTGTGGGTCCGGCTATTGCGGGTATGCTCAAGGAGATTTTCAAGTTGCCGAACGTTCGTCGTGCGCCTGGCCGGCCTGGCTCATTCGTGCGGGTGACGGAGGATGTGGCGGAGGGCATCACGACTTCGCTCTACCTGGACACCTTCTGCCGCGAATCGGTAAGTCTTCCCATCCGGATCTTTCTCCTGCGCGCTCAACAAGCTTGGAAACGCCTGTGACTGACTTGTTCCTCGACTACAACAGCCTCTTCCTACCTCATTCCGGTTGGAGTTCGACTCGGACGCGCCTGCCAGCGAAGCCGCTCACCCTCCCTCTGGCGCAATCCCGGCTCAAGCCTCAAGCCCTGCTGCCCCTGCAGGTCTAAACGGCATCTACTCCAAGCAGTAAATGAGCGGTTCCCCAAGCTCATCCCTACTGCCCGGCATCAAGGGATTTACCGCCCTCCAAAACTGGATCACTTACACCAGGCAGCTGTTCAGTCTCTGCGACACGGATCATCACGACACCTTCATATTTCTTGACGGGATCGCTTGCGGCCTTTCTTCGGTGGACAGCTCTACGTATACCACACCTCCCGCCTTCCTCCTCTCGGCTCCCATTCATTTCTTTGGCGCCCGCTCGCCCAAAATACCTTCGCCTGACTCTATGTCCTTCTTTTTGAATGCTTTCGAATACCGGATCCGGAATCTCTCACTTACCAATACATACAACTTGCTTTGAGAAGAAGATGTGAGAACTCACTGAGATCTGAGCCTGTCCCAGCGTAAAGCCAGGAATAGACCGGGACAGCCGGCAGACAGAGAGAGAAGATAGATCCTCAGCCGACTTGTCTTCGCTCGTTCGGTGCACTCTTTAGCGACCAAGCGCCGCCGCGGCTGACTCGCAAGCAGCTTACCCAGGTCCCGGTCAGTCGCCATGACCATCCCCCACGGGCCCCATCCCCCACGGCCCACGGGCCCCATCCCCCAGGTATATTAGGCCCCAAGTCGCCATTTGAAGTCGCGGGCCATCGGCGGCGTCTTCCTTTGTTCGATCCACTCTTTGCGGGGAAGCAATTCTCTCCCTCGTACTTATCCGTCCCTGCAGGGCTGCAGCGAGAAATACCACAGTATGACCCATTTTTCCTCCGAAAACCACAACATGACCCACCGTTCCTCGTTCACCACAACATGACCCATTTCGGCCGTTTGGGTACCGTTTGTGACCCGCCCTCTTGCCCACCGCTTGATGGCATAAGAATCGACAACACGTAACAGTCTGCATAATAAATACTGCTCAAATCTTGCCCAGCATGGATTGCTACTACGAAGCCCGCACTGGCAGCGTCTAGGGTGATGTTTTGGACTCTATATACGTGTTGTGTCGTGGCGACGGGGTCAAGAATGGGCAACTGGCCTTTACCGGCCGATAGTCAACAGTGGGTCATGTTGTGGTGAACGAGGAACGGTGGGTCATGTTGTGGTTTTCGGAGGAAAAATGGGTCATACTGTGGTATTTCTCGATGTTTCCCGCTTCCTGCTGCATGAAGCGCATGAAGCAGTAAAAGATCATGACATGAACGAGCTTCTACTGTATGACAGTAAAAGATCATGACATTAACGAGCTTCTAGTTGTATACTACTCTGCGATTCCTTGACGCTCTTACATTGATGAGGACATGGCGAGGTTACCGGCGTGCTACATTGCCGTATTACATATATATACAGCAATTGATTTGGCAAGCCTCCATCATGTCCACGACTCCCATCATCCATCCCCTACCATTTTTATTCATTCGCTGACCCTATCTCCAAAGAAGTCGCATCCTTCTTGCGACAGTCTATTGCGCTTCATCATGTCGGCGAACACTGCGTCTGCCGCCTGGCTCGAGCTCGACGCTGTCACGCTTGCCAAGTTGACACTTATCGTCGGCATCGCCGGTGTTCTTCTCGCACCTCTGGTTCGATTTATCCTCAAACCATACTCGAGTACGCTGCGCAACCTACCATGCCTACCGATCAAGAATTGGTTCTGGGGCTCATGGCCTAAGGAAGCCTATGCAGCGGGTCTGTTTGAGCACTATTTGAACGATGCAAGTGAGTCTCCTGCCGAACCTCTTCATGTCCTCATCGCTTCAAATCGAGAAGACTTTGCTGACCCGCCGGATGGATCTTCCACAGTCAAAGAGCACGGCCCTGTCTTCGGTCTTATCAGCCTCACACGTCAACCTGTCATTGTCATCAGCGACCATCGCGCCGTCAGCAAGATTATGCTTCAAACTCCATATGCAAGGCAAGCGCGCACAAATGAACTTCTGCGTCGACACGTGGGACGCGGTCTCTTGACCGAAGAAGGAGCCATTCATCGCCGTCAACGCAAGGTAGCCCATCCGGCCTTTACCGCCGCTGCAGTCATCGATATGGGGCCCATACTCAAAGAGAAGACGGGACTTTTCGTGGACCGGCTGCAAAATTTTGTCGCCCGCAGCTCTGACTCTCAAAAGGAAGGCCCTCGGATCAACATCGCTGACGACCTGAACCGGGTCACTTTGGACATCATCGGATCAGCAGGCTTGTGAGTTGTTCCCGCGATCTACAAGCGCCGAATTGGAAGTGCTTTTCGATTTCACCCCGCTCATCTTTTCCTTCTTTGTCTTTTCCAGTGGGTACGAGTTCAACTCGCTGACGAACGAGGAAGAGACATCAGAGCTCGCGAAAGCCTTTCAAACCAGCATGCACCTACTCTCTACGGGCTCCCTGTACGGCGCGCTTCGCCTCGTCATGGGTGATTCCATTGTCCGTATTGGCCGCTTGTTCAGAGTGAAAGAGCAACTCGAGCTCGACAACGCTCGAAGCATTATTGAACAACTCAGCGGCGACCTCGTCAACCGAGCAAAGAAGGATGCCGAGGGTGGCGACAGCTCGGCGAAGGATCTCCTCTCGCTCATGGTCCGCGCCAATGTCTCTAGCGAGGTCAAAGCCTCGCAGAGGTTGACTGATGTGGAATTGAGGCAGATGGCACCAGTCTTCCTTGTGGCCGGTATGTAACCCACAAACCATGCGGCGAGTACGTAGACGTTAGCTCACAGTTCAGATTCTGCGATCTGCAGGTCATGAGACGACCTCTACGGCGCTCTCTTGGGCGTGCCACTCTCTTGTTCAAGGAGAGCGTGGTCTGCAACTGCAAGAGCGCCTTCGCGAAGACCTTCTCTCAGCGGAGGGCGACGGCTGGGTGGACGATGCCCGCAAGCTGGATGCACTTCCGTACCTGGACTCGTTCGTCAAAGAGACTCTCCGCTACCACTGTCCTGTCCGGCAACTAAGCCGAACTGCGCCCTTTGACGATGTCTTGCCTCTCTCAAGACCGATCACACTTAAGGACGGCACCAAGACGGACAAGATCAGTATCAAGGCTGGTGAAGGCGTTCAAATCTCGATCACCTACATGAACAAATGTGAAGACCTCTGGGGACCTGATGCCGGGGTGTTCAAGCCTGAGCGGTGAGTCCACAGAGATGTTCCCGGTCGCCTTCGAAGCCGTGAGCACTCCTTTTCTCACTCTCACTCTTTTTGCACGCACATTAGGTGGCTTCCTGAAGGACATGAGCACTTTGAGAATGGCATCCAGATGGATGACAGCGTCAAGGAGCTCAAGGGTGTCTTCTCTCACTTGATGACCTTCGGCGCAGGACCGAACATGGTGAGTCTTACGCGTCACCGTTCTCCACAATAAGGACTCTTGCCGACACCCAGGAGCGACACTGATGAACACACCTCATCTTCATCCCCTCTCCTCCCCCTCAAGTGCATCGGAGCGAAGAGTAAGTTTTTAACATCGCACTCGTGCAGTGAGGTTCTGTGTTGACACTCAAAACCCGATGCTGATGGTTGTAACTTTATCTTCTGTCCCCAGTGTCGATCATGGAGACCAAGTTCGTCCTGGCTAGCCTGGTGTCCAACTTTGAGCTGTCGGCACCGAACGTGGCCGGCGAGGAGCCTGTCAAGATCATCAGCGTCAACCAAATCGTGGCCCATCCCATGGTCGAGGGCGAGGAGGAGAAGGGGTGGGTCATGCCAGTGCGCATTCGCTCGCTCCCCGCTTAGGCATTCTCTTCGTGAGGGAATACGCGTCCACCAGCTGTACGATTTCGAGACGTTCCTGGAGGGGCAGAGCTCGGACGACGGTCTCTCTTCTCATCAACCCACAACGCCACTTGGTACGAGGTCGGGCGGTTATTATTTGCCCCCTCGTTCCATCCCCTGTACGACAACGTGCAAAACATGTACATAATCATCATGAGTAGCTTTGATCATTCTCTAATTCCTACGATTCTAATCTGGGTCAGCTGGAAGCTGGAAGTGGTTTGTCCATTCGAAGTTCATCCACCATGAAAGACATGGCGACGCACTCACTGATGCACCCACATCCTCCTCAAATAGAGATGCCGAAAACGCCCACCGCAGCAGCATGGCGCTGAGCTGCTGGAGACTGGAAGTCCTTGCTTCACTCTTCGATTGTTTGTTCTACCAGTTCCCGCACAGCAGTTGGGTGTATCGCTGCTGAAGTCCGACGATGGCGGACGGAAGCACGCGGAGACTTCCATCCACAGCCCCCACCGCTCAGCGCTCTTCGATTCCAGCTACTGCGCTGCGCATACTGATGCACTGATGCCTCGTACTTATTCTACACGCGTCCTCTCCACAAGAAGCTGTGAAGTGTTGCGGAAATTCGTTATGCTGAAGCCCGACGATGGCGGACGGAAGCACACGGAGACTTCCATCCACAGCCCCCACCACTCGACCACTCAGTACTCAGTGCTCTTCTATTCCAGCTACTGCGCTGCGCCTGCTGATCCCTCGTATTTATTCTGCACGCGTCCTCCCACAAGCTGTGAAGTGTTGTCCTCTCGGTATAGCTCAACGCTCTCCATCCCTTACTTACCTGTCATTTCCCAGCTCGCCCTTTGCACCAGCTCGTCTTCTGCACCACTCGATCAAGCAAGTCAAAGAAGGGCAAGATGGTCGACATCGAGCTGAGCACCCTGCTCAACAGCATCCTCAGTCCAACTTATCTGGCCGGCATCGGCCTGCTGGCGCTGATTGCTTATGGCATATTCGATTTCATTCGCTGGCCATACCCGGAGAATCTGCGTAACCTCAAAGGTCCAGGAGTCAAACACTGGTTCTACGGGAGCTGGCCGAAAGGAGCTGAAATCAGCGGGCTGTACGAGTATCATCTGCTGGACACGGGTGAGTCCAATGTCCGCGGCGACACTCGTTTTCCTGCCTCTGATCGCTTCTTCCATCAGTCAAGAATTATGGTCGCGTTTGCACGTTCACCGAGATGGGTCGCAACCCGGTAATCGTGCTCGGGGACCACCGAGCGGCGTCCAGGGTCTTCTTACAGGATCCGTACGATCGCGTTCCCGTTGTCAAGTGAGCTCCCCGAACAGATTTCTCCTTGATGCTCGGGAAACAGAGGCGGTGTTGATCCGTTTCCAAGTCTGGCCCTTCAGCGCGATGGTCCAACGCCATGTGGGTGCCGGTTTGATCGCTACCGAAGGCTTACAGCATCGAAGGCAACGTAAAATCGGTGAGTCGAGGAGCTGGCTGCTTGTCAGATTACCTCTTGCCTCTATGTGAGTCTATATACTGATGCCCTTTTCTCTTTTGCCAGCCCACCCAGCATTCACGTTGCGATCCGTCTACAGCATGGCACCGACCATGTGAGCACAACTCTTTTGAGGATGGGGAGAAATTCGCTTCCTTCCGATGCCAACTGACCTTCCTTTCCATCTCGCCACAAGGCACGAAAAGTCGGCCGAGCTAGTGACTCGACTACAGAGGACCATTGCCAACGATCAGAGCCCTGAGGCAGAAGCGAGCGGTACTCGGCTCGATATCACCAGAGACATCTTCGCAGCGGCACTCGATATCATTGGGGTGATAGGCTTGTGAGTCTACAAAAGGACAACCAAGGTCCACGCACCTTTAATGCGACTTGGAGACAATATTGACCCTCCTTCTTGCTGACCGTGTGCATCGGGTTGACAGCAATTATCAGTTTAACGCGCTTCTCAGTGAAGGCGAATCGTCACCCCTCGAAAAAGCGTTCCACGATTGTCTGCACACGTTGACCACGGGCACGCCATACAACGCACTGCGCATTATCTTCGGCTCCCCCGTCGAGGTGATCGGCCGGCTGCTCCGCATCAAGGAGCAGATCCTTCTTGATGACTCGAAGCGACTGGTCCGGCAGATAAGCGCAGAGCTTGTCGAAAGTGCGAAGAAAGACGGCAATTCCGGCAGTGACCTGCTCACGTTGATGGGTGATTTCTTTGAGAGTTCTGGAATAGTTCAGAAATGTACACGACTTACGTACCTGATTCTGGATGACTCCGCAGTGCGAGCGAACACATCAGATGAGGTCAAGGAATCTCAACGGCTCAGTGATGAGGACCTACGTGAGATGGTCCCTGTCTTCTTGTTTGCCGGTGAGAATCTCTACCCTTATCGGAGTTGGTATCTCCGCTGATTTCTCCCCTTCTCATCGGATTTACCTCCTTCTGCAGGCCACGAAACCACCGCCACGGCGCTGTCGTGGGCCATGCTGGAGCTCATGAGTCCCGAATACGGCAAGACCATCCAAGAGCGCCTTCGGCAGGAGCTTCTGAATGACGGAGAGACGTGGAAATCGGATCCAAGCGCGCTGGACTCTCTGTGAGTAAAAACCCAGGAACCAGTCCTTTCAGTCATAAGCAGGTGACCTTACACAACTCTCCTATAGGTCCTACTTGGATGCATTCACTCGGGAAACCCTGCGGTTCTACTGCCCGGTCCGCAACATGCCCCGACAGGCTCCTCACGACGATGTCATTCCATTGTCCCGACCTGTCCAGCTTCGTGATGGGACTATGACGAGCGAGATCAGGGTGCTCAAGGGCCAGATGGTACAATTTCCGGTTTCATGGATGAACAGGGACGAAAGTCTGTGGGGTCCAACTGGAAACCAGTTTGCGCCAGAAAGGTGAGTTGGATTGGAGCAATCGCAATGCGGTCTGCAAAATGGGAGATAGCTTATGACATGCCATGCTTTCGAACTTCCAGATGGCTCCCTGCGGATCATGAGCACGCTTTCCACCAAGAGCAGCTGGTCGATCCATGCGCCAATGACCTCAAAGGCGTTTTCGCCAACCTGATGTCCTTCGGTGCCGGCCCTCAGCAATGCATTGGCATTCGCAGTGAGTTTCCTCGTCGGTGTACATCTGCGCGATTGCTTCAGAACCGAGGCTTATGTCTGATTCATGGCTCTTGAAACTCCCTTGCAGTGGCGACACTGGAGTTCAAGATTGTTCTGGCAACGCTCCTGACCAACTTTGAGATACTACCTCCCAATCTCGAAGGCGAGCCTCCTGTGGAGATCGACAGTGAGTGCTCTCATCTCGTAACTTACCGACTGCTTACGAGGCGGATACCCTCAGCGCCTCAGCACTCACCGCTCCCTTCCCATGTCCAATTCTGAGCAGGTCTTGACATGATTGTCTCGAAGCCTATCCTGAAGGGCAAGCCTGAGCTCGGCTTGACGATGCCGGTCAGGATCAAGACGCTGAAGAGCTAGACCGTCCTACGCTCCTCGCTCAATCGCTACGTTTCTCTCTCTCAGCTTGCTTCATCTCATTTCTTTTTCCACCCAGTTCCCACCCTGATGTATTGTCTGCGTTCCCACTTCTCTTCATTGCGTTCCCACTTCACTTCACCCCATGTCCATACTTTCTTAGTGCTTTGCTCAGGGCTTCCTGCGCTTCTGCACAGTTGCCCTGGTCTCGCACTCGAATCCCAATTGATTTGCCGCCAGGCAGGGCTTCCTTTGCCGCATGTCTTCCTTAAAAGATTCCGAGGGTACACTACTCGGACGTAACCTTTCCGTAATCATAGCGAGTTGGCGCACTTCCAAAGATGAACCAGGACTGTTCATTGCAGGAATTGTTCGATGGCTCTCGAAAGAGATCACAGCACGAAAATCACGGCCGTCGTCAGTCTTTGCGTCGCCTGACAATGCGAACGGTGTGATCGAAGCCGCAAGTTGCCAAGCTCCCGTCATCATCGATCACGCAGATGTCCTTGATGACCGTATTCCCACCGCGCGTCCACAGTGCGCTAGCTTCTTGATCCGCATCTCGAAGCTGGAGCCGACCATGAGCACCGCCCACTCGCTCTACATCGGCATCGTCTGGCCGGCCTTGGGTCCATACCTCAGCCCGCTGCGTCGCATTGGCGCCATCTTCACTCTTGACGTCGAGCAGTCGCACCCTGCCGTCCTCGCCCGCCACCCAGAGCGCCTCTCCCTTGGACCGCAGCCAAGCGTGCCGAGGCGCCGGGTTGAGCGCGCTACCTCCGCTCATCGAGGCGGCTGCGTTGTGGCTCGGAGGGAGGAAGAGGGTATGTACCCTGCCCGGCCGGAGAGGCTGGACGATGAGTATCCGGGGAGGCGGCAGGATGGACTCGCCTGCTGTCGATGTAGATGTGGGTCGGGTATGGTCTCCAGTTTGGGCAGAGAGGAACTTGCCGGAGGGATGGAGAGCGAGGGAGAGGAGACTGTAGGATACGTGCCAGTCGTCCGGATTCTCATTCGTGTTGCATTTGACAAGGGTCCAGTCGTCGGGTTCGACGATGGGATCAGTTGCACCGTCCTTTTGAATGTCCAACGAACCGATGTCAAGCGCTGCCAACTGCTCGGAGATCGGCACAGCTTCAACTGCTGAGCTCGAGTTGTGGTCCTGATCGTCAATCCGGGGCATGGCCAGATAATTGATGTGGCACTCTCCTCTGGTTGAGTATGCAAGCCAGGTGCGCTCCCTTGAGCCGACTGTTGCCGTCTGAGCCGCAGCGCTCGATGTCGATCGGCCGTCCTCATCATCGGGAAGGGGCAGAAGCCTGGTTCTGAGAAAGACGATTGCTTCTGGGTTCCCGTTGCGCATGTCCACCGTCTTGACCAGCTTGAACGGTGCTTGAATTGGCTCAGGTTCCGGGTCATCATCCTCGCCCTCTGGCCCTATGGCCGCAGAAGATTGTGGAGAAGGCAATGGTTCGCGCTGATAGATCTGAATTTTGCGATCGTACCCAGCCGTGGCAAGGAAGCGTCCATCGTGACTGTACGCCGCTTGGACGACGAAGCGCGCATGGTCTTTGAGGACCTGAACCGGTGCTCCTGACCCCGCAAGCAGATCCCACACGAGCACCGTCGAGTCCATCGAGGTGCTGACGAGCTCTCGTGGGAGGACCGGATTTTGAGCGGTGGAGAGGACCGCGGCTCGATGTCCGTGCGCAAGACCTTGGCCTCCCTCCAGACATTCGAGCATCTCCCCGCTCTCTGGGTCCGAGAGTACAACCCGGCGATCGGCAGCCGTGGTGGCGAGCGCCGGGCGGAGCGTAATTTCGAAGCGGGCCGATACCGTGGAGAAACGACGGACGGGAAGCTGGACCAGAGTCACGCTGAGGATGTTGGAAGCATGCAACGTCCGGAAGGTCGCATGGAGCACATAGGGAAGCGTCCCGGGTCCTGGCAGGGTGAGCTCGAGCAAGCGCGAGCGCTCCGTTCGCTGTTGTTCTCGCAATGCCTCGGTGGCAGCGCGTGCGGCGGCTTCTGCGGCCAGTGCTCGCTGATGCTCGTTGTATGCGGCCAGGAGATTGGGAAGCTCGAGCTCGGGAGGGATGAGGACGAGCGCAAGGGCATCGCTGCCTCTGCTACTGCTGCGCTTCGCTCCGTCCTGCGCGCCTGATCCCGCGCCCTCGGCCGTCTCCACGCCTGGGTCCGAACTGCCGACATCGATTCCGAGCAGGGAGGCCGGTAACGTGATGCCCGCCCGCGCTGCGTCGGCCTGGAATGATCGGAGCGTTGCTTGGAAGCCATGAGCACGCAGATGCTGGGCCACGATCAGATGCGGCAGAGTCGCGGACAGCGGCGCCGTGGTCGTGGTCATGGTCATGCTCGCAACAGCCTTGCCAGTCTCCATTGCCTCGCCTTACAGAATATTCTAAGACGTGATCGTCGTCGAGCGCATGGACCTTGAGAGGAAAGCGATGTACAGCATGACAGCATACATAGGGGGGTGATAGGGACAAAACCGATTCGGGTAGGCACAAACCACTGACTAGGCGCAAAACTGTCGCGTCTTCGCGCGTCGCGCGCGTCCCTTCTCCTTTCCCGTTGTATGCCTCTCTGTACCTCAAAAAATCAGAATCAGCATGCCGCCCTTTCTACGACCCCCGCCCGACGATGCCTTTGACAGCAAAGAGGCAGGGCTGAAGTTCGCACAGACGTGGGCCAGAGCCGAAGGATACGCAATCGTGATCTATGCATCTTCAAAGAAGGGAAGGTACAACTATCTCCGCTGCGACAGGGGCAGCAAGTACCGAAACACGCGCAAGATAACGGACGAAGATCGGCAGCGCAAGACATCCACAACCAAGATCGACTGCAAGTTCAGGGCTCGGCTCGTTTGCAATTCGGAAGGGGGGTTGGGAGCTGAGCGTGCAGGGAGGGAGCCCACACCGACCACGGCCCCACGGAGTCCTGCCTGTCACACTCCATTCAGCGGCGATTCGATGCGCTCACGACTGAGCGCGTTCTGGAGCTCGCGCGAACCGGATCTCGTGTCCGTCAGGTCGTTTCCTTGCTTCAAGAGCAGGTTCCGCCGGTGCTCGTCACGTCGCGGGACGTATCCAACCTCATCTCCAAGTATCGACGTCAGCTCCTCGAAGGTCGGCCACCGGCTGAAGCCCTTCTCGATTGGCTGAAAGAGCAGAGCTGGCCGTTCATCGAGAAGCGAGTGCCGGTTTCGGAGAACGCAGATCGCCTGGAGGGGTTGCTTTTTGCCCATCCGCGCGGAATTGAGCTGCTTTGCCGCTTTGGTGGTGTCGTAGTCATCGATGCTACGTACAGCACAAATCAGCACCGCCTTCCCCTACTTCACATTGTCGGATTTACCAGCTCCAACCGCACATTTACTGCCGCCCTCGCCTTTCTTCCCAATGAGACGACAGTCACGTACACATGGGCGCGCCAAGCACTTCAGCTCATCGCTCCTACGTGGGAACCGGACGTTCTCGTTACGGATGAAGACGCAGCTTTGAGCGCGGCTCTAATCAATAGTTTCCCTCCTTCGGTCTCGCAGGTGCTGTGCCAGTGGCACATTCGGCAGAATATGCAGAAGCACGCGCGAAAACGACTGGTTGACGAGGATCAATACGAGCTTTTGATGAGCGATTTCGACGAAATTCGCGACGCACGGACGTTGGAGCAGCTTACCGAGGCCAGAGACGTGTTCTTCGACCACTGGCAAGACTCTCATCCTGCCCTTTGCGACTACCTCGATGAAAAGCTGTCTGCGGAGCATCTTTGGGTATCGGTCTACATCAATCGGCATCCGCATATGGGGACAAAAGTGACGTCTCGCGCCGAAGGCGCACATGCCACCTTGAAGAATTGGCTTCACTCCCGACACGGCAGCCTTTTCAACGTTACGCAGGCCCTGAGGAACCACTTCGTCGTTCAGCACAATCAGATCGCAAGTGACCTCCAGAATGACATGAGCAAAATCCCCATCACCATCCTCGGCGACCCTTTCTTCGTACAGGTCTCGAGGACGGTGTCTCGATATGCGCTGAATCTTATAAAGCAACAGGACGAAGTCAGCAGACGCCCTCGCCACAAAGAGGATGGCTATGCTGCTCCTGTTCCGTGCGACTGTATTTTGCCGCCAACCATGGGACTCCCGTGCTTCCACACGCTGGCTCGATGGCATGCAACAGGAGAGCCGATTCCTTTGAGGTGCATTCACCCTCAATGGCGCACAGCCGTCGGTCTCGCTCAGGAACGAACGACTAGGCTGTTGGATCCTTTGCAGCCGGAACAGCGTAGATCTGCAGCCCAAGTCCCAACAAGTCGCGTCTGGTCGTCTAATGACCGGAAATGAGGTGGCCCAAAAGGAATTCCAACGCCGGTCCAGACGCTGCAAGAACTGCCATCAGCCCGGACACAACTCGAGCAGATGCCCTCTGCCTTGCGGACGTTGCAAAGCGGATCATCAACTCGGCCAATGCCCTTTCTGATGTTTTCTCTCTCTTCAGCGTCTCTCTGTTCTCCCAGTCTCCTCCGAATACGATTGATTTCCCATGTTGATTGATGTTTGGATTTGTCTATCTACAAGTACTGTCTGTTCCGTGACCTTTCACTCCTCTCCACCTACCACCACCATCACTGACTGTCTCACGGTTTTGCGCCCAGTCAGTGGTTTTGTGCGCAGTTTGAAGTTTTGTCCTTACCCAGGTGAGTTTTGTCCCTATCACCCCCCGCATACATACACACCCTTGGGCCCATTCATGCAGTGTATGTACATATGTATACTCATATATCCATTTACAGGCCGACTGGCCGTTGACTGATTAGGGAGGAAGGTACAGGAAAGCAGATCCAGAGATTGATGTGTAGAGTGAAGGACCTTCAGAAACCGCGGGAGAGCATCCAGCGCTCGATTTCGCGCACGGCCTCGGTGCTATGGGGGTCGTCGCTCTCCACGCGGAGGAGCTCAGCCTTGGGACCCCAGAGCTCCCGCACGCGAGACTCGAGCGCGGCTACATCGTGCTCCGAAGATTTCGAGTTGGGTAGGACGACAAGCACGGGTGCCTTGAAGCTGGCTGTCGTCCCTGACGAGGTAGGGAGGGCCGAGGCGGACAGGGCTTCGCTCAGTGAAGAGGACGAGGTTGAGCGGTAACTGGCTGCGGCCGGGGGTTCCAAGGTGATGATTGCCCCCGAAAGGAGCGGGGTCGCTCGTGTGTCGGGCCCAATGTATGCGCTCAGAATCTTGGACGATGGCGGAGAGGCGAAGATGATGGGCGGACGTTGGAGCATGGCGAGGCGCAGCTGCGAATGCAGCTCTGCCAGACGGCAGCGAGACGATGCAGATAGAGAATGAGCAGCGATTACCTTGATAATAGAGCAAGTCGAGCTGATTCACTCACCATCAGCGAGAACAAGAAGCTCCTCGTGCTCGCCCTGTTTCGCACTGCTGGCACTCTCCTCGCTATCTTTGCGCTCGGCAGCAGCGGTGAGATCGAGGCAGTCGTACCCGGACGACTCCTGGAAGTAACCGAGCAATCCACCCCACCGTTTCCGCGAGATGCGATCGGTGTTGCGGTCCACGTTGGGGCTGCTAAGGAAGACGAGCGTGTAGGCCTGCTTCTTGATCTCGGCCATCGCCGGGCTCGCCTCGCGCGCAAGGAAGCCGCTCTTCGAGACCCAGCCAGCATGGCTACTCCCGGTCTTGTCCTCCTTGCCGGATCCTCCGCCCCAGCTGAAGAGGGAGAGGCTGGCGGCCGCGGTGATGGTCCCGGCTCCAACCCCCACGCCTACACCCGCTCCCACACGCGCGCCACTGCCGCCCGCCCGGAGCTTGGAGATGCTGGGCCGCGTCGGGGCGGAGGCAGCACTGGGCGCTGCACCAGCAAAGGCGCGGAAACCGTGTCGAAAGAGGACCATCTTTCTGTTTACAATCGGGTGAGAGAACAAAGGCAAGATGGTGGACGTGCTCCCAAAGCGTCGCGAATGACGTCGCTCTCATACAGAAAAGTCAGACCCGGCCGACAAACTCATGCTCGATGTGATGCGCGACAACAGGAAAGAAAGTGTACACAGGGGGGCAGAGCAGAGCAGGAGGTGGACGGGTTGAGCTTGGGCTTGGGTGGTCTACTTGAGGTATCTCTGACGGAGCAGAAGGAATTAGACAGTCAGCTAAAAGCAACACACGCTGCATTATTGTATGCATGCGAACACACTCTCACCTTGAGGAACTTCTTGTGGAACTCTGTCCGGGTCAGGTCGTTCACAAAGCCTCGCTCTTCGCCGTCGTTGCCCAGAGTCTGGTTCTTGAAGATAACATCTGCCAGAGGGAGTGAAGGGGTAAGAAAGATCGGCACATCTCAAGTGTGAGAGGGGGGCAGGACTCACCATCGTCCCATCGTCTCTTGACGCCAAAGCTCATCGTTGCGGAGCCTGATCCCGAAGTAACGACCCCCGCTTTGCCGCCCTTGATCGCATTCTCCAGATTGAGCAGAGGATTCCCCAATGCAATCGAGTTTTCTCGTTCGTCTTCCTCCTTGGCCGCCTGCTCTTGCTCCATACGCGCCTTCTCCTCTGCTCGTTCCCGTTTGATCTTCTCGAGCTCGCGAAGGAGGGCGGCCTCGTCGTCGTCATCATCGTCGTCATCATCCTCATCTTCATCGTCTTCCTTGTCATCGTCGTCGTCGTCCCGCGCATCTACGCCGCCCGTGTCCGTATCCACTCTAGACACCTGTTTCCCCTTTTCGCCAGCGCCAGCATCGTCGTTCCCCTCGTCTGCGTCCGTATGTCCGATCCTGAGTGGTGATTTGACCGCAGCGCCGTTGGCATTCTTTTTTCCTTCATCGGCATCATCATCATCATCGTCGTCGTCCGCATCGACGCCTTTCCCCTTCGCGGTCGCACTGGTCCGTTCGCGTTGCTCGAGCGCAGCGCGCAGATCTCTTCTCCGCTCCTCCGAACTGCCTGGGTTCGCGAGCTGAATCCCGCCTTGCGCTGGTTGGCGGAACTTGAGCTTGGTGTGCGAGGGCAGCTGGCGGGACGAGTACGACTGCGAGTGGTGTCGGATGTCTGACTTGCCCTCGGCGGGTGTCCAGGTGGGCCTGTGCGACATCGTGAGGTGTGTGTAGCTGTGAGGCGAGTGCCGAGTGCTGAGGATGGTGGACGTCAAGAAGATCGATCCGACGATGATGCGCTCGAGCTTCCGGACGACGACGAGCTGCCAAAGATCAGCGCATACACACTGGCCATCATGACGGCAGCACTGTGAGTCTCTGCTCTGCTCTGCTCTGCTCTGCTCTGCTCTGCTCTGCGCCAGCTTTAAGACAGGCAAAGCGCGCACGAACTGATGCGTTGCCGTCCCTCGTCTCCCTCTCCGATGCAGACAGACACTCGTGCTGGACAGGTGAGAGTCCCTTGCCATGCTGCCCTCGCTATCTCGGAGAAGTAAGACTGGCTGACCGCGTCTCTGCTATGCGACTGTTCTTGCAGCGCGATCCGGGACTGGGTCCTGCTGCCCATCACCCTCGTCATGATCCTGGTCGGCATCCTCCGACACAACGTCACCCTCCTCATCGACAGCCCGCCCAAGAAGATCTCCAAACAGGCGCTGCGAGAACAGTACGTTGTGCCAAACCTCAATGATATCCGCTTTTGTAATTTCCAGAGGGGCTGACGTTCTCTTTTCCCTTGACTCTGTGACATCCTCCAACCCCACCCAGACGCGTCCTCGCTCGAGCCCAGGCATTACGAATCAACTTCTTCCAGCTTCCGCCCAGCGCATTTGCAGCCCGCAAAGCATTCCTGACCGACGCGCTGGGCTCGGGTGCCTATCTACAAAAAGCGAACGAGGTCAGTCAGCCGGAGCCCGGTGCGTTTGGATGCTAGGGGTGAGCCGAATGCCATTACTGACCTCCTATCCGTTTGGGGGGAATGAATCAGGGCGAAGAGAATGGGTCCGCAGCGCCAGCCAGTCCCTTTGATCCCAGCCAGATGGACGGCATGATGCAGCAGATGATGAAGAGCATGGTCATGATGGTGCCCCAGACGGTCATCATGGGCTGGATCAACTTTTTCTTCAGCGGTTTCGTTCTGAGTGAGTTTTCGTCACAGATCTTCTCCAATCTGCTCGCAGGAGGCGGGTGTGCTGACAATTTGATTCCCCTTATGCTTCGATCCGATCGGTACTTCATGCTCAATCGCGACAACAATGATTCAATAGTTAAGCTACCATTCCCCCTGACGCTGAGGTTCAAGCTCATGCTTCAGCGTGGTGTCGACACGGCCGATATGGACGTCAGCTGGGTGTCCTCCATCAGTTGGTACTTCCTCTGTCTCTTCGGCCTCAACGCAATCTACCGACTTGTCCTTGGTGATGGAAATGGTGAGTCTTTTCGTCGCCCTTCCCTCTCTCACTTCTATGTGCCTCCGCTCGAGATCAGTCGCTCGCTCATCCCTGTTATGATGTATTTCCCTCCACAGCTGCCGATAGTACGCGAGACATGGCTATGATGCCCGGTGCGGCGGCGACGGGCCCTTCACAGCCGGATTGGACCAAGCTTCACGCCGCAGAGAAGGACAACCTCGAGCTCGTCGGCCTGCCCGATTCCACGGCCAACAGTGCTGGGTCGGCGACAACTCGGAAGCAGCTCGATGGCGCGGATGGCCGAAGATGGATCGGAGATGGGGTGGCGTCGCGTGTGCTCAAGATGTACGCATGATCGCAGGATTGCCTTCTTCCAGCCCTTGAATCCACATGGGCCTCGATCGGCTGTCCTGCGCGGGGAGATCCAAATCTGCATCGTTGTCGTCCTGGAGACTGGGGAAACATCAACACTCTGTCAATGAACACTCCGGCCTCCCGTGTCGAGTCGAGCCCAAGCCCAAGCCCCGAATCGCGTGGCCATATGTGGAATTCGCCAGAGGCTCTCACTCTCTGCCAAGTGCCACGATCTGACGTTTGTTTGTCCCCTAAGACCGAAGGCTCACAAAGCATATTCACGTCCAGTCTTTGCCTCTCCCCGATTATTCGGGCCTTACCTTGTTTGGTGACTGACGACTGTCGTTGGTATTGCCAGAACTGTTGAATCAATGTCGAGATCCTTGCAAGAAGGTTTGCAGGCTTGGTGCTCATGCTCACTTTACTACGTCCACAGCTTGCTGCTTATTGCCTTCAAACGTCGCGCATCTCAAGAAGTCTCCCTTTGGATGTCGAAGTTAGGCTCCACCAGCGCGTGAGCGGGGATGTATACAAGGTCGCGGCCCGTCACTGCTTTCAACTTGAGGCAAGCTTTGGCCTCGAGGCCTAACTTCTCAGGATCTCAGATCTCAGTGCGCAGGCGGCAAGGCGGCAAACCTCAGGAGACGGAGAACATGCTGGAGATATGACGGTGGGCAATGCGCTCATCAAGGGGGAGAGATGATGACCGCGGTCGTCGCTCATTCTCAATTATTGGACGCGTAATAAGATCTGACGGATTTGACCAGCATCAGCAATCGTGCTTTGTCCGAGTGCTGTCCAGAAGTCGGAACCCTCTTGCAAGTCGCCGCCTCAGACATGATGACAGGAGGAACTCAGCGGAACAAAGACCCGGCCCAGCGATCAGCACGCTGCACGGCGGGAAGTTGGGGAGCCTGTGGTATATGGAAGCTTTCCAGCTATGTGTGTCCCAAATTTCAACACGGTCATTGGCGGAACAAGATGCACCCTTTCCATGCTGTCTTGTACGAGGTGCCCTTGCATCTAATTCAGCATGCTGCGGACAGCAAGAGCATGAACCACGATGTCAAGAAGCAGATGCTCGGCCTCATCCCTCATCCACGCGTTGCCTGTGGGCAAGCTGGGAGGAACGAGTTACGAGAGCCAGGAACGGGATCGAGTCATTTTGCCGCGGAAAAGTTCCTTCCAAAGAAGTCCGAATCACTGCTACCATGGGGGTTGTTTTAAGGGGTGTAAAGCGCTTCGTAATAATTTGTTTTACAATGATTTTACGGTTCTCTCAAAACATCCCTGTTGTGCAGGAGTTTTAAGGGCTCGGCAAAAACCGCAGCGTTTTACGTGGTGCGGAATCATGTCTGAAAACAATGACGTATTGGACCCCCTGGGGACGACCTTATTTCCTCGAATCCTGAGCGGTGATTCGGCGATTAACAGTGCCAATCCCTGGAACACGTGACCCCACTTCCAGCTCGGCGGGGGGGCTTTGCCCCCCCGGAACCCCCCCAACCAAAAGGACAGTCTTGTCCGTCTCCATTGCTATCGTGTCTAATCCTGCCCGCTACGCGCTAACTCTAACCCGCAAAAAAATGGTGACTGTTATCCTAACTTAGCGACCAAGTCGAAAAAAGAGGAAAAAAGGGAAAAAAGAACGATCTAAGTGGGAATCTAACAACAGACTTGAACAATAGCAAGCTGCATCACTAACCGCTGAACTATGAGGGAAAGTTGATGACGGTCTCAAATTATTGCAATATATGAACACCCTCAACGTGAGCGTGCTAAAGATAGTAGTCAAATCGCGCCCAAGCGCGCCCCGGTCGCGCTTAATCGCCGAACCTCCGGTTCGGGGCGGCTTGTCGCCGCCTTGTCGGTTCGAGGAAATAAGGGCGTCCACCCCCTGGGAGGTTGTTCTACGGCTGCTAGAACCGAAGACAAGATAGACTTTCAGTTTCTCTAATTAGAATGGGTCTGCTTGGTGGTCTCAGAGTCTCTGCCCTGCATCTCAAAAGGTTCACAGCTGCTTCCACACTCAATTGATGCTGCTCTCTGAAGACAGAAACCCTCGATTTACAGTATTGCTACCCGTGGATGACATGTTGAGGTTGGCTGGGCATGGCGGGTGGGTGTGGTGAGGGCCGTGGTGTCGAGCAGGGTGGTGGCGGTGAGGAAGGCGTCTGGAGACGCCTAGTCTCACTTCCCGGGTCGCTGCAGCAGTCACGTGATCACTATGCCTACTGGGTTTTAACACTATTAGAAAGGTGTTTTAACACCCAAATCAGCGGAACAAAATAGAAAATTATAACATGGGGTGAACACGTGCGTTCCAGAAGCGCTTTACACCCCTTAAAACAACCCCCATGGTAGCAGTGAATAAGGTTCTGAGGCAGCTTATCTAGATCATTTTAGACTTTCGGCTATGTACCTTCGTTTGAGCTTAGTTCGTCTCAGTCCAAAATCCGTGTGAAAAGACTCAACACTGCGAATCCCTATACCACCTCCTAACTCCTCCTGCAACTCCTGGAGCCAGACGGTTGAAGTTTGAGGTTGATGCTGAAGCGCTCGAAGTTGACACCAAAGAGGTGTTTGGAACTCTCTGACCTCTGTCGATGCGTCATTATTGATTCCTTCAGAGCCTGTACTGCTGCAAATCTGAGCCTGATCTGCCATATGAAAACGGAGACCATGATTCGTCACGGATCAGCTCCACATCAGAATCAGCATGGTCTGTACTGCTGGCCTTTTCTGATCCATTTCTCAACCCTCGACGGCTCACGAAGTTGGCTCACGTCTAATAGAAAATGAATCGACCTCCGGAGGTCGATCCAGTCTGATCTGATCCAGCCATGCGATCAAGCAGAAAGCGCGCACGGCGCCGTCAGGACGCGTCGCGCTGTCGCGTCGTTGCTGCTTCATGACCACCATCTCCTTCCAGACGTCCCCTCTCCGCTCTCCCTTCCTCTCACCTCCGACACGCACAGGCATTGAAAGTAAACAGCTATGACGTCGTCCACTTTGCCCCTCGCCCCGCCCCCTCCCTTTTCAGGGGACGACTCCTTCTCCAGCGAGTTTACGGCTGCTTCGACTGCGGACAGCGCGCCGCCAACTGCTCAGGGAACTGAGCCTGCACCGGATCTTGAGGGTGGTGCAGCTCCTAGCACCGACGGTCCTGCCCCGTCAGCTCCCGCAGCTGCTGTTGCGACTGGTCCGTGCCAGTGGAGCTCGACGGACTCTGAGCTAATGCTCACCGTGCTCGAAGAGGCTGCTATGCAGAAGCTGCAGAGCGGCGGAGGTTTCAAGGTCAGTGTTAATGTGATTATACGCGTGCGTTGGTTGCCTTGTCACTGACAGATCCACATCTTTCTTGGTGCAGCCCGAAGTTTGGCGGAAGGCTTCGGACAAGCTCGCGGCAACGTGGGTCAAGGGCGGAACAAAGGGCCCTGAGCAGGTCAAGACGCACTTTCGTGGTGTGAGTAGTCAATGTGTGCGTGCGTGCGTGACTGTTATGCGGCACAAACTGACCTGTCTGCTTTTTGTATCTTCCCGTTCGTTAGCTGAAGAAAATGTGGGCGGAGGTCCACGAGCTACTCAACATGAGTGGATTTGGTTGGGACGAGAAGCAAAAGCGGGTGACTGCTTTGGATAGCGTGTGGGATGATCTGCTTGAGGTGAGTAGTGCCAGACTTGCGCAGTGCGCTGCATGGCATTTCCAGTCACTGCTCTGAAGCTACATCCCTTCCCCGTCCTCACAGAATAAGCCCAAGTTCAAAAAATGGAAGAACCGTACATTTGAGTACTACGATCGTATGACGGCTCTGTGCGCAAAGTGCACGGCCACGGGTTCTTACGCTCGTGACGCAGGCGGCAAAGACAGCGAGGAGAGTAGAGAGGACAAGAGTGAGGATGGAGACAGTTCGGACGATGATGTGAGCTCTCTGCATGCTTTGGTGACATCGCGCTCGTTCTGACCACTGTCTCCTTTGCTTTATGCGTTCCAGGACCGCGTCCTGCCCACGCGCAAGCGCAAGCGCCCGTCGGCTGTGAGCGCCATGGGTCAGATTGCAGAGGCGCTAAAGGCCATGGCTGGGCCGGCGGACGACGAGGACGAAGTCGGCGTCGTCATGGAGGAGCTGCTCGAGCTCGACGGCGACAACTTCAACGTCGACGAGCTCGCGACGCTCGGCCTCGCTTTGGCGGAGAAGCCCAAGCTCATCGTGATGTACCGCTCCCTCAAGGAGCGTGACGCGATGCGCCTGGCCTTTGTCCGCAAGATCCTCGCGGCAAACTGATTCTGCTGCTGTACAATCTTACTTCTCCATCTCTGCACTATCATGCCCCATCTACCTGTTTCTTCATGCTGTCATGTCTTTCAATTTCATCCTCTCTTTATCCTCGTCATGCTCTGGGTCTGAAGACAGCTGCTGCATTGCGTTGCTTCCGAGGCTCAGGGCTTGTACTTCTTCCACATCTTTTTAGAAATGCGATCTCGCGCTGCCGCCGCCGCTTCTGCGTCAGCGGGTGGGGCGTGAGGCTCTGGATCCTCGCCTGCGCCGCTGGCGTCGTCGTTGACCAGGTCGGGCTCGATGTCGGCGGCGGGGTCGAGGCGCCTGATCAGGTTATGGACGACGGCCAGGGTAGGGAAGAGGTCTGCTTGCACCTGGAGGTCGTAGTGGCAGCCGGTGGTGAGGATCTTGAAGCGGGCTTGCAGCACGCCGAAGATGCGCTCGATGACGCTTCTGGCCCCGGCGTGACGTCGATTGTACAGTTCTTTGGCATTGCGAGGGCTGGAGAAAGAGCACGTAAAGTGGGTCAGCATAGGTCCACGCTGGGCACAGTGTGCCATGAAGGCGCGTCATTCACTTCTTTGTGCCTGCAGAATATTCTTTGAGGTGGTAGCGCACCCCGCGGTACGGGATCAGGAGGTGAGGACTGAGGGGAAAGCCAGAGTCGCCCAGCAGCATCTTGCCCGCCGGCAGTCGTAGCCCATTTTCCAGCGCTTTCTGCCATAGGCCACTGTCCGCCGCGCTGCCTTCCCACCCGCTGAGGATGTAAGTAAAGCACATGTCAAAATCACATACCGCCAAGACGTTGAACGACGTCTTGCCTTTGCGATTCCAAAACGACTTTCTGAGCGCTGCGGGTGCGTGAGCGGGGACGTGAGAGCCGTCGACGGCCCCGATCACCTTCTTGAAGAAAGGATTGAGGCCGGGATCGTCCGTAATGCGGGCAGGAACAGGTGCGGACGACGGCGGGAGGTAGACATGACGACGGTAAACCTTTGCCTTCATGAGAGCCCGAAGGACTGCTTTGAAGGCTCTGAGGGACAACAGGACATTTTCATCAGTGTAGGGACGCGATCGAGCAGCCTACCCTAGCCTCGCTGACTCACAGTCCAATCGTTGTCGGTGTGTGACCGAAGACGCCCGCCGCTTGTCGTGTCGATGCTGCGACGCGACTCACGTACAAAAAAATTGCAAACTTCTCTCGTGCGCTGATGTCCTTGCCACCTTGAAGCCCGCCGTCTTCCGTCAGATTCCTCTTCAGCGCGTCAAACGTGTTGGGGCTCATACCCAGCATGTCCCTACAAATAGTGCCCTGACCACGCAGCCAATGCCTAACGACCCTGAACCCCTTGCCTCGAATGCCGCCGTGCCCCTCATCCTTCGCCGCGAAGCGCGCAGCGTAGAGAGACACTGCAATGCCGATCAAAATTATGGCCTTGTGCCGTAAAGATCGTTGTTTAAACCTGGACATTTACGATTACGTCTGCCAGGGACCCAGGGCGGAAGAGAGGTGGAGTCAGTCAAGGAACGGACGCGAACCCATCACCTGAGGCCTGAACATAACGTACTCGTGTAGCTGCAGTAGCTGTAAAAAGAGAGAGGGTGAGACATGGTCAGTACTTCATTGTCTGATGCTCAGCAGTGACGAGCCGCTGGCTACGAACCTCCTGTGTTGAGCTGTGGAAGATAGGAGGAGATCGTGTCAGCAATGCCATCATACCACATCATCTGCTTGAATCCTATGATCACGCACCTTGAAAGCGTTGTGATAAGGTCTATGGAGGAGGAGAGACAGGAAGGTCAGCTTGCCTTGGCTGTAAATGGCCTGCAGACAGCAATTCATTCACTCACTTGGCCCTCGCGTCGGTCTTGAGGCCTTGAAGACGAGGAGCGCAATGTTGAGACGTGAAGAGTTCTGTAGAGTAGCAAAAAAGGAAAGGAGAAGGTAGAACGTCAGCGCGTTGTCTGTTGTGTGTGCAGACAGAATGGCAGCATAAATCTTACCTTTGACGAGCAGAGGCGAGGGCGCCGGCGGGAGCAGGAGGGGCGGGACGGGTGCGCCGCGCGTGCAAGGGCTTGAGGATAGCAGTAGGCTGGAGATCAGAGCAGAGCAGAGCAATGTCAGCGAGTATGCATGTGCAGACGGCATCAGGACAACGACTACCCACGGGCGGCACTGTCCGAAGGCACGAGAGAGGACAGGCCGACAGGCACCGACGCGCGCAAGAGGGATGCCTTGAAGAGCTGTTGGGGAAAGAGAAGCTGCTCAGTAAGGCGTGTGAGGATTGAGGGAATGAGACGGAGCCCTCACTTTTGTGCTGTGTCGACGTGTTGAATGATGTTCGTGGAGGAAGAGAGCAGCGATGCGTCGCGTCTGAGAGGTGATGTGATGAAGCTCTCAACGTGGCCGAATCGGATAAGATTTGGTCAGCAGTACAACTCTTCCCTTTCTGCGGCTCTGATTCTTCCCACTTATCTGCTCTCTCGATCAGCCGCCAGGATCAGGCGCGAAAATTGACAGGGTGAGTGGACAGAGCGGCTCAGATTGTCGAATCAGGGTTGACATCAGTACAGGCTCTCACCATCGTGTTATGAACGACGATGAGCAGATGTCCGATGACCAGATCAGGCTTCCTCGCAGCTCGATTCCGGGCTCCGGCGCCATCTTGCGGGCACTGACCTCGGGGCGGATTTTCTCATGCTGTTCCATCAACTCTTCAACAATTTTTCCCTGACTCACTCATCCGAGTTACTGAAAAAGGCCCCTGTAGTTCGAATTACCCTTGACTCTCGAGCCTCGGGCCCGAGGCTCCTGCTTTACGCTGGTCGCTGTTCACGTTTACGGCTGACTTTTGCAAAGGGTCCGTACCGCTTACCCCTTATCCAGTTGCGGGCTTGCCACTATGTACTTGCGCTTCCCCCTTCCCCGACGGCCCTCCAATCTCCATGCTCCACGCTCCATCCTTCACATTTGTTGACATTGAATCAGGGTTGTTTTAATTGATCGAACGCCCCGTGGCAATAATAAACCCTGCCCGCCTGCTCCACCATAATGCACTTACACATCCGAAATTACCACCTCCCCAACGTGCGGCGCAGTCCCAAAAGTCCCTCAAACAAATGGAAGCAGCCCGACACGCAAATAATGCTGTACGGAGAGCAGTAGCCAATAAGGGCCAAGGACCAAGTGAGGTCCGGAGGAGGTATGTAGGTAGGAGTCAGGACGCTGGAGAAAGAAGGAAGAACGCCTGCTCGGGGCTGACGAGCGGAGGTTGCAGCCTTCTTCCCACTAAAAGGCAATCTCCTCATTTCAGGAAGCTTACACCACATTGTAATGAGGACTACAAACCTGAGCTCAGACAGTTACAACTGATTTGTTGCTTTTGCCACGCGGCGCGTTAGAAACCTTACAAATCACTCTTTGGGAGGCAGCTTCGTCTACACACACACCGTCGCCGGGCCGGCACGGTCACCTGGGCGGGGGGACTTCGCCCCCCGGACCCCCCCAATGCCATACATAGTCGTGACCTTTATGTAACCTACCTTTGCTCCTGTATTGGAAGCGACACATTTCTTCAACCCAGACGACTGATGTACTTCGTACATTTGGACTTTGGGGGGGGGTCCGGGGGGGCGAAGTCCCCCTGCCCAGGTGATAGAAATGCATTGCGTCCGATTCGGGCCGTGGGATAGCCGGAGTGGGAAGAACATCGATCCTGTAGAAGACCCTTATCGCCTTCCTCCCCAATGCCACGTGTTATCGGTGATTCGGCGATCGGGACGCGCGTTAGCGCGATTTGACCACTATCTTTAGCACGCACACGTTGCATATGCTTATGTATTACAAACAATTGGGACCGACATCAACTTTCCCTCGTAGTAGAGCGGTTAGTGATGCGGCTTGCGGTTCTGCAGGTCTGCGGATAGATTCCGTCCGTGGCCATGCTTTTTTTCTTTTTTCCCTCTTTTTTCGACTTGGTCGCCAAGTTAGGATAACATTCACCATTTTTTTTTTTTGCGGGTTAGAGTTAGCGCGTAGCGGGCAGGATTAGACATGATAGCAATGGAGACGGACAAGACTGTCCTTTTGGTTGGGGGGTTCCGGGGGGGCAAAGCCCCCCCGCCGAGCTGGAAGTGGGGTCACGTGATCTAGTTTTGCTCCCACGTGGAATTGGGGAGGAAGGCGATAAGGGCCTGTTCAGTAGCGGGCCCGGGGTCGCGACAGTAGGCTCGAAAGGGCACGAAAATGCGAGCCTTCGTAAATTTTCTCTGCCCGGGCTCTCCACCGCTGTAGTTACTAAACGCAGGCTCTCCAGAACCTGGAGTCTTTTGTGAACTATTATGTAATCGTGTCCACCTGGCACCTACTGACCTACCCCATCAGGCATCACTATCACTACTCACGCACTCCTCACTCCTCACCAGCGCAGCCCATCATCATACAAGTCCAACGCAGAGCAGACTGTGAGTGTGCTGCTACTGAATCACGGACCACGGTGTCTACTGTGCTTGTGCGCTTACACGTTACTTCCCTTTCCAGTTGCTATACAGTCTCATCAGTCATCATCGTACGCCATTGTCCAGTGGACTCAGGACTGTGAGTAGACTGATATCCGATCCCCGGTCCCGCGCGTGCACCGCCCTTCCTGGATCAAGCTGACACTTCCTTTCTGATGCTATTCAGGGTATTTCTACGTGTTTCCACCGTGGTCCGTGGGTTTCCGACGCGGACGACGTGAGTACTATTCCCTTTCTCTGCTACGCTCTCCCATTCTTTTTCCAGTCCGCTTCTGACTCGAATCATTTCTCTCTACAGATCACAGTTCTACCATTTCGCGGAGGAGAGCTACGTGCAGCTGCCTGCTGGTTTTCTTTGCGCTCTCGGCCTTTGACCATTACGGGTGAGTACCCCCCCCCCCCCCCTCCCTCTGTCTATCGTATGCGTATCGAGTCTCATCATGTCTGATCATGCTTTCTCTTCTTTTCTGCTCATAGCTTTCACATCAACACTGCTGTCTTGCTGCGCGGCTTGCCTTGGACCTTCTTGGCCTTCTTTTGGCGTCCGCGTTGTGAGTTTTGCTGCCGGTCTACTTAATCATTTTTCACCACGCATTATTGACACATTGTTCCCATCACTGATTCAATTGATACATTCAGAATTCAAATATCTTTTCTCTTCTAGCATCAAGTCTGCGCGTCTCCCGGTTCCTTTTTCCCTGCTTCTCCGTCCGTTCCCCGTTGTCGTCCGTGAGTATTTTTTTTCTGTCACTTAAGGCTATGCCATGATTGACCCTCTCTCATATCAATGCAGATGATTAATAAAAATAACAACGCTGCGTTTCGCTCGCCTGCGTCTCCTGCGTCCCGTCGTCGTCGCCGCCACGCTACCCTCGCCGCTGTCGCCATTGCGGCTGCGCTATACGCGAAGCAATACATTTTCAAATCGGCCAAATACACCGCCGACGGCGACGGTTTTGTCACGCGTCTTTTCGAGGGGAGCAGCGCTGCGTTCAAGGAGGCTCTTGGACTCCGTCCTGCGACCTTCAGGAAGCTGCTTTCAGAGCTGCAGGCCCACGCTGGATATGGCCCCACGCGGAACATTGCGCCTCGTGAACATTTGGCAATTTTTCTTTACACTGCGCGATGGGCGGCCACGAGCAGGCTGACCGCCGTGACGTTCGGACACTCTACTGGAACGATTACGTCGTAAGTCGCTCGTGCCTCAACCTTCATTACTGGTACGAGCAAGATGAGAACGTTATTGATTTTCCTTTGCTCTCCATTTACTCAATCAGCTCGTTCAAGCGCACGATTCAAGCCTTTCTGCGCCCCGAAATGTATCAAAAATTTATCAGGATGCCAACGTCCGATTCACCTGTGCCAGATCGAATTCGAAGGGACCCCAGCGTCCGCGCCTTCTCCGCTGTCGTTGGCGCCGTGGATGGCACACACCTTCCCGCTCGCCCCCCTGCGGCTCCTACGACAACGCTTCCGAAATCGCAAAGGGACTCTATCTTTCAATGTATTGGCTGCCTGTTCATTCGACATGCTCTTTCAGTATGTGTACACGGGCTGGGAGGGTAGCGCGGCCGACTCGATGATCTATCATCGAGCTCGGCAGCTGAGTTGGCGGGTTCCAGAGGGTCGAGTCTGGCTGGGCGATGCCGACTTCCCTTCCTGCGACTCTCTTCTGGTCCCTTTCCGGGGAACCCGATACCACCTCAAGGAGTGGGGCGCGGGCACGGAACTGTGAGTACTTTGCACCCTCACCAGAACGAGTCTCATGATCGTACAATTCTAACGACTGCTTCTATCACACCTTTTCCAGACCTCGCAATGCACATGAGTTATATAATAAGAAGCATGCGTCGTTGCGGAGCGTGGTAGAGCGAATCTTTGGCGTGGTGCAGGAGCGGTTTAAGATACTCGTCTCCGGCTGCGACTACGACCTCGCTACGCAGGCCAAGGTCTTCCCTGCCCTCGCCGTCGTTCACAACTTTGTCGTGATCAACGACCCTTCCGACACACTCCACCCCGACGACCTCGCCGCCTGGCTGCTCGAGCGGGACAAGGACAGCACCATCGGCGCTGAAGGCGACCTCAGCGTCACCTCGAGCACAACGCGGGCGGAGAAGAAGAGAGGGGAGGAGAGGAGGGAGAAAGCGGCCAACAGTCTCTGGAAGGAGTACCGCGTCAGGAGGGCTGCTCTAGGAATCTAGCCCGTCTACACGTTCACAATCTCATACCCATCTTTCCTCTCGTTCAGTCAAATGTCAAATAGTGATTGTGATGAGAACTGAGAATGAGAAGTTGAAATTTGATAGAAAGAGGAAGGCATGATAGGACATTTTGGACTCTCAGTATTCAAGAGAGGCAAGTAGCTGCAGCAAGTATGCAGCACGAACCGCTTCTGCACCCGGCTTCTGGCTGGCAGCAAGAGTCACGTACGCCCGAGCAGCACCAATGTTGGAAGCAAAGTAGCCAATGAGGCTGGCGACCTGGTCGGGCTCGAGATCGTCGCTGTCTAGATCAAGAAGAGTCTGAGTGGCCGCAGCGACTGGATCCTCTTCATGAGAGGGTCCAGCATCAGAGCCGGCCATAGTCGAAAGAACATCGATCATTCGATCGAACTGATCGCTCCCATTGCGACGCTTCGTAGGTCGAGTTTTGGGACCAGAAGTTGAGGCGCGCTTCTTCCCTTTTTTGTCCTTCAAACGAGATGAAGAGTCGTTGAGCAATGCACACACATATATTCAAACCAACAACACGACACTGATCCACAACTAACCTCCTCTTCCTCGATCTCGTCGTCGACCTCTTCTCCTTCGGCCTCCTCCAGCGGCGCGCCTGTGCTCAGGGACGGGTCCAGGGCAAACTCGCCGCTGGCGGAGGCCTCGGAGCAGAGGTCGCTGACGCGGGTGTAGTACCACAACGACTTCTTGCGCCACTTGCGCGCCTTTGGGTTCTTCTGCAATAGGATAAACAATGCCACCTCGTATCAGATATTGAAACATGGTACTAGACAGGAAAAACAGATGCTCCCAGAAGCATTCACTCTAATCAATACTCACGTCTGCATATGAATCCCACACAGAAGCTTCCGCTTCCACGCACTCTTCCTCCTCGTTCCACCCAAAGCCAGACTGTGCCACTATGTCGCGCACCTCGCGCCAGCATGTTTTTCATCTGAATGAATCAATTGCAGAAGAGGAGCGTCAGCACATGGTGAATGCAGGCGGCAGTGGCTCTCTGCCTGTCGAGTCTCAGTCTGCTGCTGCCTGCTCACATGTTTCCAGTGGTTCTCGACCATCTTGTGGTCCTTCGCCTTGGTGCCGGAGGGCGCCATGCCGGAGATCGCAGACTCGATCTCGCGATAGGTTTTGACCTGCGCGTGCGCAGTGGGACAGGGAAGAAGCCAAGGCAATGTTATTTTTGATCAGTGATCTGAACCAAGCTAAGGACCATCGAGCAAACGTCTATATATGACAGTCCACGGCAAGATGTTACTGTGTCAGCCCTACCTTAAATCCATTCTCAGGTGCTGCTCCTGCAGCTCTGACCTCCTCCAGCACGTCCATGAGCTTCTCCTCCTCGTCCTTGAGCCAGACCACCTTGGGTTCTTTGGCGTCCTTGTCTTCTTTCTTACCCTCTTTGCCTTTGGAAGCGCCGGAAGAAGGAACCGGAGCTCCACCAGGCTCACCGGGGCCCGGCGGCGGAGGAGGGTCAGAGGAAGAGGAGGAAGGGAGAGGGCTCACCATTCTTTCTTGTGAAGTACGGTGAGAATGGGAAATGAAAAACTGAGAAGAAAAATCGACGGTGTGACTTGTAAAGACAAAGAAGAAGGTCATGGGACAGAAGAGAGCGACGCTGGAACCGCCTGCACCCCCCGTCTCAACGCAGAAACAATTTTCCCACGCAGAAAACGTGTGATCAAACAGGTAACGTGGAAAGGACGCGTGTCGAGGCGCGCTGGGACGCGACGCGTTAACTTGGTAAATTATATAATTAGAAAAAGAGAAAAAGGCTCTTGCCCACGCTGGCGGGCGCGAGCACTCGAAATTTCGCAGGCTTGGGTTGTGTATGGGCGGGCTCAAATTTTCCAAGCCCGGGCTCTGGAAAAGTGAGCACCCATCGGTGACTGAACGCAGGCTCAAATGTGCCCGCAGTCGTTTGAACCCGTGCCCACATTCAATTAGTCCGGGCTTGCTACTGAACAGGCCCTAAGGGCGTCCATCCTGTACACCCACAGCGATGTCACTACTTCGGCTTCCACGTTACCACCACCCCGCCTTTTGTCCCCCCTTCTTGTCTTCCGTTTGTACTTCTTCATAACCACCAACATCAATCCACCTTGACCACCAACGAAACCCACGGCCACGAAATGACGGTCACCCACGAAACGCCATATATTTTGTTTGAATAGAATCTCTTTCACCGTTCTTCCCAGTCTGAGAGGCGCCCACCGGGCGCCGCGTACCACTAGTGCAGGTCTGTATAGACAGCTCGAATTATTAAAAATTCGCGGCTTTCTATCTTCCGTCTTGCACGCACCTTCCTGCTTCTTGCTTCTGCTTCGTCCTTCCGATCTTCTTTAGCTTCAACGGCGTTTGCTTGAAAACTTGCCTCAAGCTTCACGATGAGAGCGATGGGCCGCAACGACCGCCACAGCGAACAGGCAGGGCGCAGGCGGGAACCAACAACTCCGCAACTCCCAAGTTCAGCAAAATGATAAGCATCAATAACATGCGCACGCGAAGTCACACTAGAGCCTCATTTACGCCTCCATTGTGCACACAACGCCCCGCCTCGGGTCACTTTTGAGCGTGGACCGTTTCCCAGAGTCGCGGTATAAAGAGGAACCGCTTGGAGCTGAGGTTCTTCCTCATCCAACGACCCCGCGCTCCGCCCCGCTGTCCTTCTCTCGAGCCTGGCCCTTATATATCTCTTACCTCTCCCTCTCCCGGTCTGCCCCCTCCTTTCCCGCTCACCCTCTATTTCGACTATCCCCCTCACAGATCCTAACAGCCGACGAAAGATGTTCAAGGCCTTGCACGTTGCGACCGTAGCGTCGACCATCGCCTTCGCCGCCGCCCATATCAACTTCACAGGAGCAACTCCGGTACCATGGAATGCTCAGCTCGGCTCCCCTCGCGCAGAACTTGCCGAGCGCATCATCCCTAGCCTGAGCTTGAACATCAGCTGGGGCAAAAGTTCAGAATCGTATGGTATGTACCTCGACTCGTCTGGGGGTTTTATCATTTTCCATTTGATGAAGGTCTTGCTGACTTCTGTCCTTTCCGAATGGAATGTCACTTCCTCACGCGCAGACTACATTGTCATTGGAGGAGGAACGGCCGGTTTGGCAGTAGCTGCCCGGCTCAGTGAAGACCCCTTCTGCTCGGTGGCTGTCATCGAGGCAGGCGACAGTGGTTTCAATGTGGACATCATCGACACCCCCGGTCTCTTCGGCGCAGATCTCATGACGAGCGTGAGTACATAGATTCCATCTGCTGTTCTTTCAATCTATCTCGGAAGCTCATCTTGTTTCCCTACGATGTCTTCTCAGTACGATTACAAGTTCTTCACCCAACCTGGTCCTAACACTCCAGCCAAGTACTGGCCCCGCGGCAAAGTGCTCGGTGGTAGCAGTGCTCTCAACTTCCTCGTCGTGAGTCTCTGCTCCCGTCCTTGTCTTGCTTCAACCGCTCGTCTAGACATCAGGCTGACCCCGTCCTCCTTTCCTCGTGCTGCAGTGGGACCGTGCCGCAAAGCAAGAGTACAATGCATGGGAAGAGCTCGGGAACAAGGGATGGAACTGGAGCAACATGTACAAGTACATGCGCAAGTCCGAGGAGTTCTCCGCCCCTACCCAGGCCCAACAGGACAAGCTCCACCTCCATCCCGTCTCATCTGATTACGGATCCTCGGGCCCAATCAAGGTTTCCTACCCCAAATACGTCTCTGAGCAGGTCCAGAACTGGATCCCCGCGCTCCAGTCTCTCGGTCTGACTTACAACAACCAACCTCTGGCCGGAGACAACGTCGGCGCGTCCCTCCAGCCCGCCGACATCAATCCCACAAACTCGACGCGATCGTACAGTGCGGTGGCGTACTACCTCCCTAACTCGGCGCGCCCCAACCTGAAGGTCTACCTCAACTCCACCGTCACCAAGATCAACTTTGAAAGCTCAAAGGACTTGTTCGGCAACGTCAAGGCTAGCTCGGTCTCTTTCCAGACTGGCGACAAGACGCGCTCGCTTCCCGTCAAGAAGGAGGTCATCGTCTCTGGTGGTGTGGTGAACTCGCCCCAAATTTTGGAGCTGTCCGGTATCGGAAACCCCAGCATCCTCAAGGCCGCTGGCATCAAGACTGTCGTTGACCTGCCCGGTGTCGGCGAGAACCTCCAGGACCGTGAGTTATTACTACTGTCTATTTGGCTTAGATGGCGTCAGCACTTTCTTTGACACCCTTCTTGCGGATTTTCACACAAAGACACCTACACCTGCGCAGCCTTCGAGCTCAAGGACGGCCACGTCACCCTCGACAGCCTCCGCAACGATCCCCAGTTCGCCGCCCAGCAGAAGGAGCTCTACAAGCAAAATTCGGACTCGAACCCGTCGATCTACACGGAGACCGTTCCTGCCATTGCATACATCTCGCTCGAGACCCTCGTCGGTTCTGACAAGGCCAAATCGATGACCAGCGCCGCTGCCTCGTACGTCGATGGATCCAAAACACCATACAATGCCACACTCAAGAAGCAGGTCGAGTTCCTCCAGAAGTACCCGGACGCGATCAGCCAGATGGAGCTCATCGGGATTGATGGATACTTTGCATCAGTGAGTTTCTCTTTCTCCTGTTTCCGTCGCATGATTGTGGCGAGGCTTGTCAGGCCGAAGCCCCATTTTCAGCGCAAGTGACTTAACAAGATGCGTTTTCCAACTTTTGCAGACTGGCGCACCTGAGGCAGGAAAGAACTACGTGACCTTCCTGGCCGCACAGCAGCATGCCTTCGCTCGTGGCAACATTCACGTCAACACGAGCAGCCCCTTGAGCGCACCCGTCATTGTTCCCCGATACTTCGAGAACGAATACGGTACGTAGACCTGTCAAAACTTATCATCCGAGACCTAGTAGATGGCAGGTGGATGATGTTGGCTGACACAAACCTTCTCCCTTAATGCTTGCTACACACACCACCAGACATCAACATCTCCGTCGCTGGTACCGAATACCTCCGCAAGATCGCAAACACCACCGAGTACGCGAGCTACATCGCCAAGGAAGTCGTCCCCGGCGCTCAATCCGACATGGCCCAATTCGTTCGGGACTCGGCCTCGACCGAGTACCACGGTCTGGGGACATGTTCCATGCTGCCGCGCAACCAGGGTGGGGTGGTCAACAACAAGCTTGTCGTCTACGGCACCAGCAACGTACGTGTCGCAGACGCCAGTATCATCCCCCTACACGTATCTGCACACAGTGAGTTTTATGGCCTCAGGATACTCAGAGCGGAGAGCGACCGAGGACAAGTTTGGCTTACCGCACACACACACACACACACTCGCTTTACTCCTATCACAGTCCAAGCCACTATTTATGGTGTCGCTGAGTTCGCCGCGGACATCATCCGTGGCCGCGCCCTCTTTATGTGAACGAGACTCCCCCGCCGGAAGCACACACACACCCTCTCTTGCAGACATATCAAAGGACCGGATGTTCGTCGTCTATGCGCCACATACATACCTTTCCCGCACATAACTGCCGAGCTTTCACGCCTGCCTCACGCCTCACGTTGCTTCAAGAATCGAATGCCGTCAGCGCCGGCGGACCAGACGCCCTTTTGTTTCCTCTACCTCACCATTGGGCGGGCACTTCAGTCATTGCAAATACAATATCTACTATTCATTTGTTTTGCATTGCGCAGGTTTGAGCGTTGAGCGAACGAGACGTTGCGGAAAGAGAGAGTTCATTGGTCCCGTTGATGTGACAATTGGCATGCCAAAGTCTGGCTGTGTTGAATTGACTCATAGCTCGTCGTGCACACCTCCCGAGTGTCCTGACTCTGAAGTCTTCTCGTCTTGCTCCTCTGCCTTCTTCTTCCCTTGAGACTCGGACGAGGACGGCTTGGGCGGAGCACTGCTGCTGCTGCTGCTGGTCTTGGCGCCCGACTTCGGACGAGTCTTGGGAATCTTCCGTCGTCGCAGCTTGACAATAGTGTCGTTGATCTTCTTGGCGCGCTTCTCAACCTCCTCAACGTTGATGGCCGCATCGTCGTCAGGACCCCGCTTCTTCTGCGCCTCCGCTCCCTCCTGGAACCACTTTGTGTCCTTCGACAGGGTCCGCTCCAAGGAGTCGAGCTCGGAGGCCGAGTACTTGCTGCCCTCGTTTTTGGACATGGCGATGGTGAGGTTGGCCCGTGCGTCAGCGAGGAAAGTCTCAGCGTCCTTCTGAACCTTCCCAAACTTGGTGAAAGCGCCCTTTCGGGCCGATGCCTGGGTAAGCCGCTTCTCGACGGGCTTGACAAGGGTCTCGAGGGAAGCACGCTTCAATCGCAAGTGAGCCGTGTCCGCACCGTCGCCGTCGCCGGAAACCCACGACTGCAACTCGGAGAGCTTCGTCTGAATCGCTTCGCGCTCCGCCGGCTTGCTCGCGGCTTCGAACGACTTGTCATCGTCCAGAAGGTCACGGACGCGGTACAGGTACGACTCCAGTTGGTTGCGCGCCTCTTCGCGTTCCGCCCGACGTTCGGCAGCTCGGTCCAGGGTGTACAGACGATCCTTGCTTGCTCGGTACTCATCGGGTGCCATCTTGCCGTCGCGCACGGAGCCGGATGGAGGAAGCCGGACGACATTCAGGACGAGAGTGCGATCAGCCTTCAGGTAGGCATCTCGGTCCGCCTGTGTCTCGGTGATATTTGCTGCTTCTGTGTCGTTGGCGTCTGTGGGGACAGGTGCCACAACGCTTCCTCCGAAGAAGCTACGGATGGAGTCGACAATCGTGCCTGGCTTCCGCTGTACCTGGAGCTCGGCCTCCTCGATGCCCAGAGTACCGATGGGCCGCGCAACAATGCTGAGGTTGAGGTGGGTGTCAACACTCTTGAGTTCGCCAGCAGCCTTGATGGAGCTGAGCGCGGATGAGACACCGGTGACATTGAAACGCGTGGTCTGAGATCCGAAGATGGGGAGTTCGTGTTCGTAGCCAAGCTCAATGACAAAGTCGTCCGCAACGCCGTCGTACTGGCGCAGGACGGCGTCGGTTTCAAGTGGACCGGCGGGAAAGACGACTTGTGGCTTGCCGCTGGGTTCCTTGAGCACGATAGAGTACGGATTGTAGTCGCGCGCCTTGATGGCCTTCATCTTGAGCTGGGGGTTGAAGCTGGCACCGTAGAAGGCCGCGCCCATGACAGCGGCTTCGTCGGCGTTGACGTTCTGGGCGATCTTGGCTTCGGGTACCCCACCAAGAGAGGTGATAGCCTGGTGAACTAAAGGCACGCGTGAATTCCCGCCGACGAGCACAACGGAGGCAATATCAGCAAAGCCGTTCACCCTTGGTGCCTGCTTGATGGCGTCTGCGATGGGCGAGACGAATCCAGATTCCAGATCGGCGGCCGATCGAACGGCGGCTTCGAACTCTTCGCGTTCGACTCGGGTGCGGAAGTCAATGTCCTCAGCCAAGCCTTCGATGTTACTGGCGGCAAATAGGTTGGCGCTCAAGATGTGTTTGACGCGATTTGCCTCGCGCAAGAGTCTCGCCAACGCGCGCTGGTTCTGCCGGATGGGAGTTTGGAGGCGGGCAGCTGATGGTCCGGCCTCGAACTTCTGAATGAGAAGGTCGCGCAGGATGAGATCAAGAGCAAGACCACCGGCGTTGCGGTTCCAGCCGACGGAGAGGACGTCAATGTAGGTGACCTCCTTAGGAGTGGAAGCGGCGGTGGTGATGGAGTCTGGTGTGACCTTGCGTGTTGAGAATTCGACAAGGGTGGCGCGCGTAGAGCCAGCACCGGAGTCGTAGAAGATGTGACGCTCTGGCTCGGGGAAGGTCCTCGTGAGAGCATAGTTGACCGCGACTGGGTTGGTGTTTTGCACAGGAAAGGTGGGAGAAATGAGCAGGAGGAGAAAGAAGGAAGCGATAGTAGCTGATACGGGATTGACTCACCTGCTGCTCCATCGCTTACTAGGCGGGGCCGCATTCCAACAAGGCCTGCGGCATCGTAGATGGCCTGCCGCTCTGGTGCGGAGTAGAAGGCGGGGACGGTGACGACTACGTCGAGGCCACCGTAGAGGCCATACGCGCCGGAGGAAGACATGGAGGAGAATGCAGAGATGCGCTCGCCGGCAGTGGCCTCTGCGAGCTGCTTGATGTTGGCGAGCTGCATGCCGACGAGTTCCTCAACGGAGTAGACGGTGTTGTTCGCGTTGCCGCGCTGGTACGCACAGGCCGCGCGGTTGTTGGGGGCGGGCACGACGTTGGTACCGTGCAGTACGGAGGCGCGGTCGATGAAGGAGGCTGCGTGCTGCTCGGAGGCGCCGTCGCAGGGAATGCCGAGGAGGAGCTTGGTGGCCTGGAAGCTGTCGGTGGGGAAGCGGGATGCCAGGTTGGCGGCGTCGGTCCCGAACAGGCGGTCGTCCTCGCCCTTCCAGGCGACGGCGGCCTGGATCTTGCGCTTGGAGTCCTTGGCGAGCACGACGTCGAAGGGCAGGCCGGGCTTCATCAGCGAGGCCTTGATCCAGGCCGTGCCGTAGTCGATCCCCACCACGCCGACCCCGTGTGCCGGCTGGACCCCGACCGCCAGCGCGGCGAGGACGGCCAGGCCGAGAACGTGGAAGGCCGGGAGCAGGCTCAGACGTCTCCTGCCGCGGCCGCGCGTCATTCCTGCTGCTGTCGCTGCTGTCGATCCTCGCATTCTCGCTATGTATCGATAATTGACAACGTCGTCCCTCTGGAAAGTGCAGAGCTTCCACATCATCAGCTGGAAGGGAAGGTGTGGACGTGCGGCTGGACGGGGTGAGAACTGAGAACGGGCGCAAAGAACAGCCTACAGTGGCGAGCAGAAATGGCCGCATGTTCTTCCAGTACACACATCTCAGTCAATTGCACCTCATTTTCCCTATACTACCACGTTGTGACTTTTTTGTGACCAAAGCACCAGATAGTAGCTTCTAGAAACTGCAACGCGCGCACAGGTCGCTGGACTACGTCCGCGACGCCAGCCCCTTTAACCTGAGAGCCCTGTGGCCATTTTTGCACCTCCCCCCCTCACCATCCATCCCAGCTTCACCATACCATATAGTAAGTGCCGCAAACTGCATGTAAGAGGGCTATTGGGACTGACAGATGCTTTTCGCCTGCAGAACGGCAATACAATCAATGAAATCTTTAACCCCTGCAAAAAAAGCTCATATTGCGGCTGAGCTGCGGAAGGGCAAGTCGAGCCGGGCCGTGGCACGTCAATGTGGGGTCAGCAAGACGACTGTGAACTCCCTGAGATCACAGCATAAAGATATACCGCATGCAAAGCCGAAAGGCAGGCCGCCAAAAACTCGACAATTGGGACAAATCCGCTCTCAAGCGTGCGATAAAGACGGGAAAAGCAAACAATGCTCGCCAGGCTCTAAAAGAGCTGCAGGCAGCGAAGGGCCTCAAAGTCTCTGTCTGGACGGCACGGCGGGCGCTGCGCTCTGTGGGAATGCATCCTGTCGTCAAGAAAAAGAGACCCTTGATGACCCGGCGGTACAGACAAAATCGGCTCCGCTTTGCCCTCAAGCACGTTGAGTGGACCCCGGAAGACTGGGCACGCGTCATATGGACGGACGAGACTAAGATCAACCGCATCTCTAGTGATGGGCGAGAGGTGGTCTGGGTCGAGAACGGGTCGGGCCTCAGCGAACGGACGATTACCCCCACCGTCAAGTTTGGGGGCGGCAACATCATGGTGTGGGGCTGCATGACATGGTCTGGCCCGGGCAAAATAGAGCTCGTTCAAGGCCGCATGAACGCTCAGCAATACACCGAGGTCCTTACGAAAAACCTCGTTCCCGTTATCGATGCGATGTCACTGCTCCCAGACTCTCCGGCGCGCGACAAGATCATCCTGCAGCAGGATAACGATCCGAAACACACCGCAAAATTGGCAAAAGCCTGGTTCAAGGCCCACAATATCACCCCCCTCGAGTGGCCTGCAAACAGTCCGGACCTTAATCCGATCGAACACCTATGGAACACCCTCAAGCGACGCCTTCACACCTATTCGACCCAACCCAAGGGCGCCCAAGAGCTGTGGGAGAGGGTTCAGGTAGAATGGGAACGACTTCCGACTGATACGTGCAAGGGGCTGATCGAGAGCATGCCTAGGAGGTGTGCAGCGGTCATTAGGGCCAAAGGCGGCAACACAAAGTATTAGGTTTGTTGGTGTTTCTCTCTGGCTGTGGGTCTTGGTGCAAAAATGGCCGAATGAACAAACAAACCCTTTTCTACTTTTCTACGTCCTCGGTCGAATTCAACAGCTGGAAATGCCAGCATAGAACCTTGATACGTTGCTTTCCTCGGCCCCAATAGTTGGCTATGGGTTTGTTATTTTGGAGTGGTCTTTCTCGTGGTGTTTATGGTTTACTTAAGAACATGCGGCCATTTCTGCTCGCCACTGTAAATCATTGATTACCCAGACTTTAGGACTGGTTTTTTTGCGCGACCATTTCTACGCCTCTACGGCCGTAACAAAATCAACCAATTATCGTCCACACCTTTTCCCCAAGCAACTCTCACTGAATTTCTCTCAAACTTTGTCATTAGTCACCGGTCGCCACGCGTAGGAATAATCGAACGCCTGCAATCTGCCCTAAAAGGCTACAAGGATTTTTCCCAATGAAATGATAAGTCCTGTTTTTTGCGAGGTTAACCACAGGATAGTTAATAGTACACAAATTCTCGAAAAACCACAGGATGGTACGCTCACTATCTTACCATGCTGGAAGGGTATGAGGACCTTGTATGGCCGACCTCATCTCATTAAGCACAGATTAAAGGTATTTCCGGGTCGAAAATTCCAATTTTTTTTTGGCCCGCCTCAGACCGCCGAAGCTCTCGCGGCTCCTGAATAATTGACCTGAAAATCCAATGGTAGGCATGTGAGGCTTAGGAGAGCAAAACAGGCCTTTCTGCGATGCGATCGGTTGCGACTTGCGATTAGAGAGTGCTGTATCCTGAGACTTTTCTTCCCAGAAAGCACTCTCAATCTTCTCCTCGAAATGAGGTCGGCGAATGTAATCTCCGTACCTTCCGATGGTAAGATAATGGGCGTACCATCCTGTGGTTTTTCAAAAATCTCCGTACCATCCTGTGATTAACCTCGTTTTTTGCCAATGGCAAGCGGGATGTCTGCTTAGTGCTTGTTGAGAACAACTGTGAGAGGAATCAGTTACCAAGGGTCTGAGGTCTCACAAGCATGTCGATAATTTCAGCGTCTGTGCTGGTACGCTGCCTCCACATGGTTTCCACACGACTCTTCCCGATCCATCCCTATTCCCTCTCTTCCTTTTCATTCCGCTTTGCTCCGTTCTCGCTCTCTCGGCCGAGTTCTTTCTCACTCCTGCTTCCTCATCGTTGCGCAATGGTTCGTCCTCCCTCGTGGTCGGCCCAACTCCCTCTCCTCTCTTCCTCGCAAACCACTCCTACCAAGCACTCTTCCCTATATCTATATATATCGCCACTCTTCCTTTGTAGCTATTTCCTCTTTGATCATCAATCATCACATTCTCTCTCTTCTCACTTGGGTCTGCGTTGCAACCCTTCTTCCTAACCGCAGGTTAGTACATTCTTTACCTTGACATGGTGATGAGAGCGGATCGCTGATCTTGCCAACTGATGGGTGTCGGCACGAACCCAGGTTCTCACCAGGATCTTCACGGCAGTATGCCCCCAACTACCGCTCCGCCGGAGCACATCCAACGACTCGCTGAGTCCGACCAGCAAGGATTCGACGAGTCCCACCCCACACAATCCACACAAGCTCCGGATAGCAGCTCCCTGAGCTCCGTCCCTCCGCTTGGTTCCGTCGCGTCCGAAGCCACCGCCAATGCCGAACAGAACCGTCCCGGCCCAGACGTCGTCGGCGCCGAAGATGCTGAACACACAGTGTTGCATCAGGTTCTAGACCGGTTCAAGCTCCTTCAGTCACGGCTGGATACACTCGAGAAGGATCGGAACTCACCGTCCCCTTCCGCCTCTCAACCCGGTCAAGCCTCCGCATCCTCCAAGGGCAAGACCAAAGCTGCTACGAGTAAGGTCGGCGTCGAAGGTCCTCGTACCACCGCCATTCCACCTCACCTCGCCTTTGTCGATAGCGACAACCCCGTCGAAGTCTTCTCCCGCCTTCAGCAAGGAGAGAAGGACGCCTTCCGCATGTTGCTTCGACCTTTCGGGATCAACGTGACGACCTTCATTGATCTGATGAAGGATCGAACGTCAGCAGCCTCATCCTCCCCACACACGACATCCTCACTCGCTCCCCAGCCACTCACCAAGGTCGCGAGTGAACCCGTTCCGCCTCGAGCTTCGATCGAGACCATCCCTCCTCGGTCTTCCACTCCGGTGGCCAGTCGTCCAAACGTTGTCGGATCCACCCTCGACTCTTTGACATCGACGACCGCAACCTCTTCTCCTTCGGTCTCGCGCATCACGGGACGAGTGCCACACTGCAAGCCGGAATACCTGGGCGATTTCAATGGTGACCCCAACGAGTTGGAGGATTTCATCAGCCTGGTGCACGGCATAGCTCGCTCGGATCCCGACCCTGCTTGGAGGATGGCAGTCGTACGTACCTTGCCGCTGGTATTGGAGAAGAACGCGCGGGTCTGGTACACTGGACTGTCGGACATGGAGGCCGCGGAGATGTCGACGCTTACGCTTTTGTTCGACCGTATGCGCGAGGCGTTCCCCGTCAACCCGTATGACCAACGTCGTCAAGCTCGAACTCGGGCGTGGGTACCTGAAGACGAGAATGCGTCAACGTATTACTTCTACAAGCTGCGCCTTCTTCGGTCGGCTTACGGAAGTGATTACAGCGAACCCAACCTCGCCCACGACTGCCTGCGACCCTTCGCGTGATGTTGCGCATTCCTCGTCGCACACCGACCCTAACCATATGTACAGACAGTCCAACCTGTTGGACACGTCGGGACACTGCTCCAGTGCCTCAAACTTAAAATGAGTCTAAATGTCCAACCGCATGAAATTAAGGTTTTGTTACAACTGGTTGTAAGTCCAACCGGTTTCAGGCCTGTCCAACCGCATGTCCAACCACATTTTCTAATACCCCGAAATTGTGGCTTGGTCTAACCGACATTTCGGCCGTCCAACCAATATTTTAGGCTGTCCAACCATCATTTAAGGCTGTCCAACCATTATTGTCAGCTGTCCAACCACTATTTAACGCCGTCCAACCCACTATGTCCCGCGTCCAACCGCACGTCATCTCCCTTTCTTCGCCCCTGCTCATGTCCGTCTGGGCGGCATCGCTCCCCTGGGCGCTTCACCCCTTTCTACCATCACACCAATACGCTTACCGTCCGCATTTATTGATAAAGGCATTTTCCCTCTTTTTTTTTTCCTCTTGTCCTTTCCGCCAAATCAATGTGCCCCCACTGCCCAACCCAATTTTCCTTGCGTTTCCGATCGCGTGTCTTTCTCCCTTCTATCCCACTCCCAGGACATTCTCAACCCCCACATTCCGTCTCACCCTTGCTCCTTTCCGTCCTTATATCTATCATATCTCTACCGCACGTCTGACTTTGCCATGAGCGCCTCCACTCTTCCCAAGAAAAACACCCCCCTTGTCCGTCAGCCCCCCTGTCGGTGTCCTCTCTCCAGGAAAAATATTTTTCCTCGTACGGCAGCCCTTGCGGTATACCCCAATCCAATTCATTTATTTTCCAAAATTTTCTCGTCCTCCTCTACTCTTCTCCTTTTCAATGTGCGGTGCTCACGACCGCCACCACCCCGAACTCCTCGAAACCCTTCTACCTTTTTTTTCTCGTCCGTCATTCGTGGCGACTGTTTGCTAAAATAATACCATCTCCGCCGGTGTCCGGCAAAATTTGTATACTGCGCCCGGTGAGCGAACTTACGCTTCCGCTCGTTCTAAAAATAAATTAGACTCTTTGACGTTCTTCCACTTGACCACTTCTAATTAATCTCACACTATTTCCAACCCTGAATTGAACTTGAACAGAATTTATTTATGTGCACACTGGACGTGCACGGGAAAGGGAAACAGAAGGTATTGGGTCCGAGCTAGTATACTACGTTGCCATATGGGCTGTCACAATTTATCCCAATGTCGCCTATTGCCATCCTCCGCGCATTCACTCCTCCCATTCTACCGTGGTGCCGTTGACGGCGATGTCATTCATCATGATGAGGACGGCGGCGACGGCGGGGAAGGCCCTGTATACCTTGATGTCGTTCATGAAGACGACGGTCTCCTGCCACTCGGGGGCCAAAAGTCCTGGTCCTCGCGGTGGGCCCAAGGTGTACTCCGGGTTGTACATGCCCTGTGCGTAGGAGACGGCCTCGTCGCGCACGTCCTCGTTGTGGGTGAGGAGGAGGAGAATGCCTCTGACGGCATCCCGGGTCCTTTGGGAGGGTTCCGTGCCTCCCTTCTTCTCGCAGTTGCAGTAGGCGTCCGGCAGGCCGCAGGTCCAGCAGGACAAGGGGGCGGTCCAGGTGTTGTCCTCTCGGTATTCGATCTGGGCGCCCAAGTTGACATCCTTCATTGGACACTTTGCCGGCTTGTGCATCTCGTCCCGCTGTACGGCGCAGCACATTGGGCAGTTTGTGTCGGTCATCCTCAAGTTGGCCTTGAGTATCGCGGGAAAGATCTTGCGGGCGTGGTTTGTGATGCCGTTATGGAAGTAGGTGATCGCCACTCTTGCTGGACTGTGCGTTGAGGGACTCCATCTATTGACCTTTCGTGGATACGGCGAGGATGTACCGGAGGCACCCGCGTGTGGGGACTTGAACACCGGCACGCGCTCGGAGAGAGGGCGCATGACGACCGGGTACTGTGGGGCTTTGTAGGCGGATGGGGAGTCGACTTGGCCGCCGGAGGAGGACGATTCTGCACTTGAAGACGGCTGGCTTGCTCCGTCCTGCATTGGCCAAGCGCGTGGCGTGGGGGGGCGGTCTGCCAAGGCCAGCTTCCTCTGTCCTGGGGGCCCATAATCGGGCGAGGAGGCGGGGCGGATTTGCTTCCTCGCGAAAGGGCGGGGAGTTGTCGTGCCTGTGGGCTCTTCAATCCTTGCCTTCTTTACCTTGCTCTGCGAAAAGTTTATGTATGTGTCAGTAACAAGTCTTAAGCCCGCCTTCCGTGCGTTTCCTTGTCTACTCACACTTGCTGGTAAGAACGGAGACTGGAAGGAATTGAAGAGAGGCCAGTGCCTTTTGTTTGAAGGAGCCGGTGGTGTTTCGACCATATTCCGCTTAGCCGGCGGTTGTGCTTCGGCCGGCTCGATGAGTCGTCGCTTACCGTCCCTCACGGTCTTCGTCGGCTCGGGCGCGCCGTCGTATGTGGCCGTGCAGACGGAGCACCATTCGGCGGCGAGGTCGATGCAGCTTACGATGCGTCCGTCGAGCCACTGGGAGATGGGCTGGCGCAAGCATCGCTTTCCGGCGAAGAGCATGCCGACGGCGTCGTCGTCGGAGCGAGGGTGGATTCCGTCCGGCTCTGGTGTTTGAGGCCCGTTGATGTAGTTGTAGAAGTGGGCCTCGGCCCTCTGTCCACGCCGACCTGCGCGTCCCGTTGCTTGCAAGGCGGCCGCCATGGAGTACAGGTGGCCGAGGATGGCCACGAAGTCGAGGGCCTCGTAGTCGATGCCTGTGCCTGCGCCGTATGTGGCCACCATGATGCATGCGATCCGAGCCTTGAAGTTGCTCATGTTCTCCTCCATCTCCAGGCGCTCCTTGGGGTCCTCGGTGGAGTAGTACCCCGGGCAACCGAGGGCTTTCGCGACCCTTCTGACGGTTGGCTTGTCCCGGCAGATGATGAGGGCTTGCCGGCCTTGATTGGGCCCGGTGGTGAGGCGTTCGATTGCGTCCCGAATGTGGAGCATGGCGCCCGCCTCGTTGGTGACGTCGACGAGGGAGTATGCGATGTTTTCGCGGTTGGTGCCCTCCCTGAGGAAGCGGATGGGCATGCACGTCGCCCTCTCGAGGCTCTCCTCGCAGGCGGGCGGGATGGTCGCGGAGAGGTAGACGAACTGCTTGTTGGGCAGTCGCTCCGGGATCTTGGCAAAGTCTTCGATGTCCTGCACGATGGAGACGAAGAAAGAAAGAAAGAGCTGTTGTCAGTATTCGTTTTTGTCTGAACCCATATCGATAATTGCTGTCACGTACCTTACGGAAGAGTTCATCGAAGAGGACGTGGGCCTCGTCGACGAAGACCCTTCGCAGGGCGGCCTGGATCTCTGGATCGGCGACCCATTGGAGGAAGGGGGTCATGTAGGTCCTGCTGAGGGAGACGATGACGATCTGTGGGCCGTTGGGGCCGATGGTGAAGGGCTCGTTCCAGAGTGCGTACTTGATGCCCTTCTCCGTGCAGACGCGCTTGATGTCGTCGATGAGGGAGAGGTAGGGGACGACGAGGAGGGAGAAGGAGGGGATGTCCTTGCGTCCGAGGGTGGCGTCCACCTGCCAGAGGAGGGACTTGCCTCCGTTGGTCTTGACGATGCAGGCGACGTTGGTCATGCCTTGCCCCATGATTGCCAAGGTGTCGCTGATTGGCAGCGGGAGCGGCCGTCTTGGTGCACTCCCTTTGGTGAGAGAGAGGACGGCCTTGAGGGTGTTGGGGGAGAGGGGCCTTCGTCCTTGGAATCCGTCGAAGGGAGGGGCGAACCAGTTGCGGCCGGTTGAGAGTGTGCCTGTGTGAGCGCGGATGTTGAAGTTGCTGACGGGGGTGGGCGTCTGAGGCAACGGGGTGATGGTTGACATGGGTAGGACCGGTGTCGTTGCCGCAGGAGTCGGCGTGGCGGGCAAGGAAGGGACTGCCGGTGCCATTGTGGCTGTGTGTGTCTGTCCCGCGATGGAAGGCGTCGGAGCTGGTGCTGTGGCACCGAAGAGGCCGAAGAACGCTTGGTATACCCGGGAAGCCACCCGGGCATTGCTGATGACGCCCTCGTCCATTCCCGCGCGATGTATTTTTTGGCGGGCGTAATGGATCCAACTTGTCTCGTCGGAGCGTCCGGACTGGGCTGAGAAGGGGTCTTGACCGTGTCCATGCCGACCAGGGCCCAGGCCTGCCATGTGGTCAGCGGCGGCGTCGGCGATGTCGTCCACGTCGTCGCTGTACCCATCCAGGCCGAGGAGGGTGAGGTCGTCGAGGTTGTCGTCCTCGTTGTCCTTGGTGGACTCGGCAGGGAAGAGGACGGACATGGCCTGTCGGAGGCGTCCGGTCCTGAAGTGCTTGTGGGCGACGGCCTCGATGAGTTGCCGGAACTGACTGACGTTGAGTCCCTTGCCGACATGGGCCCGGGTGGCGCGCTCTGTGAGCTCCCTGCTGAGGATGGTGGTGTCCCATCTCGCGACCCTTCTCTCCACGTTTGGGTTGACATTGCACCACAGGTAGTTGCGGCTAGCCTTGTGTTTCCGTCTGAACAGCCTGTCGGTCGTCTGGCGGACGGTGCTGAGGTAGATCGCCATGATGTTGGCGAGGCGGGGATGCAAGAAGCGGAGGTTCTGCTTGATCCTTGTTGACTTGTACTCCGTCTTGCTGTAGGTGGAGTCCAAGAGGATCTCGCCGTCGTGTCCCGCGAGAACGTTGCGGAGGCGGGTTCCGTAGTCGTTCCGCCAGGTCGTCTCGAGGAGCTCGGACCCGCGGCTGGGCATTCCACTGGTGATGTGGACGGCGACGAGGAGGGACTTGAGAAAGTCGTTCTCCTCGTCCCAGAGGCGCTGGACCTTGTCCCAGTCGGGCTCGGCCATCCACCTGTCCAAGCCGACGTCCTTCCTCAGGGAGAGGATGGTGGGCAAGACCTGGTTGCTGTAGGAGCGGAGGTCGAGGTGGTCCTCGTTGGAGGCCATGCTGCCGAACCACATGTCGGCTTCGTCTTGGGAGGGCTTGTCGACGACCTTGGCGAAGTCGAAGTTGGCCAGGAAGCTTTGATCCTTCGCCCTTGCGAGCAGAGTCTTGAGCTGCTGCTCGGCGGTGGTGATGGCGTCCTTCATCATGGTCTTGACGTCTTGCAACTTGACCCAGTGTCCAGCGACGGCCACCGTCTGCCCGTCGGCCGACCACATGATGGTGTCCTTGCCTCCTTCCGCCTAGAGAAAATGGTGGTGTAGAAAGAATAAAGTCAGTCGGTGGAATGCAGCTCTCTTACTTGGAAAGTCAGTCACATACCTTGGCTGTTGCCATGCCAAAGGCCCGCAAGCTTTGGATGGCGTTGCCGCCGGAGTTGATGTCGGCGTCGGGGCCCAGCTTGCTTGTGTGCAAGGCGCTGATTTGTTGGGAGGCGCTCTTGGCCTCCGGGCCTTGATTGGCGTTCACGCCGCTGCGGATGATGTACCGAGCATGGTGCCAGAACCAGCAGAGTCGGAGACAGTATAAAAGCTGGCTGAGGAAGGGTGTGTACGCCCCGGCGGAGATGAAGGTGCCGTTCACCGGCCGCTTGATGGCAATGGCCGCGAGGAAAAAGGACAAGACGGAACCGTCGACGTCGTCCGGGAGTGCGACGGACAGGAGGTGTTCGCCAATCTCCCAGATGAGAGTCTTGTCCGGGTCGTTGCTGAGGCGGACGACCTTGCCGCGGAGGACGGTGTCCTGCTGGAGTGCTGCCCGCACCTTGGCTAAGGGCGACGGTGCGTCTTCTGTGTCTTGCGCCTTGCCCAGGTCTTCGTCGGCGTCGAGAACTCGGACGCAGAAAAGACAGAGTCTCTGGATGATCTTGATGTAGTTTGCCAAGGTTGTTGGCTGGGCATTCATCGGTCGGGTGACCGGGATCTTGCTCTTGTCCTTCGCGTTCATCAGCTGGGCGTAGTGGGTGGGGAGGCTGTTCAACTTCTCCGCAGCCTCGCGAAGGGCGCTGGCGGCCAGGTCGCAGAGGTGTCCCTCGGCCGTGTCGGTACCTTTCTTGGGAAGGTCGATGGCGGCGACGTAGTCCTTGAGCTGCTCGCCGTCGAGGAGGGTCATGAATCCTGAGCGGGCTGCCCAGGGTGTCATCTGGTTGTTGTTCGGTTTTTCAAAAGGCTGGTCGCCTTCGTCTTCGTCGTCGAACCACAACTCGTCGATGAGATCGAGGGTGATGGTAGGCGGAGCGTCTTCGTCCCTGGTGCCGGGCTCCGGCTTTGTTCCCGGGCAAGCCTTGGCATGCCGTTGGAGTGTCTGCGACGTCTCGTACGTCTTGTCGCACTTTGGGCAGTGGTATGCGTTGACATCCTCTCCATTCTTTTTTTTAGTCGATTGACGCTTGACACCGATTGGCTTGCTCCAGCCCTTGCAGAGCACCTTGACTTCTTGTTCGTGTATGGCCTTGACGTGGTACCACAGCGCCTTGCGTCCCGGCTGCATCTCCTTACATTGCGGACATGGGATCATTTTTTCTTGGTCCGTTGCTGCTACCGCACTTGGCGCGGTATTTTTGGTGATCTTAGTAGTTGTAGGTGGGGGGGGGCGGCATGAGCACCTGGCTGGTTGTCAGAGTTGCCCCTGACAAGGCGGACCAAGGGGCGCCAGGGGCGGTGCCCACAGCAGTGGCCGAGCTGGCGGGTTGCGCCGGGGAGCCTCGGAAGTCGGCTGGGACCCGCTGGCCTTGTGGGGTGACCGGGTCTGAGCTGAGAGGGATGGCCGTCGAAGGGTCGTCCATCCCATCGAAGGTCCTGTCCAAGATCTCCTCGGCAGTCAGGCTTCTGCTGTTGGTCGGTTCCTCTTCGTCGTCGGAACTGACGGCCGGGGAGGCTTGGCTCCTGATGCCGGGACTCGACGAGGCTGGCGGGGCGGAGGCATCGGAGTGCGGCTGGGGCGTCACTGGGAGGACGCCTTGGTTGCCAGGTGCCGGGGCAAAGACCGCCCCAGGCAGGTTGGTCCAGGCCAGAGGATGGCCCTGCAGAAGACGAGGCGGTGGTCAGTTACTTTCCATTGCACGCCGGCGTACTCGCAGGTGTTCTGTAATACATACACTGAGCGTACTCATGACGGTGCCCGGCATACCGCCGATGTGTTCGGGGCCCACCTGCAAACAAGCAACCACATACTCTGTAAGTGGTTCGAGTTTCCATCAGCAGATGTGTTATGACTCACCTGGCCGAAGAAGGGGCCATTCTGGGTACACATTGTATTGGTGAGGTTCTTGGTCAGTGTCAGGCATAGACTGCAGACGGAGATGATAGCCATCGTACATACCGACCACGTGTCCCAATCCATCTGACCACCCTGTACGAGCCAGGTATGATCTGCCGTCGGGGCTGGATCGACGAACCGACCGGCGTCCGTTTGCATGTCGGCCTGTCCGAAGTCCGGGTTGCCGAAGAGGACCTATTCAGCCAGTACGAGAAGTGATGGACAGCAACAATGGATTGGGTGGGTTAGTTAACCAAAGCATTCCTTACTTTGAAAGCGGCTGTGGAAGTATGCCTATCGCGCGGACTCACCTGCGGGACGGCGTTTGGGGCCGATGTGCCCGTGACTAGGAGATGACGATTGATCTGGAAGATGGAAGGGTGGGTCAGCAATCGAGTGTCTTTCGCTCGGACCTGCTGATCCTTGCATTACTCACCTCGTTGTGTCCGGTGGGATCGGTGGCTTCGGACGTTGTCTGTTGTTCAAACAGGTGAGGACTCGGAATCGTCAGTTTGGAACTATGGATGGGGGCGAGTCGATCCTTCACCCCATGTTGGTGAGGAGCCGAACTCACCTGCTTGTGATTTGCCATCTTCGGAAATGAGAAAAGTAGGGCGGTATTAGATATATGTGTGTGTTAGTATGATAATCCGTTGCTTGACCTTCCCAAGGTGAGTTGGAAAGTGCCTTGTTTTTCGCGTATGTCGTGGTCGGGTCGATGGTCGTGGTGGTCGTGGTGGTCGGCTTAAATAGTGAAGAGGAAAGAGGAATGCATTCCTCCCTGTTTAGCGTGGTTTCACCTGATCTTATTTTCCCACGCCATCCTGTTTCAGATTATTTGCGCTCACGTGATGACCACGTGGGACGTCTTGTCCGCTGCCACATGGCCGAGACGGACGATGTCGCCGGTGGCCCCTTTACTTAGGCATGCTCTCCTCCTTCTTTTCAGGTTTGTCCGGGCGTTTTTAGGGCTTGGTGAAAGCAACACGCCGGGCTCATCATCAATGGATCTCTCAGAAGAAGGAAGAAATGCATGATGGCGTTTGAGCATTCATTGCAGTTCAGAGCCGGATTACAATGGGTGTGGGCTGGCTGGTGTGGGATGGGCTCGTCGTGAAGCGAAATGGCATTGGCTGACGCTACGTGTTTTGTGTCGCTCCTGCGTCAGGCTATTCGGCGCTCTCTCTGCCGCTGAAAAGCACGTGTGTCAGCCAAGCATCCGTGCGCATAGAACAGAGGCACGCAGCGCGGCCGGGAGAGAGGGAGTGGGAAGGATCCAACGTACCAATCGTCCATCCGCTCCTCGGTATGTTTCACCCTCCCATACCTCGAGGGGAGGCGGGTCGGGGGGGAAGGTTGCTTGGACCGTGACGCGGGGATCCGCGAGGATGGTGCACATCTCTGTGACGACCGCCCTGAGCTCGGCCTCGGTGACGCCGTCCCACCACCAGCCTCGGGGCCATGGCCAGCCCGGGTACCTGGCTTCCGTGACGATGACAATCGCACCGTACACGTAGCGATCGGGGTGAGTCGTTCCGATGGTGACAGGGGGTAGATTGTACGCCGCCATCTTGAGGAGAAACTGTTTGTGAATGGCGAGGGCGGGTTCGAAGAAATCGGAGCACGGACAGTTGAGCTGGATCCTCCACCTGAGCGTATTCTCGACGTGGTCGCTTTGTTCGCGACGGATCCTCTCCAGGTCGGGAATGATTGCGCTGTATGGTTCGAGGTGCCGGGCCACAGCGGCGTCGAAGTCGAATCGAGGAGGCATCCTGGGGTACCGAGGCCGGGGAGGGCTGGAGAGGGTTCACTCCGATCTGCAGTCCTGCCTGTTGATGAGGGGTGGTGGTGGTGGTGGAGAAGGTTCAGCCAAAATACGATCAAGCGGTTTTAATGCGTTCGGATGATCATTCCCGACATTGATCATCAGACCTCCCATCAGAGCTACCATTCTCGTGTCAGTTGTTCCTGCGCGCTCCCACTCAGAGCAGAAGAACTGTGTGTCTGTCAGGGCAAAGCGTGTTCGTTGATCATGATTATCATCATACAGGGGTCTGTCATGCCTTCATGCAGTCATGTCGAGAGGACCGTCTTCGACCACCTCCATAACGTGCGTTGCGTCCGGCTCGGAAGGTCTCGGTCGTGATATGTTGGCAATCTTGTTCCGTGCGTGGATGTCGATTCCATGTAGGCCGAGTGTTCCTGCGATTGTTGCATCCATTTGACACCTTCGGTTCCAGGTGCGAAAGTTGAGGACGGCCTTCACGAGGTCATCAATGCAGGCCATGGTGCATACCCACTCCATCTCGTCTGTGTAGGCAGAAGAGCGCTCTGGCCACACCTCCCTTTCGGCTTGGGTTTGTTGCGGGGTGGGCGCTTTGATGATGAGTCCGTGCGCCTTGAGGATACCTGCGATGCTGACGTCGAGTTTTAAGTTTCTGGCGCAGCTGAGGACGAAGCCCGCCTCTTTGATGAGGTCTCGAGTGGCCTCCGCAAACATCTTCCACTTGTACGAGGGGTGTTCCGGCTCGGGAGACGCTCTGGGAGAAGGTGCCAACGTCGATGCCGAGTCGTCCACCTCGTTCTGACCGTACGCCGGTGGAGGCCCTGGTACGGGGGCGGTGTCTTGGGGAGTAGTCATTTGTTGAAGAACTGCATGCTGACAGAAGGGTCAGTGCTGGCTCTCTGCTGGAGATCAGGTCAGAGGGACGTACTCGTCTGAAGGACTGTTGGAAACCAACGCGCGACCGCGGATGGTGGTAGTCGCCAAGAGGAATGTCGCTCTTCTGAGTCTGTTTTTTATAGGGTGTGGGGACATCACGTGATTCTTATCTATCCAACGGCTTTGATAAGCAGCCTGCACGGGCCCATGAGGCTCCTATGTTTCCTAACCCTTTCTTGTTTCATATTCTATGCATCTTCCCAAAGCGCGCACGTACGTATGATTTGAATCGCGCTCAAAGCCATGTTATTTTCACAAGATAGGAAATCAAAAAAGACCGTGTTCCCGCATGCCAGTATCGTACCCAGCTCGCTCAAACCGCACCGTGAGCCGAACTTCCCACTTCCATGAAGCGAGGACCTTCCAGGCTCGTCCTCTTCCGTTTCGCCAGTTGCTTGTCCTCGACGTCTTCATCGGGCTTAGGCGCCCCCAAGTACTCGACATCGCCGTCTAGTTCCGCCTGGAACAAGGGTTGTCCCGCGCTTGGTCCTCCCCTGTCCCCCGTTCCCGCTGCCGTGTCGGTGTCGGCGATCGGCTCGTGGCGGAGCCAGATTGTCTTGTACACCGGAATTTTCCACCTAGCCAGCATGCCGGGAATCGTGGCGTCAATGTTGGCCAGGGTGGCCTTGCCGTGGAAGTCGTTTGCGCAGATTGCCAGGTCGTGTTGTGCGCGTGCCAGTTCCGTGATCACCGCCGTCCATGCCGCCGCATTGTCGTCCTTCAGGGTAGACGGTGTGCGGTATATGTAGCCCTGGGGCTTGAGGTATCCCTGCACTGGGAGGCCGATGTTGATGCCCATGCTGTGCAGGGTGCCGTAGATGGAAATGTCCATCTGGGCGGCGTCTTTGGCCGTGTTAAACCGTCTAGCGACCTCCTTGAGGGCCTCCGCCGAAGCGGCAGCTGCCAGCATTCGTTCGACGCGTTCCTCCACGCTTGGATAATCGGGCATTGCCGCGGGGTTCACCCGCACGCGTGCGCTGCCGCCTGCGGCGGGACGGCCTTGGTCGTGTACGTCCATCTGGAATTTGGGGAAAGCAGCTCAGCAGACGGGCTTGGAACAAACTGTAAACCGAGCCCAGAGACTCACGAGTAACAGGCGCGAATTTGAGATCGTCGAGGAGGGGGGAGAGAGGTTGCTTTTCCGATCTTCTGTGGGGGCTGGAACAAGCGGCGGCCTCAGCAGCGATCGCGTTTCCGAAAACGCTGTTCTCCATACTCACTCGAGTTCCAGCAGGTTGATTGACTTGATGGAGAGGGCTGTCGGAAGGATCCCGGCTTTGCTTTGGCTCGAAAAACGACGTCTGGGAAAGGCTGTTACGGGATGCCACCAAACAAGCAAGGCCGACGGCGTTGGGCGTGTCAGTGGAATCTGGCTTCGCCAGGAGCTTTGAAAGAGAGCTACACGTACCGGAAAGGAGGTGGCGCGGGCTGCTAGATGCTGTTAATGTGGAGACGGTGTGAAAGAAGGAGTTTGTGTTGAAAAAATTGCGTGTGGAAGGCGATGGTGGTGGTGGTGGTGCAGGTAAAGCTGGGTCAGGTTTCTCTTTATTGAGGTCATCCCACTGCGGCACGTGACCCGTTCCCGATTCGAAAATCGGGTGATTACGTAAGTCCAATCTGGGATCCAGGATTGGACTTACGTAATCCACCCGTACTAATGCAGACCCAGGCCGTACCATCCCCCCCTTTTAATCTCTCTCGCTCCCTCACACGCATATGAGACGTTGCAGGGTGATTCATTGGGGGCCAAATGTGAATGTGGAAGCAAGCAAGAAAGACAGCAACGGGACGGGACCACAACTTTGGTGGGATGTTTGGGTGCAAAGGAAAGAGCAGAACGAGCAGGATGACTCGGGCTGGCACTGGCCTTAGAGGCGCGTCTTACTGGAACTGGCTGAGCCGCGGGGGAGACGCGAGGGTCGGGCTCGCTTCACGTGGTTGCTAGGGGAATCGTCGAGGGTATCGGCCTTTCGGCGGCGGCCGCCCGTCGATGCGTGTGAACCTGTTGGCGGCGCGCGGGCGTTCGAGGCCCCGGTAAAGACCACATCCAAGTCGGAATCAACCCCGGCATCGAAAGAGTCCGATCGGCCTCCACTGCCCTCGCTCTCATCTTCCTCGTCCACCTCTTGCACGTCCACGTCTTCTTCGAAAGGAGACGGCGTCCGCTGCAGCCGTTCGGGTGTTGTCACCAGTCTCTTCGAAATGAAGGGGTTGATGCTGTTGGGACTCATCCACCACGTCTTGTACGCATTGACCTTGTGGGTCAGCAGGGTTCCCGGAATGGTAACGTCGCAGTTGAGCAAGTCTGCGGTCCGTCTGAAATTTTTGGCGGTGTTGACGACGGGAGGGATCGCCCTTGTGATCTTGCACATCGCCTCGCGGGTAATTTTCTTGATGCTCACCGGGGGGTCTTCCTTGTCGAGCTCCAAGAACGGCACGATGTCTTTGGGCTGGGCGATCTCGATTCCGCCCTGATTGTACAGCACACCGCAGATGCTGAAGTCCAATCCCGTTGGGCGAACGGCGGCGTTGAAGGCCCTTGCCGCCTCGATCATCGCCTCTGCGCGTTCGCCTAGCTCGACCATCAACCGCATTCGTTCCACGTCCGTCATTGACTCCTTGCTCCTCCGGCTGGCCAGGTACTTGTCCGTCAGGCCCGATCCTTGTGTCATCCCTACCTCGGTGGTGTCGATGACTGGCATCTGTGCGTGCAGGCGCTGTACACCGGGCAGAAACGGGCCAGAGAGCTCAGATCCGGTCAACGTTCATCCACTACTCGCGTCGGCGCACCGGTCGTGAACAACACTTACGGGGTAGGTGGAAGTAGAGGATTGCCTGCGGGCGACCGTTCCTTTGCCGTGTTTGATGGGTGTCGCGTTGATAGCTGGTATCTGAGGATGTGCATGAACCCCAAAATGTCAGCGCTGTTGTTTTGGCATTGGGCGCGTCCGGCGGTCTCCCAGGAGGGGTACCGTTCCCGCCGCCCGTGCGCCAATGAGCCGTTACTCACATGCGTTTTGCCAATGCCAGCAGCGTTGCGGGGAGGGGCAGGTCGTCGTATGGAGTGTCCCGTCAAAAAAGGAAAGGATGTGTCTTGCTGTGCATACAAGCAGAAGATGTCCGGTCAGTATCGCACCGAACGCAAGCAAGTCAGTGATTGATGGCACGGAATTGGACTCCACCCACCGAACACCAGCAGCCCGAAGTTGCCGTCCTTCGGTGACGACGGCACGGATGGTGAGGTTGAGGGTCGACCTGCTGGAAGGGGTGTAGCAAGCTGGACCAGCGGTTATTGAGAGGGTTAGGGTTAGGGGGGGGTTAGGGTTAGGGTTAGGGGTTAGGGTTAGGGTTAGGGTTAGGGTTAAAGTAAGAAGTGAAGTGACAACTTGAGGGAGACTTGAAGAGGAGTCGAGGATGGCGAGTAAGACGTGGCTACAGGTGCGCTTACTGTTTCGTCCTCAAACTGGACTCTTCAGGCGTCGTCTTTATACCTTTTGGATCCCCTACGGGGACTTCTCTGATGTCTGTTGGGCATCCCTGTCAAGGTGCGCTTTCTACGGGGTTCTACGATGTTCCGAAGACGCATCGCGCCCCAGAAAACTAAGTGAACTTGTCCCAACAGAAGAAAGAAGGGTAACTAATTTGGGGGAGTCCCTCAAATTTCGATGTGGCGTTGTGGCTTTGGGGTGGTGCCCCAAATTAAGTGCCCTCGGCCTTTGGATCGAAGTACCCTTTTTTTTCTCAGAATGATCCGTATGACCTTTCATCTCAGTGTCAGCCGATGGGTCCTAGCTCCCTTTTCAGGGGGTTCTCATTCGAGTACTGACGTGGCAGTGCTGGGTCTTAATCAGGAGACCGACGGATAGCCGATTACCACAGCCAAATTTGGGGGGTGTGGGGACCTCAACCAAATTGGGGGGTCCTTCGGAGCTAAGTCGGTGATCTGTCATAAGTCTCAGGTAGCCGAGATGTGGGGATATAGGTCTCAGAGAGGTTTGTTTCTTCTTTTTTGTCTTTCTGTCTATGTCGATGGTCCCATATAGGATGGCGTCATCGTTCATTCTCCATTTGTAACTCTAAGTCATAAATGGATTCACAGAAAGTACAAATCAGATTGTGTATGGCTTTCTAGTTACTAACCGGTGATCGCTCTTAGAACTGTCTTTGTACTAGACTAGTTAATCGAGACGATACTTCTCTATGTATAAGGTGCTGGAACCTTATACTAGCCATCGGTGTTCTACTTTTGAAAAATGTCAATTTTTTTTGGCATTACTAGGCCTAAGCCGTTCCCTAAATAGGATATACCCGTCTGACCGACCCACTAAGGGGACTGCGGGAAAATAATGCCAAAAAATCGTCGAAAAAATCGGCGAAAAATTGACGACCATACGCGGATTCGAACAAGGGACTTGGAGTGATACAGGAATCAAACTTCCTACCACTGGTCCATAGTCCCCGCCGAATTTGTTAAACTACTTACCCTCAAGCACTCATATACTACATTCCTACTAAGTTTATAGTATCCATATGGTACTTTCTTAAGTTAAGAGTTAACAATGTTATCCTTAAACCTTTCTATGGTCTCTTTGTTCTTACGGTTGAATAAGTCTCCTAGAGCGGGAGGTTTACTTTGGCTATGTATGACTCTAGTGTTAGTTGGAAGAAATTCTAGACTTTCCCAAGTCGTTAGAATAGCATCCCATACTGTCTTCATGTTAGTACCTTCCCATAAGGGATTATATGTACTCTTAAAGATGAGAGTTTCAACCTTGTCTTTCTCAGTTGGAGTACACTCTGTCTTCCCTGTTAAGGTGAATGCACGAGTGTTCTGATAATCGACCGTTAGGAAGACTTTGTTGAGGAACCCGTGAGGGTAACCTCGTGCACGCAGTCTAAGATAGAACTTTTTTTCCGTATCTCTAAGAAGCTGTTCAATTCTGAGCAGTTCCTTACATGTCGTAGCAGTTCAGCTTTTATCCATGCTTTCTTAACATGTAGTGGATGATACGAGGACCATGGTATATACTGGTATGCATTCATGGGCTTTTGATATGTCTTTGTTAGGAGTTGAATGTTGTCTTTAACTTTAGCAGTTACGACTTCAACATCTAAGAAGGTCATTGAGCTTTTTGAAACATTCCAGGTGAACTTAAAGTTACTATGCTCGCTTTCAAAGTTATCGATGAAGTTTTGTGGAGAGTCTTTGTTGCCTCTGACTACCACAAAGATGTCATCAAGATACCTGCCATAGTACTTTATGTTCTGTCCCTGTCCCGAGTTAGTCTGAGATGTCCCAGTATACTCGGCTTCTGCCATAACCAAGTTGGCATACATGGGAGCACACGAGGTGCCCATGGCTGTGCCTTTAACTTGTAGGTAGTACTTTCCCATAAAGGTAAAGTAGTTATTACGAAGAATCTTTTCTAGTAATTTTAGTACTAGAGTTATGGTCTCTATAGGCAGAGAGGAGCGTTTAAGTATATTTGCCATGCATTCTAGACCCCAGTCTGTAGGGATGCTAGGGTACATTGCTTCAACGTCTCCTGAAATCAGCCAGATGTCCTCTTCAGGGTCTGGAGATCCAATGGAAGTATATCTCATTGGCAGGGTTTGTAAGAAGGTAGTCGTGTCCTTAAGGATCCAAGGGTAGTCCTTGACTATGACCTTAAGTTTTTTTTCTGCAACCCAGATTGATGCATTCGTATAGAATGTATTAAAGCTAGGCACTATAGGTCTTCCTAGGACAGGACTCTTATGTACTTTAGGAAGTAACTTAAAGTAAGGAAGGGATAATTCTACATCGGATCTCACCAGTAGCCACTTACGTTCCTGAAGGGTCAAGGACCCTCCAAGTTTGTAAATGGTTTCCTTGATCCATCTTCTGTCATCTAACCAATCTGGTTCTTCCACTTCCTTGTAAACTGCCTTGTCGGTCAGTTGTCTTAAGGCTTCTTTATAGTACCACTCGACCGGTACGATTGCCATACCCATATTCTTATCTGTAGGTAGAATTAGTAAGGACTCTTCTCTTAAGAAGATGTCCAGGGTCTTAGGGTTAGGGTTAGGGTTAGGGTTAGGGTTAGGGTTAGGGTTAGGGTTAGGGTTAGGGTTAGGGTTAGGGTGAAAGTAAGAAGTGAAGTGACAACTTGAGGGAGACTTGAAGAGGAGTCGAGGATGGCGAGTAAGACGTGGCTACAGGTGCGCTTAGGGTTAAAGTAAGAAGTGAAGTGACAACTTGAGGGAGACTTGAAGAGGAGTCGAGGATGGCGAGTAAGACGTGGCTACAGGTGCGCTTACTGTTTCGTCCTCAAACTGGACTCTTCAGGCGTCGTCTTTATACCTTTTGGATCCCCTACGGGGACTTCTCTGATTTCTGTTGGGCATCCCTGTCAAGGTGCGCTTTCTACGGGGTTCTACGATGTTCCGAAGACGCATCGCGCCCCAGAAAAACTAAGTGAACTTGTCCCAACAGAAGAAAGAAGGGTAACTAATTTGGGGGAGTCCCTCAAATTTCGATGTGGCGTTGTGGCTTTGGGGTGGTGCCCCAAATTAAGTGCCCTCGGCCTTTGGATCGAAGTACCCTTTTTTTTCTCAGAATGATCCGTATGACCTTTCATCTCGGTGTCAGCCGATGGGTCCTAGCTCCCTTTTCAGGGGGGTTCTCATTCGAGTACTGACGTGGCAGTGCTGGGTCTTAATCAGGAGACCGACGGATAGCCGATTACCACAGCCAAATTTGGGGGTGTGGGGACCTCAACCAAATTGGGGGGTCTTTCGGGGCTAAGTCGGTGATCTGTCATAAGTCTCAGGTAGCCGAGATGTGGGGATATAGGTCTCAGAGAGGTTTGTTTCTTCTTTTTTTGTCTTTCTGTCTATGTCGATGGTCCCATATAGGATGGCGTCATCGTTCATTCTCCATTTGTAACTCTAAGTCATAAATGGATTCACAGAAAGTACAAATCAGATTGTGTATGGCTTTCTAGTTACTAACCGGTGATCGCTCTTAGAGCTGTCTTTGTACTAGACTAGTTAATCGAGACGATACTTCTCTATGTATAAGGTGCTGGAACCTTATACTAGCCATCGGTGTTCTACTTTTTGAAAAATGTCAATTTTTTTTGGCATTACTAGGCCTAAGCCGTTCCCTAAATAGGATATACCCGTCTGACCGACCCACTAAGGGGACTGCGGGAAAAATAATGCCAAAAATCGTCGAAAAAAATCGGCGAAAAAAATTGACGACCATACGCGGATTCGAACAAGGGACTTGGAGTGATACAGGAATCAAACTTCCTACCACTGGTCCATAGTCCCCGCCGAATTTGTTAAACTACTTACCCTCAAGCACTCATATACTACATTCCTACTAAGTTTATAGTATCCATATGGTACTTTCTTAAGTTAAGAGTTAACAATGTTATCCTTAAACCTTAGGGGTTAGGGTTAGGGTTAGGGTTAGGGTTAGGGTTAGGGTTAGGGTTAGGGTTAGGGTTAGGGTTAGGGTTAGGGTTAGGGTTAGGGTTAGGGTTAGGGTTAGGGTTAGGGTTCATTTATAAAAGTTCT